>CAMRHE010000001.1:4712500-5912500 GCA_947044405.1 Leptodactylus fallax | reverse complement strand
AGTGAAGGCGCCGGGCTGCTGTACAGCTGATGGAGCTTTCTGCTTCCGGCCCTGTGTTGTGTACAGAATGTGCTCCAGAAGTGGCTCTGAACAGCTGATGGGGCCATGTGTCAGCCCCCTACCGATCAGGTATTTATGGCCTATCCTGAGCATAGGCCATAAAAAAGATAAACCCTGGACAACCCCTTTAATATGCCCCACACAGTTAAATGTCCCCCCCCCCACAGGATGTTAGCCCCCATCACTGCTCCCACACAATATAATGACCCCATCACTGTTCCCCATACAGTATGGGGGACCAGTGAAGAGGCCACTATGTGGGGGGACCAGTGAAGTGACCATAGAAAAATTTGGGCCAGACAACCCCTTAAAAGAGGTTGTCCATAGACTGGAGCGACCACTGTGTAAAAATAAGAAAAATTAAAAATAAAAGCATACTCACCTGTCCCCAGCATCCCGTTGTCCCCTGCCTGTGTCTGTTCGTTCTCATGGCGGCGTCTCATTTCTGGAAATCCTGTACCTAATTGGTCTTAGCGATCACATGAGGTGCAGGACTCCCAGCAAGATGTCGCCGGCATGAGACTGAATGGATACTGGCAGCGGACAACGGAGCGCCAGGGACAAAGTAGTATGCTTTTTAATTTACTTATTTTTTACTTTACACCTCCCGCCAGCTACATTGGTTGCTCCAATTCCTCTTTAAAGGATTTATCCATCTTTCTAATATTGATGTCCTGTCCTTAGGATAGGCCATCAATATTACATCTGCGATGATACAACAGCCAGGACCTCTGCAGATCAGCTTTTCCAGGACAGTGCGGCTACAGGTAACAATTCTAGGAGCCACGCTGTTCACTTGCCATACAGGGTGTAGTAGTAGGTTTAGGTAGTGCAGTGGTGCACATGATATAGTGGGTGAGCAGCATGGCTCCCGACATGTTATTACCTTTAGCCGCCCTTTCTCGGTACCGCTGATCTGAAAAGGTCCTGATGGTGGGCCCCTAGAAAAAATTCCACTGGTGGGCTCTAGACATCCCAGTCCGACACTGCCCAGGGCAGATGTAACATAAAAAAAGAAAAACATACTCCCTTGCGCCCAGGTGACCACTGCTGCAGCCTGTTGTACACCAGGCCTTTTTGCAGTGGAACAGGCTACACATGTGTTGGACTGATTGTTAAAATGTGACATTTGTTGCCTTGTTTATTCAAGTGGCGAAGGAGTGGTGCAAAGTTTTATACTGCACCCCCATAGCGTTTACAGCCACAAAATTCATTATTTGACACAGTTATGAACTAAGTAGTCTAAACTTAGGACTAGTTATTCTCGACTATTCTGAACTTAGATATTTTGGGCTAAGTGTATCCTGGACTGAATTATTTAGGTTTGGAAAGTTTGTTCCAATGTTATCTTTACTAAGTTCAGACTGTATATGTCAACAGAGCCCAAAGACAAGTGTTTCCAATAGTGCGTTGGTATTGCTCCAGCCAATCAGAAGTCTCAGTAATAAAAGTGTGCCTCACTGGCTCAAGCCCTGCACTGTATACCAGATTATGTGTGCTTTATTGAGGGGGTGGATTCCCATCCTGAGAGTTTCATGTTAGGCGGTTCTGAGTTGAGCCCTCCATCCATAGTAGAAGTGGAACACCAGAAGCCATGGGTTGTGGAGAATAGCTTCCGAGTTCAGTAGCTCCCACCGTGACTACACAGAGGTGCCCCCATGTGACCTGCTGTATCAGGTTGTGTGAGTCAGGTGTATCCACTTCCCTATAAGACATGACTTTCCATAAAATCAGAATACCTTATTGTTGTGATATGACAGGGTTAATGTCGTACTGATCAGTCCAGTGTAAATGGGGGTGTGCTGCCGAAAAATTCAAGCTGTACAGGGATCGACAATTACATTAATGTTTGCTTGTCTATATATTAAAGATAACTGCCACATGTAAATGGTACCATTTATTATTCTGTAAAATGTATTGGGAAGCTGGAAAAAAAAATCCAGAATGGGGTGGGATTGGAGAAAAACTGCGTTTGTGCGACTTTCTTACAGGATTTGTATTTACAGCTTTCACTGTGCAGCCAAAATGACTTGTCACTTGTATTGTATGGGTCAGTACAATTCCAGGGATACCAAAATTGTATAGTTTTAATTATTTTAACCCCTTACAAAAAAATCCAAAACTTCGCAAAAAAATTTTTTCTTGCAGTTGCCATATTCTGACACCCATAAGTTTTTTTTTTTTTGTTGTTTTTTTTTCCTTTCCCCCATTTACAGGGATGCATAGAGCATCTTTTTTGTGGGACCAGATGTATTTTTAGTTATAGCATTTTGGAGAATGTCTATTGGTTTAATCCCTGTTTATTAAAATTTTTATGAAGTGAAACAGCGAAAAAATGGCAGTTCAGCTCTTTTAATTTTTTAAATGTTCTTCTCTCTAGGCATAGCGGATGTCCCCTTGTCACTATCACAGTCCTAGGAGTAAAAATATCATTAGAAATGTTTGTGCTGTCCTTCATGTATTTGTACATTAGATTTCCCCATAGATGTCTTTTTTCTAAACTGACTAACCCCAAGTTTACTAGTCTCTAATTGTGCTCCACTCCACCCATTCCCCTTATCATCTTGGCCGTCCTAATCTGCACTCTCGTTAGTTCAGTTATGTTTTTCTTGTGCACCAGGGCCCAAAATCATACACAATAGTCTGTGTGGCCATTCTAGTAATTTGTGTAGAAGCATAACTATGTTCTTGTCATGAGCGTCTATGCCTCTTCTTATGCATCCCATATTTTTTATTTGCCTTTGCAGCGGCTGCCTGGCACTGCTCAGTGATGGTAATCATGCTGGCCACCTAATTCCCAAAGTCTTTTTCAGTGGCAATCTTACCTAGTAATTTACTGTTAAGTACATAATCATATATTTTATTTCTTTGACCTAAATGCATAACATTACATTAGGATACAGTTGAAATGCCTAGTTACATGTGCTACTCATTACTGCAAATAACCGCATACAGTTCTTCAGCAAAAAAAGCTGTGTGAATCCAGTCTTAATGGGCAGAAAATCTGCCAGGCTAAAACAGCCTTTACATGGGTCAATTATCATTACAGATAAAATTATTTTGCATGGTCTGACCTTGCAATAAATAATGTTACTGATATAATATCATTAATATTAGCTTAAAGCTTGGTAATAAAAATTAATTTAAAATGTAGTCCATTCTGCAGGCAACTTGTTATACAGCAGGGGATACTGAGCAGATTGATTACAATATATATAATTTTGTGAGAAAATATTTAGTATAACTTGTCATTTATTGCTCTTAGTTTCTGATTATTCTGTGCTTAGGAGTCCAGTGGGCGGTATCACTGAATGATTGGCAAAGACTTTGTTTTATGAACATGAATACTGAGATGACTGTAATATTTTCCCACAAACTATATATCAATCTGCTCAGTTCCTCTTATTCTCCTGCAGGTAGGAGTGAATTTTCAATGTGACTATTGCCCTTTAAATAGAACTTTGTATCATACGTTATCTCAATATAATATGCTCATTTAAGAACATTGTTATGTAGAATGAAGATAATTTTAAACATTTTCATATGAGAATGGAATATGTTTTAATCCCACCACCTCTGTATGTTTTGATTGACAGGAATAGTAGTGAGCTTTAGTGGTGAACATTACATGCTAACCTTTCAGGTAAGATGAGAACCTTCATAAAAATCTGTACAATATGTATTGACAGTAAAAAAGGAATTCCAGAGACAGGTTCATTTCATTATATGTTCAGAGACATTCTTCATAGAGGGCTGTGAGCCCATGTAGCTTGATTTTCCAGTTAGGGCAAAGGTTGTGCATAATATTTCTGTTGAGCCTTTCTGTATTTTCTATGAATACTATTGAATGAAGTGCAACTATACCATCAGTGTTACTTGATAAGGGGTGAAAAACACACTTTCAATGTAAGTGAAAACTAGATATAAATGACATAGTTGAGACTTTTACTGTGAAATAAAATTATTTTATAATTATTTCTGTATGTGCAAAAGGAATATATTAAAATAACACAATGTAATGGAATTTAGCTTTTGATTAGCATTTAATTCAGTAGGTAAACTACATTATTTAACCCTTCTAAGTTGTAACTTATTATGGCAATTTCCACCTCATCCTATACAAAGACACATACCCAGAGGCATAGCTAGGGGTTCAGCACGGGGGGGGGGGGCAAACATGTCCAAGTGGGCCCTCAACTTGCACTATCAATATACGGTGACCATATAGTGGTATATGTCGGCTCTACATAGGGCTCTGCAGAAGATTTAGGTGAATACAGGGTGTGATGATGAGACCCTCAATTTATGTATCTTTCTTGGACATGTATCATTCCTCATTCGTATCAGTCACATATCTGTAGGAGTGTAAAGCTGTGTTTACATTGGTGGTCAATTCGCTCCAATGGTTTTATGTGCATACCATGGAGAGAGGGCCTGTCTGGCCCATCAGTGTGATATCCCAGATGTCCAAAGGGGGGAGGGGTGGGCTAATGACCTACAACTAACCCAGGCACCCATCTTTCCTTCTAACCAGCATAGAGGGCTGGCTGTGGGGGGTGAAGGGTGGGGCTGGACTAGGTTCTTCACACTGGCTAGAGTGAGTTGTTGAGTCTTTTGTGTGGAAGCTGTAAGATTCACAGCGAAGACAGAGCTGTTGGCTCAGGTAACATTCTATATTTTATTTTCCCTTTTTTTGTTTATGTACGGTATCATCGCTCTTTTGCTTGTATGTTTATGCTTTATAGTATTAATATTGTATATTTCTGTATATGCTATTAATTCATACCGACCCACTTGGGTTATTAAACATAAAATTTATATAGCTCGTTTCGTTCTATCCTATGACCCGGTCTACTCACGGTGTGTGAGTGGGAGGTTAAGAAAGAAGTTTGATCGCAGGCGTGCCAGGCGGCTGGGCGAGGCGATATTCTTTACACAGGGCAGTAACGTTTAGTGACTTACTGGTGATGTCTCTGATTAATCATTCACATTCCCCATCTCTTTCATCTGGACGGCCATGACCACTTCTTCCAGTCTCTGTAAAGTTTGCAACACAAACATCTTTGGCTTCTCACTTTTCCAGGTGCCTGACCCACATTGTTCTCACATTCCCCCATTCTGCTGCTACCCCCAAATCTAAAATATATAATCTAACCACCCATAATGAATAATACCCCCAAGTGCATCTTTAAATTAATAACTTCCCTGTGCACTCCTTTAAATAGTGCCCCTTATTAATAATGCCCCAGGTGTGGTACCTGTGTAAGCGCCGTGACCCCTTCTCTGTTTACACAGTGTCTTTCTTTTCATAGTGGCCATGTAATGTAACTACAGCCTTGTCCTATACACGTCTATGTGACAAGACTGTAATTACATCACACAGTCACTATAAACAGACAGCGTGTGATATAAACAGGCGCCATAGCCCCTTTATACAGCTGGTCAGTGGGGAATCACTTTTCTCTTATTGATGTTTTTTTTTTCTGAGAATAGATCATCAATAAAAATAAGCTGGAAAACACCATAAGGCTAAGGCCCCATGTGGTGTCCCGCAGCAAAAAAGAGCTGTGGGAAAAACTGCGGCGGTTTCCTCTGCGGACTTTCTGCTTCAATTATAACTATAGGGAAACTGCTGGCATTTCCGTAGGTATAATTGACATGCTGCGATTTCCAAAACTGTGACTGTTTTGGCAATCACAGCGTATCCGCTGCGCATATTTTACTGCAAAGTGGGATGGGATGGGGGCATTCTAGCAAATCCCATCCACACATTGCGGAAAAATACGTGCAGCAGGCACATTGCGATTTCCAAAAATGTTGTGGTTTTGGAAATTGCAGCATGTGAATTATACCTATGGAAACACTGGCAGTTTCCATATTGCTTTATTGAAAACAAAAAGTCTACGGGGAAACCTCTGCAGACCTTCTCTGAAAGGTTTTTCCTGCAGCGCTTTTTTTTGCTGCAGCCCGGTAAGTGAGGTCTTAGTCTTAATAAAGCCCAAGTGCCACTTTAATGAAATTAATTGGCCCCTCATATTATGCCCCTGATTCCCCCTGACATAAACACTGCACCTCTAATGACCCCTTATATCAATGACCACCCCCCTTATGTTCATAATGCCTCCTAATATAAATGATGCCCCATAATGGCCCCTTATATAAATAACTCCCCCCCCCTGTATTCATAATACCCCGTAATAACCCTTATATAAATGAACCCCCATCGTCATAATGCCCCCTAAAGAATCCTCCCTTTATAGTTATATTTCCTCCTCCTAACCACCCTATTAATATACCCACAACTGCACTGAAAAAAAAAAAAAAAAAGTTCTACTCACTTACCTGCGATGCTGATGAATGGAGCCGCCGTCACTTCCTCCCTGTCCACGCACAGGACGTTTGTGTCTGAGCGCAGGTAGCGCGATGTTGTGATGTCATCGCGCCACCTGTGCTGGGAAGCAGACATCTGTCTGTGGTCTTGGGGTCTTGTAAACCACAGGCCTGTATTGGCTTGCGGTTTACATTACTGTTAAGTTGTGGGATACGTTTTAACCAGATCGGTGTCTGCAGACACCGATCTAGTTAGAAATAAAGGATGTATTAATGGCGGTCCTGGGGTGGACCCCACAGAGTCAGTGGGCCCAGGGCAGCTGCCCCCTCTGTCTCCCCCTCTAGCTGCGCCTCTGCACATACCTTTTTTATTATCTCATGTTACTACGATAATTTTTAATAATTATTAATTACTAATAAAAAAATATTAATCATATTTATTCTTCGTTTTTTTTGTAGAAATTTTTTTTACTTATTTTTGTCTTATAAGGGATATTTTACTTCTTTCACCTTGAGGACAACTGTATGACTGGTCAGTGTGCTATCTTGTGAATTAAACGGTCACGTGTGTGGGCCGGCAATCCGGGCCGCAAAATATGGAACAAGTCCTATTCCTGTCTAATTTTGTGGCCCAGCTAACGCGGCTCCTATTCATTGAATGAAAGGGGCCGCTGAAGTACGAGCGTCACTCGGGTGACATCAGTGTGTCGCCCACACGCCACCTGTGCCGTTCATTCACTTCCGCCGGTTAGCACATAGTCATGTGCAACTGGCTTTAGGCCCAGAACTCTCCTTTAAACTGATCGCGTTGTGATGCCATGGTTGCTAATGACTGCTACAACACAAGGAGTAAATGGATAGAATTGGAATTTTCTGTTTCAATAAGATTTATTGTAAGTTTTCAATATGGAAGAACATGTACAAGAATATAAAGTACATATTTAGTAAGAAAAAGAAAAGTTGTAAAACAGCTGGTTTTAAAGTATGTTGTAATTTTGGGCATATCATCTTCATTGTACAGTTTCTGTATTACATAGTCAAGGGAGGGCAAAGTTGGAAATCTTCTAGCAGTTCCAGGAGCGGTAGAACTGACAATATCTATAGTGATTATAGCCAAACATGTATTCATTTTTATAGGTGTGGTCAAGTTCATTGATTACCTCAGGTGGGGTAGTAATAGAGGGTGGTCACCAATTTTGTGTGACAAGATCAGATTTTTCAGTAGCATGCACCTCACTCTGAACACAACTCCATAAATATACTGCACTTCTTGTAAAGTGCTAAATCCCAGTGTTATACATTTATGCTGCTGCGGAAGTGGGTAAATCCTTCAGTCTTTAAGCTAAAAGCATGAAATTCTGGTACATACAATCACATATGCATATAAAATATATATAGCCATGCCCTGGGGTTGAGTAAGCTATGATACCACTAACATCCACATGCTGATACCAAGATGTGGTTTGAGGCCTCCAACAGTATAAGCCCTGGCATGGAGATTCAGGATATCAAGGCATTAACTGGAAGCAACTAATCCAACATGGGAGAATTTAAGTCATATGATAAATTTGAGCAGAAAACAAACGGGCACGTGATAAAATCTGTGAACACTGTCTTAAATTTAAAACAAAACTGCAAATACCATAACTGTACAGGCAATATTTTTTGAAAAACATTTCTAAAGTTAGTTTCTGTTGTCCTGATACAGGAAAAAAATTGATATAACAGTATCCCAATTCCTAAGAAAAAAACTATGTAACATTGAAAATTCATACTGTATCTATATGTTATTTTTTTCACTTGTGAAATGTAGCACTGCTCCTAACCAAATGGAGAAATGCTAAGCTTATAAGGATTTATCAGGTGCATGTGAGACAGAAAGAACAATGTGCCTTGTGAACTTTATTTCAGTCATCATACCATTGCAGTCATTTGTAATGGATGACATTATAAATGTGATTGCTAATACCTCCACAAATGGAACTTCTGATGATGTCTGATATATTATGTAATAAATGTTCTCACTAACAGCAGCAGTATAAGACTAATGTGTATTGGATGTATACTTGAAGCAATGTATCATTTCATTTATTGCTATTATCGGGGATTTGGTAGATAATAAATCTAGAACACTGTATGAAAAATATAACATCAGGTTCCACTAGAAAAACTGACAAAATTTTATTAAATACTTAAATAACAGACTAAAATTTAGCAATTGTACTCTCAATAATACAGCATATGCAGTAAAAAGGATGTCCTCCATGTAATGCTAATTGTAAGGTAAATCTTCTGATGTGTAGAAATGGCAAAATGATAATGCAATACCTGAAGAATCCAAAGAAAATACTGGTATCCTCCTCAGAGGACCGATGATGTGCCAAGAAAACATTCCCCACATCATTGCTCCAATTCCACCTGCCTGAACGGTTGGCGCAAGAAACATGATTCAATGAATCTTTGCAGTCAGGTGCCAAATTCTAACCCTCCTATCAGTATGGTGCAACAGAAATCTGGATTCATCTGACCAGGCAATGCTTTTCCACTGCTCAGTGATCTCATTTTATGCTGTTTTACCCACTGGAGTCTTGCCTCTCTGTTTCCCTTGAACTTATTTCCTGCTGTTGCAGTCCACCAAGGCTAAGGAAAAATGATTTGTGTGTTCAGACATGTTAGTGCTATATTTGATTGCAATTAGTATGGCTGTGGATCTTGTTGACATTCTTAACATTTTCCTTTTACACCTTTTGTCAATGACTTGTTTATGATGATTTTCCTTTATCCCACCATTCTTGGTATACTCTCAACAGCATTGCATGGGGAAAACCCCACCAGGTGCTGAGTTGAGTAGTTTAGCACCAATTTCCTTGTCTTGTTCAAAGTCGCTCAGGTTAGATTTTCCATTCTACTTTGGATTAACAATGAAACTGAACCATGGAATTCTTGCTCACTTAATTTTATGCTACACCCTGGGGTTACATGTCTAATTTCCATACAGAGAAGCTCTAATTATGAAAGAGCAGGTGTCTCTAATAAAGTGGCCATTCAATGTATGTAGAGTACTTGATATGTTCACATATGGCAGATTTGTTGTAGCAAATGTAGTGACTGTTCCATACTGTACATCTTAAATGGAGTGTACCACCTCCAAAATTATAGGAGACATAGTGAACCTACCTTTTTGTGTCAAAGTGCAATCTTGCTGTCAAGAAAATAAATGTAATTCATATGCAAATTAGATATCCCAATGTGTGGAGACCACAGGCAGAAGAGGTTACCTTGTGGCTGTCGTCACCCCACATTGGCCACCGCTTGGTACACTGAATATCTCATTTGCATATGGATTAAAAGCTTTTTTTTGGCAGCCAGATTGCAGGTTGTTACAAAAAATGTACATTCACTATTAATGGCCCCAGGAGAGGACTGGTCATATACTTTGCCTAACAGCCTGGTGGGTGGGGTCAATTGACTTCAGTTGGCCCTCCATTGGAGGTACACCACTGTATAACTGGGATACCATTGTAGAGCTAGTGAAAGTGGAAAGCATTAGTCAGATTTGTGATGGGATTAGTAATACTAGGTAGCTATGTAACATGACAGCTACCTTAGTGATCATGTGCTTGTTGGGAATAATAAAGTCAGGGACATAGAACATACTTTTATTGTATACACAGCATTTACTGATCAAGAAGCCAGGAAAAATAGTTTCTGCATCCTCTTCTGAGTGCTTAAATATCTCTGACCATGAGATATCCAACCAGTGGCTGCATGACTATGCTTACGGCTGCTATTGTAAAGCAGTGTTTTTTTTTTTTATTGAATTGTAGCATTTGACACCTGGCAATAATGCGTTGCGTAGAGTTTTAATATGTTGTAAATTAAAACTTGACAGGAGTGTCCTAAAAAATATATATTGCTAATGGTTTGCACTGTAAATATCAAATATATTAATCTAGGAACAAATAGAGGGGCATGCAATGATTTAAAATTTTTAGGAAGAATTAGACTTAAAAGGAACCTGTCAGGGCAAAATGTGCTACAGCCTTGTACTGCTGGTTTACTTTTCTAAAGTCATGCTGCTCAGTCCATAAAGATGCCCCTCTGGGTGAGTGATATCAATTTCATGATTCTTTATTCATTCATATTTTGTATGCAGAGCAACAGCATGTTAACTTTTTTTTTTTCTTCTTTTTTTTTTTTTTTTAAAGATATAAAAAAAAATTATGAAAATGAATCCACGACAAGTAAGACCTTGAATTCACATGTAAAAAAAAAAAAAAAAAAAAACGTTCACAATTGAAAGCCAAAATCACACTATACACAATGGCCCACATTTGCTAATGGTTAGACAGTTTAAACGTTTACACAACCTATTGGTTGGTCTACTATGTGTCAAAATGTTATGGCAAAATTTTGGCACAATTTTGGTCCAAAATGCCACAATTCTTTTTCAGTAAGCCATATCTTCGTGTCAAGCTAGACAGAAAAAAATGTCCTAAAACTAGCTGTGAATTTTATGCCACAATTTAGTCACAAAGGATAGTATATCTGCCCCGAGATTGTAAAAGAGTACGAAATGAGAATCAGGACTGACAGGTAATAAAATACTGCCTGAAATCTCTCCCTGCCCTATAGCTGATTAGTGCAAGATATATAGCCTAACACTTTTTATACCACCAGAGGCTCTACACTATTTTACCATGAGAGTTCTCTGTTAGGCTGGTTGCAGATGATCGTGCTGCAACCGGCTTGCCGTGATTTAAAAGCACGGGCTGCACAAGGTTGACACGGGGATGTGCTGCCCGTGCACAGGCCGTGCTTCCGCGGCTCCTTTCATTAAATGAATAGGCCGCAAAATAGGACATGTCTTATCTGATGCGGCCTGGACTGTCGGCCCGCACACGGGACCGTGAAAATCACAGTTGTGTGTACGGGCCCATAGAAAGGAATGGGTCAGTGCGCTCTTCGTGAAATAAACGGAGAGCACACTGACCCACAGCACAGTCGTCTGCATCGGGCCTAAGTGAGAAAAATATGATATGGTGGGCACAAGCATGTTAGTGCCCAGTAGCACAAGAAAGACTGTTGGAGGAGAGTGAAAGAATGAGCTATTAGGGGTTTAAAGGGGTTGTCTGGGGACAGCCCCTTGCAGTCATGTGATCTATGATGTCTCCCACAAGAGGTAAAGCATGGGACAAGGGCTGGCTGTATTTGCTATATTGGCTATATTTTGTGCCAAAGCATGGGGGTTTGGTGCTAAATTCAAATGGACAAACCATAGGCAAGTCACTGCTGCTATTGAATTCAATAGTAGCTGCAGATCTTCTGCAATAGCGGGACCACCACTGGTAATGGGCAGTGATCTATCCCTGTGCTGTGACACTATGATGTCACAGTACAGGGATAGTAAACAGCATTGGTGGCAGTGGTTGAGAAAACAAAAAATAAACATAGCCGAGTTGCTGCTGCTATTGCAAAGTTCCAAAGCAGGAACTTTGGCTCTAAATTCAAATGGTCAAATCACAGTAGAGCTGATGCCGCTTGAAATGGGACTGCTGGTAATGGTGGTGATCCCACTATGAGCTATCCCTGTGCTTTGACACTATGATATCACATTATAAGGATAGTAAAAGAAACACTGGTGGCAGTTTTTGAAAAAATATAGAAAAAAAAAAAAGGGGAGCTGCCTCTGCAGGAGCTTTTGCACAAAATTGGCTGCCACTATAGAATTTAATAGCTCTTTTGTGATTCGCCCATTTAAATTTAGTGCCAAAGCACCTGCTGTAACGCTAAATTCAAAAGGCCATTTCATAGTGGGGCTACCACTGGCAGTTCAAACAGTTTTTTGAGGGCAGAATGCGCCTCCCAACTCTCCAATTCATTTCAAAGAGTTAGGAGCAGATTTTGTACTCTGATTTTTTTTTTTTTTTTTTTTTCAGCTAGAGATAAAAATAGGCGACAGGACCTATCTTCAGGCATATTCTACTTTGCATGCCAATTCAAATGAATGGGAGGTAGAAAAAAAAGCTAGCAGGTTTTGCCTTGGTTTTTGCAGCAAATGCTAAGGTTTTTTTCTGCCTCTCATTTATTTAGTAGGGTTTACAAGGCAGAATCCACTGGAACATAGGTCCTGATGCTTTTTTTCCCTGTAGCTGAAAAAATCAACTAGATTAAAAAAACTGCTCCTGACTCCCAATGAAATTAATGGAAGAGTTGGGAGGCATTTATTGAGGTGGATTTTGAGCTGGATTCCATTAGGTGTCCACTGTGAAACAGTTGGAACTGAAAAAGCGGGATTTTTTTTTTCGTCTGGCGAAGTGAACACAGCCTTACATTACCTTATATGACATCTTTTTGCTGCCTGTAAAAAGGATGCAGTAGTGAGTGACCCACAGGAGAGTGCTGCTATGAATCCAGGAACAGAAAGTGGGTGGGTGCAAATGGGGGGTTGAGGGTGACAATTAACAGAGGAGGAGGAATACAGAATGCTGGGGGTGGAACAAAAGAGGAGAGCAGAACAAAGGAGGTAACATGGCATGCAACATCACAGTGAGGCATGAGAAGCAGAGGTGCAGATTACAAGACACTTTGGGAAGAAATCAAAATCAAATAGATGATGTGGGACAGTAAAAATTAAGCAGCAGAACTACATAAGATGGTAAAGGGTGGATACCGCAAAGGAATCTGGGTAAATGGAGAATGCTGGGACCTGACAAAATAAAAAAAAGTCCCCAGAAGTCCAGTGGCAGTGCAGCCAGTACAACAGGGACGTGGAAAAAGCCAAACAAACTGAAAATAGAGGGGAAACTAGCCTCAGAGCATTGCAGCATATGCAGGTTAGAAGTATACATTTAATAGTTATTTATAACAGTCCCTGGAAAACCCTTTAAGTTCTTTCTGTTGTATAGGGATAATGATATGAAGAAAATTTGCTTACCAAAACTTTAATTTCCTGTAGTCCAGAGGCAGCACACACATGGGTTAATATCCTCCTGGATACAACTAGAAGAGACATGTTAATAAGTAGTAATTAAGATTAATTAACCATGCACCACCTACATAAAGCTGGAAAGACCACTTATATGTAACAAAGAAAATATATTTAAGGGGTACTGCTTCTGGACTACAGGAAGTGAAAATTTTGGTAAGTGATTTAGTCTATCGGCAGCACACATATGGAATCTGTGAAGCAGTGATCATTTTGTCAGGATCTAAGAAGCTTTTATTGGCACTGTTCTGTCTAAGCATAAACCCTACTTGCAATGCTATTCACACTATAATTGTTGAAATTTGATGTTAGGTTGCTATTCTGCAGAACTGGTCGTAAGAGTTGTGAATACTGTAAATCTGGCCAAGATAGTGATGTGTACTGTATATCTAAGAGAAGTAGGTTCGCACTTTGTATTTCTGGTGCCTGTCAGGGCCTGTCACGACCAATGTCCATTGTGCAGAAATTGACGGCACTGATTAGAGTTATTATGCAAAAAGTTATTTCTTTATTGATATAGAAATACAATCAAACCTTGCAGGAAGTGGGCATGAATTGTATCACAGATAATATCCCAGATGTTTCGGTCTAATACATAGACCTTTTTCAATGGGTATCTATAAGTACAATATAATATAGTTATTACTATACATATAGCAAGTGTGACAATTTGGGGGGATTAGTCTCAATGGCGGCAGACTCCTGGTCCCGACAGCAGTGGTTCGTGGTACTGGGCGCCGGAGAGACAGCGTTCAGACGGTGCCAATTTAAAAGAAAATAGCTTTTATTAAGCTTAGGTGCAACATAACAAAACAAAAACAGCCTGGGCCACAGTTAGGGCACTAACTGACTCCTTGACCCCTATCTAGCCTGACTAATGCTCAGCTCAAGCAAAAGCCCCCCGTCGACCTCAGCCCTCCTGGGACAGACCGCCTCGTCTCTGTCGTTGGCTGGTTCCACGATTTCCTGCTTCCTGCAGGTTTCTCCAGCCTTCTGGAGTTACGCCCCCACCCAAAGGTGTGGCTGAGGGCCTTTTCAGGGCTGGCCTTGGGTCGCTCTCTAGCACCCTCTAGGTTCATACTCTCACACAAGATACATAATGGTACATTGTATTATATAGTGAGAAATTACAGAAAATAACAAGGCAAAATAAAAGATAAGCAGTTCATATACACACTATGTACATAATGTTCTATATGGGATGGGACCAGTAAAATGTTGCCTAATGTCCATATGACATAAAAGGTCTAAATACAATATAGATATGTAGGCAATACAGATATAAATACTGAAGGGAGATGAGACATATCAATATTATGTTTAAGTAACAAAAAGTTAATGGAATGAAGGTGGGTGAGAAGTAGGTCTACATATGGCAAAATGATCATTGCCCCACGTAGAGCAGCCATTTTGAACTAAATGCGAATCGTTACCACGAAGCGTTAGGAAATTCGGATTCGATGAATTCCAATTCTGCAGCTTCAATTCGCTCATCTCTACTTATTAACATGTTTCTTCTTATAATTGTACGCAGGGGGATATTAACACGTGTGTCCTGCCGACGGACAACTAGGAAATACTTTAATACCGAAAGACTCAATAGTTTCTACTTAACAATGAAGTAACTGTTTAATAAAGCTTAACATTTAATATTGAACTTAAAAGGGAGAATTATCCCAAATTGCACTTCTTCAAAACTCATATACAAATTGCTCCACTTCATTTCTTTGCGTAATTTAATTTCGCACAGTTTAGGCATGTATCATTGCTACTAATTGTGAATTATTAGTGCATTCACTATACTTAAGGCATATTGCTGCAGACTCAATAGGGCAGATTTACTAATACTGTCTAAAAATATATAGTGCAAAGATAGTATAAGAATACAACAGCATCAGATACTTTGATAAATCTAGTGCAGTTTAAGATTGTCTAGTTTAATGTTACACCACCTATTAGTTGGCTTAAAAGTTCCTAGTGCCTTTTTGGTGCACGGATTCGCAATTTAGCCCAAGCCCTTTTCCCTTGAAGCCATGCCCCTTTCCTGATACATATTGGAAAAGTTTCTAAAACAATTGATGAAAGTGGTGCACAGCATATTAGACAGTTTTTTTTCGTTGAAAATTATGCCAGAATTATGGAAGTTTGCTTAATATATCACCTCCACTGTCTTTACTCCTCCATGGCTCAGCCCTATTTCCTCCGATGAAGCCACAGATGTGGTGAAACATGTTGGAGCAACATATTCCTTAATGTTTTAATTAGAAGCCCATAATCTCATGGAGGAATACAGACAACAAATCTGCAGAGAATTAATTTAATTATAGGGAATACACTAATAGTTCACAATACAAATAAAAACTGTGTAAAATTAACTCTGTATGGGAAGAAATGAAGTGGAGGAATTTGTATGTGAGTTTCAAAGACATTAAACACTCATGAGATTAGGGCTGAGTTTTTGTAACAGGTCAGGTCAGTACACGCACTTAATATTTACAAAGAATGCAATCAACCAAAAGAAGACATACAGGGGCTTGTAAAAGTACTCATACCCCTTGAACTTTTTCACATATTGTCACCTTACAACCACAAACTTAAATGCATTTTATTGAGATTTCAAGTGATAGACCATCACAAAGTAGCAGATAATTGTTAAGTGGAATGAAAATGATACATAGTTTTTCAAAATCAAATAAAAATCTGAAAAGTGTGATGTGCAAAAGTATTCAGTTCCTCTATAGCAATACTTTGTTAGTCACCTGTCATAACAATTACAGCTGCAAGTCTTTTGGGGTATTTCTCTACCAGCTTTCCGCATCTAGAGACTGAGATTTCTACCCATTCTTCTTTGCAAAATAGCTCAAGTTCAGCCATATTGGATGGAGAGCGTCTGTGAACAGCAATTTTCATGTCTTGCCACAGATGTTCAATGGGATTTAGGTCTGGATTTTGACTGGTCCATTCTAATACATGAATATTCTTTGATCTAAACCATTCCACTGTAGCTCTGGCTGTATGTTTAGGGTCATTGTCTTGCTGGAAGGTGAATCTCCTTCCCAGTCTCAAGTCTTTTGCAGCCTCCAACAGGTTTTCTTCCAGGACTGCCTTGTATTTAGCTCCATCCATCTTCCCATCAATCTGACCAGCTTCCCTGTCCCTGGTGAAGAAAAGCATCCCCACAGAATGATGCTGACACCACCATGTTTCACTGTGGGGATAGCGTGTTCACAGGGTGATGAGCAGTGTTACTTTTCTGCCACACATAGCACTTTGCATTTAGGCCAAAAAGTTCAACTTTGGTCTCATCTGACCAGAGCACCTTCTTCCACATGTTTGCTGTGTCCCCTATATGACTTGTGACAAACTGCAAACGGCACTTCTTATGTCTTTTTTTTTCAACAATGGTTTTCTTCTTGCCACTCTTCCATAAAGGCCATATTTGTGGAATGCACGACTTCTAGTTGTCCTGTGGACAGATTCTCCCACCTGAGTGGATTTCTGCAGCTCCTCCAGAGTGGCCATGGGCCTCTTGGCTGTCTCTCTGACCAGTGCTCTCCTTGCTCGATCTGTTAATTTAGGTGTACTGCCATGTCTTGGTAAGTTTGCAGTTGTAGAATACTTTTTCCATTTTTGGATGATGGATTGAACAATGCTCCTTGGGATGCACAAAGCTTGGGATATATTTTTATAACCTAACCCTGCTTTAAACCTCTCCACAACTTTTATCTCTGACCTGTCTGGTAAGTTGCTTGGTCTTCATGATGCTGTTTGTTCACAAACCACTGAAGCCTTCACAGAACAGGTGTATTTATATTGAGACTAAATTACACACAGCTGGACTCTATTAACTAATTAAGTGACTTCTGAAGGCAATTGATTGCACTGGATTTTATTTAGTGGTATCAGAGTACAGGGGGCTGAATACTTTTGCACGTAACACTTTTCAGATTTTTATTTGATTAAAATTTTGAAAACCATGTGTCATTTTCGTTCCACTTCACAATTATCTGCTACTTTGTGTTGGTATATCACTTTGAATCTCAATAAAATACATTTAAGTTTGAGGTTGTAAGGTGACAAAATATGAAAAAGTTCAAGGGGTATGAATACTTTTGCAAGCCACTGTATGCCCAGAATATTGAACATCCAAAAATATATATATATATAATACTTTATTTCAAAAATATAAATCAAAATTAAAAAAGCCCCAGCACACAAAACAAACACAACTCAAAAAGTGAAGGTTACTGACCCTTATAAGGGCTGAAAAAAACCTTAACTTCCTAGATGATACGTTTCCCTATAACACAAATAACAATACAGAAAAAACCAACAGCGGTACAAATTACAAATACAATACAAATTAAACCTAATTCAACATTAATATGTGTGAATCAATAATCAAGGTATGAATAGAGAAATATATATGTGCAATATACCAGGTAGCCAAATATACCACCTTGTAAAAATGAGGAAGAAGGCAAGACTAGGCATGAAAGCACCACACATCACATATCACTATGCCTTCATCAGGGAAACTTCCTTGGGTTTGATAGAAGTCGACACATGGAGCAGCAATTAAGGACAAGGACAATGCATGGCTTTCGTGGTCCCCCTAGGCCAATGTTTTGAGTGGCTGCGGCCACAGTCCAGAAATGGAACAAGGCTAGGTGTTAGTACCACCCTCTTTGTGCAGACCCAGTTCCAACACCAGGAGGGGTCCATCCGCCTCCTCTGGATCCTCCTCTTTGGACCATTCAGAGGAGCCACACTGCATATGAGCTGCACCGCAGTATCCTGCAACAAGTATCCTGTGGGATGGCTCCCTGCCAACTACAACTTGGCAATGTTGCCAGCGACAATGGCATGAATATTTTGGCTGCACTGCAGTTGGGGTGAATGTGTTAAATTTGGTAGTGTGCTGCATTGTTAACATACACACGTGGACAAAATTGTTGGTACCCCTCGTTTAATGAAAGAAAAACCCACAATGGTCACAGAAATTACTTGAATCTGACAAAAGTAATAATGTATAAAAATTCTATGAAAATGAACAAATGAAAGTCAGACATTGCTTTTCAACCATGCTTCAACAGAATTTTTTTAAAAAGAAAACTCATGAAACAGGCCTGGACAGAAATGATGGTACCCTTAACTTAATATTTTGTTGCACAACCTTTTGAAGCAATCACTGCAATCAAACGATTCCTGTAACTGTCAATGAGACTTCTGCACCTCCAAACAGGTATTTTGGCCCACTCTTCATGAGCAAACTACTCCAGTTGTCTCGGGTTTGAAGGGTGCCTTTTCCAGATGGCATATTTCAGCTACTTCCAAAAATGCTCAATAGGATTTAGGTCAGGGCTCATAAAAGGCCACTTCAGAATAGTCCAATGTTTTCCTCTTGGCCATTCTTGAGTGTTTTTAGCTGTGTTTTTTTTTGGTCATTATCCTGTTGCAAGACCCATGACCTGCGACTGAGACCAAGCTTTCTGACACGGGGCAGCACATTTCTCTCTAGAATCCCTTGATAGTCTTGAGATTTCATTGTACCCTGCACAGATTCAAGACACCATGTGCCTGATGCAGCAAAGCAGCCCCAGAACATAACAGAGACGCCTCCATGTTTCACAGTAGGGACAGTGTTCTTTTCAAGATATGCTTCATTTTTCCATCTGTGAACATAGAGCTGATGTGCCTTGCCAGAAGCTTTGTGGCTTGTCAACACGTAGTTTGGCAAATTCCAGTTTTGTCAGATTCAAGTTATCTCTGTGACCATTGTGGGTTTTTCTTTCATTAAACGAGGGGTACCAACAAATTTATCTACGTGTGTGTATATAATGGTTTAAAAGTGGAGCTTCTGAAGGCCATAAAAGTATCTGCGCATTTCAGCTATTATGTGGCTAAAAACACCCTACTAGACTTGCAGTGACAAAATGGTCAGCCCTTACACTGCCTGCAACTCACTGGAATCCCTTGTTGCACATGCTGGAACATCTGTGTGAGGAGTAGAAGGCAGTGAATGATTACT
Source organism: Leptodactylus fallax (assembly GCA_947044405.1). Taxonomy (NCBI): domain Eukaryota; kingdom Metazoa; phylum Chordata; class Amphibia; order Anura; family Leptodactylidae; genus Leptodactylus; species Leptodactylus fallax. The sequence continues at coordinate 5,893,091 of CAMRHE010000001.1, read as the reverse complement.
GCATGCAAGAGACCACAGGAACAATGTGTTATTTTGAGATCTGCTATTGGAGGCTCATGAGGAAAGTGTATCACCTTCTGAAGCCCTTTGAGGAGGCCAGGAAATTTGTCAGCACATCTGTAGCATTAGTGATGTCATCCCTTTATTATATATCTTACAGGAAACACTTACATTCATGCAAAGAGGAATGGAAGAAGATTAACAGCTTCCATCTCTTGGACACAGTTATCACCCTGGGTTGATGCAAGAGGAACTGGAGGAGAATGAAGAACTGGGTCAAGGTCATCATGGTGGAGGACTTGGAACTCCTAGGCTGAAAAAGAGGATGAATATTGGATGCAGAGGGAGCCTTGATATTTTACAGCCAGGGGGAGAAGGCAGACTCTAAATTGTTTCAAGATGATGATGACACCAATCACGCTGACCAAGAAGACCAGACATAGCCTGCCCCTGGGTCCATGCACACACTTTCAAGTATGGCAGGCGATATGCTTTACTACTTACGTAGTGACAAGTGTATCAGCATGAAACCGAGGTATGAGTACAAGATAGTAGTGCTTTTAGACCCTATCTATAAAGCCAGAATGGGGGAATTTGTTTCTGCCTCCCAAAGGGAGTCAAAAAAATTATGTTTGTCAACATGAATCCGCGAAAATTTTCACACTCATCCAGCTGATGCCCTGAATAGACATGCCACTGCCTCTGTTTCCCTGTATCATGTTCCATTTACTCTATCTGCTACTCCTAAACAGTCGGACATTATCTCCTGTGGCCCAGTCCATCACATTATTCCATACTGTACTGCTACTCATGTTCCACAGCTACAATCACTGCAAACACTCAGTCAGACATGTCCTGTGACCTGGTCCATCACATTATTCCACACTGTACTACCACTTGCCACAGCTGCCACCACTCAGAATGACATCTCTAGCAGTCTGTTCAATCAATTTGTCATATTCCACACTGCTGGTGCCACATTGTTGGCATAAGAAATTTATATTAAAAAGGTCCCCACCTCAAAAAAACAAATCTGTGCTATTGTTTCTCCCAATACCACCTTGTTGGTGTCACATCTGCTCCCATAAAGGGATAATTTTTTGTGTCTTTTCCTCTTCACTTTCCAACTGGCAGGCACACTGACAGTATGTCACAAATTCTGTAGTTGCCAATTGCCACTGCCATACTGTTGGAAAAATAACTGTTGCTTATTCCAATACCAATGCTATAATTTTTGGTGGCTTTATTTTTTTGGAGAGCCACTTCTTCACCACTTTTCAATAAGGTATACTGCCACAAATGATTCTTCAAAATAACAAGCATATTGCACTTACAAGTCCCTGCGCTTATTTTTATATAAAATCATTGCTTTTTCCAAGATAACCGCCTTGTGTGTATAAAAAAACAGGATAGTTTTTGGAGCATTTTAAATGTTAAAATGTGTCAAAGCAAGTGGCAGCACAGTGTGTGGTTAAAGGGGTTGTCCAGGACCTAAGCATTTTTCATACAGATGACCTACAGGATAGATCATCAGTATCAAATCTGTTAGGGTCTGACACCCAAACCCTGAAACAATCAGATGATGTGGCCGCTGGAAGCTGTATGCTAAGTATACAGCCTGAAGCAATCCTGATCCTGTTCAAGAGAATGGGAGCGGGGCTGCAGTTCCTACTCCCAATCACTTGACTAGAATCAGGGTTGCTTCCAGCTGCATACTTAGCATATAGCTTCCGACGGCTGCATCAGCTAATTGGTTTGGGTGTTGGACCTCGACTGATCTGATACTGATGACCTATCAAAAATGTTCAGGTCCTGGATAATCCCTTAAAACTATCAGTTTGTATCCACTGCTTACCATTTGTTTTCCAATAGGCATACATGTCACTTTGTCATCATTATCATTTTGACATAACCTTGGCTCTGTTTGCCTTCATGAGCTAGAAATGGACTAGATAGAGTCTTTGGAGCCCTGACAGCGTCATACACTATGTTCTGAGGCAATTTAAACTCTGGTTCATGACAAACTTATTTGAGCCAAAACAAAACCATCTGAACTCAAAATTAAATGAATCTCTAATAAAAAGTCACATAAAAACCTTACAGATAATGCATGCATCCCTTACACTAGTTGCGCAAACCCATAATAGTATCAAAAGATAACTAAAAATGCTTCTATTATTGTTTATTAATACATCTCAACTATCAACCTATATCCATTCATGAATTAATTCATATCTGTGTGACCATTTCAACTGGGCTTTACTATCACGTATTTAAATTTTAGATTTAATATAATTTCTATCCAGTTACATAATACAATGTGGCTGTGCGACATCTAGTGGCAATAGATATCACTGTAGTTATATATTCAGAGCTTCAGTAAGGGAGAGAAGAGATGAATGCCTAGTGAGACATTCCTTCAGATAGGTCACATGATATTTCTCCTGTTTGTGCGTGTGCACAACAGGACACTCTTCCGGAGTAGATATTGGTCAAACTCCTGGGTGACGTGTTAACTACTCTGAGGTGATGTGTATGATGCAGCCGTTTGAGATTGCTCCTTACATCTGTCATTCAAGGGAAGGCAGGGTGCCGGAGTTCATGTTAGTTGGATATGGTGACATAGAGGGCAGGTTAATTAAACCCTGCCAGTGTTAATTTACTTAATATTGTCCCAATACCCCTGAAGACACTGGTGTTCCAGTGAAACATGTCAGGGAGGCAATATATTGAGTTTTAAATTGCAGCAGCCTGCTGTATGGTAGTATTATAGTGGACTGCAGACATTCGATATGAATTAGTTCATTGCATTTGTTCAATACCTGACACACTCCCTAGTTTGATATAAATATTATCTATCTGTGACATCCTATAACAGTGGAAGAGTGAAGAAATCAGGCGATACCTTTTAGAGGCTAACTGAGTATATTTATAAGTAAGCTTTCAGGAGTACTCGCTCCCTTCATCAGACATGGTGTGATACAAGAACTGAAAATTAACAGATTTTTATACACATGGTTTTCAAAGCATTTTAGAGTCCTTAAAAAAAATTGCAATCTAAGTAGAGAAGTTATTTACAACAGGTCAAAAAAACAGTCTGGAAACTTGTGGTGCGTGACGGAGGGATCAGTAATTCTTGCTGTTATCTGTTTGCTATCAGGAGGTGATTTGTGACCCTCACAGGTCACACATAGTGTGATTTGAAGCTGGCATGAATATTGAGTTCAGTTCATGGTTCAAACATAGTGTGACATGAAGCTGGCATGAATATTAAGTCCAAATTGCAGAGTTTGAAATTTTTGCATAAATTGCATCGTTCTATCGATGATATCCTTGTCATCTGGACTGCAGGTGAGGAGGCCCTACTTCAATTCCATAATGACTTCAATGACTTTCACCCGACCATCAACCTTAAACTTAGCTATTCAGGGAGTGAAATTCACTTTCTGGATACCACAATATACATTAAAGACCACCAGCTACTCACATCAATATACCACAAACCCACAGACAGAACGGCCTACCTGAGAAACGACAGCTTCCACCCCAAGCACACAAGACAATCTATAATCTACAGCCAGGCTATACAATACAATCGTATTTGCTCCGACAAAACAGACCTGGACAAGCACCTCCTGGATCTGAGGATGAAATTTCTCAGATTGGGATACAAACCAAAAGTGACAGACAACCAATTAAACAAAGCAGCAGCCATTAACAGAGACAGTCTGCTCACATATAGAGAGACCCAGAAAGAAGCCCGAGTGCCCCTAGTTGTCACCTACAACCCACAGCTGGAGATCCTACGAAGGATTGCCAAGGAGCTCCAACCTGTACTACATAGGGACAACAGACTCAAGGACATATTTCCAGTCCCCCCTCTCCTCTCCTTTTGACAACCACCAAACCTGAGGCGCATTATCGTCCGGAGTGCCCTGAAGGCCCCAACTGAAAATGGCACCTCACCTTGCCTACATAAAAGGTGCATGACCTGCAAGCACATCCACACCGCTAACAGTGTACCTATCCCACAGTCACAACAGGTGCACAGAATTAGGGGGACATTTTCCTGCAGGTCTTCCAATGTGGTGTACCTCATAATGTGTGTGCAGTGTCCCACCACAGGCCTCTATGTGGGGGAAACAGGGCAGAGACTCAGTCAACGAATGAACTCACACAGATCCACCATTAATAACAGCAGAACCGATCTCCCAGTGGCCGCACATTTCTCCGGAGAAAACCACTCTATTGAAGATTTGCGGGTTGTGGTTTTAATGGGACATTTTAAGACACAGGAGAAAAGAAAAGAAATGGAGTACAAATTTATGCAAAAATTTCAAACTCTGCAATTTGGACTTAATATTCATGCCAGCTTCATGTCACACTATGTTTGAACCATGAACTGAACTCAATATTCATGCCAGCTTCAAATCACACTATGTGTGACCTGTGAGGGTCACAAATCACCTCCTGATAGCAAACAGATAACAGCAAGAATTACTGATCCCTCCGTCACGCACCACAAGTTTCCAGACTGTTTTTTTGACCTGTTGTAAATAACTTCTCCACTTAGATTGCAATTTTTTTTAAGGACTCTAAAATGCTTTGAAAACCATGTGTATAAAAATCTGTTAATTTTCAGTTCTTGTATCACACCATGTCTGATGAAGGGAGCGAGTACTCCTGAAAGCTTACTTATAAATATACTCAGTTGGCCTCTAAAAGGTATCGCCTGTTTTCTTCACTCTTCCACTACTTTCAATGGCTAACACGGTACAACATTATACTACTATCCTATAACAGTGATGGCGAACCTTTTAGAGACCGAGTGCCCAATCTGCAACCCAAAACCCACTAAATTATCGCAAAGTGCCAACACGGCAATTTAATCTTAAATTAACCAGGATCTATTTTATATTGACTGTGCAACGTTATTACAGCCTGTAATAATATCACATGTCTGCTATAAAACAGATACTGTGTGATATAAATAGTGAAGGGCCCGCAGAAAGTACAATGCACTCCACAGTGGCCCCCAGACAGTATTATATGCTCCAGAATTGCCCCCACATAGTATTATATGCTCCACAGTGGCCCCCACTCAGTATTATATGCTTCACAGAGGCCCTGCACAGTATTATATGCTCCACTTTGGGACCCCCCCACATTATATGTATCACAGTGTACCCCCACATAGTAGTATATCCTTCACTATATCCCCCATACAGTATTAGATGCTTCAGTGTCCCCCACACAGTATTAGATGCTTCAGTGTCCCCCATACAGTAGTATATGCTTCAGTGTCCCCCATACAGTAGTATATGCTTCATAGTGTCCCCCACACAGTATTAGATGCTTCAGTGTCCCCCATACAGTGTTAGATGCTTCACAGTGTCCCCATACAGTATTAGATGCTTGTGTCCCCCACACAGTATTAGATGTTTCAGTGTCCCCCATACAGTAGTATATGCTTCACAGTGTCCCCCATACAGTATTAGATGCTTCACAGTAGGCCCCCATACAGTAGTTTATGGTACTTACCCAGTCCCACGAAGCGCGTCCTCGGCCTCCTCCTTCTTCTCCTGTTCGCAGGCGCTGATGAATGATGTCATCGCGCCTGCGTCGGAGCAGAGGTTACACTCTGCAATTAGTGTAAGCCGTGGTTCCGCGGACTACAGTGACAGCTTTCATTTGTGTGTACATTTGCACATACAGCTGAAAGAAGCGATCGCTCACTAATGGGGAATCCTGTACCGGATTCCCCGTTAGTGAGCGATCATGGCAACGGCGCGCATGCCAACTGAGAGGGCTCTGCGTGCCCTCTCTGGCACGCGTGCCATAGGTTCGCCATCACGGTCCTATAACATTTGATCTCTTCCATGATGGGGTGCGTTGAGAACATTCAGCAGATAACACCTGAACTTTTAAGTTAAGTGCCTATTTGCAGTCTTTTAAGAATGAGAAATAAAAGTTTTGTTTTATTATATTAATATATTAAAGCAAACATATAGGTCATTATAAGAAGGGATATATAATTGCTTATATAATAACTATGCATTTCACTTTCTCACTGGGGTATTTAACTTTATACACTGATGCTAGGTTCACACTAGCGTTCGGCTTTATGTTCTTCGGGTCCGCTTGGGTACCCGAAGAACGGAAACCTAATTCGCTTAAAATGGGGTCTGCCAGGTTTACGACCGAAAAATGCGGACAGAAAAGTAAACGGATTCGGGGATGGAAACTTTGAACGTAGTTCCAACGCTAGTATGAACCTAGCCTTAGGTGTAGGGTATTTATTTACTTATTCTATAATATTTATTGCACTTTCTAGATTTAGATCGCTTGATATTTATTGTTCTATATATTCATCCTGTTGTGGTTTTTTTTTATTGTGAGATAACGTCTCACATTTTTTTTCTGTCTGTATCCTTACTTATTTGATATGCTTATTTTCTAATGTGATGAATTAATAAATTTATGATTTTTGATATTTACTGATATGTGAGTTACTTTTGTTGTAGGTATATATTAATTGCTAATAGGCAAATTTTATATGTGCAATAATTTGACCCTAGTTACCTATGTTAGTAATTAAATGGATAAGAATCAGTTCACTGACCCATCCTTGTATGTAAATACTAGAGATGAGTGAATCAGATTTTACTCGAACAAACCCAACATTTTTTGAGTTCATCACCCACAAATCACTTTTATATTCTGCAGTCTCTTCAGATCCCAGAATATAATAAGTGAAGGCCCAGTGGAGGTGCGTAAACATAATAAACACTTTTAGGCTAAGGCCCCACATAGCGCACAGAAGCCGAAAAACGGTGCAGAAAATACCGTGTCGAAAACGCGTTTTTTTTTTTCACAGCGTTTTTCACAGAAAGTCCGCAGAGTTTTCCTCTGTGGACTTTCTGCCTCTATTATACATATATGGAAAATAATAGCTTTTCCGTAGGTATAATTGACATGCTGCGATGTACAAAAATGTGAGTGTTTTTAAAATGACAGCATTTCCTCTGCAGATTTTTCTCTGTAATGTGTGGATGGGATTAGCTAGAATCCCATCCATTTTGCAGGTAATGTAAAGTGCAGAGTTTTTTGATGCAGCACTTCCACGGCGGCCAAAACTCTGCATTTTTGCAATGTGGGACCCCGGCCTTACTCACCTTGTCTCACCTGTTGTGGAATCCCTCCAGGTTCTATTTGATGTTCTTCCAGCCTCTTTGCGTTAGGGCATGCTGATGTCATGATACTTTATGTGCCCACTGAGGTTCAATCACAGGCCTCAGTTGCTCCCCGGGCACATGATGTCAGCCAGGAGGCTGGAAAACCACTAAAGAGGACTAAGAGGGAGCCCCGGATATCACGAGAGCCCAGAAGAGGTGAGAGAAGGTGTGCATAAGCGTTTATTATTTTTCTGCAACTCCACTTATTATTATACTCTGGGGTTGAAGAGACCCAGGATTATAATATTAGCTCATCTGGTTTGTGCTGAACAAAATAGGCAGGCGAACCCACGAATATTCCGTAAAACAAATTTTGTGAGGTTTGCCCATCTGTTCTAAATACCATGGCCACGGCAGAGTGGCATGTTTAACTACTTTTGTTAGTGTGCTATCCATGAACAAATAAAAAGGCATTGTGATAAAAAAAAATAGTGGCATGCATTATTTTTTAATTTTTTTTTATTTTCTCTACTCATTTCAGCTACTCAAGTCCATGGGTCTGTGAAAAAAAAAATGGACAGCACGTGGACATCATCGATTTGCTGTCCATTTTTCACAGATACATTGCTAGGTGATTATTTAAAAATTAAAAAAGAATGCATCCTTTTTATATAGATGCAAAAAAAGGATAACACACAGATGGCAGGTGGACAGTTAATAAAATATATACTACAATATAAATTCTACATTCTGTAAAACTATATAATATTTACATACGTTTTATAACATAAGCATAGCTTTCACAGTGTGAAAAATAGCTAATTTATGAACCTAATAAAACAGCAGACCATTAATGGTAAAAGCACTCCACAGATCTGATGAAACATCTAAAAGTATACAGCAGCAGAGCAAAGGAAATAAAATATTGTCACAGCAAGATCATTTTATTTACTGGGTAGGCTAACTTTCAGAATTGTTTTCTCTAAGACCTTACAAATTGCAGCGTAAAGATATAAATCAAGTATAATAAAGATAATGTGTGGCAGGATCGTTAGAGCAAAGTACTACATGTTCTTTCTAAATTAGTTACAACTCAGTGTTGATGTATATGGAATAAAAAATGGGATATACTGCTGGAATGTCAGCAAACAAACAGATTCTTAGCAGACTGATGTGCATTTAAATGAATATGCTGGGGGACAAGCTAAAGGCACCAGACAGTGAACAGAAGGAAGAAAAGGTTTGAGGATGCAAGTTGCATGAGCATCCAACATTGGAACACTGTTAAATAATACATCAGGGCACTATAATATATGATTCATTCGTGAACAATAACGCTACATGGAAATAACATTTACAGTGTAAATTTAATACATTTACAGTGGGGAAAAAAAGTATTTAGTCAGCCACCAATTGTGCAAGTTCTCCCATTTAAAAAGATGAGAGAGGCCTGTAATTGACATCATAGGTAGACCTCAACTATGAGAGACAAAATGAGAAAACAAATCCAGAAAATCTCATTGTCTGATTTTTAAAGAATTTATTCGCACATTATGGTGGAAAATAAGTATTTGGTCAATAACAAAAGTTCATCTCAATACTTTGTTATATATCCTTTGTTGGCAATGACAGAGGTCAAACGTTTTCTGTAAGTTTTCACAAGGTTGGCACACACTGTTGCTGGTATGTTGGTCCATTCCTCCATGTAGATCTCCTCTAGACTAGTGATGTTTTGGGGCTGTCGCTGGACAACATGGACTTTGAACTCCCTCCAAAGGTTTTCTATGGGGTTGAGATCTGGAGACTGGCTAGGCCACTCCAGGACCTTGAAATGCTTCTTACCAAGCCACTCCTTCATTGCCCTGGCGGTGTGCTTGGGATCATTGTCATGCTGAAAGACCCAGCCACGTTTCATCTTCAATGCCCTTGCTGATGGAAGGAGGTTTGCACTCAAAATCTCACGATACATGGCCCCATTCATTCTTTCATGTACATAGATCAGTCGTCCTGGTCCCTTTGCAGAGAAACAGCCCCAAAGTATGATGTTGCCACCCCCATGCTTCACAGTAGGTATGGTGTTCTTTGGATGCAACTCAGCATTCACTCTCCTCCAAACATGACGAGTTGTGTTTCTACCAAACAGTTCTACTTTGGTTTCATCTGACCATATGACATTCTACCAATACTCTTCTGGAACATCCAAATGCTCTCTAGCAAACTTCAGACGGGCCCGGATATGTACTAGCTTAAGCAGGGCGACACGTCTGGCACTGCAGGATCTGAGTCCCTGGCGGCGTAGTATGTTACTGACGGTAGCCTTTGTTAGTTAGTCCCAGCTTTCTGCAGGTCATTCACTAGGCTCCCCCATGTGGTTCTGGGATTTTTGCTCACCGTTCTTGTGATCATTTTGACCCCACGTGGTGAGATCTTGCGTGGAGCCTCTGATCGAGGGAGATTATCAGTGGTCTTGTATGTCTTCCATTTTCTAATTATTGCTCCCACAGTTGATTTCTTCACACCAAGCTGCTTGCCTATTGCAGATTCAGTCTTTCCAGCCTGGTGCAGGTCTACAATTTTGTTTCTGGTGTCCTTCCATAGCTCTTTGGTCTTCACCATAGTGGAGTTTGGAGTGTGACTGTTTGAGGTTGTGGACAGGTGTCTTTTATACTGATAACAATTTCAAACAGGTGCCATTAGTACAGGTAATGAGTGGAGGACAGAGGAGCCTCTTAAAGAAGAAGTTACAGGTCTGTGAGAGCCAGAAATCTTGCTTGTTTGTAGGTGACCAAATACTTTTTCCACCATAATTTGCAAATAAATTCTTTAAAAATCAGACAATGTGATTTTCTGGATTTGCTTCCTCATTTTGTCTCTCATAGTTGAGGTCTACCTATGATGACAATTACAGGCCTCTCTCATCTTTTTAAGTGGGAAAACTTGCACAATTGATGGCTGACTAAATACTTTTTTTCCCCACTGTATTTGTTTTAAATAACATGGACATGGTTATCATGAAAATGAGCTGAAGGCATGGTATTATGGCATGGTTTTGCACAAAGCTAAATCAGGTCACCTTTATGCCCAGCAAGTGTGATATTTGTGGGAATAGATCCACTCTCTAGGAGCACATACAGTGAGGCGGTTGAGTGTCCATTGTAAACAGGAGCAGGACTGTCTGAACATCAGAATGGGCATGTATTGGAAGCAGGTCTCTGATTTGTAAAATAGGAGATGGAAAAGTGCCACAACCCAGATAGAGGGAACCGGAGGATGGGAGTAGTAGTGGCTATAGCGATGTTGCGATGTTACTAGTTCGGCCGAGTGCCATCAATGGAACTCCTCCATCCCACCTCCCAGGCTGGACACTGATGAGGGGGAATATGTGGTACCTGATGGTGGTGGTAGTAGTTTCCCCGAGGCACTTCCAGTTGGAGAAGGGTCCCCTGAGCCATGTGATGATGTTCGGAAGGGCCCTGATGGTGAATGCAGGAACGACTCAGGAGACAGTGATGCAGTTGAAACGGAGTAAACTTTACTGTAGTAACTGTACAATAATGAACACATGCAGCTTCCCGATGGGGGTAGTATTCTCCCAACTGTTGGGTTCCCCCAGGCTTGGAAATGAGGGATACCCACTATCCACTTCAACAACTCAGTAGCTAACCTAGTTCCTTGGGCCCAAATACCTTTTACTAGGTGAGTCCCAGAATACATTTCCTATATAGCAGGACGACTTCTCTCCTCCTTGGCGCACTGTCAGGCAAATAGACAGAAAATCCTTTCCCTGTCTCAGGGCTGTCTCTTGGCAGAGTTGGGCAATAATCCTGTCCCTCAGGAGCTGACAGGAACACAGTAGAGCACAGGTCTAACAGTGTCAACACTCACTGCAGAACTACCAAACTCAAACAGTTCTCCATAGACTTAAGTCTTCAAACCCTACCCAGTGGCCTGTGATGCACCAGGGCTATAACATAAAAGGTAAAGGGGTGACCAACAGTGGGAAATAAACCATGGCGTAAACATAAGTGAAGCTGCAAAACAAATAAAATAAAAACAATAAAAAACTTAAAATGTACAATACAAAGACAACTCTGGGATGCTGCAAAAGTAATTAACAGTAATAAGGATTTCATCTTTTTCCATGTTGTCAGATAGTGATTTGTTTGCTATGCACAGAATTAGTTCTGATTTGTGTTGTAATATATGTCTCAAGGGTTAATTTTAATTTTCTTCTTCTATTTTTATCCATAGCTTGTGTGGGGGTTGGCGTAGCCAGTGAGCTATCCTACGAAGTTGTATTGCTCTGAGATATAGTCCTGAATCTGGTAGGCCTATGATTCTGTCATTGGTCGCCAGTCTTAGAATCCTGTGTCCTATGCATGGGCATTTGGAGCTCCTGACAAAGACAGATATTGCTGCATTCTAATAACAGTACATACTGGTGTGCAGTGTTATAAGTAAATATGCCCAATTGTGTTGCTTTTATGCTCCAGATTTGTGGAATATATTTAATTCATTGAGATTCACTTCACAACCGTATATTGTTTCAGAAGAAATCAGCTTTCCTCATTCATTGTTAGAGAGGTTCAACAAAAGCAGGATTGTAGATTGAGGTACTGTACATTGTTCATGTGAAAGATGAAAAAGGTGAAACGTCATAATGTTTGTTGAATGACAAATGGATAGAGCGCTAAAGGAGAAGCTGGCACTGACATTAGGGAATGTGGGTACTATTGACATATATACGTCAGTGGAAATTGTCCATTGAGGTGCACATAAGGAGCAGTAAGAAATTTTATATGAAGTGGTTAAACACAGATGTTGCTAACCTCAAAACATCTTGTATCTACATGTGTTTTTTTATAAGTTAGAATGAGGCAGATGTGTATAAATCGGTGCAAAGAAAGACTTTAATAATTTCTCATGACAACTAGCCAAGTCACTACTGTTAGAATCTGATTGGTTGTTATGAGAATTGGCTCATACATTAATCAATGAGTAAAGAAGGTGATCTTTGATACGATAGTGGGTGTGCAAAGCACTGGCATGTGTATAGAAATTCCACTGCACATGTGGACTGCTAGAAAACTGAAGTTGTTAAAGTTTTCATAACGAACATAACAGGGATTGGTATAAGCAATCTACTATACTGTAGTAGATAGCCATAGCAAACTGTGAATTAAATGCATTATAACAGCAAAGAATATACATAAATATTCAGTACTTGTAAGCTATTTCCAGTTATGCTGGTGTATTGAGAAATCTAATATTTAGTTAAGAAAGCCTTTCCAAAATCATAACTGTAGATCATGGCCTTGGGTCTCAGTGCAGAGAACTAGCAAACTCTTATTATTTCACACTTGCATTTTGCAATTTCAAGCAGTTTTCATGGTGCTTAGAAAGCCTGGTTGTTTTTTGCAGATAAAATTAGATGAATAAATACCAGACTGCAGGGGTGATTTCATAAAATGTATATTGTAACAAAAAAAGGGTTTCAAATGAGGGAGAGAATGCATCAAAGCAAAAAATGGCAAACTTGAAAAAGTGTAAAAACTTACAGGGATAACAAAGAGGAGAAGTAGCAAACAGACAATGGGAAGATTTGTCAAAAGAAATGAAACTATCTTTTTATCTATCTAGAAAAGAAGGGCTGGGTGCAAACCCCAGGTTGCAGTGCTGCAACCCAATGGAGGGAACTGGCAGATGGGACAAGTAGTTAGTATTGTAAATGGTGGCCGGAAATGCTTAATCAATTCCACCAGCCAGCCTTGAGCCAGTGTTAAGGGGGCCTGCAGGTTACCTGATGGTGGTGGTAATTCCCTCGGGGTAGATGCAGAATTCAGGAGTCAACAGTTGCAGTTGAACTCACAATGGAACTTTACTGAAGTAGGTTACAGCAACAGATGCAGTTTCCAGATGAGTGCATTACTGCAATGGGAGATCAACTGTAAGATGTGGTATGAGCCAGGTAAAACTTTCACATTAAGGGATGCCCAGTGTAAATATGTTAAATCTAGTGCCTGGTATCTCCAACTTCTGTATATTTAACTATTACTATAACATGGGAGCAGAATGGAGTTCCAAGTCCAAATGGTACCCTGTCTACTTGAGGGATGTAGGGTCCAACTTGTTGGGTTCTAGGACACCTCAATTCTTCTCTGACATTTTCTCCAACTCTCCTGACAGAACAATAGTCCCTGTCTCAGTGCTGCAGCTATAATAATGGCCAATGGCTCTCATTATCAGAGTTCTCCTAACATGCCCTCACTTGGATATTTGAAGAGGCTGCAGAGTGCAGTTGTGTGTGCTGCAGTGCTGCAGTCTCTTCAGTATTTACAAAGCACAGTGCTTGGTATAGCAGGTCATCCTTGTCATAAGAAGCTCAAATTATGTTGTATGCTGGTCAGCTCAAATTAGCGCAATGCAGGATATATATATATATATATATATATATATATATATACATACACACAGTGCCTTGTAAAAGTATTCATACCCCTTGAACTTTTTCACATTTTGTCACCTTACAGCCACAAACTTAAATGTATTTTATTGAGATTTTAAGTGATAGACCAACACAAAGTAGCAGATAATTGTGAATGGAAGGAACATTATACAGTGCTGGTCAAAAGTATTGGCACCCCTGCAATTCTGTCAGATAATACTCAATTTCTTCCAGAAAATGATTGCAATCACAAATGCTTTGGTAATAATATCTTCATTTATTTTGCTTGCAATGAAAAAACACAAAAGAGAATGAAAAAAAAAGTCAAATCATCGATCATTTTACACAAAACTCCAAAAATGGGGCGGACAAAAGTATTGGCACCCTCAGCCTAATACTTGGTAGCACAACCTTTAGACAAAATAACTGCGAACAACCGCTTCCGGTAACCATCAATGAGTTTCTTACAATGCTCTGCTGGAATTTTAGACCATTCTTCTTTGGCAAATTTCTCCAGGTCCCTGAGATTTGAAGGGTGCCTTCTCCAAACTGCCATTTTGAGATCTCTCCACAGGTGTTCTATGGGATTCAGGTCTGGACTCATTGCTGGCCACTTTAGAAGTCTCCAGTGCTTTCTCTCAAACCATTTTCTAGTGCTTTTTGAAGTGTGTTTTGGGTCATTGTCCTGCTGGAAGACCCATTGTAACGTCCTTGCCTGTCCGGGCTTTGGCACCGTCCTCCGGGCGCACGCTGCGGCGCAGGAGGCGTGCCCGGTTGTGATTCTTTTCTTTGGGTTTTTCTAGTACTGTCTGAACACTGTCCTATTCCCTCACCTCCTTAATTGATTTTCCACCACGCCCTTCTCCTTCACCTTGCTCTCCCCCTGCTCCACTAAGAGTTAACTTTGGTCCTGCCTTGGTGATTGACAGCCTATCCTCCTATCAAGTCGGAGGCAGGTTCTTTCTCCCTATTTATTGTTTGCCCAGTTTCCTATGGGCGCCTGCTATTGCTTTTTGCTTACTGGCTTTACTTCTTGTTATTTGTTACCTGCTCTTCTTATTTTCTGACCACTGGCTTTGACTTTGACTATTCTCTTGGATCTCGATTCTGTGCTGCATTGCTCGATTGTTACTGACCCCTTGGCTAGCTGACCTCCCTTTGTTGTTGTGCGTCTTGTCTGCGTTCTATGTGATCACTTATTATAAGGAGGGACTGTCGACGTGGTTGCTGGCTGTCACCTAGGACAGATCGGGCAAGTTAGCCAGGGACAGTGGGGGGATTCAGCTTAGGGTCCACTGTCTCGTTGTGCCCCTCCCCCCTAGTTCTCCAGCAGCTTCTGGGGAATCGCTCCTCTAGTGATTCCCTTACACCCATGACCTCTGAGGGAGACCCAGCTTTCTCCCACTGGGCCCTACATTATGCTGCAAAATTTGTTGGTAGTCTTCAGACTTCATAATGCCATGCACACGGTCAAGCAGTCCAGTGCCAGAGGCAGCAAAGCAACCCCAAAACATCAGGGAACCTCCGCCATGTTTGACTGTAGGGACTGTGTTCTTTTCTTTGAAGGCCTCTTTTTTTTTTTTTTTTTCCTGTAAACTCTATGTTGATGCCTTTTCCCAAAAAGCTCTACTTTTGTCTCATCTGACCAGAGAACATTCATCCAAAAAGTTTTTGGCTTTCTCAGGTAAGTTTTGGCAAACTCCAGCCTGGCTTTTTTATGTCTCTGGGTCAGAAGTGGGGTCTTCCTGGGTATCCTACCATAGAGTCCCTTTTCATTCAGACGCCGACGGATAGTACGGGTTGACACTGTTGTACCCTCGGACTGCAGGGCAGCTAGAACTTGTTTGGATGTTAGTCGAGGTTCTTTAGCCACAATCTTTTGTTGAAATCTCTCGTCAATTTTTCTTTTCCATCCACATCTAGGGAGGTTAGCCACAGTGCCATGGGCTTTAAACTTCTTGATGACACTGCGCACGGTAGACACAGGAACATTCAGGTCTTTGGAGATGGACTTGTAGCCTTGAGATTGCTCATGCTTCCTCACAATTTTGCTTCTCAAGTCCTCAGACAGTTCTTTGGTCTTCTTTCTTTTCTCCATGCTCAATGTGGTACACACAAGGACACAGGACAGAGGTTGAGTCAACTTTAATCCATTTCATCTGGCTGCAAGTGTGATTTAGTTATTGCCACCACCTGTTATGTGCCACAGGTAAGTAACAGGTGCTGTTAATTACACAAATTAGAGAAGCATCACATGTTTTTTCAAAGGGTGCCAATACTTTTGTCCACCCCCTTTTTTATGTTTGGTGTGGAATTATATCCAATTTGGCTTTTTGACAATTCTTTTTGTGGTTTTCCATTGAAGACAAATTAAATGAAGATATTATTACCAAAGCATTTGTGATTGCAATCATTTTCTGGAAGAAATTGAGTATTATCTGACAGAATTGCAGGGGTGCCAATACTTTTGTCCAGCACTGTACATGGTTTTCAAAATTTTAATCAAATAAAAATCCGAAAAAAGTGACATGCAAAAGTATTCAGCCCCCCTATATCAATACTTTGTAGAATCATCTTTCGCTGCAATTACAGCTGCAAGTCTTTTGGGGTATGTCTCTACCAGCTTTGCGCATCTAGAGACTGAGATTTTTGCCCATTCTTCTTGCAAAATAGCTCAAGCTCAGCCAGATTGGATGGAGAGCGTCTGTGAACAGCAATTTTTATGTCTTGCCACAGATGCACAATGGGATTTAGGTCTGGACTTTGACTGGACCATTCTAATACATGAATATTCTTTGATCTAAACCATTCCACTGTAGCTCTGGCTGTATGTTTAGGGTCATTGTCTTGCTGGAAGGTGAATCTCCTTCCCAGTTGTGAAGAATATCGCCTTGCCAAGCCTCTTGGCCTACCTGCGATCACCCTTCTAAACCTTTCACTCACAACCCATGAGCGGACAGAATTCGTAGGATAGAATGAAACGAGCTGTATAAATTTTATATATTTAATAACCCAAGTGGGTCGGTACTAATTAATAGCATATACAGAAATATACAATATTAATATGATCAAGCTCAAATATACGAGCAAAAGTGCGATGATACAGCACATAAAACAAAAATGGGAATAAAGTATAGTGTATTACCAGACCTCAGGAAGATTCCTGATCACAGCTATCTCTTAGCTGTATCTCTTTCAGGCTCCACACAAAGACAAAAGACCTCACCCCAGCCAGGGTGAAGACCCTTTTCAGCCCCACACTTCACCTCCCCCAGCCAGCCCTCCTTCTCCCTCCTTTGCAGAATCCTCAGAGAGATGGGTACCTTCCTAGGTGCTGGGAGGGATGGGTGAAGTTAAGGTTACTGGACTACTATCCCCCACCGCCATCTGGCCAGGGATAAAAACCAGTGAAGCGTATCATCCAGCGGTGTAAATCCAACTTAAGCACAACATTCCAACAAGTAGGGGGAGGACTGACATGAGCAAGTAAAAACACACTTCCAAGAAAGATATAAAACTGAGGGTCGGTTCATCACACCAGTCTCAAGTCTTTTGCAGCCTCCAACAGTTTTTCTTCCAGGATTGAGACAGGGTGGCTAAAGGAAATAACATGTCGGGAGCCATGCAGCTCACCCGCCATACAATGTGCACTACCTAAACTACAACTAAGCTAAACTACGCTATACTCTGTATGAGCAAATGGCTCATAGAATTGTTACCATTACCTGTAGCCGCATTGTCCTGGAATAGCTGATCTGCAGAGGTCCTGGCTGTTGTACCCCCGCAGATGTAATATAAATGGCCTATCCTAAGGACAATCAATATTAGAAAGATGGATAAAGCATTTAAAGAGGTTGTCCAGGAACTGGAGCAACCCATGTGACGAGCAGGAGGTATAAAATAAAAAAATAGATGAATAAAAAAAAAGCATACTCCGTTGTCCGCTGCCAGTGTCCATTCAGTTTTGTGCCGGTGCCTTCTTGCTGGGAGTCCTGCACCTCATGTGACCGCTAAGACCAATTCGGTACAGGATTTCTAGAAATGAGGCGCCGCCATGAGACCGAACAGATACAGGCGGGGGAAAACGGGGTGCTGGGGACAGGTGAGTTTTTTTTTAATTTTTACACCTCCCTGGCCTCCACAGTGGTCTCTCCAATTTATGCACAACCTCTTTAAAGGAGTTGTCTGGACCAAAATTTTTAATGGCCCCCAATACAGTGGTCTCTGCACTGGTCCCCCATACTGTGCGTGGGCAGTGATGGAGGCTAACATCCAGTGGGGGGTACATTAAACTGTGTGGGCATATTAATGGGGTTGTCCAGGGTTAACTTTTTTAACTTTCCTAAGGATAGGCCATAAATACCTGATCGCTAGGGGGCTGACACACGGCCCCATCAGCTGTATGGAGCCACTTCTGGCGCCTGTTCGGTACACAACACAGGGCCAGAAGCAGAAAGCTTCATTCACTCTACAGCAGCCCTGCGCCTTCACTGCAGCTCAGCTCTCACTGACTTCAATAAGTGCTGAGATGCAGTGAAGGTGCCCAGCTAATATACAGTGGGTAGAGTTTTTTGCTTCCAGCCCTGTATTATATACAGGACGGGCGCCAGAAGTGGCTCCATACAGCTGATCGGTCCGGGGTCAGCCCCCTACAGATCAGGTATTTATGGCCTATCCTGAGGATAAATCATAAAAAATTCTGCCTGGACAACCCCTTTAATATACCCTCCTAATGCCTCACACTTTAAAGAGGTTGTCAAGCATAATAAATAAATAAATAAATTAATTAATTAATTAATTTATTTATTAATTTATTTATTTAATTATTAGTCTGGAGGAGGTGAACCCCCCCCCCCAAAAAAAAAAAACCTACTCACCTGTCCCCTGTGCTCTGGTGTCTTCCCAGCAGGGTCCGGTACTGCAGCTCCACTGTTTTCTTTTGCCAGAAGTCCTGTTCACAGGTAGTCATGTTCAGTGCGAAGAAAACAACAGAGCCGCAGGACTGAACAACGCTGAGAGACAATGGGCACAGAAGAGTAAGTTTTGGGTTTTTTTTCACCTGCCCCAGCCTAATTTATAAAAAAAAAAAAAAAAAAATTATCCTGGATAACCCCTTTAATTTCCCCCAGGGGCCACTATAGGGGGGGAATAGTGCAGGGACCACTATGGGGGGAGAATAGTGCAGGGGCCGCTATGGGGGGGGGAATAGTGCAAGGGCCACTATGGGGGGGGGGGGGGAGAATAGAGCAGAGGCCACTATAGGGGGGGAGAATAGTGCAGGGGCTA
The DNA here is from genome assembly GCA_947044405.1 of Leptodactylus fallax. Taxonomy (NCBI): domain Eukaryota; kingdom Metazoa; phylum Chordata; class Amphibia; order Anura; family Leptodactylidae; genus Leptodactylus; species Leptodactylus fallax. The sequence continues at coordinate 5,874,185 of CAMRHE010000001.1, read as the reverse complement.
CTATGGGGGGGAATAGTGCAGGGGCCACTATATGGGGAGGATAGTGCAGAGGCCACTATAGGGGGAATAGTGCAGGGGCCACTATATGGGGGGATGGTGAAGGGGCCACTGGCCCATACAGTAGACCTTTCACTGGTCCCTCCCTATAGCAGTTTTGGGTGGTTACTTACCTGTCTGCTCCACGGTCCCGATCCTTCTTGCTCCAGGCACACTAATATAACGTCATGTGCGCCTGGAGCAGGAAGAAGCAGGAGGTGCCAGAGAACAGTTAGGTAAGTATCAGAACCGGGCCGGCGGCGCCACTTCTGCCCGGTTTTGCGATTCGGTTATTACAACCGGATCGCAAAACCGGGGAGAACTTGGCAGCATCACTTACCTCACCTCGCTCCTGCTCGTGGCCTCTCCTCTTCCCGCAGCAGCCTGGGACCTGTGCATCACACATTACGTCATCGCGACGTGATGTGAGACGCACAGTGAGCCCTGGCCTGGAGCGCAGAGAGATAAGTGAATGGGGACCTGACCGCACCTCCACTGCCTATCAAAAAAAATGACAGTGGAGGTCCGGTAGTGCCCCCTAAAGGCACGGGGCCTACCATGGGATTCACCGGTCAGTCCAACCCTGTGTATATGTATATATACAGTGGGGAAAAAAAGTATTTAGTCAGCCACCAATTGTGCAAGTTCTCCCACTTAAAAAGATGAGGCCGGCCTGTAATTGACATCATAGGTAGACCTCAACTATGAGAGACAAAATGAGAAAACAAATCCAGAAAATCACATTGTCTGATTTTTTTAAGAATTTATTTGCAAATTATGGTGGAAAATTAGTATTTGATCAATAACAAAAGTTCATCTCAATACTTTCTTATACTGTATATCCTTTGGTAATGACAGAGGTCAAACGTTTTCTTTAAGTCTTCACAAGGTTGGCACACACTGTTGCTGGTATGTTGGGCCATTCCTCCATGCAGATCTCCTCTAGAGCAGTGATGTTTTGGGACTGTCGCTGGGCAACACAGACTTTCAACTCCCTCCAAAGGTTTTCTATGGGGTTGAGATCTGGAGACTGGCTAGGACCTTGAAATGCTTCTTACGAAGCCACTCCTTCGTTGCCCTGACGGTGTGCTTGGGATCATTGTCATGCTGAAAGACCCAGCCACGTTTCATCTTCAATGCCCTTGCTGATGGAAGGAGGTTTGCACTCAAAATCTCACGATACATGGCCCCATTCATTCTTTCATGTACACGGATCAGTCATCCTGGTCTCTTTGCAGAGAAACAGCCCCAAAACATGATGTTGCCACCCCCATGCTTCACAGTAGGTATGGTGTTTTTTGGATGCAACTCATCATTCACTCTCCTCCAAACACGACGTGTTGTGTTTCTACCAAACAGTTCTACTTTGGCTTCATCTGACCATTTGACATTCTCCTAATACTCTTCTGGAACATCCAAATGTTCTCTAGCAAACTTCAGGCGGGCCCGGATATGTACTAGCTTAAGCAGGGGGACACGTCTGGCACTGCAGGATCTGAGTCCCTGGCGGCGTAGTGTGTTACTGACGGTAGCCTTTGTTACATTAGTCCCAGCTTTCTGCAGGTCATTCACTAGGTCCCCCCCGTGTGGTTCTGAGATTTTTGCTCACCGTTCTTGTGATCATTTTGAGCCCACGGGGTGAGATCTTGCGTGGAGCCCCTGATCGAGGGAGATTATCAGTGGTCTTGTATGTCTTCCATTTTCTAATTATTGCTCCCACAGTTGATTTCTTCACACCAAGCTGCTTGCCTATTGCAGATTCAGTCTTTCCAGCCTGGTGCAGGTCTACAATTTTGTTTCTGGTGTCCTTCCACAGCTCTTTGGTCTTCACATAGTGGAGTTTGGAGTGTGACTGTTTGAGGTTGTGGACAGGTGTCTTTTATACTGATAACAATGTCAAACAGGTGTCATTACTACAGGTAATGAGTGGAGGACAGAGGAGCCTCTTAAAGAAGAAGTTACAGGTCTGTGAGAGCCAGAAATCTTGCTTGTTTGTAGGTGACCAAATACTTATTTTCCACCATAATTTGCAAATAAATTCTTTAAAAATCAGACAATGTGATTTTCTGGATTTGTTTTCTCATTTTGTCTGTGATAGTTGAGGTCTACCTATGATGTCAATTACAGGCCTCTCTCATCTTTTTAAGTGGGAGAACTTGCACAATTGGTGGCTGACTAAATACTTTTTTCCAAACTGTATGTGTGTGTGTGTATATATATATATATATATATATATATATATATATATATATATAAATTAATTTAGTATCATGCTGTATTTATGGCATTTCGTTGAATTACAAATGGAATTGCTCTTCACCTGCTATTGAGAGGAGAAGAGTATGTTCAGTGTAGATTGTTTTTCCTTTTTTGCCAAGATTTCCTAATTTATCTGTATAAAAATATATTAATAGAGATTATTTCATTTTTTTTCAAAAGTGACGTATTGCTCCATATTGCAAACTATTTTAGAATAATAGCTTGACCCCTTGCTATTTAGAGGCTTTCAAAGATTTGTAGGATGTGTAGATTATATAACCCCATGTCTTTGTAAGGTCACTTCCTGCTTTGTAAAATAATTATAAAGTTTTAATGCATTAATAAGATGCCTTGAGCTGAATCAATAGAAATGAAGAAGTGAGAAGTGTCATATCTGCTAATTAGGCTGATTTCCATTAAGTTGCATGACCTACACATTTCACCTTTACTTGACAACAGAAAATTTAAGAGACGTATAAAGGTTTTAAAGCAGTGAAGATACAGTAATTAACATTTCAAGTCTTGTACAAAAACATAAAATTGGCATACACGGCAATTCCTGGAGAATTTCTCTTTAAGATGTCTGCTTTCTACAGTATGACAGTTTGTAGATGTATTCTGCAGGCTTAATTTACCAAGTTCATCCTTGGTGGTCACAAGCATTTATGGTTCCAATATAGACAACTTAATAGCTATTCTAACTACTGACTGACAACCCAGATTACTAAGCAGACATTAAGATGGATTGGTATATAGTGATTAAAACAAGATTCAAAACTAAAAAAGAATGACCAGTCCTAGAACCTCAATGTACAAAGTTTGAAGCAGATGACCCCATACACTGTGCAGTATCATAGTATTACAGCTCATAGGAACTGAAATGCAATAGAGTAGCCAGGCCACTGCACAGTGTATGGAGTCATGTGCTTGTAATTCCATACATTATACTCAAAGCCGATGATCAGTGAATATCAATGACCTAGACTGAGTTAGGTCATTAATTTTTGGTCTTGGATAACCCCTTCAAGTATTATACACATCTTGTGACCAGCTTACTAGTGACTTCTAGTGGAAGAGTGAAGAAATCAGACGATACCTTTTAGAGGCTGAGTATATTTGATGGTGAGCTTCCGATAGTACCAGTTCTCTTATTCAGACATTGTGTTATACAAGAAACTGAAAATTCACACACTCTTTATACACACACAAGACATGGATCTTCAAAGGATCTTAGAATAACAAAATGCAATATAAGTAGAGAAGTTATTTACAACAGGTCAGCAATCTGATAAGGACATCATAATAGGGGTTTATTATAGACCACCAGGACAGACAGAAGACAGGGATGAGATTTTTTCACAGCAAATGACCACGCTTTCGAAGAAATTTGAAATTGTTATCATGGGAGACTTTAATTACCCAGATATTCATTGGGAAACTCACACAGCTACGAGCAAAGGCTCTATCAAATTTTTATCCTCTCTAGCAGACAACTTCATTGCCCAGTTAGTAGAAAAAAACACGAGAGGAACATCCATTCTGGACCTAGTTTTAACTAATAAGGAGGACATGGTTAAGGAATTAAGGGTAGCAGGGACATTGGGCTTCAGCGACCATGCTATACTCGAGTTTGGGGTTGTAAGAAGAAGAAGACCTGAGAAGACAAAGATTAGAAGGCTCAATTTTAGTAGGGCAGATTTTAGGGGCCTAAAGGTAAGGGTTAGTAGAATTCCATGGCGAAAATTACTTAAGCACAAAAATGCACATGAGGGGTGGGAAATTTTCCGTAGGGAAATCATTAATGCACAGGAACTAACAATACCTAGAAGCAAGAAAAATGGGAATCACCTAAAAACTCCAGGATGGATGACCAAAAAATTACATAACCTACTAAAAAAGAAAAAGGAAACTTACAACAAGTGGAAGATGGGAGCTATATCTAAGGGAGAGTATACAGCAGTTTGCAGACTCTGCAAGATAAGCATTAAAAAAGCCAAGGCTGAATACGAATTGAAGCTTGCAAAAGAAGTTAAGAGTAATGTAAAAGGTTTTTGGGGATATGTTAAGAGCAAAAGAAAAGTGAAGGAAACCATTGGAGTCCTGAAGAACGAAAAGGGTGAAAAAGTTAACATGGTGGATCAGCAGGTGGAGTTACTGAATTCATATTTTGTATCCGTCTTCTCCCAAGAAATGGATGGAAATATCAACATTAATGGTGATAGTGATGTGGGGAAAGAGGACTCCAAGCTGATTATAAGCGAAGATTTGGTAAGAGAACATTTAGCTAAGATTAAGGAAACCAAGTCCCCAGGACCGGATGATTTACACCCTAGAGTTTTAAAAGAATTAGCAGAGGAAATAACAGAACCCCTTGCAATAATCTTTAATAAGTCATGGGAAACAGGAGTGGTCCGTCTAGATTGGAAAAGGGCAAATGTGGTCCCCATCTACAAAAAGGGGAATAGGGACGACCCAGGAAATTATAGGCCGGTAAGTCTGACCTCGATAATAGGAAAAATCTTTGAACAAATCGTTAAAGAACATTTAATTAGGTACCTAGATGGGAAGGCTTTAATTAATCAGAGCCAGCACGGCTTTATGCCTAATAAATCTTGTCAGACTAATCTTATTTCCTTCTATAATAAAGTCACTGAATGGTTGGACCAGGGAAATGCAGTGGACATAGTATATCTTGACTTTAGTAAGGCCTTTGATAAAGTATCACATAACTTTCTTATTGAAAAAATGATCAAGTATGGCTTTGATAAAATATCAGTGAGGTGGGTTCACAATTGGCTTAATGATCGGGCACAACGAGTAATTCTAAATGGCTATACATCAAACTGGAAGAAAGTAAAAAGCGGGGTGCCGCAGGGCTCTGTCCTGGGCCCAGTACTTTTTAATATTTTTATAAATGATCTGGATGATGGGGTTAATGGGGAACTAATAAAATTTGCAGATGATACAAAGCTAGGAGGAATGGCCAACACTAGAGAGGAGAGAGAATGCATCCAAAAGGACTTGGACACACTGGAATAATGGGCTGAGGTGAACAAAATGGTATTCAACAGGGACAAATGCAAAGTTCTACATCTGGGTAACAGAAATGCAAGAAGCATATATAGTATGGGAGGAATAGTACTAAGTGAGAGTACAGGGGAAAAGGATCTGGGCATAATAATAGATCGCAAATTCAACATGAGTCAACAGTGCGGTGCGGTGGCTAAAAAGGCTAATAAAATTCTAGGATGTATCAAGACGAGCATTGACGCTAGATCAAGAGAGGTAATTATTCCGCTGTACTCTGCCCTGGTCAGACCCCACCTGGAATACTGTGTACAGTTCTGGGCTCCCCAGTTTAAGAAAGACACCGATTTATTGGAGCAGGTCCAGAGAAGAGCAACCAAAATGGTGGAAGGTCTACAAACCATGTCCTACGAGGAGAGGCTAAAAGAATTGGGACTGCTTAGTTTGCAGAAGAGAAGGCTAAGGGGAGACTTAATAGCGGTATTTAAATATCTGAAAGGTTGTCACAGTGCAGAGGGATCTACCCTATTCTCATTAGCAGAAGGAAGCACGAGAAGTAATGGAATGAAACTAAGGGGAAGGAGATTCAGATTAGACATTAGGAAAAACTTTCTAACAGTAAGGGTAGTGAGAGAGTGGAATAGGTTGCCACGGGAGGTGGTGAGTTCTCCATCAATTGAAATCTTCAAGCGTAAACTGGATAGGTATATAGCTGGGATGTTTTAGGAATTCCTGCTTTGCAGGGGGTTGGACTCGATGGCCCTTGAGGTCCCTTCCAACTCAAACAAACAAACAAACAAACAATCTGAAAAACTTGTGGGGCGTGACGGAGGGATCAGTAATTCTTGCTGTTATCTGTTTGCAATCAGGAGGTGATATGTGACCCTCACAGTTCATACATAGTGTGACCTGAAACTGGCATGAATAATAAGTCCAAATTGCAGAGTTTGAAATTTGGACTTAATATTCCGTCAGATATCCTAAGTACAGGGGCTCACCACAAGAGCCCTGGGAACTGCAGTGCTCACTGCACTTTGACTGCTGTGATTGTACCTAACTGCATTGGGAATCATAGAGGGGCTAGGTATAGGGGGATGGACTCTGATGCTATTATCTAACTGCCAATTTCTGGAGGCAGGGTCAGCGTTCGGAGACATAGCAGGTCCTTCTATGATATACATAATCAATTCTACTTGCTCCTGATGAACCCATTATAATAATCTAATGGGGAAAATGCGTTGAGCTTTGAAACGAGCTTTGAAACAGATGCTGGGACAAGTTGGTCTCAGTGCTGCTGTATGTATATCAGCTCAGATGTATTTGGAGCCGTGTATATTGCTCTGACACCGGGCATTCAGCTGCTATATAAATGACAGCATTGGGCAAATCGATGTGGGTTGTGAACATTGAGCTAGAAGCAGATTTATTATGTTTATGAGCTACCAGTGATCATTATCACAATATCATATACTTTTATTAGTTGAATAGAGGGAGTGCATGTTGCTCCATCTTTACACAGCTTTATTTATCGAGATATAGTCTTACCACATTGGATGTGATTTTATTTATATTACAGTGATTCAGAGGGATACTGGGATAGTAACGTGTTTTTAGATTGGACCTGGATATAAATGGATTAACGGGTGAAGATGCAGGTCTTGATTCACCCTGTTATAGCCCCATTTTGATATTACATTAATTTAAGGTCTAAATGAATTGAGTGCTATATATGAACAAACGTAGTTAAAAAAAAAAAAAAAAAAGGGGAGAGAGTAGCAAATATGAGATTATTGGATCTGGAACTTGGTGCTGTAGGTTCAATACCTGTGGACTGATTTATGGGTACTCCAGCTACTGGTTACCATATCCACAAAATATTGGCATCTCATAAACCCATTTTTTGATAAGGTCCTTAACATTGTTTTACTTCTATACCCATTCCCGGATCATCTGTGAGACACTCACACTAATAGTGGTTTATCCACTTTTATCAGATTATAATAAATGTTAAGTTTTATTTTTTTGAATTCCACTCCAACCTGTGACTTGTATGTTTATGTGGGAATGGATATACACCCTCTGTGATTTCATGCATTGGAGTAGTAGTAGGCTCAGATGTTTCTGGCATATCCAAGCCCCACCCTTCCAGCTAGAACATCTAGAAAAAGAAGGTAGAGATCTGTGTATGTACATGTTGGTAGATTTTACGCCAAAGTTTAAATTACAGTATATGTTTTCTATTTTTAAGTTGTACATAATGGAAACTGCTCATTTGCATGCTTATTGTGGGTGTTTTCAGTGGTGGACAAGGGTCCACATGAGCACTGTGGCAGGGATTCTGCAGTTACACAGCCCCATAAGCAGCAAGCTGCTATGTACTGTGCATTCGGATTCCTTTCCGTCACAGCCATCATTGAGTTTTTCAATTTGTGCTACAGTACAGTAACTCAATGACATGCCCATGACTTTATTGTCAGTTAACAGGTTGGACCATCTTTGGTAGGTACCATCCATTGCATACACAAAACCTGCCATTTTGGAGATGTTCTAAACCAGACATCTTGCCATCAAAATTTTGCCTTTGTCAATGTTGCTCTGATCCTTATGCTTGCCCTTTTTTTCCCAAAAGATTAGCTACAAAACCTACTGGCTAATATATCTGAACCCTTGACAGGTGTATATAAACATAAATGCATGTTTGCTTATAATAACAGGTCACATGTTATCATAGTCTTTTATGTATACTACAATTATCTATGCTTGTATAACTTAAATACAATTTCATCAGTTACAAAAATAGAAATTGTAAAGATCAGTAATACACTCTAACCGTTTTCAAATTCTCCTTAGTATCTGAAACATTTGGAAACGTGTAGCATAATAATATGATACCCTCTAAAATGCAAAATGACATCTTACAAAGGTTATATGCTTCTAAAATGTGATGTGCTCAGATGAAGGATGATAATGTACCAACAAGCTATTATGATGTTACAAAGAGAATGGCATTGATGCTGAAGGAAAATAACTCATCTGAACCAAAATGAGACACAGAAATAAAAGAGAAAAACTAAAATGAATTAAAAAATCATACTAAGACTAAGGCCCCATGTTGCAGAAACGCTGCTGTTTTTGTTGCAGATTTTGCTGCAGTTTTTTGAGCCAAAACCAAGAGTGGCTACAAAAGGAATGGAAAATATAAAGGTATACCTCTATCTTCTTCTCAATCCACATCTAGTTGGAATTTATTATCTATCCCCCACCATTCCTGAGCAATAAGTTCAGTTAGTTTTGATGACTGGTATATTACCTAGACCCTCTGGTGTCAAGTCGGTGGTGTCAGAAAGGGAAAGCAAGAGGGTGTGACTCAGAGCTCTATTCCGAGATGAACAATGTTAGAGCTCTGAATCACGCTCCTTGTCTCCTCCTGCCTGACATCACCCACTTGATATTAGGGAGTATAGTTAGCATAACAGGCACCAAAACTAACTCCACTGATTGCTCAGGAACAGTGGGGACTAAAGAAAAAAAATTCCAAATGTGCCAGAATCAGTGGAACAGCGCCTATTTAACCTCATCCTGCTGGTAACATATTTTGATTTTCGCTTTTAACTCCCACCTTTCAAACCCCATAACTTTTTTTATTTTTCCATTCTCAGAGCCATATGAGGGCTTAATGTTTGTGAGACAAATTGTTCTTCATGATGATACCATTTGTTATTCTGTACGATGTACTGGAAAGCTGGACAAAAAATTCAGAATGAGGTGGATTTGAAGTGTATTGTGCGATTTTCTTACAGGCTTCGTTTTTACAGCGTTTACTCTGCAGTCAAAATGACATGCCACCTGTATTCTATGTTTCAGTATGATTCCAGAGATACCAAATTTAAATGGTTTTATTTACATTTTAACCCCTAAAACTGTAGCAAAAAAATGTATTTCTTAAAGTCGCCATATTCTGACACCCATAACTTTTATATTTTTCCGTATACAGGGATGCATAGGGTGTTTTTTTATTTGCAGGACCAGGTGTACATTTTAGTTATACCGTTTTGGGGAGTGTCTATTGCTTCGATCACTTTTTATTCAAACTTTTATCAGAGGCGAAACAGTGAAAAAGTTTGTCGCTTTTGATTTTTTTTTCTCTTGCGACGGCGTTTACTGCACAGGAAAAATATTTTTATAAGTTTGTAGACCAGGCGTTTTTGGACACTGGGCTACCTAATATTACTGTGTTTCACAGTAATATTTTACTTTTATATGTATTCCAGGGAAAGGGGGGTGATTTGAACTTTTAGGTTTTTTTTTCTAGGTTTTTTAAAAAAAAATGTAAAGTTTTTTTTTTTTAGTTTTTTTTTTTTACTATTTTATTAGACCCCCTAGGGAGCTTGAATCTGCAATCATTTGATTGCAAGTCTCATAGACTGCAATACAACTGTATTGCAGTCTATGGGAGATTCACTACATAGCTTTTGAGGCTGGTCATAGACCAATCTCAATAGCTATAGTGCAATGACAGCCCGGCTGTCATTGGAACAAGTCGGCTCCCGCAATCTCGCCACATAGGAACCGTCCTGCAGCGTTAGAGGTACATGACCGGTTCCCGGAGGCCATTCTTTAACTTTGGGGGGGGGGGGGGAGGGCAGGCCTGCAATGCCTGATTGCGGTCAATAGCGCCGGGTCTCCAATATAGTGGAAACCTGATTGCTATGGTGGCTGCACTGCATCAGAGCAGCCACCATCTTTAATGACCCGGCATCTGTCGTAGTATTACGAAGGCTGTCGGGAAGGGTTTAAAGGATGAGAATAACTGGAGTTGGTAGAGGTAGTGAAAGGTCTTCTTTAAAGCACAATTCAAGTGGCATGTATGTATTATAGAGTCTAAAGCTAAGTTGCTATACTTGACTAGAACAGAATAAATCTCTAGCATACATAAATTGCTGGACTACATTGCAGCATCAAGACTATGAAATTTTACCACTTTTCAGCTATAGATTTAGCTAGGCATGTCTTTGTACTGTACAGTGAGTGGTATTTGGTTGTCCTGTTGGAAATGCATGCAAGAGTGATGGCAATAGGGGATAACATTTTACCAGTGGAAAGAAAACATGAAAATGTTTGTTATAAAAAGGACAGCCATAGAATAAGTTACAGGTTCTGTCATGTGTATTTAGCAAGTTTACATCCTTTACCCCTGAAGCGGTTTCACAAGTCTTATAGGAAGTAAGACTTCACAGAAAAGCTCTGTAGTGTACATAAAATTTGAGAAGTACAGCAAAGTCCCTTATAATTCTGTAGATGCCATATTCATATCCTCATCACACAGACAAGTCCAATGAACACTTTACAATCCACAGATTTACAATTCTCTTGTCTTCAGCATTGAAACCTTGCTATATTCATTGTTGGCACAATGTCAGATTGTGCTTTAATGATTTTCTTTGTGATAGTTATTGAGGCAGATTTACTAAGTAGAAAACACCATTTAATAAATGCCTCCCAATATGTAACTGAGGATCAATACAAGATTAGCAAAGCAAATAATTAACTTATAGATATGACTTTCAACGCATTAAATAAACATTTGCTAGTCGCTTTAACTCAACTTTTTTTCATTTTTTTTTTCAATGGCTTTTGCTGTAAGTTATCATGGTGCAGTTATCAAATTCAAGTTGAATGTGGCTCTATATCTAACTTTTTGTATATAGACTAAAGGGCCCTTTACCCAGGCTTAGAATCCTAGTAAAGTGTAAGGCTGCCCTTACATGATCAGGTATTCTGATGCAGTTTTGAAGCCAATACCAGGTGTGGATCATAAAGGGGAAAAAAATACTAGGGTGGTGACACAATACAGTACATACCTGGAAGCAGCTATAGCTGCACCCAGTCCCCACTGATGGTGCTTTTACTTTGTAAAGTAAATTTAATTTCAGATTTATTTAATTACTGACCGTTTGGTTTTGCTGTTACCACATGGGCAGTAATTAAAATAAAACGAGGATAAAAATTTTTATCCTCTATCCACCGGATGAAGGATAAATACCTGATCTGTGGGAGTCTGGCCGCTTTCCGTCTGCTGCTCATTCAGCCTGACCGCAGTCAGGCTGAATGTAGGTATGACTGGTGGTGGATGGTGCTCCCATTCACTTCAATGGGAGTTCTGCAGATAGCCAAAGTACAGCATTTGGCTCTCTCTGGCACTTTGATTCACTTCAGTGCGGTTATAACTGAGTGCAGACTGTTTTTGAAACACTGTATACAGGAATGTTTTAACACATTGGTGGGCCCAGTATAAAGGTTTCATAAGTGGGCCCCCCATGCCAAAATGACATGTCACCTGTATTGTATGTTTCAATACGATTCCAAGGATACCAAATTTATATGGTTTTATTTACATAAAACCATCACCACCCGCTATTATACCCATCTGAAAGCTGCTAAAAACTGGAATTTTATATGGTGACATTAAATGGGTGAAAATGTGTTACCTGACTGATGGAACTTTTCCACCTGTCAGAAGTGTTTTATACGTTCATCTCTAGTAATAATAGTTATTGCTATGTGTGAAGGATCTCGTCCTACCAGAACCCGCTTCTGGCACACTTGAGATCGCTTCAATTACCTCACACCCACTTCCACCCACTATAAATTTTATATATTTATTAACCCCTAAACGGGTCGACACTAGACACTTAACACATACATAGAATACATGCAGCGATTAGCAAGCAGATACAAGTGAAAAACAGCATAACACAGTACATAAAATAAAAATGGGAATAAAAGAAAGAAAAGAATATATATTACCAACACCAGCTTGTGATGGTTTCTCTGGCCTCCAGATGATGAGCCAGGGCACGTATCTTATGAATGTCCAGTAGCAGAGGAATCTTAGCAGAGCAAAGGGCAGAAGACATTCCGGAACAAGTAGTTAGTCCATTTCTCTGAGCCTATGTGGCAGGCTCAGGGTACAGTCTTGAGCAAAGCATGTGTTGCCTACCTGCAGTGACATCTCTTCCATGTTCACAAAATGGCCTCAAGCCTGGCTGCTTAGGTCGCATATGAACCACATGGTGGTCACATGGTTGAAGCACATGGTTGAACTCTCCCACTTAACTTCCCCCACACCTCTCCTCTAGGAATCACACATCACCAAGGCCACAAGACAAAAGAGCCTGGTTCAGCCTGGGCAGAGACCTTTTGTCTCCCCTGGCCTCCTCCCTGAGTTAGGTCACCAGGGGGAGCCCCTCTACATCTCTTAGAATCATTTTTCTGTATAATTCCTTGCCTGATGTTTATAGAGTCGGGCTGGTGGTATAATGGGGTTCCTGGCGAGATCCCCAACACATAGACTCCAAGGTTGACACTCCATCTCCCTTTGGTTAAGGAGATCAGTGCCTGGACCTTTCCCGGGCTTTGAACTGTGACATGTGTATACTCTGAGCATGCGCCTTGACCTGACGCATCTGGGGAATTTGATGAGGCAACTATAAGATGTTCCCCAGGCCAGATATTGTCATAAAACCATAATCCCTTTGAAGTAAAGGTGGTGCCAGTGTGTCTATCAAAGATATGCGGATCGTTTCCCCCAACACATCCTTTCTAAATGAATCCCCTCTGGGTTAATGAGAGTCGCAGCCATATGCAGGCTTTTGACCAAATGGCTGATTGCTTCAAGGACAGGACAATAGACCTGGGCTAGAGAGTAGTCTGACCACATTCCAGTTTCCCCACTAGTCTTGATCCTAGGCACCAACCCCCACTGTGCAGTAATATAGACTGATATTAATCTCATAAGACCATATCTTCGCCTAATATCATGACACTATGATTTTAGTGTATAACAGATATTGCTAGAGAGGCGGTCTGCGTATATAACTCTATAAAGATCAGGTATGGACAGGGCAGGGTCAGATGTAAACTTTATTGATGACTTTGTGTAGGTGTTTGGGGCAACTCTTTTGGTGCTGCGATCTGGAGGATGGTAAATGTCTGGGTCACAGCGCCAATAAACTTCCAGGTTATGCTATGTTCAGAGGGGTATTACATAAGAATACCCCTTGATTAGGCTCAGAGGGGTATTACATTATCCCTCTATGTGACAATCAGAGAGCAAAAGTATAGTATGCTCTGTGATTCATAGGAGAGGGGATAACATGGACAGATGTCCATACTACCCCTCCCCCTGAGGTCACATACAGGTTATGCACAGACAATGATGAATTATCATTGTCTTGTCTCTGCAGTCTGCAGCTATGTTCTGCCCCTCCTCCTCCTCCCTCAGCTGCCTGAGACTGGAGGGAGGAGGACACTTTAGAGCCCCTATCTCAGGATCCGTTAGGGCTATGAAGATGATCTTGTATTTTTCAAGAGAAAGGGTTAAAGTCCCCTGCAGTTGTTCCCATAGTTAAATGTCCCTCTCCTACCACACAAACCCCCCCCCACTAATATTCACCTCTCCTTGCTTCCCTTCTATCTCAGGCCAGAGTCTTCAGGGAGTTGTAGGCGCGATGTAAGTGACGTCATCATATTGCGCCTGCAGCTCCCGGGGAAGAGAGGGGATGAATGGTATGCATCATGGTATGCAACTGGGATAGCAATTTGGGGCAGTTGGGGTGGCCTGCAACGGCAGGACAGCTTTTGCAGGACTGTCACGCTGTCCAAACAGGGCCCCCGACTCTATAGGGCCTGTAAATGAAACACCAATTACACACTACTGTCTGCATTTTTGCTTTCTCTGCACAACTAGTAATTAAATGCAGATGACATTAATCTGTGTTTCACTTACAGAGATCACCATCATTGGCCCATCTATAGCTGCATCCAGTACATAAGGTGGCACCATTTTTAATGTGTCCAGATTACAACAAACAAGCAATTAAAGAGCACCTTTCATCATCTCCACCAAGACCAGCTGTTTGTATCATTTTATAGGCACCGCACCACTCCACTGATATCACCAAAGTTGGAATTTTCTCACTAGCCTCCACCATTTCTGAGCAATAAGTGTTGTTCATTTTGGTGCATTGTATACTTTGTAGGTTGTGCACTTTGAAGTGTCAGGCAGGTGCAGGCAAGGGGTGTGATTCTGAGCCTGGACAGTGTCCTCCTCTGATTGGAGCTCTAAATTACACCTCCTTTCGTGCTCCTACCTGACAATGTCCACCTGAGAGTACAGAGTAGTATACCTTAGTAGTACCAGGCACTAAAACTAACTCTTATTATTTGTGAACATTGGGGGCTAGAGAAAAACATACCATGTGCTGGAATAAATGGAGCAACACGTACTCAAAGATGCTTCGAACTGAAGTTGGCAAAAGTGAAAGGCCCTTTTTAAGTACTTCAAAATGTACACATTATAACTGTTTTTAAAGGGAAATTAAGGTATAAGAAAATAATAAACACTTTACAGTACATTGTCTTGAGTTGTTTTTCTTTATCTATAATGGAACGACATAATTTAGATGTATTTAAAATGATTTCAGTATGGCAAACATATACTCATGTTTTTTTTAAAGGGAACGTCTTGATATATTAAATATATAGTCTTGGACGAACAGGGTAGCTATGGTGTCCACATGATGTGGGTGTGGCTGACAGGGGTCAATTCACTCCACTTACTCAATCTTGCCCTCACCCTTCACTCAGTTAACAAATTACCATAAATACACACTACCCACCATTTATTGTATTCAGAATCTGAATTTATAGGAATCCCAGATGCACGCTACTGCTCCCAGACACACACACACTTCAAAAAGGTAATGGGTTCATAGAGCACACACAAAGTACCATTAAATTTAATACCCAAAGGATTTTTCATAAGGAAGTGACAAACAAGATGACAAACAAGCATAACAGTTTTAAAAAAATAAAAGAAGAAAAACATAATAAACCTAATAATTTAGAGTCCTTTTGGTTCCATGGAGCTTGGAGGACCTCTGATGGACTGGGCACTCCCAGCTTGCTTGCTGGCTCCAAGATGTGACAAAAGTTCCAAGGTATTCCCAGTCCTTTATAAGGCAAAGTTCTTGGCTTATGGTTAGCCACCCCTCCTGCCAAATTTCCCCCTCCCCCTCCTCCTACTCCCTGAATTGGGGGATGAGCTAATTCATCGGCACCTGGGAAGATGGGGCATGAATTGTTTTATCTACACCCAGGAAAGTTGAGTCCCTGCTTGCCTCTAAGGCAGGGGTGTCAAACTCATTTTCACCGGGGGGCCACTTCAGCCTCACGGGGTACCTTGAAGGGCCAAGATTATTTTACACATGTATAAAAGTAACTTCTCCTTAACAGTTAAGCGAGCTATTAAGGAGTAGTTACATTTGTACATTACTACTGTTACAATCAGCCCTTTAAGGGCAACCAGGAAGAACATAATGTATTGTTAAAACCTAAGACATTGGCATGTTACATACTATCCTCATCCTTTTCTGAATATATCAAAAATTAAGCAATATACAAATACCGTTTAACCCTGCAAATGGTATTATGCTCTATAGTTGCCTCTGCACACGGTATTATGCCCCACAGCGGCCCCTGCACACAGTATTATGCTCCATAGTTGCCCCTGCACACGGTATTATGCTCCATAGTGGCCCCTGCAAATGGTATTATGCTCCATAGTGGCCCTTGCACACATTATTATGCTCCATAGTGGCCCCTGCAATCGGTATTATGCTCCTTAGTGGCCCCTGCATTGGTATTATGCTCCAGAGTGGCCCCTGCAAACGGTATTATGCTCTATAGTGGCCCCTGCACACGGTATTATGCTCCATAGTGGCCCCTGCACACGGTATTATGCTTCATAGTGGCCCCTGCACATGGTATTATGTCCCATAGTGACCCCTCACCCATGAACTATTATTATACTCTGGGGTGTTTTCAGACCCCAGAGTATAATGATCGGAGACCCAGGTGGTGACAAACATAAAACCAGTGATACTTACTTGGGTTCCGGTGCGCACCCTGCGTTCGGCCTTCTTCAATGTGGTACAGACCGGTGTCGCGACATAATGACGTCAGCCTGGCTCACGTGACGCCTGGGACGTCACCATAGAAGGCCGAAGCCTGCTGGGAGTAACATCGGATTGCCAGAGAGGTGAGTAACACAGGTTTTTATGTTTATCACCTCCCCTGGGTCTCCGTTTATTATACTCCAGGGTCTGAAAAGACCCCGGAGTATAATAATAGTAGTATTTGATGGGGTTCGCCGGCCGCGGCCTCACTTATCATCCCCGCTCCTGCACACAGCCGCTTCTACGTCCCATAGCAGAAGGGGAAGCAGGGGCGGCCACGACCAGCAGCGGGGATCGATAAGTAAATAGGCCGTTACGTGCCGGGGATACTCCAGCAGGCAACGGCCTATTTGTATATATAAAAAAACTTATCCTCACCTACCTCCGATGCCTTGATGCAGCCACCGCCTCCTCTTCTTGTCCGCGACGTCTGCGTGCCAGCGTAGGAGGCGCGATGACGTCATTGTATCGCCGCCTGCACTGACATGAAGAGGTCTCGTAAACCAGCCCAGGACAGGTATCGCACAGCTTTGTGTTTTTTTTTTTTTTTTTTAAAGCGGCCTGTCCTGGGATGGTTTACATTAAATAGACAATAAAAAATGCCGCCCGGGGCCAGATAAATGCCGGGCCGGATAACAGAAGGCAGCGGGCCGGATTCGGCCCGCGTGCCTTGTGTTTGACACCTGTGCTCTAAGGTTAACTCTGGTCACAACATGCTCCCCCTTTTAGGTCTGAATAAGCCTGGCAGTGACAGAGAGTTGTTAAATCATAAACCTTCATCTGTATTACTTCAAAGGGCTTGCTGCTAGACTGGATCATAAAATGGCAGGGATTCTGGTCCTGTGCTCATAAGAAGGAAATATACCACTCTTGACCAGTCCCATGTTCTTATAGCACACATACTAATGTAATATATTACTGACACATGCATAAGCAATATATTTACGAATAATAAATACATGAGCAATATAATTCAATAAGGATATATACAAAAGTGGAGCTCCATTCATCACACCCCTGAGCTCATAAAAGATTCCTGAGGACATTCACATGATATTCACACGTTACAGTGGAAAAATAAAATAAAAAAATAGTATCTGGGGCATTCATAGGAGTTTCAGTTACAGGTGATAACAGCCATAATGACAATAGTCACTGGCAGAGTTGAACTGTTAGATCCAGCAGCTCTTCTTCTCTGGGAAGCACTTGGCAATCACGTCATTCATTGCTATGTACTGTGTAGAAGAGAGGAGAGAACCAGTAATAAACCACTTCCATCTTTGCAGCAGGGTCAACCTGGTGGTATGTACTTCATAAATAAAGCCCTGTTAGCTAAAAAGATACTGTGGGCTAAGAACATTTTACCAAGTAGAAAAATCCCACCCACCTTTCCCAGCACACGTGTAATAATTCTTGCCTACAGAGGGTCAGTAAAGTACTGAGGTTGAGTCGACAATGGATATGTCCTTTTGCATAAAATGAGCAGTGATTATCAAGCATTATCAAGAATGCTAGAATTCACATGGTAATTGCTGTGGGTTGGCATTTGCATTGCAGGGTTTTTTTGAAACACATGGATGAGATTTGTTTAAAGGGGATGTCCAGGGTAAGAAAAACTATTACTTTCTTCCAAAACAGCGACACATCTATCCATGGTTTATGCCTGGGATTGCAATTCAGCTCCAGTAATGTTAATGAGTTTGGGATGGGAAGCCAAACACAAGTTATGGTCATATGCGACACTATTTTTGGAAGAAAGTCGCCATGTGTTACTAATGCTGGCCAACCCATTACATAGAGGTAATTCGCCAGCATTATTAGCATCCTCTAATGCTTGTGTAATAACAGCTCAAGAACTTTTGTCATTTAATGTAAGACACTTTCTTACAAAGTTTAAGTAACATATTGTACAGCAGTAGCATCATGACTTTAGTTTCATAACATTGATGGACTGTTATAAGTGCCTCCGCTGTGATTTATAATCTTCACGGTGTGAGTTTTGGCACCATTGTGATAATGAAGTGCTTTTCAGTAGAAATCTAAAGCAATAATGTAACACATCCATTGTCTAATTAATGCACGTGACAGTTCAGATGGAAGCATAAGGAAGTCCTCATTTACAAGGTTAAACTCATCATTTAAATTGCTTTTTGGCGAAAAGAGAATTTCAGAGGGCATGATCTCAGTTTTTCAGGACAATAGATGAAAATAACTGATAAATTGAAAAAAGGCCGCATTAGAGGGCTTGATATTCAAGGCTATTATTGGCAACAAGCATCCAGGAACGCTTGTTGCCAATAACTGCCCTGTCTAACAGAGCTGATGATCTGCTGACCAACAAGCAAATGCAAATTATAGAGAGCACATCACCCTCTTGAATCATTCCTCCCCCATTCAGTTTGCATTGGCCTGTGTAATAAGATTTTGGCCCCCAAAGTGCCAATCAATGAGAAACTTTCGGGGGGCTGAAATTTGGCTGTGTAATACAGCTTTAAGCCATAAGGGAAAGGGTCCACTCTCCTACTGTATCAGTTGGTCACTAAATGTGTTTATCATGTTTGTTTTTGCATTTTGTATGTAAACCCTTTTCATATTTACAGCACCATGGAATGGAAGCTGGTGCTCTATGAATAATAATTGTAATAATCATGTGGTGTGTATGTGGACTAGAAATAAGGAGTACCTAAACTTTTATTTTTTAAACATAATACTGATACACTGATCTCTCACTCCAATCTCACTGATAAATATAGTACATGTTACATGTACTTTGCGCTGAGCTCAGAGAAAACTGACATTTAGAAATTAAGCCTATTTTTAGAAAACTCTCTCTTCTTCTTTCCCTCTCTTTCACAGTGTGCCAGTTTAATATTATTCTATAATACTTAGGCGGTGCAAGCACCTCCGGTACTTCCATTGAAATGAGGGGAATGGTGCGTGCACTGTCCTACCACTGCTCTAAGTCATGTCCATTTCTTACAAAGCCACATCCCCTTGTCAAAAAGTGTGTAAAATTTATTTCAGATAGTGGACAGTATGTACACCAGTTTTTGGCAAAAAATAACCCAGAGGTCTGATGTATTTCGCTTGATATATCTCATCCAATGTATGTTCTCGCTGAGAACAAGGTTGCATAACTTGAATAGATTTTGAATTTAGCACATCGAACATGTAGTACTATATGTCAAGGGTGAATGGGTCACTATTAAAATGATGGTTAAAGAGCAGGATCCATTATTAATAAAATTTTTGACCATTATCCCTAATCTATTGCAAAATGTCTAAGTGGAAATTGTGCTCTGCAGTTCTAATAAATTTTCTATAATGAAAAAAATTCATCATTTGATAAAAGAGAAGATACAGCAGAAATTGAGTTTAATAATTCAGCAATGCTGCATGAGTTATTGATAGAAGATCCTTTTAGGCAATAAATATGGCAAATTCATTAGTACAAACTGAATGTCATTTATTTATTTCTCACTTTACAAAAGTATTTAACGTCTTTAATTTAGCAGTGTGGAAATATCATTTAATAAAATATGACTAGATGAAAAGTAGGATATTAATATCCATTAAATGTCTAAGGATCATAAGAAATTGGTATGGTAATTGCATCATTATTAATATTACCCATATAAACAACACAGTCCAATTTAAATTCTAAAGTTAATTGCCCTCAATATGACATTTTCTGTGAAAACAATACTGATAACCTATCTTTAGGATAAGTCATCAATTTCATGTTGGCGAGGGTCCAATGACCCCAACCAATTAGCTGTTCTCAGTGGCCATTATATGGAGCACCGAGCCAGAAGCAGACAGCTCTGTTCTCTGAAGGGAATGGAAGCTGAGCTGTAGTAACTCAGCACAACCACTACACAGAAAACTAGCTCTGTTCTCTGTATAGCACCTGTTGAGAACAGCTAATTGGCGTTGGTCCTGAGTGTTACACCCCCATTATTCTGATACTGATGACCTATCCTAAGGATAGGTCATTAGAATCATTTGCCCTGAAAATCCCTTTAAGGTTATCTAATAGGTCCACTCTAAAACTGTTCTTCTATCATTGGTATAGCTAAAATGGGTCCAGAGGTTGCAGTAGCATTTGGAGCCTGTTTTCTGGAGAGCCTTCTCACATACTGTAGGTAGATTCTTGTACTAAAAATAAGCAAAGAGGTCATAAAACTTTACAATAATGTAACAACTTTAGAGAGATATCTAGCTATACAGCTAAATAATACAAATGTTATATATACAATATAAAGACAACTTAAAGATTGGCAGTGGGCATAAAAAAATATCTTGCTTACTGAATTCTTAGCTTCACAGAATTTTGGAGGGTTTAGTCTTAAATCAGTAGTTCCAATCTGTTTTCTCTCTCTAGAGCTTTTCTATCTACAGGTGTCCATAGACATAAAGAGTACCTGTAGGTTCACATGACTTTTGACAATAAGTGCACAGGTCATGTGTTGGCACTCTTTTTGTCGGACACAAGGCCTACCTACCTGTAGATCCTTTGGGTCACTCAGTTTTCACTGTGGGTTAAATTAGGCAACAGTCTCAGAGATTATTCACTTTTTTAATTCCTGCAAAAAGGTATGGGCTATTGGAGCCTTAGAGAGCCTATTGCTGAGGTACTGGAGTGATGGAGGAGGGATCTTTAAATAGCAGGTATTGATGAGATTGTAATATTGTGCAGGTGTAGACACTTGGCTGAGGTATATAACAGTTTACTGATAAATCTATTGCAGTACACAGGAAATCATTCAAAAATGAAAATACAACTTGTCTGTAATACCCAGTTATAGCGCACCTGTGGGGGAGAAGTCTGACCCTGATCATTATATGACTTGTATATTTCATTTTGCTCTAGTTTTTATCAGTTTTCCCTGAGCAATAGGTGGAATACTACTTGTATGGTGTCTCAAATACACACAGATAAGATCCTGCTCTGTTATTTTATCTCTCACACACAAAAAGAAGAAGCAGGAGATGTGAATTCAGCATTTTGGTGAGGTATATCACTCACTAGAAGCTGCAGCACATCTGTATGTGTATCTCTGCTTCTGTCTCCATCCCGCATCTCCTCCTTCCTCCTACCCTTTGTTCTCCATAGGCTACTGTGGGCACAATGTAACCTCATCACTCATTGAGCTGAAAGCCTGTCTTGCCTCTCAAGATGATAGTAGTATAATGTTGTACCGTGTTAGCCATTGAAAGTAGTGGAAGAGTGAAGAAATCAGGCGATACCTTTTAGAGGCTAACTGAGTATATTTATAAGTAAGCTTTCAGGAGTACTAGCTAGCTCCCTTCATCAGACATGGTAGTCTGATGAAGGGAGCTAGCTAGTACTCCTGAAAGCTTACTTATAAATATACTCAGTTAGCCTCTAAAAGGTATCGCCTGATTTCTTCACTCTTCCATTGCCTCTCAAGAGTAAGGCAAAAGCCCCACATTGCAGAAATGCAGTCTTTTTGTTGCAGATTTTGCTGCGGGTTTTTGAGTGAAAGTCAGGACTGGATTTAACAGAAGAGAAACGTCTAAGTACTTCCTTTATATTTTCCATTCCTTTTCAAGCCATTCCTGAATTTTGCTCAAAAAAAGCAGCAAAGTCTGCAACAAAAAAAGCTGTGGAAAGAATAAAACGCTGCGTTTTACAGTACCTTCAAAGTGAATTGGATTATAGTTACTCCCATCCCACACATTGCAGAAAAAAATCTGAGTTTTCAAAAACACTTATGTTTTGAAAATCACAAAATGTCAATTATACCTGCAAAATCACTGGCGTTTTCCATATAGATGTGTTTCCACCTCGTTTTTTTCTGCAGCCTTTTTTTTTTTATTTATTTTTTTACTGCGTTTCTCTACGTGGGGCCTTAGCCTAAAACAGTTTAGTTTACAGTGCTTGAGTAGTGTAAGAAGCACAAGTGGAGTAGAGAAAAAGCTGCATTTTGTCTAACAGGAGATTTTATAAAGCTTCTGATATTTACTTGTAGTATGCAAAGTTTGTTGAAAGAGTGTTTATTTAAAACTGATAAATACTCATTCTTTTTAATATGATCAATCTTTTCTTACACATTTACTTTGTATATTATATAGGGGTTACTGCTTTTAACATAAAACAATAAATTTCCATGTAACCTACAGGTAAACCTAAATCGGGGCTGTGGGTTGGAAAACTGATCTGCAGTGTTAGAACCATTATGTCTTCGAACCATGATTTCTTAGAACCATGATTTCTCTCTTTGTTTTAATAATTAAAAGAACATATCTATCTTGGCCAGAGCAAGGATGCTACTGTACATTACAATTACATCCATTAAATTGTAAAACAAATTTATAAAACAAAAAAAAATCTGTATGTACATATTTCACTAAATTACAATAATCACACTTTCAAAAAAGTAACCAATATATTGGCAACAGATATTGATTTGTAAAGTACTGTGGAATATGTTGGCATTATAAAATAAAAAAAAATATTTTTATTATTAATGTATATTTGGATTGCTGTGCAATATTAAAGGGGTAGTTCAAACTGATCCACAGGATAGGTCATTGATATGAGATACAGATGTGTCCACACTCAATTGGTCTCAAATTTGGTTAAAGGTTCCAATTTGTCTTGAATCCAGTTCAATATAATATCACAATATGCTAAGAAAGTCTTTTTTTTTTTTTTTTTTTTTTTAGTTTAGTTTATAGTAATAATGTGACCTCCAAGAAATCACAGCAAATTTCAGACTTTGTGAACAAGTCATGAATGTTCTAAAATATAATCTGCGTCTGAAGCTATGTTATGTGGCACATTTGAATGAGTGAGGTATGAGTTTGGGATTTTTACATGTGAAACTAGTGCTAGCCCTAAATTTAGGTGCATGAATTTATTCCCCTGAAGATTGTATGCATTTTACATGAAACATGCATGCTGGGATTATGAGCTAATTGTTTTTATGCTGCATGTTACTCCTGTCTATCATAGGGTGTTTTGTAGGGATTGTTTGATATAGGGACAGGTTTCAGTCGGGGTCCCATGCCATTCAGGGCTGGGGTTCCGAGCTAGTCATTTAGGGTATCTATAGGGCCTACTCTGACAGGGTATTGTTAGGGTGAGTGCATCTTTTTTCACTTTATACTTGGCAATACTGGGTGACAGTTGCCCTTTTCTGACCTATCCCTGTTTAATTCATCAACAGGTGTCTACATATCTGGAGTCCATTACTGCGAGAACGGGTAAGACCATTGGTTATATCATTATTTTTCACATTGGCCGTCGAGCCATAATTGTCTGTTTACTGTTGAGCTTTTAATAAGACATCTGTTTGTTTTATTTAGCCTTGTTTATTTCAGAGTATGCATATATTGGCTCCTTCTGAGCACATTGACATATGTGGTGATTTTTATGGTATTTATTATTAAAAGCTATGTTTTAATTCACATCATCATTTACATTTTATGAGTATATTTATTGATGTTGTAACCATCCAGTAATCAGTAAAGGTTTTTGATCTATTTATTAGAAACCACCATAAATCACCCCATTCTCAAAACTGCACCCCTCAAATTCAGAACCACATTTGGGAAGTTTGTTAACCCTTTATGCATTTCAAGGGAATTAAAACCATATCGAGGTGAAATTTTAGATATTTCAATTTTTTTTTTCAATAATATGTTCACTTAACCCTAAAATGAACACATTCACAAGGGGTTAAAGGAGAAAATGCATCAGTTTGTTATGCAATTTCTCCCGAACACAGAAATGCCACACATGCGGATGTAAACTGATGTTTAGACACATGGCAGCACGTGAAAGGGAAGGAGCGACACTGGGTGTTTTGAAAAGCAGCTTTTCCTGGAATAGTTTTCAGGTACCATGTCTCATTTGCTGAGCCCCTAGAGTACAAATACAATGGAAACCCTCCAAAAGTGAGCCCATTTTGAACACTACTCTCCTCAAGGAATTTATCAGGGGGTATAGTTAGAATTTTGACCCTATAGCTGTTTCACTGATTTTATTAACATAAGGATGTGTAAATGTAAAATTACTAAAACGTCACTTTATCCCCAAAGTTTTCATTTTCATGAAGGGTTAAAGGAGAAAATGCACCAGGGCAATACCCCATATGTGGTCGTAATCTGCTGTATGGGTACATTGCAGGGTTCGGAATAGAAAGAGTGCTATTTTGCTTTTGGAGGACAGATTTTACTGGAATAGTTTTCTGGTGCCATGTCACATTTGCAGAGCCGCTAGAGTACCAATACAATGGAAACCCCCAAAAAGTGACCCTATTTTGGAAACTACATCCCTCACAAAATTTATGAAGGGGTTTGGGCACACAAGAGGGCTCAGAATGCAAAGAGCACTGTACTTTTTAGCTTTTGGAGCATAGATTTAGAGGGACTTTCTGGACGCCATGTTGTTTTTGCAGAGCCCTGGAGGTGCCAGTAAATTGGAATTACCCAAGAAGTGACCCCATTTTGTAGAGGCAATTTTAGGGTCTCTGCAAACGTGACATGGCGTCCAAAAACCAACAATCTAAATCTGTGCTCCAAAAGCACATAGCGCTTCTTCACATCTGTGCCCTGTAGTGTGCCCAAACATCAGTTTATGTCCACATGTATGACACTGGAGTACCCAGGATAACATACTTATACTCATATGTGGGTATAAACTGTTTTTTGGGCACAGAAGGGAAGGAGCACTATTTTGGTTTTTGGAGTGTGGTTTGGGTTTTTGACGTCATTCCACTTTTGCAGAGCCACTGCATTGCCAGTAAAGTGGAATCCGCAGACACGTGGCCCCATTTTGGAAACTACGCCTCTCCAGGGATTTAAAAAGAGGTGTAACGAGCATTTTTAACCCTTGAGTGTTGCATTAATTTAATTTCCAGAAATGAATGCGTAATGAAAAGTGAAAATTTGAAGTTTTCCAGAGATATGCTATTTCAGTTCCCGATATGTTTGCCCAGTTTGTGTCAGCTGAGACACACACTCCAAAAACTGTTAATCGGGCATCACGGGCACAACAGCTTTTGGAGCGTTCATCTCTGATACCAGCTGGGCACAACATATTGCTCACTGAAATTATGTATTCCTGGAAAAATTGCCATTATCTCCTTTCACCATCAGCTGCACATTCATGTCTGGAAAATAAATTAATGCAACACTTGGGGGTTAAAAATGCTCACTGTACCCCTGGATAAATTCTTTTAGAGGTGTAGTTTCCAAAATGGAATCACTTGTCAGGGGATTCCACTTTACTGGAATTTCAGGAGTTGTGCAAAAGTGGCATGGCATCCAAAAACCAAACCGTCCAAATCTGCGCTCCAAAAACCACATGGCACTTCTTCCCTTCTGTGCCTGGCAGTGTTCCCAAACAGCAGTTTATACCCACATCTGACATTAAGTACGTTATCCTGGGTACAACAGTGTCATACATGTGGGCATAAACTTCTGTTTTGGTACACAGCGGGACGCAGATGTGAAGGAGCATTATGTGGCTTACAGCATGAGTAACATGTTACCTTTTATTATATGGGTCTGTACAATTACGGCGATACCTAAATTATATAGTTTTTTTATGCGTTACTAATTTTACTGAATAAAAACTCTTCCATATATACTAGTAAAATGGATCTTTTTATATAATTTCATTGCTTTGCATTGGAATCAGGTTATCAGAATTTGTGCTCAGTGATGGGAATAATAGGCTACAATATGGACTCTTGGTGATACATATACAAGTGGGCACTGAGCTGCTGCTAGCATTGCCACTCCAACTTAAGTGGAAAATCATTTAATTACATATCTTAAATTGATTGTCATTGTTAGTTTTGATCTAATGTACTGTGGCTGTAATAATATACTAAACAGAATACATTGAATACCTTGGAGCTGAATACATCTAACATTTCAGTGACAGCAATGCTAAGTTGTGATGAAAGAAGCTTATGTATTATTGTGTATTTATTTTTCTTAACCCCTTCCTGCCAAAGGCATTTTTCTATTTTCGTTTTTGACTCCCTGCTTACCAAGCTCCATAACTTTTTTTTATTTTTCTGTTCACAGAGCCATATGAGGGCTTAATTAGAGATGAGCGAATTGAAGCTGACAAAGTAGAATTTGATCCGAATTTCAGGAAATATTCGATTTGCATCGAATCCGGATTTCCTCACGCTTCATAAAATGGCTGCTGCACGTTAGGATATGGGGCAAGGAACTCTGGGAACGTGGGATCACCCACAATGCCATGCATGCGGCCAATCAACATCCAGCCAGCCCTGTGATGTCACAGCCTTTTAACCCCTTCGCGATCGCCACGGCATGGGGAGGGGGTGTTCCCTGCTCCATAACCCCCGGTCGGAGCACAGCTCCGATTGCGAGTTTTAACCCCTTGGATGCCGCGGTCAAACATGTTTTTTTTAAAGGTAGTCATCTTGTGCCACACACAAGAGAAACGTAAGCCAAGAGAAAAGGTAAGTAAAGACATATCTGTAGTGATGTAAATTTACCAGAGTAGTGGCGATGACAAAAATTGCCAAATTACACTATGAAGCAACAAGTTATGGTTTAGGGAAATTATGCATTAGCGGATGGGCTAGAGTATAACCTTCAGTAAGAGTTGAACTCTATCACTGTTCATTCCACTGGAGAGAACCGTGAAAGTATAAATTAATGAAATTGCTTTTTAAATAAATAATCTAGAATAATAAATTTTTTTTAGTTTAAAATGTAAACTAAATATGAGTATTTAATGTTTAAAAATACTGTTTTTCTACAAAAGTTTTCTCCTATTAAACAGTATGAGTTTGCAACCTATTGGCAGTTCCATAAAGATTTAACAGTGTGTTGTGACCTTGTGAGATCATTTTAGTGGCATAGATGTTCTGTCTGATAAATGAGACTTGTAAATCATCTGTTATGTTTTACTGTCTGAACTTCTTTTGCAAAGAGCAAATGGTCTTATGAACTTCAATAAATGCCAAAAAAGACATATTTCTTGCTTATTAACATTCAAAGATTAGAAGCCAAAGAATATTAAAAGTGGGCTAATGACACTTATGTGAGGCTTGCTAAACTTCCTCAGTGAAGAACACTAAATATTGTTATCATTTCAAAGGAGACCAAATTCAATTACGTTCTGTTCAAGAACATCAAACACATTAAGAAAAAGGTTATGGTCAGGGATCACATGGTTTCCTTCAAATGAACAGTCATATTATATACAAAGTGATAATATATGTAAAACCGAACTTTAGGTAGGGGTAAAAGTATGTGGTTTTGACAATGGTACATGTTCAGCTTACAATGTATTGCACTTCAGGGAAAAAAGTTACTCTCTTGTTTTGGAAAATTTTTTGGCAGATTTTACAAATATCTCTCTACATTTGAACAGAAAAATGTACATAATTTCCTGTCCACTCATTTACTGACAAAATTGCATAACCCTTCACATTTTAAAGAAATATTTTCTTACAAAAATAAGTACTGCTTGTTTTCTCGGTTTGTAACTTGAAAATGAATTTTGTTATTGCAAAAAAAAAAAAAAAAAAAAAACCTTCTATGATGGATTTAAATTTTCCAGGCTTGTTAGCAAAAATACAGTAAATAGACGTAATTAAAGGCAAATCTTGGTACATTATAGTGTGTGGTATGAAAAAATGTTGACATAAGTAATGTCTCCTGATTAGAAGGGCCAGCTCTGTGCTGGGGAGCCCACTGGACCTCTGTGCAGGTGGTGGGTGACAGAAGGATACTGTCCGTGGTGAGCTCCATGCGGGAGAATAACTCCCATCCCATGCATGAGACTGTGATAGCGCTGGGCAGTACTGTCAGTGACCGACTGCTCCACTCTAGGTGTGAGAAGGAGCGCTATCGGAAGTCTTTCCTCCCCACTGCGGTTAGGCTGTGCAACCAACACCGACCTAAGCGGAGATCATTACATACAGAGAACTGAAATATCTCTCTGCCTGTTAAATCCCCCCCCCCCCCCTCTGCTACGTCCTATCTGTCTGTCTGCTATTAATGTAATGCCTCTCACCTTGGAACATTCCTGTACATGTTGTATTTGTATCTGCTTATCTTATCTTATCTTTGCTGCTGTAACACACTGAATTTCCCCATTGTGGGACTATTAAAGGACTATTATTATTATTATTATTATTATTATTATTATTATGCTATGAGTAAGGGACTATAAATCCCAAAAAGCATAAGCTATTGGGATGATTTTACATGGCTAAAACTTTGTCATGGAGTGATTAAAAGTTAAGTTTTACATTAACTATGGATCTCTTCTTGGACTGCTGGATTCCAAAGACGTTTTTCCTTTTTGCGTATACACTGTCTCTAACTGAGGAGATCGGATCCTTGCATCGGAAGTTGGATCTTGGGGGTTAACTGGGGCTGGATTACAAGTAAGTTTGGCTGTGTTCACTTTCTCTCTTTTTTTGTAATGAACCAGGTGTGTTATGAATTTCCTTAACCACTTCCGGGACCGCCCATTGGGTTTTTACGTCAGGAAGGTAGTTGTCTAGTTCTGCAAGGACGTACCGATATATCCAAGCAGAACTCAGCAGCTGCACGAAATCGTGCAGCTGCTGAAACGGGGAGCCAGCTGTAACTTCAGCTGGAGCTCCCAGAGAGAAGACAGGGAAGGTTTATTACCTTCACTGCCTTCCCGATCGCTGTGTATACAGTGCTCAATGAGCGCTGTATGCAGCGCTATGGGCGCCGCCATCTTGCGGCTCCCCTCTGACCCGGTGGTCACATGATCCACCGGGATCAGAGTCTGTTAGAGGTGCTGGGTCCTACAGGACCCAAATCTGCTCTATAGTAATGTGCAAGTAACGTGCAGGAGGCTGCATTCCTCCTGCAACTGGGGCTAAATGTACCAGTCCCAGTTACAGGGAAAATCAGCTTCCCCAAAAAAAAAAAAAGTGATAAGATGTCCCCAAAGGTCTATTATGACCTTATGGGGACACCATGTAAAAAAAAAAAAAAAAAAATGTATAAAAAAGTAAAAAAAAAAATGTAAATAAAATAATTAAAAAAAAAAAAAAAATAATATGCCAATAAAATGCCCTTATTAAAGGTTATAGTCCCACCCCCGATGACCCCATACAAAATAAAAGTTACCATAACGGAGAGTAAAAACTGTATTATAAAGTTTTTAGTAGCACTTTTTGTTATTAAATAAAAAAAAAATAAAAGTGAAAAACAGACACGTTTTCCCTCGTCTTTTGTTTATATTTTCCCAGATATAAAAAAAATTAAAACACATGCAAAAATAAAAACATAAAAATAAAGCCTTATGTGTCACCGCAGAAGACAAAAGACACAGAAATTAGTTGAATAACGCAAATGATAAAAATGTTACAGCCCTCAAAACCGAACATACAAAAAACCCAAAAATGTGTCTGGTCTGGAAGGGGGTTAAAAAGTCAAATTCTAAAAAATCCAAAAGTTTGCTGGCTGTTTTCCAGACAGGAAAGCATGTTTAAGGCTGAAGCCCCATGTGGCGTAAACACCACAGCAAAAAATAACGGTGATTTACAGTCCCTTTAAAGTGGATGGGATTCTAGCGAATCCCATTCATACATTGCAGAAAAATACCTGCAACGGAAAAGCTGTGATTTACAAAACTGTTGTGTTTTTGGAAATCACAGCCTGTGAGTTATACCTATGGAAATGCTGGTGGTTTTTGTATAGGTATAATTGAAGCAGAAAGTCAGCACAAAGTACTACTAAAAACCTTTTTAAAATAGTTTCTAAAACTATTTGGTATTGTGTCATTGGGGGTGGGGCTAGAACCTGTTATCTGGGCATGGTATTGGCTTATTTTAATTATTAATTATTTTATTTAAATTTTATTTTTATTTTTTTTACTTTTCTTTTTATTTATTTATTTATTTATTTTCACATTGTGTCCCCATAAGGTCATAATAGACCTTTTGAGGGCATTTTTACATTATTTTGTGGGTGGGGAGGGGGTGAATTCCCCTGTAACTGGGACTAATACATTTATCCCCAGCTACAAGAGGAATGCAGCCTCCTATACATAAATGCAGAGCTGATATGGGTCCTCTAACAGTCTCTGATCCCTTGCTGATCACGTAACTGCCGGGTCAGAGGGGAGCCGCATCATGGCAGTTCCCATAGCTTTATACACAATGCTCATTGAGCTGGACCACCATGATAGACTGGTTCCTCAACCACTATATATATTGTTAATGAAAAGGGGCCCGGCATGTCGCTGCACCCCTTTCCAATAGATGCCTGCCCAAAAGAGGTGACTAAAAATAAGAAATATTTATACTCTCCTCTCCTGGGCTTCTGGCAGTCCTCAGCATCCTCTTCCGACCTTTGACTGAGGTGATGCCTCAACATAATGAAGTCAGTGTGCCCCATGTCACCACTGTGGCCTGATCAGAGGCCCAGCAGTGATGTCTGGGGCAAGTCACATCAGTCGCAGGCAGAAGAGGACCAAGAAGATGCTGAAGAGAGCCAACACGAAGCCCATGAGAGATGACGAAAGATAAGTATAAGTGTTTGTTATTTTTAAACACTTTCCCTGGGCCTCTACTTATTATACTGTGGGGTCTGAGGAGACCCAAATTATAGTAATAACACTGAAGAGGAGCGCCGAACCTCATGAATATTCATCGAATTTTGTGGGGTTCATTTGAAGCGACTTTAGGGGGCATTTTATACTGATTGGCCACTGTGCAGCATATTATTCTGTGGAGGGGGACACTGTGGAGCATATTATACTTTGTGGAGACACTGTAGAGTATATTATACTGTGTGGAAACACTGTGGAGTATATTATACTGTGTGGAGGCCACTGTAGAGCATATAATACTGTGTGGGGGCCACTGTGGAGCATATAATACTGTGTAGGGGCCACTGTGAAGCACATTATACTGTGTGAGGCCCTTTCAATATTTACATCACATCGTGCACTATTATTTCAGGCTATAATTACATTGCATGATGATTATTAAACAGATCCTGTGCAATGTAAATAGTGACGGAGTCACAGCGCTCACAAAAGCACCACAGTATCTTCAAAGAGTTGATCAGCAGAGGCCCCAGTTGTTGGACCTCCACAGATCTCTTACATCTCTTAGACTGTTAGGACCCTGCAGTGCCCATAATGCTATAAATTTGTATAAATTTGTATAAATTGTCTTGCTGCGATGCTGGTACTGGGACTGGTGTAATAATGATTTTGGTGTTGATAGACTCCCTTTAAACATGCTGGCTTTCAGTATTTGTTCATTTCACTGCCATTTCATTAACAGGGCTGATGACGTTCATTCGCCACTATGCAGGAGAGCAACTTTGGGAGGAGTTTACACATTGAATATGTGGAGTGTATGAGGAATGGGGCTAGAAAGCACCACTATATTACATACTCTACTGCTTTATGGTACCCCCACCCACTCCATATGTTCTAGTGTATAAAACAACAGCCATGCCAGTGCATAAAATGGTGACCACCAATGTTCAGTGCATAAAGTGATGACTACCCCACTTATTCAGTTCATAAAATAACAGCCACCCCACATGTTCAATGTATAACATAGCAGCCATTCCACATGTTAAGTGCACAAAATGGTGACTACCCCAAATGTTCAGTGCATAAAATAACAGCCACCCCACATGTTCAATGTATAACATAGCAGCCATTCCACATGTTAAGTGCACAAAATGGTGACTACCCCAAATGTTCAGTGCATAAAATAACAGCCACCCCACATGTTTTAGTGCATAAAATGGTGGCCACCCCACATGTTCCGTGCATAAAATAATGGCCACCCCACATGTTTCAATGCATGCAATGGCAGCCACTGCACATGTTTCAGTGTATTCATTGGTGGCCACCCACATGTTCAGTAAGTCCTGACCTGGCAGTTGGTCATTGTTAGTATTGTACTTGTTTTGTGTATTGTATGCAAATCCTTAATTGTACAGCCCCATGGATATTATGGAGCTCTATAAAAATAAATAATGTTTCAGTGTATATACTAAAAGGGCAGTCACCCCACATGTTTCAGTGCATACAATAGTTGGTCACTGTTCTTATTGTACTTGTTTTAGTAATAGTGCTCTAAAAATAAATCGTAATAATAAATTGAAACCATCCCACATGTTTCAGTGCATAAAATAGTGGCCAGCTCACAAGTTTCAATGTATAATACGGTGGCCACCCCTCGTTTCTATGCAAGAAATGGCAGCTACTCCACGTTTCAGTTTATAAAATCGTGGCCATCCCATGTTTCAATGTATAAAATGGTGGCCAACCTACATGTTTCAGTGCATACAATGGCAGCCACTCCACATGTTTCAGTGTATAAAATGGTGGCCATCCCACATGTTCAGTATATAAAATAGCAACCACCCCACATGTTTCAGAGTATACAGTAAAAGATCAGCCAACCCACATGTTTCAGTGCATAAAATGGCAATCACCACACATGTTTCAATGCATAAAATATTAGCCACCCCTCATGTCTCAATGTATAAAATGGTGCCTCCCCACATTACAATATATAAAATGGTGGCCACCCCACATATTTCAGTACATGAAATGGCAGATACTCCATATGTTTCAGTATATAAAATACTGTCCAATTTCTTTACTGATTTTAAACATCTTAAAATGATAAATTCCTTTGGGGGTACTCAGTGCAAATTTCTTATCAGTAGGCAGTAAATGGCTTGGAAAGGTAAATAAACACTGCTTTATATTAAGTCATCCAACAACAGAATCCATACAAATTGTTCTATCTTATGCTAGGTTCACACTTGCGTTCGGGTTTCCGTTTGGCGGGTCCACTTGGTTTCTAATGTAGGTTTCTAGTGTAAGTTTCTAGTTTCTAATGGAAACCTAATCCGCTTAAAAAAGCGGTTACCTTTGGAAACCCACGGACCCCATAAACTATAATGGGGTCTGACGGGTTTCTACCCGAAAATGACAGAAAATGCGGAGAGAAAAGCACTGCATTTTTAAAGCGGAATGGGGAACAGAATCCCCAGGCGGAGACCGGGCGCAGGTGTGAACCTAGCCTTAGACAATGTCATCACAAGAATCATATCTATATACTGTACCTCACACTTATATAGAGGAAAATGTCTGGGATGTCTACCAAGACATTTTCAAGTGACCATACTTGACAATTTGACAACTGCACTAAACAAAAATTCAAACACTTTTATACTGCAGTACATCAAAAGATACTTTATTCAGCCTTATACTTATGTATTGACCCTACATGTAACAAGCCGTTGTGTGAACCCTTGCAAGAAGTGGGACCTCATTTTGAAATTTACTATTGGACTCTCTCTACTCTATGTTCGCTTCTGACAGTCATGGTTTCACACAATCAACATTAAATTAAAAAACATATTCTGGTTTCTTCATATATTCTGAATATTTAGTATAAAAATATTTTCTCTTATGTTCAGAATATAATGTACACTATACTACTACCACATCAGCTGCCAGTGGCAAACTTATCTGCACTAGCATAAACAGACTAAAAATACTGGAGCTGAAAAGTGAATAAAGATTTGCATTGGATTTAAAGTATTTAAATTTAATCTTTGTTAAGCCACAAAATCTGACCTGCTGCTCACCTTAGTATTATAAATGTATGGATGAGTATTAGGCTGCAGTAAACACTCATTCATTTCCCTTAGATCAACTGAAAAAAGATCAAAGACGCACGGTAATACAAAATGATCTTCTATACGTTACATAAAGCTTTGCTGAAAATCTCTTTAAGCTTGTCCTGCTATTAGCAATTGTGGCATCAGGATTCCATTCCCTCCTGCTGCTCTGCAAAACGATTGATGTGTAGTACCTGCAGGAGTGATTAGGCTAATCTACAGTCATATTGCATCTCTATGTAAATATACTAACAAAGAAGAATTTGCAAAAAGTCCAAGATGTTTTGTAAAATTGCTATTCACGGGGAACCTGTCAGGCGAATTTGGGACACTAAACCTTATGGACCAGTGTTTTTTTGTCTCAAATATGCCTATAGTATGCGTGTCTGCCCTGGAATTGTTTAATAAAATGTCCTAATACATAACAAGAATGAGTCCAATGTTCTCATAGGTGTCCACTCTGGGGCTCTCTAAAAGCACACTAGCAAATTACACTAGTACTCAGAGGACCAGTGGGGCCAGGAATAATACATTCATTTATGGCAGAGTGGCCGTGCTGAGTAACCCCAGCAGGTAACGGCCTATTTACTTACCTACCCCTGCGCCAGCTCGTGGCCGCCTCTGCTTACTCTTCTGCTATGGGACGCAGAAGGGGAAGCGGAGGCGGCTGTGAGCAGGAGCGGGGATCAGTAAGTGAGGCCACGGGCCTCAAATACTATTATACTCTGGGGTCTGAAAAGACCCCAGACTATAATAATCAGAGGGCCAGGGGAGGTGAGGGAACATAAAAAACATTGTTACTCACCTCTCCTGCGATGTTACTCCCAGCAACCTTCGGCCCTCTGGTGACGTCATCAGGTCGCGACACCAGCCTGATCCATGTGATGTGTGTGCGCAATGAAACAGGGCTGAAAGCTGCAGGGAGTGCACCGGTGTCCAGGATAGGTAAGTAGCATTGGTTTTTATGTTTGTCACCACCTGGGTCTCCGATCATTATATTCTGGGGTCTGAAAAAACCCCAGAGTATAATAATAGTTCATGTTCATAATTCACATACCAGTGCAGGGGCCACTATGGAGCATAATACCGTGTGCAGGGGCCACTATGGAGCATAATACCATGTTCAGGGGCCACTATGGAGCATAATACTGTGTGCAGGGGCCGCTGGGGGGGCATAATACCGTGTGCAGGGGCCACTATGGAGCGTAATACCATGTGCAGGGGCCGCTGCGGGGGTATAATACTGTGTTCAGGGTCTGCTGCGAGGCATAATACAGTGCAGGGGCCGCTGCGGGCCATAATACAGTGTGCAGGGGCCGTTGCGAGCCATAATACAGTGTGCAGTGGCCGCTGCGGGCCTTAATACCATGTGCAGGGGGCGCTGCGGGCCTTAATACCATGTGCAAGGGCCACTGCGGGCCATAATACCATGTGCAGGGGCCGCTGTGGGCCATAATACTGTGTAATACTGTGTGCAGGGGCTGCTGTGCAACATTATAGTGTGTGTAAATGGGGCGTTATAAACAGGGGCTATATCACCTGTTTATATCACACGCTGTCTGTTTATAGTGACCGTGTGATGTAATTACTGCCTTGTCACATAGACGTGTATAGGACGAGGCTGTAGTTACATTACATGGCCACTATGTGATGAATGACACTATGTAAACAGAGAAGCGGTCACGGCGCTTACACAGGTACCATTCAAACAGCTGATTAGTAGGGGTCCTGGGTTTTTGAGCCCCACTGATTAGTTTATTAATGACCTGGAAAACCTTTTAATTAGTTAACACCTGGGGCATTATTAATAAGGGGCACTATTTATACAGGGTACACACGGACATTATTAATATAAAGATGCACTTGGGAGTATTATTCATTATGGGGGGTTATATGATATATAATTGGGGGTAGCAGCAGGATGGGTGTTCAGGTGAGGACAATGTGGGTTGGATGCCTGGAAGAGTGAGGAGCCAAAGATATCTGTGTTGCAAACTTTACTGAGACAAGTCACAGCTGGAAGAAGTGGTCATGGCGGTCCAAAGGGAAGAGAAGGGAAATGTGAAGGATTAGTCAGAGACGTCACCTGTAAGTCACAAAATGTTACTGCACTGTATTCACCTAAATGATAGAGGATAAATACCTGATTGATGGGGGTCTGTCTGCTGAGACCCCCACTGAGCCTGAGAATTGGGATTTTCCTCCCACTGGGTGGGAATTCAGCCTGGCTGCGGCTGAATATAGCCGTGTTGCTTGGTGGATGGACGAACCCAAGTGGCTCTCATTCACTTCAATGGGAGTGTCAAAGATAGCCGAAGTCCAGTACTTAGCTATCTGCGGCGCTCCTATTATAGAGAATGGGGGCCATGTGGGCTCGTCCATCCACCAAGCAAAAGATGTGTGAAGTTAATGCTGTGTTGTTGATCTGATACTGAAGTAATGCAGTAAAAAGAATTCTTAAAAACTGTTTTATAACTTTGTGTATTGTATATATTGTGCGACGATAACAGCTTGTGAAGCTAGTAGCATGTAGACTCAATTTATTTTGGTGGGGGGGGCGTCTTTCTATAGTCCGCCTCAGGCAGAAAAGAGGCTAAGTTCACCACTGGCTGCAGGTCCTTGGCAAGAGTATTTGTTGGGCAAACCCCAACAAACACTGATATTATTATACTCTGGGGTCTCTTCAGACCTCAGAGTATAATGATCGGTGGCCCAGGGGAGGTAAGCGAACATAGAAACCAGTGTTACTCACCTCTCCGGCACGACTCCATGCTGTCTTTGGGCCTCTGTTGTGACGTCGCAGATGTCGTGTGGGTCACAACACATAATGACACCAGCGTAACCCATGTCTATGAGGTCACTGAAGAGGACCGAAAACAGCAGGAAGTTATAGCGGAGCACAGAAGAGATAAGTACCATTGTTTTTTATGTTTGCCACCTCCCCTGAGTCTCCAATCAGTGTACTTTGGGGTCTGAAAAGTCCCCAGAGTATAATAATAATTCATGGGTGGTGTACCTCAAAAGTTTCAGGTTCTGCTGAAATATCTGAATATTTCCAACGAACAACGTTGGGGCCACGATGGGACATAATACTGTGTGGAGGGGCCACTATGGGACATAATACTGTGTGGAGGCTGCTATGGAACATTTTACTCTTTGCAGGGGCCACTATGGGACATAAAATTGTGTGGAGGGGCCGCTATGTGACATTACACTGTGTGCAGGGGCCACTATGGGACATTATACTGTGAGAAAGGGCCACTGTGGAACTTTATACTGTGTGGAGAGGCCACTATGGGACATTATAGTTTGTGTAAATGAGGCGTTATACTGTGGGGGGCGAGGAAAGGGGGCACTAGGCCATGGGGGAGCCCCAAGTCAAAAGTTTGCTATAGGGCCCAGTCTTTGCTAGTTACGCCCCTGCCACATCATACCTTGGAACTTCCATTGCACCGCTGCACTGTCTGGAAGCTGCACTGTTGTTGTTTCATTTCTTCAGAAAAGTTTGTTCTGTTGTTAAACTGCAACTGCTGCCCCCTGAGTCATTCCTACAACCAACATCATGGGGTCCGGAGAAACCACCAACACCATCAGGTACCCTGCAATCCCCTCATCACTACTCCAACTCAAGAGCTGAGCTGGATGAGTTGATTGAGTGCTTACTAACCACCACTGACAACTGCTACTGCTGTTCCCATCTTTTGCTTCCCTCCAATGGTTTGCGGCACATTTAAGTAAAAATATTCAAACTTGGTAACCAATATAGAATGTTTCCTGTTTAATCAACTAGTTTAATATCCCTTAAACCTCTAAATATGTCTTATCTTTATGAGCAAAGTTTGTGCAGGTTATGTGAATGAATTTGCATCACATAAAAATGTAATTTTTTAGTGAGCTTTATATAGATTAATAGCAATACTTGTGTGAGTCAGCTGCTTGAAATGTACTTTTATGCCAGAGAAAGCCTAAGGGATTTT
Source organism: Leptodactylus fallax (assembly GCA_947044405.1). Lineage (NCBI taxonomy): Eukaryota > Metazoa > Chordata > Amphibia > Anura > Leptodactylidae > Leptodactylus > Leptodactylus fallax. The sequence goes on along the minus strand of CAMRHE010000001.1, from coordinate 5,836,192 downwards.
ATGTTCTGGAATTTATCCTAATACATTTCTCCCTGGTTTGGTGCCAGCTTTCAAGAAACCATTCCCAGATTTTGTAAGGCCACAGACAAGAGACTTGTGATTTGATAAAGAACCTGCATGATATTTCCTTTAGCAAGCGCTGGAGAAACGTTCTTGCTTAAGCCGATTCTTGCATTAAAAAAAAAAAAAAAATTACATTTGACTAATCAGGTGCAAAGCATACATTCAGAGAATCTGCGTTGGCTTTAAAGTGAACTCCATTTTTTGATGGCATCAGCATAGAGTACTTAGATACCATATTTCCAATTATACTGTATTAGCATAATACCTTAGGAATGAATGCAAAATCCAAAAAATATAGTATCAAGAGTAGGTCCAAGCTTTTATGTGACAATAGGGCCAGTCATAACAGAACCCATAACAACAAGCAGCAGAAAACCCACTAAAAGCTACTAGTAGAAGGAATCACTTGATGCTAGAATGTGTCCCCTTTTTATGTAATACATGATACAGCCAACAAGCAGAGTTGTGGCTAGCAGGGGGGCAGAAAGGACTGATTCTGTGGGGCCCACCCTGGGGTCGCCATTAATACATGCTGTTCTTTTATGTTTAATCAGTTTTTATTGGAAGTTTTTCATTTAACAGGGGAAGATAAACAATATAACAGAGCACATAAAGGCAAGGCTCAAAAACATGAACAAAGTAACATTAGTAAGCAAACAAGATAATCGCCTTCAGTCCAACGTAGGTTAGAGTCAACTGGAGGAACAGAGTCGGAGCAGAAAATAGGGCGCAGGGACCAAATATAGGCATAGCTTACTAATGGTATGAGAGATCCACGTGTGGTAAGACCAAAACAGTGCCCCCAGATGCAACACAGAGAGGGAACAACAGAACAGATAACTGACGGACAAGAAAATTAAGAGACAGACAAACAAGCTAGAAGTTGCTCACAGGGGAAAGGAACAAAGGGGCAGAAAAGGGGTAGGGGAATTGCAGTGCCAGGAGGCTGATATTTCAGAAAGGAATCGAAGGGACATCTACACATCAAGAGAAAAAGTTGGAGAACTCAGCGGAATTCTGAAACATTACCCACAGCCCCCAGAGAGACTCAAACTTTGAGGAATCAGGGGAGTCCTCCACCACCAGGGCCTCCATTCTCTGGATACAGAGAAGATCCTGTAAAAATTCCAGCAGTGCTGCTTGGCAGTGCTGCGCCAGTGTCTGGGAATGACAGTTCTGGTAGCCATAAGGAAATGCTGCAGGAGGTCCGTCTAAACTGCAGATATCCTTCCAGGGATGACTAAGAGAAGAGCTAGCTGAGGTGAGAGTGTAAGCGACCGGCCACTCACTTTGGGGTAGAAATCGAACACCACATCCCAGAAGGGCATAATCGAACTGCTGTCCCACCAGATATGAAGGAGAGTACCCTTCTCAGAACCACAGCGCCTACACCGCCAAGATCAAATCTATGAAGGAGGTCAGGACAATGGTACCATCGGGTCAGAATCTTAAAGTTCTGTTCTTGCACACTGCATGGCATCGGTAGCTTGTGGACAAATGAGAAAGACCTATCCCAATCGGCAGGGCAGAGGTGCAGGTGGAGGTCATTTTCCCAGGAGCTGTGTAGAGGGACTGCCAGGTGCTGTCATGTTAGAGGAGAGAATTTATAAAGAAAGGCTGAGAGTTGACCGTATTCCAACCAGGACAGATGGATATCCGGATGGGAGGCATGCAGCTGATCTAGAGAGGGAAGGGAATCTGGCTTAGTCTCACATCGTCACTGCTCCGCCGTCATAAGAATCTATCCGTGGAGCAACCCGGGGGAACATGGGGTTACATAAAAGAGGGCTGAGGGGGTCCAGGACCCTAGTGACAAGGCCTCTAGTGCACATCTTATCCCAGATCCTAAGAACAGAAGTGTGCCGACAGGAATGTATGTTTTATAGTTTTGGGGCAATAGTGGGCTGGGACCCAAGACAAGGAAGGAAGATGGGCAGAGAGCAATTCGGCCTGAATCAAGACTGACTGCTTATCCATACCATGGTAGCACCAGTTAAAGAGGCGCAGCAAAATTGTGGATCGGTAATATAATCTACGATCTGGCACGCCAGCACCACCATCGCTTTTACATCACGACAGTGTCCAAAACCGTAATCTACTGTGGACCGAGCCCCACATGAACCTCCCAAACATGGACTGAACACGGCTAATGAGGTATAGTGAGAGGTGGATGCGTAATAATAATAATACATTTTATTTATATAGCGCCAACATATTCCACAGCACTGTACAACTTGTAGGGTAGCGCCTGAAACAAGTTTAGGAGTCGGGGGATTATATTTCTGCAGATCGGCCGAGATTGTCTCCAGTAATGGAAGGAAGTTGAGTTGGAAAAGATGGGAGGGATCTAAATCCCTAGGTATTTGGTAGAGGTGGATAGCCACTTAAACAGGAAGCTATCTACAAGGTGGGTGGCCTCAGGCTGGGATAAAGTAATATTAAGGGCCTCGCTCTTAGACAGATTAACTTGCTCAGGTGTCCGAAGCATCTGAACTGGACGGGAAGGAAATGCGTGGCTGGGTGACAAAGGAGGAGATCGTCGTCAAAAAGTGCCACCTTAACCTGTCTGCTACCCATCTGGAGACTATGAATGCTGGGACACTGCCGTAGGGCCACTGTCAGGTGTTCCATGACAAGTGTGTAGAGAAGGGGTGACAGGGGGCACCCCTGCCGGGTGCCATTTCGAACTGGGAAGGACTCAGAGAGGACCCCGTTAGCCCTAACTCTAGCTGAAGTGTCACCATAAAGGGATAGGATTTTACCCAGGAAGCCCAGGCCCACCCCCACCTGTGTGAGAGTAGCTCATAGCAATCCCCAGTGCGCTCAATAGAATGCTTTCCACAGAGGAGACACATGAGAAATCTGTGTGTGCCACCGAGATTATTAGAAGAGTTTTACAGACATTGTCTTGCCCCTCGCAGTCGGTAATGAAGCTGACCTGGTCAGTATGGACCAGACCCAGCATCAATGGGGATAGACAGTTGGCCAATAGTTTAGAGAAAATGATGAGAAACTTACCAGGTTTTGGGAGGACTGTCTGGGATTGGCTAGCAAATGGTGTGGCGCCGTTGATACTGTTAAATACCCGAGTCATAGTGAGGGAAAGAAGCCGAAAGCATTTGAAGAAACGAGCAGTAATCCATCTTGGCGATTTAACCGATGGAGAGGACTGGATGGCGACAGAGACTTCCTCCTCAGCAAAAGGCTCATACAAGAGAACCTTATCTGAGTTGGCAATGGGGGGGAGGGATGTTTCTGTGATATAGTCCCGGATTTTGTCCCTGAGGGAGTCCGGGTCGAGGTCAGCGTACTGACCATGGATGTTGTAGAGTCAGTTCACAGTTCACAAAGTTTGCCTACATTTATCTGCAAACTCATAGTAATGTTTTCTAATACAATCCCAAGTGTGTAAGTACATGTCGTCCAGATAAGCGTGAAATTCTTCCTTTGCATGAAGGAGCTCAGTGAGGGCAGATTGGAAGAGCCTTTGTTTATGTGTTGTCTCGAGGGAGTGAATTGCGGCTAGTCGCAGGGCTACCCCGGTGGACCTCTCCTTTTCAAGGCATGCGCCGTGTTTAATTAAAACGCTGTGGATGGCGCACTTTAACACCTCCCATTGCAGCCGGAGGGGGATTGGGTCCTGAGCATGATGCAGACCGAATCTGAGCCACAAGGGACGAGGAGAGAGCGTGATGACTGATGAGGAAGTAGTCGATGCTGCTATACGAGTCGTGGGCAGGAAAGTGATATGTGTAGTTGCGGTCCCTGGGGTGTAGAATCTGCACACATCCACTAAGCAAGTATTATGAAGTGTAGTCTTAAATCACAGCAGTTGTGACTTAGAGAGGGGAGGGCGGGGGTGGAGTGGAGTCAATTGATGGGTCAAGAACAAAGTTAAAGTCAACCCCAAGGATTATGACACCCTCATTGAACTCTGCAAGCCTACCGATTTAGGTCTCTACAGTATGTCAATTGCCTATGATTGGAAAGGTAACAGCCAGTCATAGTAATCACAGTGCCTGTAATGGGCAATTTAAGAGACAAATCTGCCCTCTGGGTCGAGTTGGGTGTCCATTACCTCATGATGGAGTGACCTATATAAGGCAGTAGATACTCCCTTTGACTTCGTGACCAGGTTGATGCTGTGGACCCCAGCAAGATATTTATCTGTTGTGGATATCCAGGACGTGGCGCTCCTTGAAGTGTGTCTCCCACAAAATCAAGATGTGAGAACGCTTTTTATACCACTGGTAAAAGATTTGGTTGTGTTTCTGTGGGACATCAAGGCCCCTGGTATTCAGGGTACAAACATTTAGGGAAGCCATGGTCGGGAATGGGAGGGGAGCGGGGGGAGGGGGAGATAACACTACTAAGGACCACAGACACTCAAATGAAGGGAGACAAAGACAAAAGGAACAAAAAGCAAGAGCAATGCTCAAGCAACGTAACAATGGAGTGGAAGAATAAAGATCCATGCCAAATGGGTAGGGAGAAGGCAGAAATGCCAAAACACGTGCTACTCAGTAGCACGGAGACCCCAGTGGAGAATAAGCTTTCTAGGAGTCGCTCCCCTTCAGGGCCGCCAAGCCACGTGGGTGGAAAGTCAACAACAACAATGAGAAATACAGTAGCTGACCGGATTGTATAGATGGACAAAATATAGAAGTTGTAGTGAAGAGGAAGGAGGAAAGACAAGAGGAGACGAAAGGAAGAGGAAGACTTAGTGAAAAGAAACTGAGAAGAGGACCGACGGAGGAGCTGTAAAAGAGAATATAAAGCAAAGTGAACAAGGCAGGTAAAGGCGTGTGCCCCGTGTGCAAATCTGACATATTAAGTATATATGGTGCTCCATGACCCAGGAGGAGGTCCAACAGCTGTAGGAGCTGCCATCAGGTGACCCCGAGAAGTTTAGTGTTGGAGGTACAGCAAGTCAAGTCAGGGGGACTTGGCGATCGCTCAACTGGACATTAAATGTTGAGGTACTGTCATGTTGGCACCATCTGGGATGACGTTGGGGTCTGGGGAGTTGGGCAGGCTCAGGAGTTTCGGGCAATGAACGCCAGTCCAGGGAAGGTAACCCAAGAGCCGCCGTGAAGGTATGAAGATCACTTGGATGAGACAGTGAGAAGAGGCGGACGTCGTGCCTGACTTGTAGATGAAAGGAAAACACCCATGGCATTTGATTATATATCAGGTGGTCTAAGAGGGGCTTCAGGGCTCGCCTCTTGGCAAGTGTGAGCCGTGAGAGGTCAGGAAGAAGATTGATGGGGACATCCTGAAACATAACCTGGCGGGACTCACAAGATTTGTGCATGATGGCCTCTTTGAGTTTAATTCTGTGCTCCCGACATATGACGTCCCTAGGGTTGGCGGGATCGAATGGCTGAGGGTCCGGTCCAGTTTAAGTGAGGAGCAAAGTGGGACCCCCAGGAGGAAATTGAAGATCAGACTCAGGGTGACATCCAGTTGCTGAGGAGTGCCCGAACAAGTATGTTATTCTGTTTGTTCCTATTCTCAAGATCATGCAAAAGATCCGCCAGATAGTGCAGTTGATGAGTGTGAGATGAAATGAAGTCTTGATTGGAGTGCTGGTTCACAAGAGTATTAGAAAAAGTCTCTAGGGTACCAATTCTCTCTTCCAGGAGTTATACTGAAGAGTGGACAGCGGACAGTTCAGATTTGTAAGACTGCTCCAGTCGAGCCACATATGCCTCAATATCACTGAGGTGGGCGTTCAGTCTGCAGAGCTCATCTAGTGTGTCGGTAGTGGAAGTAGGGGAAAAGGTACCAGGGTGGAGCACTACGGGCCTAGTGATATCCATGATGAAGCTCCCATCCATGTGGGTGTGTGTGCCAAGAGGAAGTATGGAGGGGCAGCGCTAACTACATGTGTGCTGGGAGAAGATAGCAGGGGAGTCTTGCTGAGTACGCATGTGCAAGGGGAAGTAGACATAGGGGCCGAGTCAAGCCCATGTGTGCCAGGAACACTGGGTAGGGGAGTTGTAAGGTGCACGTGTGTGTCAGGAGGAGTTGGGAGAGGAATGTTAGATAGTGGGGGCCATCAGAGAGAATATTAGTGGAGACAGTCCATGGCATTGATCGGGCTTACTGCCGGTTTTGTGAGTGTCTCCTACCTTGAGAGGCTCCAGGAGAGGAGATCTGCATTCCTGAGCTGTGGTCCTGATGTAGCTGCGGTGTGGAGGAAGCAGAGGATGGTGGCAGCGAGGGCCAGTCCAAATCACACACTGCCTCCGACATTGGAGAGGATGGAGCTGACCTGTATTCGGTAACCCCCAAAGCCATCCATGGCATAGGCGGGCTAGGGCTGAGGTTGTGGAACTTTTCAATGGAGGGGTCCTAGGGGACCCCTGGAGGAGTCGAGGAAAGCCACAAGAGGGCCCTCTTTGATTTGCCCATCTCATGTTGGAAGAAAATGTACTGGTCAGAGGTAGAAATCACGGGCCAGAGACGACCAAGGAAGGAGCTGAGATGAGTATGTCCTCACTCCTCCATAGCCAGGCCACACCCCCTACATGCCGTTCTTTTAACTAGATCAGCATCTCAAGGGCACTGATAAGTTAAAATGCATCCTGCTGCTCTCATCTTTTAAACGTCAAGCCTCTTCAGGCTTGCGGTTTACAAGACACCAATACCACAGACAAGATGTCTGTTTCTCGGTGCAGGCGGCACAATGACATCACAGAATCGTGTCTCCTGCCTGAGACACAGAAGTCCTATGTGTGGTCATAGCACATAGAAAGCGACATAAAAAGAGAAGGTGGCAGTGGCTCCGTCTCTGCAGGCAGGTGAGTATAACTTTTATTCTTTCCTTTTTTTAGTGCAATTGTGGGCCTTTTAATAGTATAAGGGGCCATTAGGGACATAAGGCGGAGTCATTTATATAAGATCCTTATATGGGACAGTGACCAACAATGTCTATAAAGTGCTGGAATGTGTTGATGCAGTACAAGTTTACACTGATGTGGTGACTACAATCTTTGTACAGCTCTGTAGATGTTGGAACTATCTAAGCAATGGCAAATAAATAAGTACATGTATTATTAGTGGTGTGAAAAAGATTTCATATATCATTTAGGTAAAATCGTTTCAGAAACAGTTAATATTGTCACCAGGAAATCCAGAGAGAAGAGCCAGCATCTCCCTAGGTAGTTACAAATGATTTATTTTCCAAATAATGACATAATGGCTGACTAAGTGCATTCTATGACTGTAACTGTCACATGACCAGAGCTTGAATTAGACATGTAACTTTTCTTTGGATCAGCAGTTTTAGCTATCAGAAATAAAACTACTAAATTCATGCTGAAAAAGGAAAGCTGAGCACATCGAAATGACTATATGATTAAATATTGAATCAAATCTCCATTTCCATAAGTTTGATGGAACAAGTTCATTGTATGATATATACACATATATTTATATAGAGTTTACTGATGTGTGCATCTCAGCTTTGAATTTCTTAGCAATAAATGTGAATATAATAATATAATGGACATATTCCCCCCCCCCACCCCAAAAGCCTGATAATTATAGTGGCCTCTCTTCATCAATACCCGGGAGAAATTTATGCAGGTCAGGTTTCTCCACAGGATCTATTATACTCCTGCTAGGTTATTTGCTATGGATAGAATTCTTCAGGGATTACAGAGTATTTTGGGACTACTAGCATGACATCCTGGAATTCATGGAGTCACACTTCAGTGCTCCCTGGTTCCTGCATCCCAGGATGTGATGTTTGGAATGGTTGATGCTAGGTTCACACTAGCGTTAGGGTTTCCATTCTTCGGGTCCGCTTGGGGACCTGAAAAACACTATACACTTAAAAAGCGGTTACCCATGGAAATCCAAGGACCCCATAGACTATAATGAGGTATGCCTCGTTTCAGCGCACTTTCCGCCTGAAATCGGCAGAGAAAAAAAAGTCCTGCTTGCATGACTTTTATCTCTGAATGTTTTAAATGGAATTGGCGGATGAAATCCTTGAACGCTAGTGTGATCCTATTATTGTTATTATTATTATTATTGTTGTTGTTGTTTATTTATATAGCACCATTAATTCCATGTTGCTTTACATTTGAGGATTTACATACGGTACACAAGATGTTCAAGAGATTTCTTCTCAGTGAGTACATATACACTATGTTTCAAATTATTATGCAAATTGGATTGAAGTGTCATAAAGATGTAATTTTTTTCTTTTTCAATTGAACTCATGGCTGGTATTGTGACACAGGGCTCTTTGAATCACTGAAATCAATGTCAAACACCTGTGATTAGTTTACCAGGTGAGCCCAATTAAAGAAAACCTACTTAGGCTAAGGCCCCATGTTGCGGAACATAGCTAAAAACGCTGAGCGCTTTTTTTTCCCGGAATGTGTAGATGGGATTAGCCAGACTCTCATTCACTTTGCTGGTACTGTAAAACACCGTTTTTTTTTTTTGCTACGTTTTTGCAGCATGAAAAATGCAGCATTTCAACAGCGTGGGGCCTCACCTTTAAGAAGGACATTCCACATTAGTAAGCAGGCCACAGATTTAAAGCAATATGGAAAAGAAAAAGCATCTCTGCTGCAGAAAAGAGTCAAATACTGCAAGACATTGGAAAAGGTATGAAAACATTAGCTATTTCACAAAAACTTAAGTGTGATCATTGTACTATGAACAGATTTGTGGATGATTTAGAGCACAGACTGGTTCATGCAGAGAAAGGCATAATGAAAAAGGTTTCTGCCAGACAAATTCATTGGATTAAGAGAGCAGCTGCTAAAATACCATTGCAAAGTAGCAAACAGGTATTTGAAGCTGCTGGTGCCTCTGGAATCCCATAATCTCCAAGGTGAAGGATGCTCCAGAGTCTTACAGTTGTGCATAAACCTGCTATTCAGCAACCCCTAAACAGTGCTCACAAGCAGAAATGGTTGCAGTGGGCCCAGACATACATGAAGACTAATTTTGAAACAGTCTTGTTTACTGATGAGTGCCATGCAACCCTGGATGGTCCAGATGGATGGAATAATGGATGCCTGGTGGATAGCCACCATGTTCCAACAAGGCTGCAATGTCAGCAAGCAGGTGATAGAGTCCTGTTTTGGGATGGAAACATGGAGAGAGAGCTGGTAGGCCCCATTAGGGTCCCTGAGGTGTGAACATGACCTCTGCAAAGTATATAGAGTTCCTGACGCACCACTATTCTTCCATGGTACAAAATCATTTTCATGCATAACAATGCACCACCTCATTTTTGTGAAAAAAAAAAAATGTGTCCAATAAAATTTGATTTATACTCGAACGGTTGAAAATTTGAACATTATACTGACTGTCATTTGCATTGACCATTTAGGAAAATCAGAGAAAAATATATAATTTATATAATATATTTGCAGCATGGTGGCTCAGTGGTTAGCACTGTGGTCTTGGAGTCCTAGGTTTAAATCCAGCAACAACATCTGCAAGGAGGTTGTATGTTCTCCCTGTGTTTGCATGTGTTTGCTTCTGGCACTCCGGTTTCCTCCCACACTCCAAAGACCTACTGATAGGGAATTTAGATTGTAAGCCCTTCATGGGGCAGTATTGACATTATCTCTGAAAAGTTCTGTTGAATATGATAGTTCTATATAAGTAAGAAAAATAAATAAAGTAAGCAAATATATGTCATAAAGTATAAATAAATATGTAATTGTATCTCACATATTGGTTCACAAGAAGAAAATTAGTACAAAATGAATACATTCCAGTGAACAGTATTCCCAACATAAATATTGATGCTGGAAACCTATAATGTCAATATAAAATAATGAACTTTCATCCAAATTATATACAAGGAACAACTCATAGCTTACCTGACATTGATGATGATATAATAATAGATAAAAGTGAACCAAAATAGAATGCATGTATGTGTATGTACAGATATAGCAGAGTTCACCTGAACTTCTACAACTAGTTAAACTGTTGCAGCATTATATCTTATCACAGAAGGCAACAAAAAGAAAAAAAAGAAAGTAATTGAAAAACATTACTACATCTGTATGTGTGAAATCTACAATTCGACATAGTGAATCAAAAACAATATAACTGTCACATATGGGCCGTCCTGACAGGTGATGCGAGTGTAGTTACTACAATCTTCTGTAGTGAAGCGGACACACCCAGCTCTCCTTAGCTGCTTCCACGAAAGTGTCAAAACTCTAGGTCTCAGTTAAGGCCAGTGTCAAGCCACACCTCCCTGCCAGGGTGCCCCCCTCATCTTACTCTCCACTCCCCAATCCTGAGAAAGAAGGATGTTTTCCTGAAAAGTTGTGTCTGGGGTTGAGCTCACAGTCATTAGCCCTCCCTTTCTCCTATGACATCTGTTTATGCAGGGGTAATAAAACTGTGGCTGGAGCCAGAAAGGGCAATGTACAAATAAAACCACTGAAGCGAATTGACCATCAGCATACACAACATAGGACTAACAGGATTAGGTAATCTGTATATAAAACAACACATATCAAAGAAAAATACATAAACAGGGGTTCTCTCATCATCACAAGAACTTTCACTAACAGCACGGAAGTGTCCAAAACAAAAAAATAACCCTCCAAAAATAATGAAAATAATGCAGGACTGAAATATGAATAATAATGATATAAGAAACTTCGACTGAGGCCATTAATAAAAATACTTCAGATAAGATGTTCAAACCATCTTGTGATCAACTGGAAAATCTAGAAAACCTCTGTTCTCAACAGCGCTCAGCACCAGTCGCCCCCTCGTGGAGACTGCATGATCTGTTCCATAGCAATGAATTTAAACAAAGAGAGATCGCCATTAATAACATGTGCACATACATTATAAAAACATGGCCATGAAAAACTGATGAAACAGTACATTTTTCCATAGCCATTTTGCATCCATGGGGCAGCCATTTTCACAGATCTCTGATAGACTTAAGCCTATTGATGGATCGGTGAAAATGGACAAAAAAGGACATGTGAAAAGCCATATGAAGGCCATTTTTCATGGTATTGTGCTTAATTTATTTTAAAATCAATTGTATGAACAGTTTTTTTTTATTGTTCTTACTTTGCAGCCATCATGTCATCCATGAAGATTATGTACCACAGGATGGATATGAATGTTGTGCAATTAATATAATGGGTGAGTAAACTAAATACATATTACAGTTGTGCCAAAATAGATACATACCTAACTATTATTATTATTATTATTATTATTAATAATAATAATAATAAATAGTAATAATATCTTTATATACCACCAACATATTACACAACACTTTACAAATCAGAGGACACATGAACAGACAATATGAGACATTACAATGTCACAAAGAAATTAATATATCAAACAATAGGAGTGAGGGCCCTGTTCACGAGAGCTTACATTCTATGAGGAAATAGGATCCCAACCATCCTGGATTTCGTGTGCTGTCCTGCTGCATACCTCCCAACTGGAGTCAACAAGACTGGGCTGTATCTTTGGGGTCTTAGAACTGTTTGGAGTAGAACTGTTTGGAGTGAAGCAGACGCCTCGCTGGTGGTATTGTATGATGGATAAGTATCTGCCTGTATTTGTCAGCAGTGAGGACACCATCTCCAACTCCTGAAATGCAGCCCCACACTTTCAAGGAACCTCCACCATGCTTCACATTTGCCTGCACACACTCATTATTGAATTGCTCTCCAGACCTTTAGTGAACAAACTGCCTTAACATAGGCCATCAATATTACTTCTGCAATGGTCCAATAGCCAGGACCCCTGCATATCAGTTGTTCTAAGACAGTTGAGACAGTTTGACTACCTGTAATGTTAACATTCTGGGAACCATGCTGCTCATCTTCCGTGCAATGTGCACCACTGCAGTACCTAAGCCTACCTCTACACATCATATGGTGAGTGAACAGTGTGGCTCCTGGTATGTTAACATCACCAGTCGCCATGCTGTCCTGGATCAGCTGTTCTGCAGGAGTCCCAGCTGTCAGACCCTCCAGATGTAATATTGATGGCCTATCCTAAGGCCATCAACTTTAGAAAGGTGTATAACCCCTTTTATATTCCTCCATAATGCCCCACACAGAATATTGTCTCCCATATAGTATAATGGTCCTCATCAGTGTCCCCATATAGCATAATGGCCTCATCACTGCCTCCATACAGTATAATGGCTCCCATCATTGCCAAATACAATACAATGATCCTCATCAGTGTTTCCCATACAGTATAATAGACCATCATTGCTCCTGTACAATATAATGCCACCATCACTGCCTCCATACAGTACAATAACCTCCATCAATGTCCCCCTCACAATATAATGCCCTCATCAGTGTCCTCCCATTAGTTTCTTCTATATAGTGGCCACACCCAATAGTATTAGCTCAGTACTTACCCCTCTGCTTTCTGGCCTCGCTCTTTCACTGCTCTGAGCACACTGCAGTTACATGCCATGTGGGCCCAAAGCAGAAAGGAACAGGAGTGTCCAGATATTTATCAATTGCTCCCACACTTTGTAGGCAGCAGACATAAGGCAACTTTTGGCCTACAAGATGGAAAGTGGTAGAACGCAAAGTCTATGGCATCAGAACCGTGTTGGGGCTCCTCTACTCCACAGTTGTGCAATACAAAATCTGGGTCTGCAGAACCAGGAGAAGTTACATCCCACCCCATGGAAAAGGAGGTAAATGATAGGATCTGACCTTGTGGTTTTAATACTCTTAATAATAGATTTATTTTATTTAAACACATTAAAAAAAAAAGTAACATTTTTGTTGGTAGACAAATTTAATGTGGGCTTCCCATCCATCACATTAGTCATAATTTACTGCACCTTTCCTCTAATTGAAGATGAGCCTCTTAGTAACTGGGCCCTATAGCAGCTGTTTGCAACCATACAAAGTTTTATAATGACAATATGCATTCCCAGAACAGGACCTCTCTTCACAGTTTAGTATCCAATTTCTATTCACTGTGACCCCATCTTTCTGAGATGTACAAGTCATAGTATCCTGAAAGATTTATAGAAAATGTAATTGTTCTTTTTCTCTTCTAATTTATATAAATCAAACTGTAATTCTCCAACATTGACACTGAGAATTGATCACTGGTGATTCAGAGTTGATTTATAGATTTAGGTCATGTCTAAATTTCCTGAATTCTGTGGGGGCATAATGTAGATGTGGAGATGGTAAACACAACAGTCAAATGCAATCAATTGACTTCTCCCTTTACTAATTCACTAGGCACTGAAAAAACATTCACCCTTGACTTTATCAACCATTTTTTGGACACATAATGCTAACTTACTAGTAGTATTCTGCCAGTGTAAATTGTTTCACCCTAGCTCAGTTTCATTTTGAGCTCTTTCACCTGATGATAACCAGTTTGCCCACTTGTCAATGATCTCTTGTTTTCAGGACTCTCTTTAGACTAAAGGGTTACATGTAGGGGCATATTTGTCATTTCTGGGGCACCAAGCAAAGTTATGTCTGGAGGGCCCCTAATAGTGTTCCCACCCACAATATAATACCCCCTTTATGCCCCTTCACACTATAATGGCTCCCATAGTATACTGCTTGGTGTATTAATATGGGAAGGCTGCTGCATCATCCACTACCCAAGAGTCCAAATTGACTCTATAGATCATAAAAATAGCCAATTAAAAATCAGAAGATAAAGTTGCGCTGCCAGCCAGATCAAATAGTTGGATTCCAGGTACAGTCGTTGGCAGCATAACTCTATCCTCTGATTTTTATTTGGCTATCTGCTACATGTGCAAGTGTTAAAATGAATTTTGCAAGAACTAATGTTCAACAACATACTTGCAAAGATTGTTTCAATATGATCAATTCTTCCATGATAAATAATTCTATCTGACGACATGATAGTTACATTACCAATTATAAAAATAACTAATCAGGATACAATGGCATACCAACCTATGTATATGAGTGTGTGTAAGATAAACTTCAAAATAACACCAAATATGCACACAAAAGCTTAAAATAAAATAATTTAATAAAACTTTGTTAAATCAATATATGCTAAAATACAATGAAATAAAAAACTATAGCATATGCAAACCAATTTTCATCAGCTCCAATGCATGGTTTGCATTTTTTTTTCTATTTTTGTGACCACTCAGTTACATGGTTTTTGTTTAATTGTATGGTAACATATAGTGATGTTATAAAGTTGTATTAATTATTTTGAGGTTTTAGGTGCATATTTTTTGTTATTGTCAAGAATAACAAATACAATGAAACCTCTCCAAAAGACCACCTCCTTACCCAGACCGCTTTATCTGTGAAGTATTTTCAGTTCTCCATATTAACCACTTCCGGACTGCCCATTGGGTTTTTACGTCCGGATAGTGGCTTCCTTGTTCTACAAGGATGCACCGGTACTTCCTTGTAGTTTTCAGCAGCAATGGGGAGCCGGCTGTAACTACAGTCGGAGCTCCCCTAGAGAAGGCAGGGAAGGTTTATTACCGTCCCTTCCTTCCCGATAACTGTGTACACAGTGCTCAATAAGCGCTGTATACATAGCTATGGGTGCCGCCATGATGCAGCTCCCCTCTGACCCAGCGGTCACGTGATCATTCTTGATCAGAGTCTGTCAGAGCTGCTGGGTTCTAGAGGACCCAGATCAGCTCTGCAGTTATGGGCAGGAGGCTGTATTTGTCGTGCAACTGGGGCTAAATGTATCAGCCCCAGTTACAGGGGAAATCAGCCTCCCCCACAAAAAAAAAACCATGATCAGATGTCCCCAAAGGTCTATTATGACCTTATGGGGACACACTGTAAAAAAAAAAAAGGAAAAAAAAAGTAAATAAAATAATTAAAAAATACATAAAATAATACATTCATAACACACCCTTATTACAGGTTCTAGCCCCACCCCTGATGCCACCATACAAAATAAAAATTACCGTAATGAAGAGGAAAAACTATTATAAAAAGGTTTTTAGTAGCACTTTGTGCTATTAAATAAAAAAAAAAAAAAATGAAAAGTGAAAAACAGACACGTTTTCCCTCCTCTTTTGTTTATATTTTCCCGGGTATATAAAAAAAATTTAAAAACATGCAAAAATAAAAACAACTTAATAGAGCCCTATGTGTCACCAAAAAAGATGCAGAAATTAGCAAATGATAAAAATGTTATAGCCCTCAAAACCACACATACAAAAAACCCGAAAATGTGTCTGGTCCTAAACCACAAATTGGCCCGGTACTGAAGTGGTTAACCATTTTTTTTTTTTTTTTTTTTTTTTTTTAGAAGACCACCCCCTTAGAAGATCACTTTTTAATGCAATTTTGGAGGGTTGCCTCAAAGAGGATACACTGTACTTGATTTCAAGGGTACCTGAGTTTTTATGAAAAGTTAAAATATGTTCAGGGTCTGGCTGAGCAGTCTGTTTTATGACACTATAAGCCTTCATTCTATTGGTTCTATTGGATTTCTGTTGCTTATATCCCCATTATAGCTGCAGAAGGTTTTACATTTGTCTCTGAGGCTGTGAGTGTGTACAATAAGGAGCAGTGTCCCCCACCCCTATCTATTATAACCACTATTGGTTTATTTACTTCTAATTCTACCAATAGTAACTGTGCAATAGCAAACAAGTAGCATAATATAGGAGATCCAGGGACACTGAACTGCAAATACAGTACAAATACTATCCATACAAATAATATTCCATCTGTAATCACACAAGCAGCCAGAAGCAAATATAAGCACATAGAAGACATTTCTTATATTGTAAGCTGTGCAGAATGTACAGTCCAGTGCATAGTGAAAGGAGTATTCAGACCTGCTGTGAGGAAAAACACCTCCCCTCTCTATTCACTATGTGATATCATCCTCCTTCCACTCACTGTGAAGCTGTCTTGCTTTTTAATGTAACCTATGGACGTGACTTCCCTAGTAACAGAGAGTGAACTGCAAATTAACAAGAAGGGAAATACCTAGGCAAGATTAGAGAGGTTTTTCAGACAGAAAGCAGAAACATTTTAAATTAAAGTACCTTACATTTTGGTTCAGAACCACATGCTCTGTTAAAGGAGACTAAGTTGTCTAAAAAGATAGCGACCATTTAATCATTCATCATGCCATAATATTATTAACCCCTTCCCACTCAGCTTCGTAGTATTATGTTGTGCTGAGCATATAATTAACTATCAGTGCTGCAATAATAGAGAGCTGTCATGCAGCAGTCACAGTAGCAGTGCCTGTGACATGATATCTGGGTCCCAGCCAGGACTTTGGACTAGCTGCTGGAGTCAGAAAATACTCTGACCATCTGGGTGGTTAGTGGGCGAAATGCCCTCCCCCTGCTTTCAGGCCTTCCATCACCCATGATGAAATTGCGGGGTCTGAGTGGTTGCCATGCCAATCAACAGTCTTCTGGCTGCCTTTCCCTAATACATTTAGGGAGCCTATGTGCTATGTATTGTAATACAGAAGTATTGAACTGGGGATCAAGAGATCCCAGGTTCAGGTCCTGTCAACAAAACAGTAAAAAGGTTATAGATGTCAGAATACAGTGCCCCCAAGCAATTTGTAAATCTTCAAAAAATGGTGTTTTATTTATTAAAAGCAGTAAAACATAATATAAATATAAATATCATACTGCTGTAATCTTAATGACCAGCCAGACAAAGTTGTGATGTCATTTTTAATGCAGAGTGAATGCCGTAAAAAAAAAAAAAAAAAAAAAAAAAAAAATACAATAGAATTGTAGATTTTTTCACACGGAGCCCCAAAAACAATATTAACCCCTTCTGGACTGCCCATTGGGTATATATGTCTGGAAAGCGGTTGCTTGTTCTGCAAGAACGTACCGGTACATCCAAACAGTTTTCCTGCAGCTGCTGAAACAGGGAGCCAGCTGTAACTACAGCCGAAGCTCCCCTAGAGAAGGCAGGGATGGTTTATACATGTGCGCCGCCATGTTGTGGCTGCCCTCCTGACCCGGCAGTCACGTGATTTGCCGGGATCAAAGTCTGTTAGAGATGCTGTTTTCTACAGGACCCAGATCAGGTCTATAGTAATGGGCAGGAGGCCCCAGTTACAGGGGAAATTAGCCTCCCCCCCCAAAAAAAAAAAGTGATCAGATGTCCCCAAAGGTCTATTGTGACCTTATGGGGACACAATGTAAAAAAAATATATATATATATAAAATGAATAGAAAAGTAAAAATATAATATTTAAATAAAATAATTAAAAAAATAATAATAATATGTCAATAACATGCCCTTACAAAATAAAAATTACCATAACGGAGAGGAAAAACCTATTATTTCAAAAAGTTTTTAGTAGCACTTTGTGTTATTAAATAAACAAAAAATGACACGTTTTCCCTCCTCTCTTGTTTATATTTTCCCGTATATAAAAAAAATTGAAACACATGCAAAAATAAAAACAACATAAAAATAAAGCCCTATGTGTCACTGAAAATAGACGCAGAAATTAGTTGAATAACCCAAATGATAAAAATGTTACAGCCCTCAAAACCGCACATACAAAAAAACCAAAAATATGTCTGTTCCTGAACCAGTAATTGGCCCGGGACTGAAGCGGTTAAAACTTAATCAAAACATTATATGTACCCAAACAGTGTCAATTGAAAGTACAACTTATTGTACAAAGAATAAACCCTCATATGGCTATGTCGACAGAAAAATAAAAAAAGTTATGAATTTTGGAAGGTGGAGATGAAAAATGTGATATAATCACCAAGCATTAACACCCAAACTACCCTACATCACGAAAGAATTATATTGATGTTATAGAGTGATGCTGACATATCACTTAAGATATGCCAATATATTGCGATCAGTGGTGGTGTGGCCTTGTAGGAGTTGAATTGACTTGAACAGAGCTATTCAGCAGTCTCCAATGCAGGGAAAAACAGTGAAGAGACTACATTGCAAAATCCTGAGGAGAGATGCATATGAGAGAAACTTATGACGTATATCTGAATATACAGAACGTTTCTCTACGGTGTTATCACAAAAGAACAGATACAAATAGCAGAACAGTCACTTGGAAGTTCTTTGCACTCACTCAATGTAATGCCGTAAAATACTGTAGTATTTTCATATTAGCCTTTGAACAGATTTTTTTCGGTACAGTTTAGAAAAAAAAATGCTGCTTGTGTCTGGCAACTTTGGACGTGTGATTTCTGTGCCACTTGCACGCAACTCGTATGTAATTTTCTTCAACCCAATGTCTTCTGAAAGCATGTATTCTGAAAGGATGTTAGAAAAAACCTTGGGGTGATTTATGGGAAATCATGACACTGGAGGTGAAATGTCCAGTCCCTTGGGAAATCTAGCATTGTACTGATCCTACAAATGTTGGATGCATGACATTTTCCTGAGCATACAACTGAAAATTAATGTACTGTAAAATACAGTAAAAAAGCAGTAACCATGACAACTCTGCGACTGGGATGAATATTAGTAGAATCATCAGTGATAAAAAAAAATAAAAATAAATAATAATTAATTAGTTTATGAAATAATGTAATAGGAGCAGATCAGGATTTCATGCACTAAATGCTTGGTCATGAATGAGACATTCAATAACCGCCAGACTGTGCCACCTCCTTGCAGAATCAAGTTGTATGGTTCTTGGCATGCTTTAAAACACCGTAGTTTTACTTGCTTTTAATTACTGTGTTTCTTGTTTACATGGGAGTCAATGATAAAGTAGTGTTTTAGGTATTTACACACCTGTAAATTTGTCTCCATAGGTCTTTGGCAGAACTGGACATAAATCATTTGAATTAGAAAGTACAAAATACAGCAGTAGTGCATTAAACAGCACCTGTCACCACTCCTGACATGTATGTTTTAGTAAATGCACTTACAAGTCTCTGAAGTAACAATTCTAGAGCATATTTTCTTACAACTGTATATTGTTCTGCTGTTATTCCGCTTAGAAATGCTGCTATTTCCATTGTCAGAGTAGGGTGTTCCTATATAGTCTAACATTATCATCAGTGACAGTTTTCAACCCCACAGGTTAGTATCTGAATATAGTGTAAACACAAGTTAGGCCTCATTCACATGTCCACAATCTGCAATATTCACAGACAGCACCCCGCCTTACTAATTTGCAGGTTGTGTACTGTCCATAGTTGATCCATTATTCGCATCTGTGAATAACAGATCAACTCTCAAATGTAAAGCACCATGGAATTAATGGTGCTATATAAATAAACAATAACAATAATAATTATTAATAAATAAATAAAAAATTTAAAATATTTTTGAATGTCTGTTATTTTCACTAACCAATAGACTTTAAAGGGCTCCTGTGGTCCACAAAATGGACCAAAATGGAGCATGTCTGAGTTTCTTTTACCATGGAATGGAGGTCTGCATGTGCCCATTAAAATACATGGGACCACATGCAGTCCATGATTAGTCTGCAATATTAGGACCATAGAACTAAGCATTGCTTATATAATACAAACTGGTGCACCTAGGTTGTGGCTGCATCTGCCAGACCATCCATTTTTATCTGTAGTCACTGTATATTTGGACCTCTCAATCTTTATGTTAGCGAGTAGAGTTGGGTGGTAACCAAAGGCTAAAACAGGTGCTCTAGCAATTGTGACCATGTGCCAGATACACCAAACAGCTCTTCTGCATGCAGATTAAAATTTTCATTTTTTTGCAGCAAGATTGCATTTTAAGGCTAAGGCCCCATGTTGTAGAAATGCAGTGTTTTTGTTGCAGATTTTGCTGCCTTTTTTTTTTTTTAGCCAAAGTCAGGTGTGGCTTGAAAGGAATGGAAAATATAAAGGGAGCTTTTTGGATGTTTCCCTTCTGTTAAATACACTCCAGACTTTGGCTAAAAAAATGCAGCAAAATCTGCACCAAAAAAACCACTGTGTTTCCGCAACGTGGGGACTTAGACTAAAACTGAAGAGTAATATTCACTGTGTCACTAATCAGCACTAAAACAGCATATTTGTATTTTAGTTGCGAATCTGGTGCTTGTATACCACCTTTAGGTTAAGGCGCTACATTTCTGCTTCCATTATACCTATAGGGAAACTACTGGTGTTTCCGTAGGTATAATTGACATGCTGCGATTTCCAAAACTGCAACAATTTTCTTCCCCTCTTCCGCACACTACAGTCATTTTCGTTTATTTTCAAGCATTTCTTTCATGAAGTTGGTTGTTCAATTTGTCACTATTTTCATCAATATTTATCGGCTTAAAGAGGTTCTCCTTACAACGAACCTTATCCACATGCCCTATTACTGTAGTATGCTTATAACACTAGATTCGTACGTGCCATGAATGTCTAATGGCTGGAGTGAGGAAAAACACATCTTCCATAATCAGATGTCTTCTTTCTAAATAGCGTTTGTTCTTGTGTGACAACCCCCTAAAATGGTCAATAACTTTTCAGACAACATATTCTCATTTAATAGAACATGTGATTCTAGAACAAAATGTAATGTACATTAGTTAAAAATGTTGATGTGTTTTGCCTGAAAAACCTCTCTAAAGTTCCTGTCACTAATTATCTCACTTCTATCTAATTTTCTGTCATTCTCTGCTACAAGGGGAAATCCAGCCTTAGTTAACTTTAAAATAAAGACTGGTTCTGTTATGGTTCAGATACAAGGTCAAACAAAAGCAAAAGCAGTGCTGATGACAGTCAGAAGTAAAATCAGCTATTTAATATCAGCACAACACTACGAACCAAGACAGACTCCCAGACGCCTTCACCAGAGCCCACCGCAGGCCGGATGGATTTTAGCAGAATCTGAAAGTCTGAATTGTCACCAAACAGAACTCTGTACAAATAATAAGTGCACTGCAATACTGAAACAAAAACCAGAACCCAACAATTGACTTACTGGGTAGAACTAGAATAGGAGATTAGTCATACAGGCACAGGTCAAAACCAGGACAGGACGTCAGAGGCAAAATCGGAAGGAGGCCCTGTTTTGGGCTGAACTTTGGCCGGAAGTGGAAGTGCTAGTATTCTATTGTATAATAAGTGGAGGTCCAGAGGAGGTGAGTAAAAGTAACAAACTGTTATACTCACCTTGCCTAACCTCTCCTGGGTCCCCCAGCATCTTATTTCAGACTCTGGCTGATTTAATGTGACTGTAATATGGATCAGAACCACTAGAAAATAAAAAATGCCTTCATACTTATCAACATACTCCTCTCCATTCCTATGCTGGGCCATTCCTATACAGAGCAGCTGCAGCACCATCGTAAGATCAATGGGACCGCTGCAGTCAGTGATTGCTCTACGCAGTATATGGCATAGAGCAGTGACTGAAAGGATCCCATCAACGTGACAACACCATTGCAGCCATGCTATATAGGCACAGAACATTGGCTGTTAGGGCTAGCCCAGCACTGGAGCAGATAACAAAAACAATAACAAAAAAGTGTCAGTACTTTTGTTATTTTCTAGTCCTTCCCTGCTGCATACATTCAATTTTATGACCCTAGACAACCCCACAAATTTGTGGAATAGATAGAAGGTGGGCCCAGTTGATAATGGATAGGACACCAAATATAAAGGCTTATACAGCCATAAAACAGATTACCCAGCAAGACCCTGCAGAAATTACAACTTTTGTTGAAAACTCAGAGAACCTTTAAGGCCGAGGTCCCATATTGTGAAAGCTCAGCGTTTTATAATACATGCAAAGTGAATGGGATTCTGGCTAATCCCATCCACACATTGCAGAAAAAAATCTGCAGTGGAAAATTTTCGTTTTTGAAAATTGCAGCATGTCAATAACAGTGGGGAAAAAAGTATTTAGTCAGCCACCAATTGTGCAAGTTCTCCCACTTAAAAAGATGAGAGAGGCCTGTAATTGTCATCATAGGTAGACCTCAACTATGAGAGACAAAATGAGAAAACATAGCTAGAAAATCACATTGTCTGATTTTTAAAGAATTTATTTGCAAATTATGGTGGAAAATAAGTATTTGGTCACCTACAAACAAGCAAGATTTCTGGCTCTCACAGACCTGTAACTTCTTCTTTAAGAGGCTCCTCTGTCCTCCACTCATTACCTGTAGTAATGGCACCTGTTTGAAATTGTTATCAGTATAAAAGACACCTGTCCACAACCTCAAACAGTCACACTCCAAACTCCACTATGGTGAAGACCAAAGAGCTGTGGAAGGACACCAGAAACAAAATTGTAGACCTGCACCAGGCTGGGAAGTCTGAATCTGCAATAGGCAAGCAGTTTGGTGTGAAAAAATCAACTGTGGGAGCAACAATTAGAAAATGGAAGACATACAACACCACTGATAATCTCCCTCGATCAGGGGCTCCTTGCAAGATCTCACCCCGTGGGGTCAAAATGATCACAAGAATGGTGAGCAAAAATCCCAGAACCATACGGGGGGACCTAGTGAATGACCTGCAGAAAGCTGGGACTAACGTAACAAAGGCTACCGTCAGTAACACACTACGCCGCCAGGGACTCGGATCTTGCAGTGCCAGACGTGTCCCCCTGCTTAAGCCAGTACATATCTGGGCCCATCTGAAGTTTGCTAGAGAGCATTTGGATGTTCCAGAAGAGTATTGGGAGAATGTCATATGGTCAGATGAAACCAAAGTAGAACTGTTTGGTAGAAACACAACTCGTCGTGTTTGGAAGAGAGTGAATGCTGAGTTGCATCCAAAGAACACCATACCTACTGTGAAGCATTGGGGTAGCAACATCATGCTTTGGGGCTGTTTCTCTGCAAAGGGACCAGGACGACTGATCCGTGTACATGAAAGAATGAATGGGGCCATGTATTGTGAGATTTTGATTGCAAACCTCCTTCCATCAGCAAGGGCATTGAAGATGAAACATGGCTGGGTCTTTCAGCATGACAGTGATCCCAAGCACATCACCAGGGCAATGAAGGAGTGGCTTCGTAAGAAGCATTTCAAGGTCCTGGAGTGGCCTAACCAGTCTCCAGATCTCAACCCATTAGAAAACCTTTGGAGGGAGTTGAAAGTCCGTGTTGCCCAGCGACAGCCCCAAAACATCACTGCTCTAGAGGAGATCTGCATGGAGGAATGGGCCAACATACCAGCAGCAGTGTGTGCCAACCTTGTGACGACTTACAGAAAACGTTTGACCTCTGTCTTTGCCAACAAAGGATATACAGTGCCTTGTAAAAGTATTCATACCCCATGAACTTTTTCACATTTTGTCACCTTACAACCACAAACTTAAATGTATTTTATTGAGATTTTAAGTGATAGACCAACACAAAGTAGCAGATAATTGTGAAGTGGAACAAAAATGATACATGATTTTCAAAATTTTAATCAAACAAAAATCTGAAAAGTGTGAAGTGCAAAAGTATTCAGCCCCCTGTACTCTGATACCTCTAAATAAAAACTAGTGCAATCAATTGCCTTCAGAAGTCACTTAATTAGCCAATAGAGTCCAGCTGTGTGTAATTTAGTCCCAGTATAAATACGCCTGTTCTGTGAAGGCCTCAGTGGTTTGTTAGAGAACACTAGTGAACAAACAGCATCATGAAGACCAAGGAACTCACCAGACAGGCCAGAGATAAAGTTGTGGAAAAGTTTAAAGCAGGGTTAGATTATAATAACATATCCCAAGTTTTGAGCATCCCAAGAAGTACTGTTCAATCCATCAACCAAAAATGGAAAAGGTATTATACAACTGCAAACCTACCAAGACATGACCGTCCACCTAAACTGACAGATCAAGCAAGGAGAACACTGGTCAGAGAAGCAGCCAAGAGGCCCATGGTCACTCTGGAGGAGCTGCAGAAATATACAGCTCAGGTGGAAGAATCTGTCCACAGGACTACTATAAGTCGTGCACTCTACAAATCTGGCCTTTATGGAAGAGTGGAAAGAAGAAAACCATTGTTGAAAGAAAGACATAAGAAGTGTCGTTTGCAGTTTGCCACAAGCCATATAGGGGACACAGCAAACATGTGGAAGAAGGTGCTCTGGTCAGATGAGACCAAAGTTAAACTTTTTGGCAAATGCAAAGGGCTATGTGTGGTGGAAAAGTAACACTGCTCATCACTCTGAAAACACCATCCCCACTGTGAAACATGGTGGTGGCAGCATCATGCTATGGGAAGGATTTTCTTCAGTAGGGACAGGGAAGCTGCTCAGAATTGATGGGAAGATGGATGTAGCTAAATACAGGGCAATCCTGGAAGAAAACCTGTTGGAGGCTGCAAAAGACTTGAGACTGGGAAAGAGATTCACCTTTCAGCAAGACAATGACCCTAAACATACAGCCAGAGCTACAGTGGAATGGTTTAGATCAAATAATATTCATGTATTAGAATGGACCAGTCAAAGTCCAGACCTAAATCCCATTGTGCATCTGTGGCAAGACATGAAAATTGCTGTTCACAGACACTCTCCATCCAATCTGGCTGAGCTTGAGCTATTTTGCAATGAAGAATGGGCAAAAATCTCAGTCTCTAGATGTGCAAATCTGGTAGAGACATACCTCAAAAGACTTGCAGCTGTAATTGCAGCAAAAGGTGGCTCTACAAAGTATTAATAAAGGGGGGCTGAATACTTTTGCACGTTACATTTTTCAGGTTTTTATTTGATTAAAATTTTGAAAACCATGTATCATTTTCTTTACACTTCACAATTATCTGCTACTTTGTGTTGGTCTATCACTTAAAATCTCAAGAAAATACATTTAAGTTTGTGGTTGTAAGGTGACAAAATGTGAAAAAGTTCAAGGGGTATGAATACTTTTGCAAGGCACTGTATAACAAAGTATTCAGATGAACTTTTGTTATTTTCCACCATAATGTGCAAATAAATTCTTTAAAAATCAGACAATGTGATTTTCTGGATTTGTTTTCTCATTTTGTCTCTCATAGTTGAGGTCTACCTATGATGACAATTACAGGCCTCTCTCATCTTTTTAAGTGGGAGAACTTGCACAGTTGGTGGCTGACTAAATACTTTTTTCCCCACGGTATACCTAGGGAAACGCTGGTGTTTTCCATATAGGTATAATAGGGGCAGAAAGTCTGCACAGGAAATCTCTGCAAAATCGCAATAAAAACCACTGCGGAAAAAAACGCAATTAATTTCCGCTGTGGTTTTTTCCGCAGCGTTTTTTTGCTGCGCTTTACTACGCTGGGCCTAAGCCTAAGACTGTTTTGAAAAATAAGTAGCTGTAGTTTACAAGGCCTAAACAATAATTACATACATGGATCACTTTATTAGATGACCTTCATTGAAGCGGACAGTTTCATATTATGATCTCATTAATAATAATGTGTGTATTAGAATTATAACTTTATCTTCTGTAGATGTTGTTACTTGAATGTTCTATGTCCTGAGTTTTTCTTTGAATCATTTAGCTGAACAGGCAGTCATTTGATACAAATACATTGCTCATTAGACTCTGCAATTGACTGCAGGTAGCTATCATAGTGGAGCTTAAACAATAATTGCAAAATCAACTCCATTACAATACTATACTGTAATTATAAAATTAAAAGGATCGTCCTAACATACAAGAACACTTTGGCAGCTTAATTGAAAGTGAAAAACAATGTATTGAGATAATTGTTAGATAAAGGATTCATAATTACATATCAATTGCAAGGTACTGCATGTGCTTATTTTATCCCAATGTATATCTCTGTGCTCAACACAAAAATATAAGTTTTAGGGGGGTGCTCTGCAAAAAGGTAAAACAACTGAAAGAACCTGTATATATTAACCACTTCAATATTAATATTATTATTATTTCTTTTTAGAACACCATTATTTCCATGGTGCTGCACATTTGAAGGTTTACATACAATACATAAAATATACAAAACAAATACAATACTAACAGTGACCAACTGTAAAAGTGGGATAGAGGGCCCTGCAGTCACTTTATTACTTGGTACTATAGATATTTGGCGTCAACATTTCATGTATTGCTTCACACCAATCTCTAAATTCATTGAGCTTAAAATACACCATATACAGTGCCTTGCGAAAGTATTCAGTCCCCTTGAACTTTTCAACCTTTTGCCACATTTCAGGCTTCAAACATAAAGATATAAAATTTTAATTTTTTGGTGAAGAATCAACAACAAGTGGGACACAATTGTGAAGTGGAACGAAATTTATTGGTTATTTTGAACTTTTGTAAAAAAATAAAAAACTGAAAAGTGGGGCGTGCAATATTATTCGGCCCCTTTACTTTCAGTGCAGCAAACTCACTCCAGAAGTTCAGTGAGGATCTCTGAATGATCCAATGTTGTCCTAAATGACTGATGATGATAAATATAATCCACCTGTGTGTAATCAAGTCTCCGTATAAATGCACCTGCTCTGTGATAGTCTCAGGGTTCTGTTTAAAGCGCAGAGAGCATCATGAAGACCAAGGAACACACCAGGCAGGTCCGTGATACTGTTGTGGAGAAGTTTAAAGCCGGATTTGGATACAAAAATATTTCCCAAACTTTAAACATCCCAAGAAGCACTGTGCAAGTGATCATATTGAAATGGAAGGAGTATCAGACCACTGCAAATCTACCAAGATCCGGCCGTCCCTCTAAACTTTCATCTCAAACAAGGAGAAGACTAATCAGAGATGCAGCCAAGAGGCCCATGATCACTCTGGATGAACTGCAGAGATCTACAGCTGAGGTGGGAGAGTCTGTCCGTAGGACAACAATCAGTC
The DNA here is from genome assembly GCA_947044405.1 of Leptodactylus fallax. Taxonomy (NCBI): domain Eukaryota; kingdom Metazoa; phylum Chordata; class Amphibia; order Anura; family Leptodactylidae; genus Leptodactylus; species Leptodactylus fallax. The sequence goes on along the minus strand of CAMRHE010000001.1, from coordinate 5,809,403 downwards.
ATACACTGCACAAATCTGGCCTTTATGGAAGAGTGGCAAGAAGAAAGCCATTTCTCAAAGATATCCATAAAAAGTCTCGTTTAAAGTTTGCCACAAGCCACCTGGGAGACACACCAAACATGTGGAAGAAGGTGCTCTGGTCAGATGAAACCAAAATCGAAGTTTTTGGCCACAATGCAAAACGATATGTTTGGCATAAAAGAAACACAGCTCATCACCCTGAACACACCATCCCCACTGTCAAACATGGTGGTGGCAGCATCATGGTTTGGGCCTGCTTTTCTTCAGTAGGGACAGGGAAGATGGTTAAAATTGATGGATGAAGATGGATGGAGCCAAATACAGGACCATTCTGGAAGAAAACCTGTTGGAGTCTGCAAAAGACCTAAGACTGGGACGGAGATTTATCTTCCAACAAGACAATGATCCCAAACATAAAGCAAAATCTACAATGGAATGGTTCACAAAGAAACGTATCCAGGTGTTAGAATGGCCAAGTCAAAGTCCAGACCTGAATCCAATCGAGAATCTGTGGAAAGAGCTGAAAACTGCTGTTCACAAACGCTCTCCATTCAACTTCACTGAGCTCGAGCTGTTTTCCAAGGAAGAATGGGCAAGAATTTCAGTCTCTCAATGTGCAAAACTGATAGAGACATACCCCAAGTGACTTGCAGCTGTAATCGCAGCAAAAGGTAGCGCTACAAAGTATTAACTTAAGGGGGCCGAATAATATTGCACGCCCCACTTTTCAGTTTTTTTTTTTTTTTACAAAAGTTTAAAATAACCAATAAATTTCGTTCCCCTTCACAATTGTGTCCCACTTGTTGATTCTTCACCAAAAAAATTAAAATTTTATATCTTTATGTTTGAAGCCTGAAATGTGGCAAAGGGTTGAAAAGTTCAAGGGGGCCAAATACTTTCACAAGGCACTGTATAAAGCATGAAATTCCAAGCAGTAAAAATATGAAGCAGTGGCACTGGTGGTCTTATTATGCATCAACAATGGTACTACACTCTCTGTTCAAGTGGTGCTCTGTGGAAGGGTTCTCCAACCCCTACAGGCACATCTCCATGCTGGGTCCCATAGGACAGCTCACATCCTACCCAGCTTTCCCTATAATCTATGCCATGATCAAGCTTTCAGATGTTGAAAGGTGGCATTAACCGGCTGCTGCAGCAGCGGGATCCTATCTACACCTGGTATCTCTGGTTCAGGGTACTTATTCACTCAATATTCACATACCTCATTATACTTGTTCAGGGGTTCTTCTGCCACACGCTCAGGGTTTTTCACACTGGCATCATTTTGTGGTGCCACTGGAAAATCCTGGCAGGTTGTCTCAAGAGAAGAGCTAAGTAAAGAGAAGGGCATGCTATTAGCAGCCTCATTGTCTTCATCAACTCACACACAAGTCTGAGATTCTTGAACAATACATGTTTGGGGTACAGCCACATGGGAATCCCACCCCACAGAATCACCACATTGTCTCACATTTACACTTGTCTCTACATTTGTGCATTGATCAATAGACCCAGCCTGTTTCACGGTGACTATTAGGTCTCCTAGAGTTTCTTTCTCCCCCCCCCTTCCGGTACTCTGTACACTGGCAGGGCATTTGCCTTCCTACCCAACTTTCCTGGATTCTAGAAGTTGTTCTCCTTGTAGGGCGTGTTGTCAGCACAGTACAGAGACCTGGAACTCCTTGCATAGCTAAGGGAGGCATTGCAAGGACAGCCACCTGTAACACAACAGACGATGGGGATGAGTGTTCACAATGAAGAGAGACCTTGGCATTTTGGACACTCGGGCTGCAGGTCCCAGCTAACATGTCAGGTAACTCTGGGTTTGTGGGTAACCATGGACATATACATCATTTACTTCATCATAAGAATCATCATAACATGTTACATTACAATCAACAGGCAATTTACATTACAATCAGATTCAGTATAATCAATCATTGGACATAACAATTTATCATCGCCCAGTTCCACTAAGGGGGAAGTTTCCTCAGACACATCTTGGCACTCTAAATGTCGAAGATCAGTCCCCAGCCTTCCCACAGCCCAGTTAAGATACACCTGGGGCATGGACAAAGCATGTCTCCCAACCCAGTAATGGTTCAGGTCTTTCCTGGGATTATGTCCTCAGAAGTCACAAGTTCAGGATGGATCAGGGTCAGCTGAGCACTAGTATCTCTAAACCCCCAAGTGACAGTATTGTAACAAACTAGTAGTTGTCATTAGGCTTCCCCTCCCACAAACAAAACAGCTGGTATAGAAACAGGTGGATAGGGCACAGGGGGATTCTTCCTTTTGTCAGGGCAAGTGACAATGATGTGTCCTGGTTTGTCACACAGAAAACATCTATGGGAATCATGGGCAGGCCTGGAAGCAGGGAAAGAGGCAGATCCCCCCCCCCCCCCAGAGGGACAATTGGCAGGGAAAATAGTTTTGGTAGTTGTCTTACCTCCTTTTCAGGTGGTCACAGCAACCTTCCTCACTGCTTGTTCCCAGTTGGCTTCATAGCATCCACAATTCATGCTGTGTGGTCTGCATCCATGGGCTCCAGATTCATTACAAACTGACGTAACTCCATGGGAAAGTCATGCAAAAACTAGGTCTTCCAGGCTAGAAATGGCCGCTGGTAGACTCATGTCACTGGTCTTCTCCAGGTAAGATCTTTCTGAGGCAAGATCCACTGCCTGATCCTCTTGTGCTATATAGGATCCTGGCATTCAACGTCATCCTCCCACAATGCATGGAGCAGCATATCTTTGGCCTTATCAGTCCCATCAAAGCTTCTCAGCTCAAACAGACGCATCAGTGTGGCTTTGTCATGATTCTTGTAAATCCTTGCCATCTTTGTTATTTGCAAAATAAAAGATGGAAATGAAAAATAATGGGGGGGGGGGGGTTGTTTGCAGTATTTTTTTGTAGAATATGCACTGATCTTGTCTATTGTAGGCTAGCAAACATCTCGTAAAGAATTTGACTAGCCTGTAAGTGCAAGGGTTAATTATTGCTTTAATATAATATCCTACCAGCTGCCAACCAATTGTCAGGAATTGAGTTCTCTCACATAAGATATCTCTGCTAGGTTACACAGGGGTGAAGCGTCTCCTACAGTCACACATCTACACACAGAGATGAGACAACAATATACCCAAACCACGTACAACTGGAACACAAAAGGCTAACATGGTTACATTGGGTAACAGCTACTCTCTTCAGAATTGTGGGGTAGAGTTTAGAGCCAAAGGACAATCTTATTAAATTTTAGATTTAATATACACAAACAGGGCACAGTGCTTTGACAATAAACAGATGTAATAAAGAAAAAGACACAAACATACAATGAAAAATAGAAATGGGAAAAAAAGTACAGACCTGTTTTTTAAGTATGGCTGAGAGCATAGCTGGAAGTATATGGGCAGATAATAATAATAATAATAATAGTCCTTTAATAGTCCCACAATGGGGAAATTCAGTGTGTTACATCAGCAAAGATAAGCAGATACAAATACAAATACAACATGTACAGGAATGTTCCAAGGTGAGAGGCATTACATTGATAGTAGACTTATGCACTTAGATCAAGCCCAGAGTCCTGCTCCTCCAAAACTGAAGGGGGGATATTAAGGTCCCTGGCTGTCATGGTGACAGGACAGTTACCCACAATCTCACCGCATGATAGCAATGAGAAAAGTACAGGACTGGTGGTGACTAGTTGCATGGGGCACATGGAGGGGGATTCAGACCCATAAAAAGTTAAAATGCCCCTGTTCAGAGAGAACTCTGCTTCAGAGCACCCACCATATTTAAAGAACTGACATCCACTGGAGTCTGTCACTAGAGACTACCATATCAATCCAACCCCACAGATAGATAGGTTAGAGTTACCTGAATCAAACAATGTTTTTTCCTTGTGAATTAGTGCCTCTGTTCCTGAGATATAGCTGTTTTTTCAATATAATATAATAATAATAATAATAGTCCTTTAATAGTCCCACAGTGGGGAAATTCAGTGTGTTACAGCAGCAAAGATAAGATAAGATAAGCAGATACAAATACAACATGTACAAGAATGTTCCAAGGTAAGAGGCATTACATTAATAGCAGACAGACAGATAGGACGTAGCAGAGGGGGGGGGGGGGGGATTTAACAGGCAGAGAGATATTTCAGTTCTCTGTATGTAATAATCTCCGCTTAGGTCGGTGTTGGTTGTACAGCCTAACCGCGGTGGGGGAGGAAAGACTTCCGATAGCGCTCCTTCTCACACCTAGGGTGGAGCAGTCGGTCACTGATAGTACTGCTCAGCGCGATCACAGTCTCATGCATGGGGTGGGAGTTATTCTCCCGCATGGAGCTCACCACGGACAGTATCCTTCTGTCACCCACCACCTGCACTGGGTCCAGTGGGCTCCCCAGGACAGAGCTGGCCCTTCTAATCAGCTTGTCAAGTTTATTTCTGTCCCTGGTTGATATACTGCTCCCCCAGCAGGCCACTCCAAAGAAGATGGCTGATGCCACTACCGAGTTGAAGAAAGTCCTAAGAAGTGCCCCCCGGATTCCAAAGGCTCTCATCTTCCTAAGCAGGTAGAGCCTGCTGTGGCCCCCTCCTGTACAGGACCTCCATGTGATCTGCCCAGTCCAGCTTATTATTAAGGTGCAAACCCAGGTACTTATAGGTGTTCACAATTTCGATGCCCGTCCCCAGGATGTCCACTGGTTTAGGAGGGCATCTGCATTTACGGAAGTCCACCACCATCTCCGTGATCCTACAGATACCACGTGACTTCAAAATATGACAATCAGATCCTGTGCCTCATACCTTTTTATGGATCCCTCACCCCCACCTCCTTCCTTAAACCCCCCACCTGTGAATTTTCCTTTGTTGGAAATGTAGAGATTTTGATCAGCAAGCTCTCAGATGATCTGGAGTTGCAATGTCTGCTAGGATCAGCACACCTGACCTGCTAGTTAGAGAGACCACATATGAATTAGCACTTAAGACTTATTAACTACCTGTATCCTGGCTTGTGGATTGCGCATTATAATTACTGTACACAGGAAACGTTCTATTTTAGCATATACCTACTTACACATTGAAGTGAAAACCCCACTACGAGGATGCACACAACCGTTAAAACATAACTAGACACATAATTTGCACAGTATAATATATACATATTTCATCACTTCTATTCTGTTGTTTTCATTGAAAATCAATTCCAGTTAAAGGGGGTCTGTCACCAGATCACAACATATCAACCCAGCCCACAGATCAACAGGTTAGGGTCACCTGAATCAAACAGTTTTTACCCCTTGTAAAATGGTGCTTCCGTCGCTTAGATTTTGCCTTATCTGTCAATCTGCAAGTGAGCTCTTTGGAGCAACGAGGGTGTTGTCGTTGCTCAAAAGAGGTAGATGGCAATGCCCTTGTTGCTTCATTAAGCTCATTTGCATATTCACTGAAGTTACTCCTGACTCTCTGGTCTCCTTGGATGGTTTTAAACTCCTTCGGGCAGACAGGACAAGGGAGAGCGGTAAGAGGAAAGGAGGGGGGCTGGCAATGTTTGTGAATAATAGATGGTGCAATCCTAGGCACATTGTGATTAAGGAGCAAACTTGCTGTAAGGACATTGAACTATTAGCTGTGAGCATGAGACCTTTCTATCTACCAAGGGAACTATCACATGTCATCGTGATAGCTGCATATGTCCCCCCCTCTGCGAAAGCTGACGCTGCCTGCGAGGTCCTACAAGCCACGCTGAGCCAGTTACAGTCTCAGCACCCCCAGGCCCTCTGTCTTGTGTCTGGCGATTTCAACCACGCCTCTCCATCATCCACACTTCCCAGTTTCACACAGTATGTAACCTGCCACACAAGAGACAACAAAACACTGGACTTGTTCTTTGCCAACGTGAGGGAGGCATATAACTCATCAGCCCTACCGCCCCTGGGAAGATCGGATCACAACCTAGTACATCTCCGACCTGTGTACAAGCCACTTGTACGTAGAGAACCAGCTGTCAACCGCACAGTGAGGATATGGTCCGAGGAGAGTGATGAGGCTCTGAGGGATTGTTTTGACACAACTGCATGGGAAGTTTTGCAGGATTCGTATGGAGAAGATATAGAAGGACTCACACACTGCATAACGGACTACATTAATTTTTGTGTGGACAACACAGTACCCACAAAAGTGGTGAGGTGGTGAGTGGTGAAAAAGATTAAGGCGAGGAAAGCCGCAGGGCCAGATGACATCAGTGCAAGGCTAATTAAGACTTGTGGGGACCAGCTGTGTGGTATAATTACATATATGTATAATATGAGCCTGAGGCAGGAAATAGTCCCTGAATTATGGAAATCTTCTTGTGTGGTACCAGTTCCAAAGAAACCTCACCCTATGGACCTCAACGACTACAGACCTGTAGCACTGACATCCCACTTGATGAAGATCTTAGAGAGATTGGTTCTCACACATCTTTGCCCTCTAGTGAGCCCCGCTATGGACCCTCTCCAGTTTGCTTATCGACGGGGCATTGGGGTAGATGATGCCATCATCCACCTTCTGCACAGGGCTCTGTCTCACCTGGAAAAACCAGGGAACACGGTGAGAATAATGTTCTTTGATTTCTCCAGTGCTTTTAACACCATACAGCCCAGGTTACTGAGAGACAAGCTGGGCCTTGCTGGAGTGGACCACCACCTCTCCAACTGGATCCTAGACTACCTCACAAATCGACCTCAATACGTGAGAGCCCAAGACTGTGTGTCAGGTACCGTGATCTGTAATACGGGGGCACCTCAGGGTACGGTTCTCGCCCCTTTCCTCTTCACACTGTACACTGCTGATTTTAGGTGCAACTCATCCAGCTGCTACCTACAGAAGTATTCTGACGACTCTGCAATAGTAGGCCTCATCACAGACGATGATGACAGGGAGTACAGAGAACTTAACCGGTTTTTTGTGGACTGGTGCCACCAGAACCACCTGAAGATTAACGCGGGGAAGACCAAGGAGATGGTGGTGGACTTCCGTAAAGGCAGATGCCCTCCAAAACCAGTGGACATCCTGGGGACGGGCATCGAGATTGTGAACACCTATAAGTACCTGGGTCTGCTCCTTAATAATAAGCTGGACTGGGCAGATCATATGGAGGCCCTGTACAGGAAGGGCCACAGCAGGCTCTACCTGCTTAGGAAGCTGAGAGCCTTTGGAATCCGGGGGGGGCACTTCTTAGGACTTTATTCAACTCGGTAGTGGCATCAGCCATCTTCTTTGGAGTGGCCTGCTGGGGGAGCAGCATATCAACCAGGGACAGAAATAAACTTGACAAGCTGATTAGAAGGGCCAGCTCTGTCCTGGGGAGCCCACTGGACCCAGTGCAGGTGGTGGGTGACAGAAGGATACTGTCCGTGGTGAGCTCCATGCGGGAGAATAACTCCCACCCCATGCATGAGACTGTGATCGCGCTGAGCAGTACTATCAGTGACCGACTGCTCCACCCTAGGTGTGAGAAGGAGCGCTATCGGAAGTCTTTCCTCCCCACCGCGGTTAGGCTGTACAACCAACACCGACCTAAGCGGAGATTATTACATACAGAGAACTGAAATATCTCTCTGCCTGTTAAATCCCCCCCCCCCCCCTCTGCTACGTCCTATCTGTCTGTCTGCTATTAATGTAATGCCTCTTACCTTGGAACATTCTTGTACATGTTGTATTTGTATCTGCTTATCTTATCTTATCTTTGCTGCTGTAACACACTGAATTTCCCCACTGTGGGACTATTAAAGGACTATTATTATTATTATTATATTATATTGAAAAAACAGCTATATCTCAGGAACAGAGGCACTAATTCACAAGGAAAAAACATTGTTTGATTCAGGTAACTCTAACCTATCTATCTGTGGGGTTGGATTGATATGGTAGTCTCTAGTGACAGACTCCAGTGGATGTCAGTTCTTTAAATATGGTGGGTGCTCTGAAGCAGAGTTCTCTCTGAACAGGGGCATTTTAACTTTTTATGGGTCTGAATCCCCCTCCATGTGCCCCATGCAACTAGTCACCACCAGTCCTGTACTTTTCTCATTGCTATCATGCGGTGAGATTGTGGGTAACTGTCCTGTCACCATGACAGCCAGGGACCTTAATATCCCCCCTTCAGTTTTGGAGGAGCAGGACTCTGGGCTTGATCTAAGTGCATTACTGTTCATCCCGAGTAGAGCACGTTCAGAGACACTGTAACTTTAAATGGAACTGCGGAGGCTAGAGCCATGATCTTGGTCTTGTTTTAAAGCCAAGATTATGTCTGTAGCCCCCACATATTTAGAGATATCACTGGTTAAAGCAGAGGTGCATATACTCACACTTTCTGTTTAATCAATGTGCAGGAGAACACATGCAGTGGACAGTGCAGGGAAAGGTGAAAATTAATTTATTATTCTGCCCCTGACACTTCAGATAACCCCTGATTAGCACTAGAAGTCCCAGAGAGGGGTCATTTAACATTTCTACCTTTGGAACCCAGAGACTGGTCGAATGACCTAAAGGATTTAAGCAAACAACCTATAATCACCGCTTTTGTTCTGTAATTAAGGCCATTACTGTCACACCACAGGATTTACAATAGGCTGCTGTGGGGGGCTGCATGTGTGTGTGTGTGTGTGTGTGTGTGTGTGTGTGTGTGTGTGTGTGAGTGGCATGTCCTTCTTGTGTGACTCACTCAGTAACTGCGATTTTTTTTGCGATTTTTTTTTTTCTGCACCCATTGACTTGAATCTAAATATACAAAAATGTAAATATACAAAAGAACAACTGTTATTTGTTTCCATGCTTTTTATTTTTGTTATGAAAATAATAAAAAAAATACAAGGAATAAAACAATTCCACACATATTTACAATAGGCTGCTGTGGGGGGCTGCGTGTGTGTGTGTGAGTGGCATGTCCTTCTTGTGTGACTAGCATTTCAGCACTTACTCAGCAGTCTGTCTGCACTGTCGGAACATACCTGGCACTGCCTGGGTATGTCCCTGGTACATTTGCCACACGTGTATTTGTAGCAGTCAACACATCTCTCAGTTGCACAATTGTTCGTGAATCGATGGTTGACCTGACACTTCACCCTTTTGCCAGGGCTGGGTGTGGAAGGTTGTTGCCGAAGGAGTTTCTCCTTGCATGCCTTTTTTTCAGTCACATGAGAGCCACCTAACTCTTTTGCAAGCTCAACCAGGAAGTCCACCCGTCTCTCCTGCACCCCAGTGCATGCCTGATAAAGAACATGAGCATTCAGTGCTGCCATGTCAATCATGTTGTAGAACACGGCGACTGGCCATCTCCGTGTTCCTGCACGCACGCTGTACTCCCGCACCATTTGGTCCATTACATCCACACCGCACTTTGTGTGATTGTATTGTGTGACCGTGTTTGGCTTCCTTTTGTTGGTATCCTCAGTCTCAACCACGCTGTGCATGCTGCTGAGAATGTAGACGGCCTTCTTTCGTTTGGGTGCATACACTGTCAGTGTGGCACCAGTGGTTGAAAACACCTGAGTGGTGAATTCAGTGCGGTCCATCTGTCTAGCGGATTGAGGAATTTCCCGGCGACTCTTGTTGACTGTGCCGAGGATAGTGGTTTTCCGGCTAAGCAGTCGTTGTGCAAGTGACAATGATGTAAAGAAATTGTCCATGGTTACAGTTCTGCCCTTGTTCATGAATGGTTCCATCAGCCTCATCACTACAGTTTCGGACAGTCTCTCCCCGCTGGGACGACTGGGGTCCTTGCCAAGATATGGGAGGACATTACAGATGTACTTTGATTTCAAGTCGCAAGCCACCCAAAACTTGATGCCAAACTTGTCTGGTTTTGTTGCAATGTATTGCAGAAAACAGCAGCGAGTCTTTGACGGGAAAAGCTGTTCATCAATAGTGATGTGTCGACCAGGGTTGTAGGATGCGATGCAGTTGGTGACAAACGATCTCCACACATCGGAGATTGCAGCAAACTTATCGGTCTCCACTCGCTCACTGCGTGTGAACATGTCATCAAAGCTTAGGTGTTTCATGATGTCTTGGAAGCGGTTTCGGGTCATAGTTGCAATGATCCTTGGGTTTGCTAGGTTTGCTGACCAGCTGTCACGTAGTGATGGAACCTTGGTCACCCCCCGCAAGATAATGACTGAAATAAATGCCATTAGTTCCGGGAGACCCATGAACCAATCCACCTGCTCCGTGTGACGTGCATGTTGAGTAGTCCATTCTTGAATGCTACGAAGCATGTCAAGAGTGATAAAACAGAGGAAGCTCTGAAGGCGACTCCGGACACTTCGTCTGGCCTTAGCACTTGGCTCTCCATCTGTAGGGTACGGTTCTATTGGGGTGAAATGGAGACGTTTCCCCACTTCTACTTCACGCCACACTGTGCCATCTTTTGCGGTCTCTGTCGGCTCACTAGCCAACCGAGCTCTCTTTTTTGGTAGAGGAGTCTCCTCATCTGCAAGATAAATAATTTCAAATTAACATTTTGTTTTGGTTCTAAATAAAAAAGATAGTCAGGAAATAAAAATCGGTAATTTGAAAAAATCTAACCTGAAGACAGCTCAGAGTCCGAATCCAGTTGAAGGACTATGTCTTCTCCATCTGAGTCAGAAGGGTTGGTGTTGCTCAGGATCAGTTCCAATGCCTGTTGAATGGTGTGCCTTCTCTGCATTTTGTTTCTTGTGAACAAAATAGGTGAAGCAGTCCCTTCACATCCCCCACAGCACAAAAGGCTGCATGCAAATTTGCTAAGGTGTTAGCAACCTTATGCATATTCCCAGCACAACAATGCAGCTGGGGGATGGGCAGACACACTCAAGAGCATCTTACATTCTTTTGTTTACACTCTCTTACAAGACCTGAGGTGGATCAACACAATTGCCCCCTGCAGATTCCTCAGACAATGGCCACATTTACAAATGAAAGGATGCTAATTGGAGCCATCAGAGTTGTCTGTTTGGACTAAGGGTCATTTGACCCTCTTTCAGGACTTCAAGGGGGAGCTCGAAATTTCTGGGACTTCTAGTGTTAGGGGGTACCAAGGACTTTTGTTCATATCACCCCCATATTATCAATCAGAAGCATACTTACCATTTATCCCCTTATATGTGGTGGTCAGTTTATGCTGTAGTCATTTTATAGAAAGAAAAGTAAAAAACAAACAAAAACACACAATTGGCATCATCACATCTGCAACAACCCCTAAAATAAAATTAGTATGTTATTTATTCTACATGATAAATGCCATAAACATTAAAATTCACATGCCAGAATTCATGTTTTCTGTTCATCTCATCTCTCAAAAACAAAAAGTAATAAAAACTGATCAATAAGTCTTTTGTACCCATAAAATACAAGGTCTCGTAAAGCTACATTGAAGTAAAATGTACAAAGTTATGAAAGCTGGAATGCAGAGAGGGATTAAATTTTATTGGTTTAAGGCTAAAATGTATTAGATCGCTAAAGGGTTAAAATGCACATAAGGCACATATGTGCCAGTAATATTAATTTCAGCCATAAATTCAAAATCTGTAATAAAAAAATTAACAATTTCGAGAGGGTTATTAATGTGTCTATTTCTATTGAGGCTTGCCTGTGGGACATAACGATTACAGCAAAGCATAAACTCCATATGTTTCATTGCTCCGACATGCAGCCTTGTCAGGGGTATATGAAGTTGCACATGGTTGCAATACATATATGTTTTTCTTTCGCTGCTGGCTACAACATGTCTGTCACATTACCGTTGTTAATGTCCGCTGCTGTCTTCCGACTTTATCTTCCAATACAAAAGTAAACAAACATGACAAAAGATAGAATCCATTCTGGTCCATTTTCTGCAACAGTTTAATGTCCATTGCTGTCATCCTATGACGGAAGACAGCAACGGACATTAACAACGGTAGTGTGAACCCCGCCTTATAGTAACCACTTTTATGTTTTGATACCTGAAATTGATTTCATTGTGTATTTATTTACATACTTGTTACTTTTGAGTTAGGGACTTTGTTGTGATATTTATTTATTTACTATTGGGACATGGGCTTATGGTACACATTTTGTACTGCATCAGCTTTGAGCCCTCCGTTATTTTTTGGTGAATTCTATGAGACATTTTAAATTTTTTTTGGTGTGTCCACTGTTTATCACTAAACTTTATATAATCTTTGACTTTATTTGGTGTGTGTCCTATGGCTTTTGGAAGGTGAGGAGTGAAAAAAAATACTTATGTTTATCGTGCACATTATACTACACGTTTCCATTGTTACAGTTTTGGTGACTAGTATGTTATGATTTTATTAGGTGTATATACCCTGGTTTATTTATTTGCTAGTGACAACTGTTATACACACTTACATGGTGTGACTGTCCCCTGATTAACCAACCTTTTTACGGTATCATATTGTTCCCTAATTATGTATGACCTTTTCTACTTTTCCAGAATTTTAGATTAAGAGTAGTTTGTTGTGTGTGGTGTTATTTTAATATGGTGGTGTCTTCGGGATTATGTTTGGATCTGCACCAATCCATGTTGTTTTATAGACACTTCCACTGGTATAGGTTAACCCCTTGGTTGGAACTATACCCCGGATCAAAGTAGCTGTCTTTGGGCTTATGCCTTAAATTGATGTTTTATCAGTTAGAGATCAATAAAAGTTATGTTTTATGGTACCTTTCTGTGATAGTGCCATTTTGGAGGCACTTTATTATTTGTTTTTTTTTTTTGTGAAACAGAAGAGGATTAATTGCTATCAGTTGCAAATATCTTTTTTTTTGTTTTGTTTTGCAGATAAAATAGCATCTACATATATTCAGTTAGTAAGAGGGAAGGATAGATAAAAGAAGCTGATTAAAAGGAAATATTAGACTACGCATGGTTTATAACAAATATATAACAGGTAACTGAATAATGGCTTTACTGCAGGCAGATCATGTCAAAGCTGACAAAAATGTTGGACAAAGGAAGTGCCATGGATAATAATTCATAATAATACATTTTATTTATATAGTGCCAACATATTCCACAGCACTTTACAATTTGTATGGTTCAAGTACAGACAAAAAGATACATTACAGAGTGATAGTCAAGTCACACAATGGGACTGAGGGCCCTGCTCGCAAGAGTTTACAATCTATGAGGTAGAGGGAGTGACACAAGAGGTAACAGGGGCGGTATTGGAGTTAGCATTTTTTATACAGTGGTCCAGCCATTTTTGTGATAGAGGTTACTTTCATTACACATAAATAAAACTGTATGAGCCGTCACCAGTCAGCGTCCTTTAATGTACAGATGGTGCCTGGACATATAAAGTTACAGTCGGATACAATATCATATCCTGTAGGGTAATGTGGGCGCGTGAACAGAGGAGGGTTAGTTTTAGGGATTCTAACTGCGGAAGGGTTTACATTAGGAATTGTGATAGGCCTGTCTGAAGAGATGTGTCTTTAGTTTGTGCTTGAAGCTGTAGAAATTGGGAGTTAATCTGATTGGGTTAGAGCATTCCAGAGAAGTTGTGCAACTCGTGAGAAGTCTTGGATATGGGAATGGGAAGTTCTGATAATAGAGGATGTTAGTCTTAGGTCTTTGAGTGAACGAAGAGCACGGTTTGGGCGATAGACAGAGATTTGGGAGGAAATGTAGGGAGGAGCAGCATTATGGAGAACCTTGTTTATATTGTATTCTGTATTGAATAGGCAGCCAATGTAGTGACTGACACAGACTGGAGGCATCGCTGTAGCGTTTAGACTGATAGACGAGCCTGGCCGCTGAATTCAGAATAGATTGTAGAGGGGAGAGTTTAGTAAGGGGAAGACCGATTAGTAAGGAGTTACAGTAGTCAAGGCGAGAGTGAATCAGGGCGACAATAAGGGTCTGTAATGTATATGTGGTAAGAAAAGGCTAGATTCTGGAAATGCGAGTGATTGGATATGGGGGGTGAAGGAAAGTTCTGAGTCAAACATAACCCAAGGCAGCAGGCATATTGCCTAAGAGTTATGGTAAGCCTGGAGACTGCAATGGAGATATCAGAGTTAGGTCTGTTAGGTGGTGGAAACAGCAGTAGTTCAATTTTTGAGAGATTCAGTTTCAGATACCGCTTACCTTGGATTCCATCAAGGCCTTTGGCACAATGCCACATAAAAAAACAGATAAATTATTGCAGATTGGACTTAATTCCAAATAGCACAAATAGTTTATTGCTAGTTCTGTACGCCATACTATTTTCTCACAATACAGCTTGCTTATACATGTGACTGGGAACATATACATTTAACATGAGCCAAGGTTTGATGGGTTATGAAGGGAACAAGGGCATACTAAGATATAAATATGATGCCTACATAAAATACATATATACACGTTTTATTCAACACTTCCCATTACATCAGTAGGAATAAAACGCCATTTGTAGACCATTAAAGGGGTATTCCAACGTACATAAACATTTTTAAATTTGTAGATAATTAAAAGTTAAACATTTTTGCAAATATAAGTAATTAAACATTTTGCAGAATCTTAAAGATGTTTTTCTAAATATCTTGTGATCACAGTCTTGTTGTCTTGATTGGTTGCCAATGGATACGGCCATGAATGCAGAAACTTTCTAAAGTCAGAAAATCAGCAATGATATCCTTATTGTGGCCGGGATATCTTCTCATACATGTAGGATCCCTGCCTGATAACCCAGTTACAATAAGAAAATCATGGCTGGGTTTTTGAGAAGTCCCAGACCATAGAAAGTTTCTACATTTGTGGTCGTATCCATTGGCAACCGATCAAGGCACTATTAAGATGGTTAGAGAAAATCTTTAAAACACTACAGAATTTTAAACTACTTATATTTGCAAAAATATTTAACTTTTAATTACCTACAAATGTATATATGATTATGTTCATGGGAATACCCCTTTAATGTAGTTCACTTAGAACTTCACTTACCCTACAGAGGTAGTTTCAGCTATCTAAAGAAAATTTGACGTAATATAAAGCAGGGTGTCAATAGTATTTTTAAGCAGAACAGAAATTTTCACATATTCATAAGTCTGCTCACGAGATATCAAAGTAAAACAGTACAGACATACTTGCCCCATATGAGTGCATTTTCATTTACTATATAAGTGATCTAGTGTTTGGTTGATGAGCTAATGGAAATCTTCTTACATGACAGTGAAGGCATAGCAGGTTTAGGATGTTCTTTCTTTGATAACCTGCTTCATATTGTAGATGGCAGAGCATGCCTTTTATTTTACACATCGATATCTGAATAAGATCTGAGGAGGATGAAAGACTTTTCTGAAGTCTCTGAATGTGCAGGACACCCATAGACAAGTCACTGTCAGAAGCTGTAGGTCTTAAGTATCTCTTCCGCACGTTTTCTTTGTGTTTCCTTAAAAGGATGGAAAGTGAACAGAAAACAAGAGAGCAGCAATGATACCCTACAGGCCTCAGCTGTATTATTATGTTGAAATGGTTGTTGATTATAAATATCTAAATATATTATACGTGCTAACAATGTTTTTATGATTATTTGGCTCAGAGAAAGGACTCTCATATAGAAACACTAAAAGTTTGTTCATAAAATTTTGAACCATTTACATTATTTTATGAACTATTACATTACTTTAAAGTTGCACTATTATAGCTGTTGTTTAGCCCAAAAGAAAGTATTACTTCTTAAAATAAAACTATATTCTATGAGATTCTATCAGATGTATTAAATATAAGGCTCTGTTCACACAATCATCATTGCTTCTGTTTATAACAGAGCTGTAAAAGGTATACCAGATCTATTTTAGAATAGATACCTGCACATCCTGACACTCTCTCTGTTGACTTAATAATTTGACTTGATCTAATGTGGTCTATTTAATTTCTTTTGGGCTTTCTTGTAAAACAATAAGGATGGCAATGCAGACTGCATTATTCATGTCATCAAAAACGCTATAAAGACCAACAGAAACAGAAATGGAGCCTTCTATGCTAATGTGAACAGAGCTTTTCAAAGTAAAATGCAAAGAAAAATCCAGTTCAGGGAGCCATATACTTCGGAGTCAGAGCTTTAGCTAGGAATTTCTTGAGTGTTTCAAGAGTGTTATCCCCCCACCCTCAAAAAAAGTAACTTAATATAGTACTGCTATACTAGACATATACTTAGTATCTCAATACGATGAACACAGTGCAGCTATACTGCACACATACAGCACCCTCATTGCTCTAAAGAGCTTATTTGCATACTAGCAAAAGAAAGCGATATCTCCACAACATAGGAACCAGTTTGCAAGGGAAACACACTGATTGAGTCAGTTGACCCTAACCTAGTTATCTGCAGGGTTGGGTTGATATGCTGGGTTCTGGTGACAGACTTACTTTATTAGCCTCATTGATTTCATAGGATGTAACAGTTGCACTTGAGCTGTGAGTTACATTGAATCCTCTTTGAACAAATGTTAAATTGTGCACATTATACTACACACATTTCCATTGTTAGAGTTTTGGTACGTGGTCTGATTGTTTCCTTACGAACCAAAATTGTTGGACAAATACATTGGCACCTAATTATGTTGTAATATGACCTTGTCTAATTGTTGTGTGTGGTGTTATTACAACATGGTGTTATCTTGGGAATGATGTTTGGACCCGCACCATTCCATGTTAGTTTATAGACACTTCCATTGGTATAGGATGCCTCCATGGTGGTTGTAGGGGTGGGTTTTTTAGCTTATATTGTTTAATATTGGTGTTTTATCAGTAAAGCTAGATTCACATCTGCATCGAAGTCTCTGTCCCATATAGACGACGGAGACCTGAAGGCTAGTGTGAACCCAGCATAAGATATCAATAAAAAATATGTTTTATGGTTCCTTTCTGTTATAGTGCCTTATTTTTATTATTTGTTTCGGTGATAGTCATAGGAATTATTTGCCATCAGTTGCAAATAGAGATGGATGAACCAATCCAGTCCGAGCAGAGTTCATCCCAAATATTTCAAATTGTTCAGTTTTTAACAAAACAGAATAATTGGCAATTCTTAAGGGGCTTTTTTTTTTTTTTTTGCTCACCGAATAAACAGTGTGACACAGCCTGTTAATCTGAAAAACCTCCATTTGTTAAGGGTTATATTTTTTGCTCACTCAATACACAGTTTTGTAGCCTGTGCTAATCTGAAAAATCTGTTTCTTAAGGTTTTTATTTGTGCTCACACAATAAACAGTGGCGCACTCTTCTAATCTTAAAAATCTCAGTTTGGTAAGGGTTTTTTTTTTTTTTTTGCTCACCCAATAAACAGTAAACAATAAGAATGTGGCGGCAACAACAATACTACTTCTGGTCTTGACAGCCTTGCCAATAGACATAGTGTTGTCACTTTCTGAGAATACAGACGATTTTGAAAGCAGTGAAACACAAATGTAGAGTCAGGGTTCTGTGTTTTCCTCCTTTTCTGTAATTTACCATGCTGTCTTTCTGTACTTTCAACCATGTATTCTTCTTTATCTTGACTGACACAGATCCCATGTTTTCGTAGTGTCAGGATCTGGGGTGCTGGGTGGGCTGACATGAACCCAAACTCCAAGGTATTAGTCCAAGTATTGAGTTTTATTCACTCAAAACACTCCTTGGTACATGCAACATAACAGAAACCGAAAAAATAAATACCTGCCCGTCTGAGCTCTAACTAAACAGAAATAGGTTACCTCACCTAGAATAAGAACAAGTTCAAATAGTCAGATTGTCTTCCAGCAGTAGCCACTTTCTTTGTGGCTTTCCAGCCAAGCTCTGACACAGTCTGCTCTCCTAGCAGACTTCTTATATCTTGAAAAACTGTGTAGCGTCCAGCAAACAATTAAGCTCAGGTCTTTGTATAAAACGTAACTTTTAATGAAGTAACATCACAAAATAGATAAAAAAAACACGGAGAAAGTCATAGCCTAAGGGGACTGTTCCCCGAAAAGCGTAAGCTAAACACCCCTTTTTGCTTAAACATGGGAGAATTTCTCCATTTTTTTAAATCTATTTTGTGATGTTACTTCATTAAAAATTACGTTTTATACAAAGACCTGAGCTTAATTGTTTGCTGAACGCTACACAGTTTTTGAAGTAATCTTTCCACCTCTACTCGCAAGGTTTTGTCCGTGCATCAGAAGACTCAGGAAGATGGTGCTTATTCATACCCAAAAAAATGAGTTGGGCTGTGTGATTTGGATTTTGTTTTTGCTAGACTTCTTAAATCCCCTTAATGAGGAGATCCCAGTCAGCTGGGTTTCTTCCAGGAGTGTCCACAAGGTGTGGACTGGAGGGGATGGGAATGGCAGATGGCAGGTCCCACTACCAGCCTACCTGCCATTCCATAAAAAATCCAGCCCATTGCACAGCACTTAATGCTCAGCAAACATAATTGTCTGCTGAGAAACAAGCTTTCTGGATTTCCGTCACCTCACCCATCTGAGGAACCTGGGTGAGACGTACATCCCTTCCAATATTTTTCCAGTCATCGCCTTACATATCCCCCCCTCTTTTCCAGACCGGAGGGGGGCATTTGTGGCCATCATACAATGTACCCTTAACAGGGCATCAGCATTTCCCAACAACTTCCCTGGTCTGTGCTCTACACTGAAAATAAAATTTTGCAAGGACAGAAACCGTTTGGTAACTCTAGCATTTCTATACTTATTCATTTTCATCCACGAGCGAGGGGCATGGTCAGTTATCAACTTAAATTTTCTGCCTAGGAGGTAAAATTTTAGGGCATCCAGTGCCTACTTAATAGCTAAGCACTCCCTTTCCACAATGGTGTAGTTTTTCTCAGCAGGGGCAGCTTCCTGCTCAGGTACATCACTGGATGCTCCTCTCCATTTATAACATGGGACAGCACCGCTCCCAGACCTGCATCAGAGGCATCTGTCTGCAACAGGAACTCCTTCCTAAAATCAGGGGTTACTTCAAAACAAAAATAAAAACAACAACGCCGAGCGGCACATAGCGTGATATTGCTTAAAAAATAGGTTGTACATAGATAATTGTGTTGAGAACAGGAGGTAGTCAAATGATTGGAGAAACAACAAGGATCATTCACTGAAAGTATGGTAGAAAGCCACTAAGTAGCACAAAATCACTGGTCTATATTATAGTGAGTGTTCAACTGGCTGGGTCTGATGGTAAACAGTACCCCTTCAATTGGTGATCTCACAACCAGGATAGTTAGATATTATGGATGTTAATATAGGTGGGTTCTCACCTTTTCAAGTTGTGCTGGCCCACAACTAACATAGTGGATGGATCCAGAGTATGTTTTGGTATATGTGAGCTGCGGAACCTCTAGGCGTCAGAATCTCCTGGATCCAGACGGTATACAGGTAGTGGATTGGTAGGAGAATCTCCCAAAAAATGAGGTGTGGGGACCGCGCTTAAAATCAGGGGTTATCAGGACTGGCTGTTGGCATAGAGCTAACTTTAGCCTCTGGAATGCCTTCTCTGCTTCTCGTGTCCAATGGATCATCACTGACTTCCCACCTTTTGTCAGGTCAGTGAGAGGAGCTGCAATAGAGGCAAAATTTGGCACAAACCTACGATAGTAGCCAGCAATTCCAAGAAACGCCCGGACTTATTTTTTGGTTAGTGGCCTTGGCCAGTTCTGTATTGCCTCCACCTTATTGATTTGGGGCTTTATTACTCCTTTGCCAATTACATAGCCCAGGTACTTGGCTTCTTCTAGCCCTAAAGCACAATTCTCAGGGTTAATAGTAAGGCCTGCATCGCTTATGGAGTCTAGTACTGCCTGTACCTTACAGAGGTGACTTCCCCAGTCTGGGCTATGAAGGACCACATCGTACAGGTAAGCCCCCTCGTAGTCACGATGTGGCCGCAAGATTTGGTCCATCAACCTCTGAAAAGTAGCAGGAGCTCCATGCAACCCAAATGGCATAACCTTGTACTGGAACAATCCTTCTGGTACAGCAAAAGCAGTTTTCTCTTTGGCTTCCTCAGACAAAGGTATTTGCCAGTAACCTTTTGTGAGATCCAGTGTGGTTATGTATCTCGCATTACCCATCTTCTCAATAAGCTCATCTACTCTGGGCATTGGATAAGTGTCAAACTTTGAAATTTCATTTAATTTTCTAAAATCATTACAGAACCGCCTGGTACCATTGGGCTTTGGTATCAAGACAATTGGGTTAGACCAGTCACTTTTAGACTCCTCAATCACACCTAACTCCAGCATGCATTTAACCTCGGCTGACAGTACCTCCCTACGTGCCTCTGGTATTCTATAGGGTTTGAAGATTATTTTCCGGCCAGGTTCTGTCTCCACACAGTGCTCTATTAGGTGTGTACGCCCTGGAAGATCAGAGAACTTACGTTTATTTCTCTGCAGGAACTCTTTTGCCTCTTGTTGTTGGGGTGCTGACAGAGTCTCATTTATATGGACTGGAGGGATTGGTGGCAACGAATGATCCACTTCTGTATTTGAGGCCACCAAGGTCTCCCTCTGGGTCCAGGGCTTGATCAAATTTACATGGTAAATTTTAAATGGCTTCCTTTTCCCTGGTTGGTGTTCCTTATAGTTCACTGGCCCTACTTTTTCCACAATTTCATATGGGCCTTGCCACTTCGCTAAGAATTTACTTTCCTCCGTCTGCACCAATATAAGTACTCTATCCCCTGGGTTAAATTCTCGGATTCTGGCAGAACGATTGTAAATTATGCTTTGGGCCTCTTGTGCTTTTTGCAGATGTTCTTTTACCACTGGCATGACTGTTGCAATACGGTCTTGCATTTGAGCTACATGCTCTATGACACTTTTGTATGGGGAAGCCTCAGTTTCCCATGTTTCCTTGGCTATATCTAGTAAGCTTCTGGGGTGTCTACCATAGGCTAACACAAAAGGGGAAAAACCTGTAGAAGCTTGTGGAACTTCTCTAATAGAGAACATCAGATATGGCAACAGGCAGTCCCAATCACGACCATCTTTTTCTACCACTTTTTTAAGCATGTGTTTAAGAGTTTTGTTAAAGCGTTCCACTAACCCATCTGTCTGGGGGTGATACACAGAGATATATGTGGGTAATTTTAAATAGCTTGCACAGCTCTTTCATCACTTTGACATGAATGGTGTGCCCTGATCGGTCAGTATTTCTTTAGGTATCCCTGTTCTTGAAAACATATAGAACAACTCACGGGCTATACTCTTTGATGCAGTATTACGCAAAGGA
Source organism: Leptodactylus fallax (assembly GCA_947044405.1). NCBI lineage: Eukaryota > Metazoa > Chordata > Amphibia > Anura > Leptodactylidae > Leptodactylus > Leptodactylus fallax. The sequence goes on along the minus strand of CAMRHE010000001.1, from coordinate 5,788,149 downwards.
ATCGCCTCAGGATAGCGAGTAGCATAATCTAAATCAACCAAGATATATTGGTGATCTCTAGCTGACTTGACTATTGGACCGACCAAGTCCATAGCAATCCTTTCAAAAGGTACTTCAATGATGGGCAGTGGAACTAAGGGACTACGGAAATGTGGGGTTGGGGCATGTACCTGACATGTAGGACAGGATGCACAGTAGTCCTTCACTTCCTTATGCACGCCCAGCCAATAAAACCTTTGGAGAATCCTCTCCTGTGTTTTCTCAGACCCTAGGTGTCCCCCAAGTACATGATTATGGGTCATATCAAGTACCATGCGGCGGTATGGCTTAGGCACGAGAAGCTGTTCCACAATTTCCCCATTACTTTTTGCAACCCGATACAAGAGGTCATTATTCATGGCAAAATGGGGAAATCAGTGGTCAGCATCCGGTTCCTGAGGCACGCTATTTACGACTGTCACACTCTCACGAGCATTAGCAAGAGTGGGATCTCTCAACTGTGAAGTACTGAAATTATCCCGGGAGACTTGCAATTCAGGTATATCATGCTCAGGAGCTGGGGAAGGGGTATCATCCTCCTCTCCAGCTAGGACCTCTAATAGAAAAGGGTCACACTCATCATGCCCTTTGGGCGTAGGTGGGGTATCCACCTTTGGCTTACAGGTTTTACCTTTTCCCCGCAAATCCCAGAACAAATGGAAATCACGTCCCAAAATCACACTATGCATGAGGTTTTCACAACACCCACTTCATAATAGACAAGTCCTAATATAGTCTCTATTTTGATATTGGCCATGGGGTAGTCCTTAGTATCCCCATGGATGCAAAGTACACTCATGTGCTTGTCCGGCAAACAATCCCCAGCTATCAAGCTGGCATGTACTAAAGTTACCAGGCTTCCGGAGTCAAGCAATGCCTGACAGGATGACCACTCACCACAATTTTGCAGACCTGAGGCTCAGTCTATAGACCCGATGCCGCAGCACAGACCGGTTCTGCGAACAAGGATGGACGCCCACCAGCGTCACATTCCATCAGCTCAGAGCTGAGAGGGCAATGGGCAGCAATATGTCCCTGCTCATGGCATCTCCAGCTCTGTACTAGGCCTGGTTTCTCCAGCAGAGAGTCCTGTTTGGGACTAGTGGAGTGCTTGGGAGACATTTCAGTCTTTCTCTCATGAGACCCCTCTAAAACTCTTTTCACTCCGCCTTCAATAAATGGAACAGTCTTACCGGGAAGTGCCCTCCACCTGGTGTTCCTAGGGGGTGATCGAGCTGCAGGGACATCGCGAAGTTCCGCCTCAGTCGCAAGGAACCTTTCTACAAGTCTGACAAGTTGGTTGGCATCTTTGGGGTCTCCATGTCTGACCCAGTGCTCTAACACAGGAGGAAGTGATTTGACGAACCGGTCTAGCATCACCTTCTCCACAATCTGTGCAGGGGTACAGGAGTCTGGTTCCAGCCATTTCTTTACCAGGTGAATAAGGTCGTACATTTGGGACCTGGCAGGTTTGTCCAAATGGTAACTCCAGTTATGCACCCGCCGGGCATGGACAGCTGTGGTCACTCCCAGCCGAGCAAGAATTTCTGCTTTCAGTTTATTATAGTCTCTGACATCCTGTTGGTAGAGGTCATAATATGGTTTCTGGGGTTCACCTGTCAGATAAGGTGCGATGACATCTGCCCAGTCAGCAGCTGGCAGTCTCTCTCGTTCAGCCACCCTTTCAAACACGGTAAGGTAGGCCTCTATATCATTGTGAACCGAGAGCAAGGCAGGTGGTTTGGACTCCGCAACCAGAAATGAACGCACACGCGGTAGTTCAAGAAAAAAAAAATATATTTACTATAAGTTAATAAAGGCTAGTTAAAGGTAAAATGACAGGGCTAAAGACAAGCAAAATATACAATATAGCATGAACAATTTCAAGGCAAATTCTGCAATGGTTTCTACTTTTACTCTGTCCACTTCTGCAGTATGGACACTGAATGAACAATATACTCAAAACTATCCCTAACTGACCCTGACTTCACATTTGGGTGCACCCCCTTTTCCCCAGTGGTCCAGGTGGACCGCTTACAGTCTGTAGAAGCGCGCGGTGGGGCCCAAAGTCGTTCCTTTCTTTTATAGCGAAACGTCCTCTCCTCACGGTTATCAGGATCTTGGGAGAAATGAAGTCCTCTTTAACAGGGAAACCCAATGAATGCAATGTAATCCAACAGCAGATTCCACTCAGCACACTGACAGTCCTGCCGAATCCATACACTGAGCTGGGATGTAAGCCGGGGTTTAGCAGGTGCTGTCCAGTACATCAACAGCACTGCGAGTCTCTATCTGTGGTATCCATATACACAGTCACAATGTCAGTCTCACTGATCAGCCACTGAGCACAGTTCCTTTCACGTGGACTCACTAGTCCTGTTGTCTCTTTACACTCTGTTTGTCTCTGGACCAAGATACAGCTTAGCTGTACAGAAAAATCTCCACACCAGTTCAATACAACACTTGCTAAGATGGCTGCTGCTCTCTGTCTCGTCACTTCCTGCTTCTCTGCTCACATTCTGTCTGCAGAACAGGCAGGCTGACATAAAAGGGGGGGGAGTCACTCCAGCATCATGTCACAATTACAATGGCTGCTGTCTTAAAGGAACAGAATCACAGAAATACATTCAACATTAACAGTTTATACAGACAAATGAAGCTTAGGACAACATTGGCTGTCTCTTACATATTCCCCCCCACTTTAAGATTGGCAGTCCCTGCCTATGACTGTATATCCAGAGGGTTGTACTTTTATGCACAGGGTGGTAGTATACCGATGTATGGCAGGCCAAACAAACTCATCCTGCGCATACCGAACAGGGGGAATACCAGCATTTGGCCTAGTGGTCCGTCTGAGGACCGGTGGTATATTATGGGGTGCTGCAGCTATGGGCTGAGAAGGACCAGCGGATTCCGCACCAGAGGGGGCACAGGCCGGAGATACAGTAGTCACAGGTGGAACATCCCCAGGAGCAGGGATCGGCCAACAATCATCCTCCTCGTCGGAGGCCCATTCCGCACCTCCATTCTCTGACTGTGGGAGCTCATTCATATTGGCAAGCCCATCATGATTTGTCCCTTCAGAATGACACAGGCGCAACATATTTCGGTGAAGTACTCGAACACAATCAGTTCCTTCTTTCTGGACCTGGTACACTGGCCCATTCGCATACTTGCGGCCAACAACACGATACGGCAAAGCCTCCCATCGGCTTTCCAATTTCCCTTGGGGTTTCTTGACACGAACTAGCACCAGGTCGCCTGGTTGCAATGGTGCTTCTTGCACTGGGGTCTTATCAGGATGGGGATGTTCTTGCAGGCGCTGCCGCACCAATCGATGGATCGTCTCAAGTCTCTGCCGGTGCGCCCGCACCCAAGAGGTTGGATCCCTCGGAGGGAACCCCTCCACCTCATTCAACTGTAATTCTCCTATACTTCGCCCAGACCGCCCAAAGAGAAGTGTATAAGGAGAGTACCCCGTTGTAGAATGGACCTGATTGTTATAGGCCCACACCATTTCAGACAAGAACTGAGGCCACTGTAACTTCTTGTCTTCCTCCAGAGTCCGCAGCATCTGTAGCAGAGTTCTGTTGAATCTTTCACAGGCCCCATTTCCCTGAGGGTGGTATGGAGTCGTGTGCGACTTCTTTATCCCGTAGATACGTTGAACTTCTTTCATTACGTGTCCCTCAGGCACCCTGGTCGGAGTGGATGCGTTTAGGGCACCCATATACTCGAATGAAATCTTGGCACAGAGCACGAGCTGCTGACTCAGCTGTCTGGTCCTTGGTGGCGGTTACCACCGCAAATTTGGTGAAGTGATCCACCATTACGAGGCAATACTGGTGTCCGCTATTGGATGGGCCCACCATTAGATAGTCTATCATGACGATTTCTAAAGGTTCCTGGGTCACGATGGTTTGCAGGGGAGCTCTCTGTTCTATTGCCTTATGGATCTCACAAGTTCGACAGCTGCGGCATACTTCTTCGACCATTTGACGAAGACCAGGGCAGTAAATCAGTCGCTGTAACCAACGAAAGGTCTTCTCATGACCAAAATGTCCATTCTTATTATGAGCCTCAACTGCCAAGGAGCGAGCCAGTTCACTAGGCACCACAATTTGGTATCGAATGTCGATCTCAGAAGGTAAATAGACCTTTCGGCATAGCACTCCATTTTTCATCTCCAACTTTTCCCACTGACTCAGAACAGATAATATCTCACGTGTCAGTCGTTCTCTTTCCTCTCTACAGGGCTTCTGGCCTTTCTCAACACACTTGATCATCTGTGCCAGCCCCTCATGGGTCTGTTGTATCTGTGCCCATTCCTGTCGTGAGGGACCAAAGAAAGGAGCCATTTCAGTCCCCTCCATCTCAAACTGATTAGTGGCGGTCAAGGCCTGTGAAAATCTGCTGAAATTGGGCACCTCCACATGCTCCAACTCATGATCCACGTCTTCTGTGGGGGTCTGGGCGGTTACCCTAGAAAGCCCGTCAGCATTCTGGTTCTCTGTCTTGGACCGATACTTAATGCGGTAATTGAACTTAGACATTCGGGCTATCCACCTCTGCTCTAACGCCCAGAGCTTGGCATTTTCCAGGTGAGCTAGTGGGTTGTTGTCAGTCAGTACTAAAACTTCAGCACCGGTCAAATATTCAGAGAAATTCTCGGTCATGGCCCATACCAGTGCCAACAGCTCCAATTTAAATGAACTATAATTCTCGGGGTTTCTTTCAGAATCTCTCAAAGACCGGCTGCCGTACGCTATGACCCTCTCCTGGCCATCCTGAAGCTGGGAAAGCACTGCTCCAAGACCATACAGGCTTGCATCCGTATACAGCTGGAACGGCAAGTGGTAATCAGCATATGCCAAGATTGGGGCTGTTGTCAGTGCATCCTTTAATGCCTGGAAGGCTTGTTCCTGTTCAGGTCCCCACTTCACGGACCGGTTCTTTGGACCACCGGATGTGCCTCGTAGGAGAGCATTAAGTGGTGCTGCTACCTTGGCGAAATCCTTAATAAACCGTCGATAGTAACCGGCTACTCCAAGGAACGCCCTCACTTCTCGCAGGGTAGTCGGTATTGGCCAATCTTGAACAGCCGCTATCTTGTCTCTTGATGGTCTCACCCCTTCTCCTGATACGCGGTGACCCAAGTAATCAATTTCAGATTGGAACAACCGACATTTACTGGGTTTCAATTTGAGCCCATGTTCCCGCAATCTTCGAAATACTTGCCCCAACTGGTGGAGATGGTCTTCAAAGGTCGCAGAATACACTATAATGTCATCCAAGTAGATGAGAGTGAACTCAAAGTTGAAGTCACCAAGACATTTCTCCATCAACCGCTGAAACGTTCCGGGTGCATTTGTCAACCCGATGGGCATCCGGTTAAATTCGTATAGTCCCATGGGCAAGATGAATGCCGTCTTCTCCTTGTCTTTTGTGGCCATCGGCACCTGCCAATACCCACTAGCCAGATCTAGTGAGGAGAAGTACCGGGCTCTCCCTAGCGCTGAGAGGGACTCCTCAATCCATGGCAAGGGGTAGGAATCTCGTACGGTGCAAGCGTTTAACTTCCGATAGTCTACGCAAAATCGGATGGACCCATCTTTTTTTCTTACTAACACCACAGGAGCCGCCCAGGGACTCTGGCTTTCTTGGATGATCCCACCCTGTAGCATCTTAGCTAACAGTTCTTTCACTTCCTGATACAACTGTGGAGGAATTTGTCGGTAGCGCTCTTTAATTGGAGGGGTGTCTCCTGTGGGAATCTCATGGTAGATCCCTGTGGTACATCCAAAATCTTCAGCATACCGTGCAAAGGTGGCTTGGTTCTCCCACAACAGCTCATCTACCTTCTGCACACATTCCAGAGAACATGAACTTGCATCCATCTTCATCTGTTCTCGAATTGCACGGCCATTCCATTCAGAGGTGGGTTCCTCATCTTCTCCCATGGACACAGTTACGGTCCACTCATCCCTTTCAGTCGGCTTCAGCTGCATTGGAGTTACTTTCCTTACTTCCTCCGGAGTCACATAGATGTTAGCCAGCAGCCTCCCTGGGGTCAGGTCCACACTCTGGTCCTGAGTGTTTACACATCGAAGTGGTACTCTTCCATTGCGAACTATTGCCAAGGAACGGGCCACTAGCGGATCAACACCTCCTTCGGCTGCCTGCAGTGGTTCTACCAACACAGCTATGCCCTCTAGTTTCCGACAGGTGCCTACGGGCATAGACACTATTGTCACCCGACTGGGTGGCAGTGTAACTTTTGTATGCAAAGGAACTGAAATTCGAGCCAGAGGACGCTGCGCATCCGAACTTTTCTGTAAGCCACATGTCCGGATCAGCCGCTGGAAAGCTGTTTGAGTAGGCCGATGGGTGGTGGTTTCTTTCCAATAACCGTGACCTTTCTTTTCAAAGAGGATCTGATCTAATTCTTTTAACACATTCATCCCCAAAATGACAGGGACCTTTACTTCATGTGACTCCTGTACCACCACAATGCCTTTCCTACCTAGATCTTGGCCACATACCCGGACATTCATCCAGGCCACTCCCACGACCGGAACTGGTAACTGGTTAGCTGCGACCACTCGTACGAATGTATGGGGATCATATTTCACATGTTGCCGGAAGTACCGTTCATAACAGTCTCTACTCAAGGTCGTTACTTGGGAACCCGTGTCAATCATCCCGGTAACCGGAATACCCTCCATTTCCACCTGTATGACAGGACTTGCAGCGATCAGGTCATCATCAGGGCATTCTCCCCACATAGTCTCCTTGTCAGTCTCCCCTACTACACGCCCTTCAGCAGCAGGGGACTTCAGTTTAACGGCGGTCTCTCATAAGTTTGTCGCTGCTCTGGACATCTAGCAGCAACGTGGCCCATCCGTCCACACTCCCAGCAGCGTATCTCCCGTCGTTCTGGCCATCTGTTTGGGCCCCTTCGGTAAGCCCCTTCGATTTCTCCTGAGCACTGCACTAAATGATTTGGACCCCTTCGGTAGGTCCTATCCTCACCCCTCCAGCGGGGTGGTGGGTGATTCTGATTTTCTGGGTATGGACGGCTCACCCTTTCACCTCCAGTTTTCTGGAAGTCTGCAATTTTCATAGAATGTTCATCACAACGGGTGTGCAAGTGTTCCATTTGCTCTTGCAGTTTCTGCATTACTGTGAGAATTTCTTTAACCGTCCCCTTTTCTACTGTCTCTGAGCCAGAACTAGCCCCCTGTGACAAAGTAACTCCAACTGCGGTCTGCGGCCTCGGGACCATACTATTGGCACGGGAGATGGCCTCTACCTGTACATCATGGAATTTAGCATCAGTCTCTCGTCGTATAAAATCCTGCATAGTCACAGTTAAACTGCCGTCACGTATCCCCAGGACAAACTGGTCACGGAGAGTCCGATCAGGGTTACAGAAGGCTGGCGAGCCCCCTCTTTCCTTCCTTTGAATATCTCGGAGCAGTTCTTGTAGGGCATTTGCATATTGGGGAAGGCTTTCATTCTCCTGTTGTACCCTCTGGAAGAACCGAGCCTGCAGAGACCCCAGCAATGCAGTTTCTCCATAAATGGTTTCTAGAATCTGGACTACTTGCTCAAATGTCTGCCTTTGTTCAAATGGCCTCAGTATCACCGTGGTCTTAGCATCCCCTTGTAATGTCAATATTGCTAGCTCTACTAGTACTTCTGGTGCGGTCTGGTACATTCGCTGTATCATTCGTATCTGTTCCACCCACATACTCACTGACATATTATTGCCATCAAATTTAGCTAACTGACTCATTATAGCCCCTGCTGGCATTCTTCCTCCAGCACCATTCTCCCGAACGGGTGCGTCACCGTCCATTCTGGTAAGCGAATCCTGCCGACTACGCCAATTTGTGAACCGAGAGCAAGGCAGGTGGTTTGGACTCCGCAACCAGAAATGAACGCACACGCGGTAGTTCAAGAAAAAAATATATATTTACTATAAGTTAATAAAGGCTAGTTAAAGGTAAAATGACAGGGCTAAAGACAAGCAAAATATACAATATAGCATGAACAATTTCAAGGCAAATTCTGCAATGGTTTCTACTTTTACTCTGTCCACTTCTGCAGTATGGACACTGAATGAACAATATACTCAAAACTATCCCTAACTGACCCTGACTTCACATTTGGGTGCACCCCCTTTTCCCCAGTGGTCCAGGTGGACCGCTTACAGTCTGTAGAAGCGCGCGGTGGGGCCCAAAGTCGTTCCTTTCTTTTATAGCGAAACGTCCTCTCCTCACGGTTATCAGGATCTTGGGAGAAATGAAGTCCTCTTTAACAGGGAAACCCAATGAATGCAATGTAATCCAACAGCAGATTCCACTCAGCACACTGACAGTCCTGCCGAATCCATACACTGAGCTGGGATGTAAGCCGGGGTTTAGCAGGTGCTGTCCAGTACATCAACAGCACTGCGAGTCTCTATCTGTGGTATCCATATACACAGTCACAATGTCAGTCTCACTGATCAGCCACTGAGCACAGTTCCTTTCACGTGGACTCACTAGTCCTGTTGTCTCTTTACACTCTGTTTGTCTCTGGACCAAGATACAGCTTAGCTGTACAGAAAAATCTCCACACCAGTTCAATACAACACTTGCTAAGATGGCTGCTGCTCTCTGTCTCGTCACTTCCTGCTTCTCTGCTCACATTCTGTCTGCAGAACAGGCAGGCTGACATAAAAGGGGGGGGGGAGTCACTCCAGCATCATGTCACAATTACAATGGCTGCTGTCTTAAAGGAACAGAATCACAGAAATACATTCAACATTAACAGTTTATACAGACAAATGAAGCTTAGGACAACATTGGCTGTCTCTTACATAATCATCTGGGGTCATTTTCTGCAAAGCTCTTTGCACAGCCTGCTTTACATCTTTGAGCTCCACAGGTCTCTGCGGACTAGTGATACTAGTCTCTTTGATGATGGCCAGCTGCTCCATCAACAAACGGTTGGTTTCTTGTTGCTGTATATTAGACTGCACCAGATGCTTCAGTAGCTCTTCCATATTCCGGGTGTGGTCTTGTCTGGCGGAAACAGCCTTCACCCAGGACATCAAATATTTTTTTTTTCTTTTTTAACAAGGAGTTGTGTTGTTGCCCCTAGCAACCCCTGAATGCCAGCATCCTCCACCAATTGTCAGGATCTGGGGTGCTGGGTGGGCTGACATGAACACAGACTCCAAGGTATTAGTTCAAGTATTGAGTTTTATTCACTCAAAACACTCCTTGGTACATGCAACATAACAGAAACTGAAAAAATAAATACCTGCCTGTCTGGGCTCTAACTAAACAGAAATAGGTTACCTCACCTAGAATAGGAACAAGTTCAAACAGTCAGATTGTCTTTCAGCAGTAGCCACTTACTTTGTGGCTTTCCAGCCAAGCTCTGCCACAGTCTGCTCTCCTAGAAGACTTCTTATATCCCCTTAACGAGGAGATCCCAGTCAGCTGGGTTTCTTCCAGGAGTGTCCACAAGGTATGGACTGGAGGGGATGGGAATGGCAGGTCCCACTACCAGCCTACCCGCCATTCCATAAAAAATCCAGCCCAGTGCACAGCACTTAAATAATGCTCAGCAAACATAATTATCTGCTGAGAAACAAGCTTTCTGGATTTCCGTCATCTCACCCATCTGAGCAACCTGGGTGAGATGTACTGTACTTCACTTCCAATATTTTTCCAATCATCGGCTTACAGTAGTCATGTGGCATTTGCTTGAAGAGATATTCCTCTTAGCCCAAGACTTCAACTTCTTCCTCTTTTTGATGATTTGGATGAGAACAGGCAGTGTTTTTAGATGTAGAGGAAGTAAAGGTGGAAGACATGAGTGTTGGTGGAGGTAGTAGTGGCAGGTGGTATGCTACTGGTAGTCATGCTGGTAGAGGCAAATCTGTTAGTGAATTGTTAGGGCATAATCAGTAAGAGAAAAGTGGGAAAGATAATGGTTCTTTTGCATATAAGACCTAGAACTGGTGGTGGAAGAGGTTGGTGGTGGCTGCAAAAGTAAAAATTTCATCCATTGTGCAGCCCAAATATCCAAAAGACCTGCCTAAGGTAAATCTAAGGCAAGCTCAGGTGGTGTTGGCAGTGACAGAAATGTTTCCACTGCTGTTTTGGCGGCAGCAGCTACGTGTGGTCATCTCCTGTATGGGAATGTTTTTGTACATTACCAAATAATAATTATGTAATGATTAGTCATGAGCATGCAGGCACACTTGTAGGAACTAGGTCTCTACATATTCACATGAAATGCCATTCCTAGCTTGTTTGGAAAAATAGAATTGGCAGTGGCACCAAGTGAGCAAGACCATTCTATTCCTTCTCCCCATGATCTTCTAAGTAGGCAGGCCACATCCACACCTAGTACATGGTCATCATTAATATCATATCAGCACATCAACCTCAGTCATCATTCATAAAGGAATGTGTGTATAATAAACAACAATCTGAGCCCAGTCATCTGGCTGGTTGCCAACTTTAAGGAACCTACTTGGTATCTATAATAAGGGACCCCAGAGTATTATAATAGCACCAGCTCTAGCAGGGGGATTTAAACACTTTTTTTTACAATTTTTTACATTTATTCTTTTTGTGCCCATAGGGGAATGAAGCAGCGATATTCTGATCGCTGCTTCAATAGGTATACGCTACAATACACATGTATTGCAGTGTATAGGAGGCTGTCAGCCCATGCAGACGCATAGGCTGACAGTCTCCATTCAAGGCAGGATCAACCAGGTATGCGGAGGGACAGCAATGGGGCAGCCCCAGGGTCACTGGTCAGACCCCAGGCTGCCGAATAGGAGCAGTGGCATCCCCCAAAAACGTTGCGGGGGGACGATCAGGACATCAATATATAATAAAACCCCTGAGATGCCGCGGTATCTCAGGGGCTAACTCCGGAAGTGCTAGAGGACAGTGTCAGCCGTTACATACAACTGACCCCCGCAAATCAGGGTGCGCACACAGTTTCTGTGTGCGCACCATGCTTCCGCCGTGGTTTGCGGGAAGTCCATCCCGGCATCGCCGTACTATTAGGAAGCTGTTCATGCAATAAGTTGCAAATTAATTCAAATTGAATCAAGTCGTTATGGAAAATTCGGCGAATCGGCCAAATTGAATTTTTGAAAAATTCGTTCATCTCTACTCACAAAGTTCACCCATCATTATGCAGGACTATTCAACAATTACTGGAAATGTTTAGATGCAGTTATTGCTGGACAAACAGGGCTCACCAGATACTGAAAGCTTGCATACTTTTGCCACTCACAGATACAGTATGTGATACTGAATCATTTTCTTCTTAAATAAATGACCAAATCTAATATATTTCACTCAATTGTTTGATTTGGTTCTCTTTATGTACTTTTCAGACCTGTGTGAAAATCTGATATAGTTATTGGTCAGATTTATGCAGAAAGAAAAGTCTGAAGGGTTCCCAAAGGCATCAGTGTATATCCATAGGACATGCTATAAATATCTGATAGATGTCAGTGTCACTACTAGGACCTGTATCATCTCAATAACAGGGTCCCGACTCTGCCTGAAAGTGAATGTAGAGGGACTAGGCATGTATAAGAGTAAATAGAGAGATGCACACGTGAAAGCCCCTCTCTACTCTCTTGTGGGCATAGTTGGGGACCTGATCTTGAGATAGTTGAGGTGGAACCCACATCTATCACATATTTTTAACATACCCTAGGTCAGTCCCAAAAAGGCTGCTTTCTGGAAGAAGGTCCAGCTGTTGTAACTTTTTCCAGTTCAAACAGAACATGGAGGAGGAAGACAGGTCTTCTAGAGACCCAAATCCTATGGCCTGGACTCTGTTCGAAGAAGTATTCTGACTGCCTCCAATTACCTTGCTAGGCAACTGTACAAAGTCTATTTAGTAGAAAAAATATCCTATAAGTGTTAAAAGTCACTTGACCTGTATAGCTTTTTCAGTAAAGACCTATAAAAAACCCTACTTATTCCCGAATATACTGTAAGGTACAGCTTACCTGATGGTCCATGACTGTAACGTGCAGTTTCTCCTCAGTCTATATTTCACCACAGTTTAGTTTGGTCACATGCTCTAAGAAAACCATATGATCCCAGATTCAAAAAAAAAAAAAAAAAACAGATTCCATTTTATAAAGCTGTAGTTGCTTTATGTTTCACTATATTTATTTATTTTGCTTATTTGTATAGTACCATCATAATCCACAGTATTTTACAGACATTGTCAATCACTGTCCCATATAGGACTCGCAATCTACATTCTCTATCAGTATGTCTTTGGAGTGTTGGAGAAAACCAAGGTATCCAGAGGAAACCCACACAAACACAGGGAGAACATTGCCTTGTTTCCCTTGCTCAGATTCAAATCTAGGACTCCAGCTCTGCAAGGCAACAGTGCTAACCATTGACACCATATTCTCCCCCATTTTAAACCCACATGTCAAGTCTTTCTGTGGATTGAAAATGAGGGGAGTTGCATAACTCTTTAGAAGTAGGAAGAGTCTGGAGACAATCTTGTGATCTACTTATCACAGTGTCAGACGAAATGGTCTAGTTGCTTGAGGTAACTGTGAAATGTCTGAATCTGCTCCTTCAAAGGCCTATAGCATGTGTTGTTAAGAAACTTTATTGTATTATTATGTTAACTACTTAAACCCTATGAAGATAGGACTGACCTATAAAGACAATCCATTACATCCAGTCTTGATTGGGAATTACAGCACCTTTACATTGAGGTCACTGGAAATATCCATCATATCCTGACAAGCTACTATTTAGCACGTTACTTTACAGTGATATCTGATACCAATAAAATGATAAAATGGCAGAGTTCTAGGAAATCAGCTGAACAGAGCTATATTCTGGATATTTATTTGCAACAAGAAAAAAATCAAAACTTTTTAGCAGAAAAAAACACAATTACAAGATCCCACTAATTATAAGGTACCAAATGCATCAGTATAATCAATATTTTTCAGAATAGGGATCTCAAGCTACTAAAGGCACCAATAAACAGAACTGATGGCTCTGGAAGATGGAGACTGTATTAGTAGATTCATTTAACCAAACATAGTCCCAAGTAATGAAGTTTTCATGTTTCAAATGACAATGATATATAATATAATATAATATAACATAATATAATATATTGTGACTATAAGATCCTGTATGTACAACCCATACCTATCAGGGCACACACCCCTGAAGTGGTTGACCTCAGTGGGCTAGACCTCGATAAATCCTACATACAGTGGGGAAAAAAAGTATTTAGTCAGCCACCAATTGTGCAAGTTCTCCCACTTAAAAAGATGAGACCGGCCTGTAATTTTCATCATAGGTAGACCTCAACTATGACAGACAAAATGAGAAAACAAATCCAGAAAATCACATTGTCTGATTTTTTAAGAATGTATTTGCAAATTATGATTGAAAATAAGTATTTGGTCACCTACAAACAAGCAAGATTTCTGGCTCTCACAGACCTGTAACTTCTTCTTTAAGAGGCTCCTCTGTCCTCCACTCATTACCTGTAGTAATGGCACCTGTTTGACATTGTTATCAGTATAAAAGACACCAGTCCACAACCTCAGACAGTCACAGTCCAAACTCCACTATGGTGAAGACCAAAGAGCTGTGGAAGGACAACAGAAACAAAATTGTAGACCTGCATCAGGCTGGGAAGACTGAATCTGCAATAGGCAAGCAGGTTGGTGTGAAGAAATCAACTGTGGGAGCAATAATTAGAAAATGGAAGACATACAAGACCACTGATAATCTCCCTCGATCATGGGCTCCACGCAAGATCTCACCCTGTGGGGTCAAAATGATCACAAGAAGGGTGAGCAAAAATCCCAGAACCACACGGGGGGACCTAGTAAATGACCTGCAGAAAGCTGGGATTAACGTAACAAAGGCTACCATCAGTAACACACTACGCCACCAGGGATTCAGATCCTGCAGTGCCAGACGTGTCCCTCTGCTTAAGCCAGTACATATCTGGGCCCGTCTGAAGTTTGCTAGAGAGCATTTGGATGTTCCAGAAGAGTATTGGTAGAATGTCATATGGTCAGATGAAACCAAAGTAGAACTGTTTGGTAGAAACACAACTCGGCGTGTTTGGAGGAGAGTGAATGTTGAGTTACATCAAAAGAACACCATACCTACTGTGAAGCATGGGGGTGGCAACATCATGCTTTGGGGCTGTTTCTCTGCAAAGGGACCAGGACAACTGATCCGTGTACATGAAAGAATGAATGGGGCCATGTATCGTGAGATTTTGAGTGCAAACCTCCTTCCATCAGCAAGGACATTGAAGATGAAACGTGGCTGGGTCTTTCAGCATGACAATGATCCCAAGCACACTGCCAGGGCAACGAAGGAGTGGCTTCGTAAGAAGCATTTCAAGATCCTGGAGTGGCCTAGCCAGTTTCCAGATCTCAACCCCATAGAAAACCTTTGGAGGGAATTGAAAGTCTGTGTTGCCCAGCGACAGCCCCAAAACATCACTGCTCTAGAGGAGATCTGCATGGAGGAATGGGCCAACATACCAGCAACAGTGTGTGCCAACCTTGTGAAGACTTACAGAAAATGTTTGACCTCTGTCATTGCCAACAAAGGATATATAACAAAGTATTGAGATGAACTTTTGTTATTGACCAAATACTTATTTTCCACCATAATTTGCAAATAAATTCTTTAAAAATCAGACAATGTGATTTTCTAGATATGTTTTCTCATTTTGTCTCTCATAGTTGAAGTCTACCTATGATGACAATTACAGGCCTCTCTCATCTTTTTAAGTGGGAGAACTTGCACAATTGGTGGCTGACTAATTACTTTTTTTCCCCACTGTATATTAAAGAGGATCTTTCACCACCTCTAACTCTTATCCTTTAATAGGTGCTGCTCGCTGATTCCATCACAGTTGGAATTTTTTTTTCTAGCTCCCAAAATTTCTGAGCAATTGGTGCTGTTAGTTTCAGTACCCAATATGCTAATTAGGCTTTAAACTGTCAGGTGGATGGTCCCTTTCTGTCTGCTCCAGTCCATGACCTCCCACCTGACAGTAAGGAGCTTATTTATCTAATATCAGCCTACCTGTCAGGATTCTCAGTTCAGTTTCTGCTCCTTTAAGGTTTGAGTAGCTTCTGCAGTTTCAGAAGTTCCCTGGGCTTGTTCAATTTGCATGTGATGAGGCATATAAAACCCTTTCCTCTTGAACCAGGTTGCCTGCTAACTTAGTACTCTAGTTTGGCTCTGAACCCAGATTGGGTGTACTGGACAGATTTATTCTGACTCTCGGCTTGTTTCTGATTATTTGGTTGTCTTCTGATTCTGCCTCTGACAGTACGTACTGCTTGGAACTGAACCTTGGCTATGTATTGGATACCTTTTTTTTGTCTCCCAATTCTGCCTATGACGTAATCTCTTGGTACTGACTATTTGCCTGAACATTTATTTTCCTGTTTCAGATCTGCCCTGTAAATCAATTGTGGGTTCTGGTTTAAGTTAGTGGAGCGTTTATTTCTTATATGTTTTCTGGCGGTGATTACTCAGACCCCAAATTCAGCAAAGTCCATTTGGCCTTGCGGCTATGGCTGGTGAAGGCGTTTGTGAGTCTGGGCCTATCTCACATCACTGGATTAGATTTAAGCAGCTGTTTTACTGCTCTCTGTTATCAGCCAGAACCTGCTATTTTGTGATATTTGCTCCTGGAACTCTAACATAACATACCTAATTGCCTAAAGATGACCACTTCTTTCCTCCTGAAAACCTAAATCTAAAATCTAAAATTGAATAGTCTAACTTAACTATGTTTCAGAGTCCTCTTTGCCTATAATTCTGTAGTACGATTGCAATGTTTTTTTTTTTTCCACTAGCAGCAATTGGTTTGGATCATGCAGTGATAACATGTCCTTCTGCTAGGCTGCTCTGTCACAAAATGGCTCTACTTCTTTCTGCCCACAATATCTTATTTGCTGATATGACATCAGCACTGTAACCTCTCCACCCTCCATGATTGGCTGAGAGACTGACAGGTGATGCCAAAGGCCCACCTAGGTTACAGAAACCATCTGATTCTCCTCCTCTCGACTTCAAACTCATGTTATGGCACCAGACATATTAGTTCATCTGAAATGAATCACAAAAGTTTCGGTTTCAATAACAATGAAAGTTTTGGGAAAATTGGGTTAAAAGATGTGAAACCGGTTTGTTTTGAATTGGTTTGGTCACCTTTAATTATTATATATAGTTTGTATTTTTGCAGGTTGTGTATCTCATTCTCTAAAGTAAAGCCTTATGATTTTTTTATATTAAAGAAACAAGTAACCAATTTTGAAGTACTGCTTCTCTCTATGAAACATAAAGTGATTTTGAGACAGCATTTTCAACTACTAGCAAGATATGCCTAGGCTGAACCTTTTATGACATAACTTAGCTTGTATGATGGTAGCATAAGGGCGACAGTCCCCTGCAATGCAGTATCAGAAATGAGCATTTCTTTACATTAAGTATTTATTTAAGATTTCCAATTTTAGGAGTGGCGTTACTAGTACATATGTAACATATTCAGAAATATTCCCCAACTCCTTATTGCAGCAGTAAATGTAGATTCAAGCGCAGTTATTTGTTCCATATCAACAGAAGGTGTACGTTTTATAAACTCATTTTTTTCACAGCAGAAACTTTCTGCAATCAGGAATGAAATACTTTACATTCTGTAGAGGTTTCAACAATCTTTTTTTCACTTTTAGATCCAGGCATATTACATTTATGAGATTAAAGTATTTTATACCCTAGAAAAGGAATTTCAATTAAGGAAACATGCTGCCATCTGCAGGTTGGAGAGTTTATTACATATTCCATGTGACATAAATATGGTTACTGTTATAGCTGCAACTGCTATAGAAGTGACACAATTCAGGTACATGATATTGCTGAATTAATAAGACTAGAAACATACTATTTTTTTCTGCAATCCTTAACCTCAGTAAGGCCTGCTTCACACTACGATTTTAGATTCCATCCTTTTGATCCTTCAGATGATCAATGGACTGTAAAACTGTCAGAATAAGTGATACAGATGTAACACTTTACTTTTGTATCATTCGTTATTGACTGCAGTGTTATGAAAATAGATGGAGAGTCTCTTCTGTCTGCTTTCAGTTTTTTAGTGAGAAGAAAAAAAAAACTTAAAGGAGCTGTCCCCCCAAGGAGATTTATCACCTATGCAAAGGTAGATATGAGTGAATTGAGTCAGAATGCACAAGATTTGACCATAATAGTTTAGAAATTTTGGATTCCATCAAATAAGGATTACCCGACCTGGAGGACTATGTGGGCATTATAATGCATTATAGGCAGCTCCTATCCCAGTTTTGAGGGACTGTGGGCATGAGAGTTCACTGATGACTCACAGCCACAATATAACAGTACAGCCAGAAGGTAGCCATTTTGTATGGATAGAGGAGGAGAGAATCAGAGCTCAGCCAGCGTAGATAGAGAAAAAGCACAGACTAAATACAGACACTGATATAAAAAATTGCATGTGTGGTTGGTGTGTAAGGAGAAAAGAATAGATAGTTTTAAAAGGAACCTGTTAGGACTATTTGGAGTACTAAACAATCCACAGGTCCTTATGGACTGGTGGTTTCATGTCCCAAATAGCCTACTCTATCTGTGGCAACATTTAAAAAATAAATGCATGCAGGACTTTTTATTCTGTTACAAAAGTAAACAAACATGAAAGAAGATAGCATCCATCATATTGTTTACCTTCATGTTAATGGGAATGGACACAGATTCAGCCTGTGTTCATTCTCTGCCACAGTTAATGACCGTTGCTGTCATCCTATGACGGAAGACAACAACGGACATTAACAACGGTAGTGTGAGCCCAGCGTAAGGCCCCACTTTGCGGAAATGCAGAGTTTTTTGTTGCAGATTTTGCTGTGTTTTCTTCAGCCAAAGTCAGAAGTGTCTACAAAAGGAATGGAAAATATCAAGGAGGCACTTAGATATTTCCCTTCTTTTAAATCCACTCCTGACTTTGGCTAAAAAAAAATGCAATATAAAATCGCTCTGTTTCTGTAACATGGGGCCTTAGCCTTATACTTGCCTATAGATGAGTCTGGTGAGTGTTATCAGACACATCTCTGGTGCTACCAGAGCCTGCACAGCTCTCATGTGTAACTTCTATTTAATTTTTTTTTTTTTGCTATTATGTAGGTGGGTGTGGTGAACCTATCAAACTTCCTTTAATAGAAAACAGGCTGCAAAGTTCCCATTAGCAATGCTCTAGTTAAGCATTAAGAGGGAGTTTATCCGTACACCTGTACTAAATGCAGCATATAGAGCTGAAGCATTTACCAAAGGGGGTGGTCACTTCAGATAGCTGTATCTCCAGTTTTAGACCATCTCATTCTTATATCACATGAAAGCTGAGATTCAGCTTCTATATCATTAATAAATAAGTTAAACAATAGCGTAGCCAGCACTGAACTCTGGTGACTATAACTGGGTACCATTGTGAGTAGCAGTCATTGACCACAACTCTCTGAATATGGTCCTTTTAACCAGTTTTTAATCCAATTACAAACTATACTTTCCAAGTAAATGGAGCAGATTTTACCCATTACACATCTATGCCATTGCAAAGTTCAGGAGCACTATATCCACAGCTTCCCTCTGTCCAGATTTCTACTCACCTCTTCATAAAAAAAAATCAGGTTTATCTGACAACTTCTGTCCTTAGTAAAATCATGCTGTTTCTCATATATAATATTATGTACTGTCACATACTCCTGTACATACTCCTGTATATAGTCTCTTAAGAGTCCTTCAAATACTGTTTCTTTACTAACTTGAATTGTCAATTCTGCATGTATGAAAATTGAGTGATGTACATGACATTAATTTGTTTCAGTCTATGTCCAAATAACATTTTTAACCTAAATTTAATCCAAAATAAATTTTAAATCCAAGTGACAATTGGTTAAATAAATTAACTTTTACATGATGGAACAGTTTTTCATCTGCTGCTCTAACCTGACACACATCAACAACCAACTGAACAATCAAGTTCAGTTGTACCTAGACTGTGCATTAGATGCGCTAAGCCCTGAACCTATGGACTTTTGGGTCAACAGATTGGACCAGTGGAAGGAACTGTCCTAGTTTGCAATGGGTGTACTGTCTTGTCAAGGAAGTGTATTATCAGAGAGATGCTGTCACCACAAATTGTCCACCACAAATGAGAAAGACATTACATTTTTGAAGAAGAATGAGGTATGGATATGTTAGGATTTTCAGATACCTCCAGCTGATTCCAATAAATAAATCTGATATTGCTGCTCAACTCTATCCAACAAATAGATGATAACTGTGTGATTGATAAGGGTCACACTGCCAGAAACTACACTGATCACTAGAATGGAGGTCCTGAGTCCTCCATTTCTCAACACTGCATAACCTGAAGTGATGTGGAGTTGGAAAATAGGGGAAGTCATAGATGTATAGTGCCACTTTATTCAAAGGAAGAGTACAGTGCCACTCCATTCAAAGGAAGTGTACAGTGCCACTCTATTCAAAGGAAGAGTACAGTGCCACTCCATTCAAAGGAAGTGTACAGTGCCACTCTATTCAAAGGAAGTGCACAGTGCACTCTATTCAAAGGAAGAGTACAGTGCCACTTCATTCAAAGGAAGTGCACAGTGCCACTCTGTTCAAAGGAAGAGTACAGTGCCACTCCATTCAAAGGAAGTGCACAGTGCCACTCTATTCAAAGGAAGAGTACAGTGCCACTTCATTCAAAGGAAGTGCACAGTGCCACTCTGTTCAAAGGAAGAGTACAGTGCCACTCCATTCAAAGGAAGAGTACAGGGCCACTCCATTCAAAGGAAGAGTACAGTGCCACTCTATTCAAAGGAAGAGTACAGGGCCACTCCATTCAAAGGAAGAGTACAGTGCCACTCTATTCAAAGGAAGTGTTAGAAACCATACGCAGTGCCGGACAGAGTTAGTCTTAGGAAATCCAGACCCGCCCCTGTACACTAAGGTAAAACAGCACCGAGCATCCAGCACCCCTGAACCAAAGCGGAACCAGCCTCCAGAGATCTTCGCCAGAGCTCCTGATGGTGGAGATGAACTTGGTCACTACCTTCGGCCAGAACCGCAACAGTCCTAAGGGCATAGAGCGCACAGCCCCGGAATCCAAAAACCACTCACCTGAGCAAGTTTGGAGGCAGATGAATACTGAAAAGCTGGAGAAGATGCAGTAACAGGTTTTCTCCAGAAGGTGGCAGCAGAGCAGTAGAATTGTTTATAAGTCCATGTTGGCAGCAGGAGAATCTCGTAGTACCAGATGAAGAGACGTAAGAGTCAGACAAGCTGGGTCGATTTCAGGAGGTCACGAGGTACAGATTCAGCGTTCAAGGAGAGATGGTCTGGAAGGCAATCCGAGGTCACAACCAGAGGGAGCAATGAACACAGAGGCAGCAGGACAGAATCGAAGGTCAGGAATGATTTGCTGGAGGTAAGGAAGGCAAACGGGACAGAGTACAAGGAGGAGCTGACACCCAGGGGAAATGAATAACCAGCAAGAGCAGAGCGCGGGAAGGGAGGCTAAATAGACAGGTGAGTGCAGGAAAGTTATCCCCTAGAAAAGCGAGCGTGCCGGAAAGTGTAAGGACCAGAGCGGCACCTCACAGCACTACTGCAGAGGCGCCAGCTCCGGTCCTAACAGGAAGTGTACAGTGCCACTCCATTCAAATGAAGAGTACATTGCCACTCTATTCAAAGGAAGTGCACAGTGTCACTCTATTCAAAGGAAGAGTACAGTGCCACTCTATTCAAAGGAAGAGTACAGTTTAACAACCATAATAGGGTGGGTTCACACACTCCGTCCGGCGCGAATCCGACCTAAATGTTGGAAAACTGGATAGGGAAAGGTTTGAGAGACTTTGCTTAAAACCCCATTCACTTCTATGGGTTTTAAGTTTTTTCATCGGACACATAGTCCTGAATGTCCGACTTTGTTTCCAGCGAAAAAAACCGGCTTTGAGGCGGAGAGGGTGTAAGCGCACACCCATGCATTGCTTTAAAAACCCATAGAAGTGAATGGGGTTTTAAGCAAAGCGTCGCAAACCTTTCCCTATCCAGTTTTCCGACATTTAGGATGGATTCGTGGTGGATGGAGTGCCGCCACAAGTGTGAACCCACCCTTATATATATTAACACAATCATTTTAAAACTCACTTGTAAACCTTCTCACCTATAATAAATACACAAACATTTGTTGCAAAAAATATAATAAATAAACATATACATCTTATAGGAACATCAGTTCACTTTCACAAAATCTTCATCAATATTATAAAACATGCAGCTACAAACAAGGACACACACTATTTTGAGACAGGTATAGGACCTGCTCCATATTTTGCGGTTCTTCAATTTGGCCCAGACACACAGCTGCCAAAACTGCGCCTGTTTGTATGTGCCCATTGAAATGTATAGGTTCATACTTTTATCTGCAATTGCGGAAGTGTTATTGTTGTTGATGTTAAAATAGTGTTTTACTGCTTGCACATGTGCTTCTCCCTTTGTCTAACTGGTCCATGAGCATCTTATACTATGTTTTATTGTTTCTACAGTCAAACTTACTAAACATTCCTTCCTAGCTTATCCAGTCTTACCTTAAAACATTATGTTTCTTTGCTCCAATGTGATAGTCTGTAATGATTAAACGTGGGTATAGAATGTGCCCAGTTTTATAGATGGTACTTATTGCAGGCCCACTAAGGCTACGTAATACTCAGCTGTCATGGATGGATGCAGTACACATATCACAGTGCAACATATTGGGTCCCTGACTTCAATTTAACAGTTTACATGTTCCATACTTGTCTATACATTCCCTGATTAAAGCTTATTAAAAGTACATTTTCTGTATACAGAAAACTTACAGTTGATTTATCTTGAATGTAGTGAGACACCTATATACCGAATGAGTGAACACCTACAGTCATATGAAAAAGTTTGGGCACCCCTATTAATCTTAATCATTTTTAGTTCTAAATATTTGGGTGTTTGCAACAGCCATTTCAATTTGATATATCTAATAACTGATGGACACAGTAATATTTCAGGATTGAAATGAGGTTTATTGTACTAACAGAAAATGTGCAATATGCATTAAACCAAAATTTGACCGGTGCAAAAGTATGGGCACCTCAACAGAAAAGTGACATTAATATTTAGTAGATCCTCCTTTTGCAAAAATAACAGCCTCTAGTCGCTTCCTGTAGCTTTTAATCAGTTCCTGGATCCTGGATGAAGGTATTTTTGACCATTCCTCTTTACAAAACAATTCCAGTTCAGTTAAGTTTGATGGTCGCCGAGCATGGACAGCCCGCTTCAAATTATCCCACAGATGTTCAATGATATTGAGGTCTGGGGACTGGGATGGCCATTCCAGAACATTGTAATTGTTCCTCTGCATGAATGCCTGAGTAGATTTGGAGCTGTGTTTTGGATCATTGTCTTGCTGAAATATCCATCCCCGGTGTAACTTCAAATTCGTCACTAATTCTTGTACATTATTCTCAAGAATCTGCTGATACTGAGTTGAATCCATGCGACCCTCAACTTTAACAAGATTCCCGGTGCCGGCATTGGCCACACAGCCCCAAAGCATGATGGAACCTCCACCAAATTTTACAGTGGGTAGCAAGTGTTTTTCTTGGAATGCTGTGTTTTTTGGACGCCATGCATAACGCCTTTTTGTATGACCAAACAACTCAATCTTTGTTTCATCAGTCCACAGGACCTTCTTCCAAAATGAAGCTGGCTTGTCCAAATGTGCTTTTGCATACCTCAGGCGACTCTGTTTGTGGCGTGCTTTCAGAAACGGCTTCTTTCGCATCACTCTCCCATACAGCTTCTCCTTGTGCAAAGTGTGCTGTATTGTTGACCGATGCACAGTGACACCATCTGCAGCAAGATGATGCTGCAGCTCTTTGAAGGTGGTCTGTGGATTGTCCTTGACTGTTCTCACCATTCTTCTTCTCTGCCTTTCTGATATTTTTCTTGGCCTGCCACTTCTGGGCTTAACAAGAACTGTCCCTGTGGTCTTCCATTTCCTTACTATGTTCCTCACAGTGGAAACTGACAGGTTAAATCTCTGAGACAACTTTTTGTATCCTTCCCCTGAACAACTATGTTGAACAATCTTTGTTTTCAGATCATTTGAGAGTTGTTTTGAGGAGCCCATGATGCCACTCTTCAGAGGAGATTCAAATAGGAGAACAACTTGCAATTGGCCACCTTAAATACCTTTTCTCATGATTGGATACACCTGGCTATGAAGTTCAAAGCTCAGTGAGGTTACAAAACCAATTTTGTGCTTCAGTAAGTCAGTAAAAAGTAGTTAGGAGTATTCAAATCAATAAAATGATAAGGGTACCCAAATTTTTGCACCGGTCAAATTTTGGTTTAATGCATATTGCACATTTTCTGTTAGTACAATAAACCTCATTTCAATCCTGAAATACTACTGTGTCCATCAGTTATTAGATATATCAAATTGAAATGGCTGTTGCAAACACCCAAATATTTAGAACTAAAAATGATTAAGATTAATAGGGGTGCCCAAACTTTTCATATGACTGTATATACTTATAGGGGTTTTCCCACAAAAGCAACTTATCCCCTATCCATAGATCCAGATCAGTAGGGGTCTGACTGCTCAGAGCACCACCATTCAGGAGAACAGGGTACTGAATGGAGTGGTGGTGGGGCAGCATGAGCAAACTGCTCCATTAATTTCAATGGGATAGGGCAGTGATGGCGAACCTTTTAGAGACCGAGTGCCCAAACTGCAACCCAAAACCCACTAAATTATCGCAAAGTGCCAACACGACAATTTAACCTGAAATTAACCAGGATCTGTTTTATAGTGACTGTGCGATGTTATTACAGCCTGTAATATCACAAGTCTGCTATAAAACAGATACTGTGTGATATAAATAGTGAAGGTCCCCCACACAATATTATATGCCCAGAGTGGCTCCCCCACAGTATTATACGTTCCACAGTGGCCCTCGCACAGTATTATATGCTCCACAGTGGTCCCCGCACAGTATTATATGCTCCACAGTGGGCACCCTCACTGTATTATATGCTCCACAGTGGGCCCCCTCCAATTGCCCCACAGTATTAAGTCCCTCTCCAGTTTAAACTGGGGGAAACTAGAGGGGGACATTAACCTGGGGCAGCTGGAGGGGGACATTAAACCGTGGGGCTACTTGGATGGGGACATTAAACTGAGGGCAACTAGAGGCAGACATGTCCACCTCCAGCTACCCCCATGGTTTAATGTCCTCCTCCAGTTGCCCCCAGTTTAATGCCCCCTTCATCTCCCCCCAGTTTAATGTCCCCCTTCATCTGCCACCAGTTTAATGTGCCCCCTTCATCTGCCACCAGGTTGATGTCCTCCCTTCATCTGCCACCAGGTTGATGTCCTCCCTTCATCTGCTCTCAGTTTGATGTCCTCCCTTCATCTTCTCTCAGTTTGATGTCTCCCCTTCATCTGCCACCAGTTTAACATAATAAAACACTGATACTCACCCCTCCTGGCTCCGCTGCCGCTCTGTGAGGTCTCTTCTTCCGGACTGTTCCGGACGGCTCCTGCTTCATCACTGTATTTAACTCATCTGCATCCGGAGCGGCCCTGCATACAGC
This sequence comes from Leptodactylus fallax, assembly GCA_947044405.1. NCBI lineage: Eukaryota > Metazoa > Chordata > Amphibia > Anura > Leptodactylidae > Leptodactylus > Leptodactylus fallax. Next base: position 5,763,322 of record CAMRHE010000001.1, on the reverse strand, counting down.
TGAAAGAAGCAATCACTCACTAACAGGGAATCCTGTACCAGATTCCCCGTTAGTGAGCGATCATAGCGACGGAGCGCGTGCCAACTGAGAGGGCTTTGCGTGCCCTCTCTGGCACATGTGCCATAGGTTCGCCATCATGGGGATAGGGGATAACTTGCTTATGTGGGGAAAAACCCTTTAACCCCTTAGCAACACAGGACATAATAGAACATCCTGGTCACCAATTCCTTAATGCAAGTAGACATACTATTACATCCTGAGTCTTGCGGAGCGGGTGTTAGTGTAACTGACAGCTAACACCCTGTTCCAGTACCAGTCACTTTTTGAGGGTTTCCATTTTTTTGGTACTCTAGGGGCTCCGCAAATACCACATGGCACCCAAAAACTATTCCAGAAAAATCTGCACTCCAAAAACTTCATTCCGAGCCCCGCCATGTAACCATACAACAGATTACGATCGCATATGGGGTATTGCTGTGTTCAGAAGAAATTGTGTAACAAACTTTGGGGTGCTTTTTCTCCTTTAAACCCTTGTGAAAATGAAAACTTTGAGGATAAAGTGAGGTTTTAGTAATTTTTTTTTATTTATACTTCCCAATGTTAATAAATTTCTAATATATAGGCCTTTAAAATCCCCTTAAGAACTGAAGTGGTTCCTAACAAATGGGTTTTGGAAGTTTTCTTGTAAGTTTGGAAAATCGCTGTTACACTTGTCCAAATGTCCAAAATTACTAATGTCCAAAATAAATTGAAGGTCAGTTAAAAAATGATGCCTATAGTGATGGCCAAAAGTATTGGCACCCCTGAAATTCTGTCAGATAATACTCAGTTTCTTCCAGAAAATGATTGCAATCACAAATGCTTTGGTAATAATATCTTCATTTATTTTGCTTGCAATGAAAAAACACAAAAGAGAATGAAAAAAAAAGTCAAATCATCGATCATTTTACACAAAACTCCAAAAATGGGCCGGACAAAAGTATTGGCCCCCTCAGCCTAATACTTGGGCCCTACATTATGCTGCAGAATTTGTTGGTAGTCTTCAGACTTCATAATGCCATGCACACAGTCAAGCAGTCCAGTGCCAGAGGCAGCAAAGCAACCCCAAAACATCAGGGAACCTCCGCCATGTTTGACTGTAGGGACCGTGTTCTTTTCTTTGAAGGCCTCTTTTTTTTTCCTGTAAACTCTATGTTAATGCCTTTTCCCAAAAAACTCTACTTTTGTCTCATCTGACCAGAGAACATTCTTCCAAAAAGTTTTTGGCTTTCTCAGGTAAGTTTTGGCAAACTCCAGCCTGGCTTTTTTATGTCTCTGGGTCAGAAGTGGGGTCTTCCTGGGTATCCTACCATAGAGTCCCTTTTCATTCAGACGCCGACGGATAGTACGGGTTGACACTGTTGTACCCTCGGACTGCAGGGCAGCTAGAACTTGTTTGGATGTTAGTCGAGGTTCTTTAGCCACCATCCGCACAATCTTTCGTTGAAATCTCTCGGCAATTTTTCTTTTCCGTCCACATCTAGGGAGGTTAGCCACAGTGCCATGGGCTTTAAACTTCTTGATGACACTGCGCACGGTAGACACAGGAACATTCAGGTCTTTGGAGATGGACTTGTAGCCTTGAGATTGCTCATGCTTCCTCACAATTTTGCTTCTCAAGTCCTCAGACAGTTCTTTGGTCTTCTTTCTTTTCTCCATGCTCAATGTGGTACACACAAGGACACAAGACAGAGGTTGAGTCAACTTTAATCCATTTCAACTGGCTGCAAGTGTGATTTAGTTATTGCCACCACCTGTTATGTGCCACAGGTAAGTAACAGGTGCTGTTAATTACACAAATTAGAGAAGCATCACATGATTTTTCAAAGGGTGCCAATACTTTTGTCCACCCCCTTTTTTATGTTTGGTGTGGAATTATATCCAATTTGGCTTTTTGACAATTCTTTTTGTGGTTTTCCATTGAAGACAAATTAAATGAAGATATTATTACCAAAGCATTTGTGATTGCAATCATTTTCTGGAAGAAATTGAGTATTATCTGACAGAATTGCAGGGGTGCCAATACTTTTGGCCATCACTGTATATAAAGCGGAGCTATATTACTACTAACATGAAGTACAATGTGTCACAAAAAAACAATCTTAAAATGACTTGGGTAAGATAAAGAGTTTCAAAGTTATTGCCATATTGCCAGTGACACATGTCAGTTTTGAAAAATGGGTCCTGCTCCTTTAGTCTGAGGTCCCACATTGCGGGAAAAACGCAGCTTTTTTTGATGCAGATTTTGCTACGTTTTTTTTTTTTTTTTGAGCCAAAGCCAGGAGTGGATTGTGCAGAAGGGAGAAGTATAAGCACTTCCTATATATAAAATAAATAATATATAAATATTATAGTATATAATACTGTGTTTGGGCCACTGTGGAGTATATAATACTGTGTGGGGCCACTGTGGAGTATATAATACTGTGTGGGGGCCACTGTGGAGTATATAATACTGTGTGGGGGCCACTGCGGAGTATATAATACTGTGTGGGGGCCACTGTGGAGTATATAATACTGTGTGGGGGCCACTGTGGAGTATATAATACTGTGTGGGGGCCACTGTGGAGTATATAATACTGTGTGGGGGCCACTGTGGCGTATATAATACTGCGTGGTGGCCACTGTAGAGTAAATAATACTGCGTGGGGGCCACTATGGAGTATATAATATTGTGTGGGGGCCACTGTGGCATATATAATACTATGGGGGCCACTGTGGAGCATATAATACTGTGGGGGCCACTGTGGAGCATATGATACTGTGTGAGGGCCACTGTGGAGTATATAATACTGCGTGGGGGCCACTGTGTAGCATATAATACTGTGTGGGGGCCACTGTGGAGTATATAATACTGTGCGGGGCCACTGTGGAGTATATAATACTGTGTGGGGTCCACTGTGGAGAATATAATATTGTGTGGGGGCCACTGTGGAGCATATAATACTGTGGGGGCCACTGTAGAGCATATGATACTGTGTGGGGGCCACTGTGGAGTATATAATACTGCGTGGGGGGCCACTGTGGTGTATATAATACTGCGTGGGGGCCACTGTGTAGTATATAATACTGCGTGGGGGCCACTTTGGAGTATATAATATTGTGTGGGGGCCACTGTGGCATATATAATACTGTGTGGGGGCCACTGTGGAGTATATAATACTGTGGGGGCCACTGTGGAGCATATGATACTGTATGGGGGACACTGTGGAGTATATAATACTGCGTGGGGGGCCACTGTGGTGTATATAATACTGCGTGGGGGCCACTGTGTAGTATATAATACTGAGTGGGGGCCACTGTGTAGTATATAATACTGTGCGGGGATACTGTGGAGTATATAATACTGTGTGGGGGCCACTGTGGAGCATATAATATTGTGTGGGGGCCACTGTGGAGCATATAATACTGTGTGGGGGTCACTGTGGAGTGGCACTATTAACAGTATAACTCTGTCGCCCAAGGGCCCATAAAAACCTGGAGCCAGCCCTGCCTTCAAATATACCAGAAGATTTTTCACATATTATAATTTTATTTGCTATCTTCAAGGGGAAATGTATGGAAATAAAGCTGACTTTTATTTATTCTCATTTACAGGATTTGTTCCAAATAACAATGCTTTCTCTCTCTCTCTCTCTCCCTGTATATATATATATATATATATATATATATATATATAACAGTACAGACCAAAAGTTTGGACACACCTTCTCATTCCAAGAGTTTTCTGTATTTTCATGACTATAAAAATTGTAGATTCACACTGAAGGCATCAAAACTATGAATTAACACATGTGGAATTATATACTTAACAAAAAAGTGTGAAACAACTGAAAATATGTCTTATATTCTAGGTTCTTCAAAGTAGCCACCTTTTGCTTTGATTACTGCTTTGCACACTCTTGGCATTCTCTTGATGAGCTTCAAGAGGTAGTCACCTGAAATGGTCTTCCAACAGTCTTGAAGGAGTTCCCAGAGATGCTTAGCACTTGTTGGTCCTTTTGCCTTCACTCTGCGGTCCAGCTCACCCCAAACCATCTCGATTGGGTTCAGGTCTGGTGACTGTGGAGGCCAGGTCATCTGGCGTAGCACCCCATCACTCTCCTTCTTGGTCAAATAGCCCTTACACAGTCTGGAGGTGTGTTTGGGGTCATTGTCCTGTTGAAAAATAAATGATGGTCCAACTAAACGCAAACCGGATGGAATAGCATGCCGCTGCAAGATGCTGTGGTAACCATGCTGATTCAGTATTCCTTCAATTTTGAATAAATCCCCAACAGTGTCACCAGCAAAGCACCCCCACACGATCACACCTCCTCCTCCATGCTTCATGGTGGGAACCAGGCATGTAGAGTCCATTCGTTCACCTTTTCTGCGTCGCACAAAGACACGGTGGTTGGAACCAAAGATCTCAAATTTGGACTCATCAGACCAAAGCACAATTTCCACAGGTCTAATGTCCATTCCTTGTGTTCTTTAGCCCAAACAAGTCTCTTCTCCTTGTTGCCTGTCCTTAGCAGTGGTTTCCTAGCAGCTATTTTACCATGAAGGCCTGCTGCACACAATCTCCTCTTAACAGTTGTTGTAGAGATGTGTCTGCTGCTAGAACTCTGTGTGGCATTGACCTGGTCTCTAATCTGAACTGCTGTTAACCTGCGATTTCTGAGGCTGGTGACTCGGATGAACTTATCCTCCACAGCAGAGGTGACTCTTGGTCTTCCTTTCCTGGGGCGGTCCTCATGTGAGCCAGTTTCTTTGTAGCGCTTGATGGTTTTGGCCACTGCCCTTGGGGACACTTTCAAAGTTTTCCCAATTTTTCGGACTGACTGACCTTCATTTCTTAAAGTAATGATGGCCACTCGTTTTTCTTTACTTAGCTGCTTTTTTCTTGCCATAATACAAATTCTAACACTCCATTCAGTAGGACTATCAGCTGTGTATCCACTTGACTTCTGAACAACACAACTGATGGTCCCAACCCCATTTATAAGGCAAGAAATCCCACTTATTAAACCTGACAGGGCACACCTGTGAAGTGAAAACCATTTCAGGTGACTACCTCTTGAAGCTCATCAAGAGAATGCCAAGAGTGTGCAAAGCAGTAATCAAAGCAAAAGGTGGCTACCTACCTAGAATATAAGACATATTTTCAGTGGTTTCACACTTTTTTGTTAAGTATATAATTCTACATGTGTTAATTCATAGTTTTGATGCCTTCAGTGTGAATCTACAATTTTTATAGTCATGAAAATACAGAAAACTCTTGTAATGAGAAGGTGTGTCCAAACTTTTGGTCTGTACTGTATATACAAATATATATGAGAGAGAGTGAGAGAGAATTATTATTTCAAACTAATTTACCTGCCTGATATAGTAATACCAATAATCCATCTGCTAGCATCTCACTGAATAAACTCACTCCTAAATGTAACCATAAGATCAACAAATTTAGTACACAATTGGGCATACAACAGATTGGTAAACACAATAGATTTCCCTTCGGCCATTGTTTCTTTGTCAGATGTGCTCTGTTCAGGTTCACTAATGAGCTAGAATGTGGTAAACATTTCCTGCCTTGCTCAAGTTAATAAATACAGATGGTTTGTATCCTGTATTAACTCAATATACCCCTAGACAGATTTACCAGATTCTTTTACTCTGGAAATTATATAATTTATTTCCCATTAGGTCATTTCCCGGAAATGTAGTTGTGGCCAACTTCCTTTTCCCCAAGTTTTCTCTTTGTATAAGATAGCAATATGGGTTCAGAAATAAGCTATGTGAATGTAAACACAATAGACAATTCATAATAAATAGAAATTCATCATCTGCTGAAACTCTTTTTTTTAATACTAGATCATGAACCTCCTTATAAAATGCAGCTTTTACAGCTTTTATATTTAGGTAGCCATTCTGTACTGTGTAGTTATGATATTGGATACATTAAACTGTAAATATCTCTTAATTTTCTTTCACACTTTTGATTAAAAAAATGCACTAAAAATTTTCAAAAAAACGTATCTCATTCAAAAAAAATATATCAATGAGACACCTAGAACATGACTGCCACGATTTCTGATCAAACCCCAGCTAATCTGCTATAGGTGACCTATCTTAAGGCTGAGGCCCCACATTGTGGAAATGCAGCTTTTTTTGTTGCTGATTTTGCTGGGAAGTTTTGAGAAAAAGTCATGAGTGGATTTAACAGGGAAACGTCTTACTGTTTCCTTCATATTTCCCATTCTTTTTCAAGCCACTCCTGATTTTGGCTCAAAAAACCGCAGCAACATATGCAACAAAAACGCTGCATTTCCACAACATAGGGCCTAAGCCTAAAGCGGTTTTCCTGGCTTAAAACATTGATGGCAGGTGATATACAGAGAATGTAGCAGGAAGCAGACAGCTCTATTCCTCTGTGTAGTGGCAGAACTGAGTCACTTCAGCTTAGGTCCCATTCAATGAATGGGAGCTGATCTGCAGTACCTGGTCTGGCCACTACCGGGACAAAAGAGCTGTCTGCTTCCTGCTCCATTCTCTGTGTAGGAGCTGCAGAAAACAGCTGATCAATGCGGTGTCAGGTGTAGTCAGGGCAGTACTGGCAGTATGGCCAGGGGCCCTATCAAAGTGCCAGTTAAAAGGGGCCCAGCAGCTGGCACCAGCATGGGTCAAGTAGAATTTCATTAACGGCATGCATTACCCACCAGCAGCATAGGAGGAATTGAAAGAAAAAGATGGGATGCAAAGACAGGGTGACATGATTTGCTCTCTGCTACTCCCTACAGATCTATAGTGTCTCTGGAGCTAGTGGTTAAGCTACTTCATTAGTATTCACTGCACTGCACTAATGAAGTGGTCAGGATCATTAAAGCAGTAGGGACGGGGAGAGAAACTGTCAGCAGAGGAGACTGAGAGAGTTGAGGGCACTGGGTGGCTGTTTTTGTCTCACACAAACTTTTTATTAGGCTCCCTGCCCCTGGCTGTGCTGTCCTGGTCCAACTTGCTCTGCTTGACTTTCTTTCTTGACTTTGGGAAGTTCAGGAATCTCATTTCGGAATCCCAGAGCAGCTTCATCACTGCACAGCTCTCAAGGACCCATCATACTAAAGGGCTACAGCTGCAGCATCACTGCTCCAGTGTGATCTCACAATTTCCTGATCTGCAGCATCTAATTTCCTATCTTGCTGGTATCGCATTGTATTTTCATCCTGAGCCTTCTGGTTCATGAATACAATGATAGGACTATAATAAACTCTGACATATAGATGGCACAATTAGGCCAGGGCCACACAGCAACTTTGGTCATGAATCTTTTTGCCAGTCATGTTGTCCTGCGTCTAATTCACTTATGTGAGGGGGAGTTGTACGCCTATGTAGCGGATGTTGCGTCCATGGCTTTTAGTTAAAAAAAAAAAAAAAAAAAAATAGAAGCAATAACCTATATTGCATTTCTTACAAATAACTCAAACAAAATATAGCAAAATGTATATCTTTATTTATACAAGCCACATAGCTTAAAAACACTTAAAATGTGTGTGAGAAAAACAAAAGGGGGCAGAGGTTGTGGCAAACTTGAAAACACAGGTAAGCTAAATAATCAAAAAATAAATAACTGTGCAAATATCAATGTAGTCCAAATTAATGCCATACAATAAATAAATAAATGTTACAGATATAATTCATAAATAAATTCATTGCTGACCACCTGGTTGAAACATAAATAAAAAAGGACCCCAATATACAATTAATAAATGTAGTAGCCAAAGGTGAAGCTATATTGTATAACAGTGCATCAAGCAGTACATAATATAAGACCCAATGGGTGAAGATATACTATTAATATATTTTATTTTTATACTGCCAACATATTCCGCAGCACTTTACTATTAAGTATGCATCCAGACAACAATTAATCCATATACAGGGCCTTGCGAAAGTATTTGGCCCCCTTGAACTTTTCAACCTTTTGCCACATTTCAGGCTTCAAACATAAGGATATAAAATTTAAATTTTTTGGTGAAGAATCAACAACAAGTGGGACAAAATTGTGAAGTGGAACGAAATTTATTGGATATTTTAAACTTTTGAAAAAATAAAAAACTGAAAAGTGGGGAGTGCCAAATTATTTGTAGCGCCACCTTTTGCTGCGATTACAGCTGCAAGTCGCTTGGGGTATGTCTCTATCAGTTTTGCACATCGAGAGACTGAAATTCTTGCCCATTCTTCCTTGGAAAACAGCTCGAGCTCAGTGAGGTTGGATGGAGAGCATTTGTGAACAGCAGTTTTCAGCTCTTTCCACAGATTCTCGATTGGATTCAGGTCTGGACTTTGATTTGGCCATTCTAACACCTGGATACGTTTATTTGTGAACCATTCCATTGTAGATTTTGCTTTATGTTTGGGATCATTGTCTTGTTGGAAGATAAATCTCCGTTCCAGTCTCAGGTCTTTTGCAGACTCCAACAGGTTTTCTTCCAGAATGGTCCCGTATTTGGCTCCATCCATCTTCCCATCAATTTTAACCATGTTCCCTTTCCCTGCTGAAGAAAAGCAGGCCCAAACCATGATGCTGCTACCACCAAGTTTGACAGTGGGGATGGTGTGTTCAGGGTGATGAGCTGTGTTGCTTTTACGCCAAACATATTGTTTTGCATTGTGGCCAAAAAGTTCTATTTTGGTTTCATCTGACCAGAGCACCTTCTTCCACATGTTTGGTGTGTCTCCCAGGTGGCTTGTGGCAAACTTTAAACGAGACTTTTTATGGAGATCTTTGAGAAATGGCTTTCTTCTTGCCACTCTTCCATAAAGGCCAGATTTGTGCAGTGTACGACTGATTGTTGTCCTATGGACAGACTCTCCTACCTCAGCTGTAGATCTCTGCAGTTCATCCAGAGTGATCATGGGGCTCTTGGCTGCATCTCTGATCAGTCTTCTCCTTGTTTGAGATGAAAGTTTAGAGGGACGGCCGGGTCTTGGTAGATTTGCAGTGGTCTGATACTCCTTCCATTTCAATATGATCGCTTGCACAGTGCTCCTTGGGATGTTTAAAGTTTGGGAAATCTTTTTGTATCCAAATCTGGCTTTAAACTTCTCCACAACAGTATCACGGACCTGCCTGGTGTGTTCCTTGGTCTTCATGATGCTCTCTGCTCTTTAAACAGAACCCTGAGACTATCACAGAGCAGGTGCATTTATACGGAGACTTGTTTACACACAGGTGGATTATATTTATCATCATCAATCATTTAGGACAACATTGGATCATTCAGAGATCCTCACTGAACTTCTGGAGAGAGTTTGCTGCACTGAAAGTAAAGGGGCCGAATAATATTGCACGCCCCACTTTTCAGTTTTTTTTTTTTTTTTCAAAAGTTTAAAATAACCAATAAATTTCATTCCACTTCACAATTGTGTCCCACTTGTTGTTGATTCTTCACCAAAATATAAAATTTTATATCCTTATGTTTGAAGCCTGAAATGTGGCAAAAGGTTGAAAAGTTCAAGGGGGCCGAATACTTTCTCAAGGCACTGTACATAAAGAGGTGAAAAAGTCTACAAGTGGAGAAAACCAATGGGGAGTAATCGATCTTCTTCAGCCTCAACCCACTGAATGGATAGCACAGTGTCTCAACAATCTGATGTATCTTGAAAAAGTGATAGTGAAAAACGTTTGAATACACACCAATCTGTGAGTACTTGGAAATTCTGGAAGAGGGGCAAGATCTTATGGTAATTCATTTGTCACAACATCCACTTACTGATGATCAAGTATCTGTTTTGGGATTTGGATTGACGTTTTGTCCGATGGCTCACTTTGATAAATTTGTTGCCATAAAGGTTATCTTGTTTGCTAGGAAGCTATTGCTAACCAAACATTTTTCTAAGGAAAATGTCTCATCTATCTTCACAGCCCAGGAGGAATTGGAGGCACTCACAATATTAGATCTATTATTGAAACAACAGACACAGCTGGGGAGCTTTCCTTCAGATATAAGGGAAAAAAAATCAACCATATTTTCCCCCTTTTCACTAAGTCCACATGTTAGGTCCACATGTGAAGCCATATTACAGATACCTGAATGTGGATATTCTGGCAACTTATCCAACTTATGCAGCATGTACTATCCTGCTCCTTTCCCGCTCTCCCCTCCCTACCCACAATACTGCACAGGCTTCAGCGTTCTGCATGCCACCTGCACAGTCCACTATATATATCTGTGATCCCCAGAGGAATCCACACGTATGCTCTCTTTGTGATCCAGTCTGGTAAGCTGCTGTTCATTATTATTCCTATTATTTTCCATGGCACATCGTTATAATTTGTTTTTTGCCCACCATTAGCTATACTTTTTATTTTTATTATTTTTTTTCCCCTTCATCACAATTACCAATTCGATTTACTTATTCATGCTTACTCACTTAGTGTCAGTTGACTAAATACCATATCTGAACATGTTAGTTTTCACTCATAATACACTGGTTATTATATTATATTATATTATTTTATCAGACACAATATACAGTGGGGAAAAAAAGTATTTAGTCAGCCAACAATTGTGCAAGTTTTCCCACTTAAAAAGTTGAGAGAGGCCTGTAATTGACATCATAGGTAGACCTCAACTATGAGAGACAAAATGAGAAAACAAATCCAGAAAATCACATTGTATGATTTTTAAATAATTTATTTGCAAATTATATTGGAAAATAAGTATTTGGTCAATAACAAAAGTTCATCTCAATACTTTGTTATATATCCTTTGTTGGCAATGACAGAGGTCAAACGTTTTCTGTAAGTCTTCACAAGGTTGGCACACACTGTTGCTGGTATGTTGGCCCATTCCTCCATGCAGATCTCTAGAGCAGTGATGTTTTGGGGCTGTCGCTGGGAAACACGGACTTTCAACTCCCTCCAAAGGTTTTATATGGGGTTGAGATCTGGAGACTGGCTAGGCCACTCCAGGACCTTGAAATGCTTCTTATGAAGCCACTCCTTCATTGCCCTGGCAGTGTGCTTGGGATCATTGTCATGCTGAAAGACCCAGCCACGTTTCATCTTCAATGCCCTTGCTGATGGAAGGAGGTTTACACTCAAAATCTCACTATACATGGCCCCATTCATTCTTTCATGTACACGGATCAGTCGTCCTGGTCCCTTTGCAGAGAAACAGCCCCAAAGCATGATGTTGCCACCCCCATGCTTCACAGTAGGTATGGTGTTCTTTGGATGGAACTCGGCATTCACTCTCCTCCAAACACAACGAGTTGTGTTTCTCCCAAACAGTTCTACTTTGGTTTCATCTGACCATATGACATTCTCCCAATACTCTTCTGGAACATCTAAATGCTCTCTAGCAAACTTCAGACGGGCCCGGATATGTACTGGCTTAAGCAGGGGACACGTCTGGCACTGCAGGATCTGAGTCCCTGGCGGCGTAGTGTGTTACTGACGGTAGCCTTTATTACGTTAGTCCTAGCTTTCTGCTGATCATGTGGTTCTGGGATTTTTGCTCACTTTTCTTGTAATCATTTTGACCCCACGAGGTGAGATCTTGCGTGGAGCCCCTGATCGAGGGAGATTATCAGTGGTCTTGCATGTCTTACATTTTCTAATTATTGCTCCCACAGTTGATTTTTTCACACCAAGCTGCTTGCCTATTGCAGATTCAGTCTTCCCAGCCTGGTGCAGGTCTACAATTTTGTTTCTGGTGTCCTTCCATAGCTCTTTGGTCTTCACCATAGTGGAGTTTGGAGTGTGACTGTTTGTGGTTGTGGACAGGTGTCTTTTATACTGATAATTTCAAACAGGTGCCATTACTACAGGTGAGTGGAGGACAGAGGAGCCTCTTAAAGAAGAAGTTACAGGTCTGTGAGAACCAGAAATCTTGCTTGTTTGTAGGTGACAAAATACTTATTTTCCACCATAATTTGCAAATAAATTCTTAAAAAATCAATATGATTTTCAGGATTTGTTTTCTCATTTTGTCTCTCATAGTTGAGGTCTACCTATGATGTCAATTACAGGCCTCTCTCATCTTTTTAAGTGCTATTCAATTACTTATGTACACATCTTTCTAGCATTAACTAACCATCACCATAGTTTTGATGACTCTATTACACTCATCTACTTTCTATATCTACTTGTATGTATTATATGGATTGTTGACTCCGTTACACTTGATAATGACCTTTATACAATATATACTGTATACATTATCTTTCTATATTTATTTATATATATATATATATATATATATTTATTTATTTTAGTATATTACTCATACAATCATCACTATTATTGTTTTAATGTATAGACAGCTTTTTCTATTACTATTCATTATCTATCATTTATTATTATTATTGTTCATTACACTGTATACCTCTTGTTTGTCATTACCATTGTTGGCCTCTACAAAGATGTCTGCTCGACATCGAAACACGTTGCCTTACCTGTATTATTACTAAGTGGAGTTTATATGTGAATTAAAGTTCATTGATTTTTTTAATAACTCTGGCTAATACTCTTTGACCATTTTTCCTCTACATGCCCACATTGTGGACATGTAGAGGAAAACTCTGCGGACTTTCTGTGAAAATTGCTGCGGAAAAAAAAATGATGCGTTTAGGCCACTGTCTTGTCCGTAGCATTTTTTTGCAGCGATTCACCTTAGCCTCAGAGATGCTATGTGTGACTTCCCAGCTTTACCAGCGTTTCTAAATAAATTTTAAATGCACCTTCAACACCATAATTCTGCAGCCTATTGTACCACATACAGTTTATATGCACACAATGTAAACATTGAATGTAATGCCAGCAACTAATATACCTAAGTGACACTAGGTTCACACCTGCATTCGGGTTTCCATTCGTGGGGTCCGCTTGGGGATCCCACAAATGGAAACCTAATCTGCTTAAAAGAAGCAGTTACCCGTGGACCCCATAGACTATAATGGGGTCCGCCGGGTTTCCGCCCAATTTTTCCTGTAAAAATGTGGAGAGAAAAGCCCTGCTTGCAGGAATTTTCTCTCCATATTTTTAAAGTGAAATGAGGAACAGAATCCCTGCGTGGACATCAGGCACATGTGTGAACCTATCCTGAATCAGAACTGCTTGTATCATTCCCACACATAACATGTATATGAATGATTCTGGAGAAATGTGAAATAAAGTAGTGCTCAAGATGGCTGACATTTTTCTAGACTCTGTATCACTAAATTATTAAAGAATGCTATAGCTTCCTTTTCCCCAACCCCAAATTACTTTAATGCTTCCATAGTTTAGCATCCCGTTTATAAAAACAGAACTAAAAACAATTAGAATAGAAATATTATCCAACACACCACTAGATGGCAAAAGAGTGTCTTTAATGTTTTTATATGGCGAAATTATATTTTTTCCTTGTCATAACATCTGCAGAAGTGCAGATCGCTGCAAAATTCCACTGCAATTACAAATATAATCTGAACTGTAAAGGACAAATAAGATCATTTATAAGTCATATTAAAAAGATCTTTTCACTTTCCAGTCTATATAATAGATATCACTAACAATTGCTTTCTTTGTATGTACCAGGAAAAGGAAGGGAAAACAAAAAGCGTCTTTCCTCTGTTTCATTATTTGCAGCTGCACAAATTGGATAGAAAACATATTTAAATCCTTATTTTATACACATTTTTGAAGAAATGCTTCTGGGTATTTGTTAAAAATGCAAAATTGTAATGCTAAAGCTACACCACTAAATGCATATTATGCTACTAGTGACAGGACCTGTCACTAAGTACAAAATGTTAAATGGCATAGATCATTTTATTGCCCCTGATCAATTTGACTTTTATTTTAACATGCATCCACCCATTCCAAAGATAAAAAAACAAAAAACTCCAAATTGTTCAGGGGCGCAGTGGCAATAAAATGAAGTATATAATTTAGCATTTTGTACTTGGTGACTGGTCCTCTTTAAATCGAGCTGATTTGCATTATAGAACTTATGGACTTTACAATGGCTTTGTCCTTACATTACCCTTTGTCCTCAGAATAGTCTTCAGTAGCACAGCTGATGGCTTACAGATTTTTTACATGCTTTATCACTGTGTATAGGAGGTCATACACACTAGAAGGAACTACAGTATAAGCCCAGACTGAGTGAAGTGCTTGCGCTGTGAGGGGACGAAGAGAGGAAGCTGCAATATCAGGAACGCCAGAGGGATGACGGCCTAAGCAGCCAGGTGAGCAGCCCATGTCCCAATATCCCACTTAGAAGGCAGCTTTAGGCTAAGGGCCCACGTTGCGGAAACGCAGCTTATTTTGTTGTGGTTTTTTGGCTCAAAAAAAAAAAGCCACAACAAAATCTGCAACAAAAAAAGCTGCGTTTCTGCAACGTGGGGCCTTAGCCTTATAGTGGTATAAAGTAAGGAGAGCTCAGACTCTCCAGTACATTTTGTGCTCCCTCATTTGTGTGCTTACTCTTTGTGTCTCTTGCAGTTCACTTTTGTATGACCCTTGTAACAAGTGGAATTTGTATTAAATAAATGAGTAAATTCCTCCAGTAATTAAAATGACTGTACAAAAGCTGAAACGGCATATTGAAGTAGAAATTGCTTGAGGATTTTTTGGGGACAGCCTGCTGCTGATACTGCAGTTCTGCTGCTCAAGGCATTTTTCTACATGGCCTTCCTAAAGGCTAAAACATTATTCTGAACAAGTTACAGAAATTTACAGTGAAAAATTTCAGTTTAATACAAACATTTCTCTTGGACAGTGGAGTCCAACTAGCCAGTTTTATCAACTGTTGCAAATCTACAACTCAATAGATGCATAGGTATATACATATTGCTACACTGCTAAAACCACTCTTGGTTCCTGGTGGTTACATAGCTGATACTGGATGTACATACTTCTACCTTCTGCTCAATCCCCTCCTGGCTTTGACTCAAAAAAACGCAGCAAAATCTGAAACAAAAAGCTGCGTTTCCACGATGTGGGGCCTCATCCTTAGTCTGATGCCCCACGTTGCAGAAAAGATGCTTTTTTTGTTGCAGATTTTGCTATGGTTTTTAAGCCAAACCTAGGAGTGGCTACAAAAGAAATGGGAAATATATAGGAAGCTCTTATACTTCTCCTTTCTGCTTAATCCACTCCGTGGGTTTGGCTCAAAAAAACGCAGCAAAATCTGCAATAAATAAGCTGCGTTTCCACAACGTTGGGCCTCAGCCACAAAAAAGTTTTCTTATCACAGATACAATTGCTGTGGCCAACTAGACATTTCCACTGCGATGGCTGCAGCTAGAGATGGGTGAACCTCTCTAGATATGTCTCATTTCTGGTTCATGTGGCTTGGGTCCCAGATATGTTTTGGGTTGAACAAGTTTGGCACAATCCACAACTTAAATTGGCTTAAAACTTAGTATATAACCCTGCCAGGGCTCATAGGAACCTGTCTATCCAATGTTTAGCTCTCTAAGACAAAGTTCACAGCCGAAGTTATGTCAAAGTGAAAGTGACATTTATGTCTATGAAAAAACGGACAGTAAGCAGTGGATACAAAATAGATACAAAAGAGTTTAAAGGGAATCTATCATTACATTTTTAACTGAAGACAAGTTGGAATAGCCTTTATTAAGGCTATTCTATTCCTACCTTTATTTATCTTCTGCTTGTCGCCATTCTCGAAAAAATAAGTTCTATTCCCATATGCAAATTATGCTCAGGGAGAACAGGGGGCATTCCCCCTGTGCTCTGAGCACACCATCGTCATCATCGGAACGCCGCCTCCATTAACTGTTATTAACGCCCCCTGTATCGTCTTCTTTCTCTTCACTGCGTAAGCAGCCGACGCTGTGATCCTTGGGATCAAAATCCCACACAAGCGCTGTTGGCTCTGCCACTTGGTTTGGGCAGAGCCGACAGCGCATGCTGCCACTTGCTTTTACACATTTTAAGATTTATAATGTCCAAAAATTACCTTTTTTGGTGGGGAAAAGGTGCTAGCTGTGGTTTTTTTTAGACACACATGGCGGTTATAAAAGTTAATCCATGACATATATCTACCACAAAATAGTGATATTAAACACTACAATTTGTCCTGCAAAGAAACAAGCCCTCATACAGTCAAATTAATGGAAAAATAAAAAAGTTATAGCTCTTGGTATGTGACGATGGAAGAATGCAAAAAAAGTTTGGTCACTAAGACTCCACGGTGGCTCAGTGGTTAGCACTGCAAACTTGCAGCGCTGGAGTCCTGGATTTGAATACTGCCAAGGACAACATCTGCAAGGAGTTTGTATATTCTCCCCGTCTTTGCGTGGGTTCCCTCCCACACTTCAAAGACATACTGATAGGGAATATAGATTGTGAGCCCTATATGGGACAGTGACTAACAATATCTGTAAAGCTCTGCAGAATATGATGGCGCTATATAAGTAAAGCTTAAAAAAAAAAAAAAAAGGACAGTCACTAAGGGGTTAAGTTAGGCAATAGTGTGATGTTTTTGTTTAAAATGAGATGTGGTCTCCTATACAGAGACTTAACTTGAAGCTCCAGCTCTCTTGCTAAATCTGTAATAGGGCCCCTACCTACCTTGCCATGTAGAATAGTAGTATATTTTATTTTTTTATTTTATTTTTTTATTAGAATATAAAAAGTTTACAGCAAAAGAACAAAAATTACACTCCCCATCCTCCCTGCCCTCTTGTGCTTTCTTCAGCTTAAATATCTCTTTTCTCTTTTGGATATTCAATCCATAACTGATCTCTAATTTTATGGGATGTAACTCCCATACAATTTTTAATAAACAATCTCCATTTTTTCTTAAATGCCTTATAACCATAACAACAATGTATTAATGAAGCCTTACCCAGTCCACATTTGGGGCATTGCTGTTTGGGGCATTGCTGCATCCGGGGACATATTTCTCCAAATAACAATATTTTATTGCATCTTAATCCACTGTTCCAAAATAATCACCACTTTATTGCCTTTCCAGATTTGTATGCTTAATTCTTGTGTATGGAGTTGCATTCCTTTCTCCAAACTTCTATCCCCTTTTACCAGCTTGTTTTTCTTAAATATTGCATAAATATTAGATTATGGATTTCTGTACTCATCAAATATTCTATTAAAGGGCTAGATCTCATTCTATTTCCTCTTTACCTCCAAGCTATTTATAAAATTCTCTCATTTGCTTATACAAAAAATACTATTTATCGCCTACTCCATATGAACATTGGAGATCACAAAAGTCTTAGATTTTTCCACGAACATCAAAAATATTTTTAACTCAACCCATACCTACATACAGGTGCATCTCAATAAATTAGAATATTTTTGAACCGTTCATTCATTTCAGTAATTCAATTCATAATCAGAAGTCTTCCATGATTGTTTGTCCTACTGAACCAGACTGAGGGACCATTTAAAGGCTTAGGAAACCTTAGCAGGTGACACACTGAATTTACAATACTGAACTTATGTAACGTCTCTGCCTGCGCTGCGGCACAAGAGGCGTGTTCAGTTTGATTCCTTATTTAACCCCTTCCCACCGGTGACATTTTTCGATGTTCGTTTTTTGTTTTTGACTCCACCCCTTCCAAACCCAATAACTTTTTTATTTTTCTGTTCTCAGAGCCATATGAGGTCTTAATGTTTGTGGGACAAATTTTTTTTTCATGATGCTACCATTTATTATTCTGTACAATGTACTGGAAAGCTGGAAAACAATTCAGAATGGGGTGGATTTGAAGAAAAAGTGCATTTGTGTGACTTTCTTACGGGCTTCGTTTTTACGGCGTTCATTCCACAGCCAAAATGACATGTCATCTGTATTCTATGTTTCGGTACGATTCCAGGGATACCAAATTTATATGGTTTTATTTACATTTACCCCTTAACAAAAATCCAAAACTGTGCAAAAATATATATTTTTTAAAAGTCGCCATATACTGACACCCGTAACTTTTTTATACTTTTTGCAGGGACAGGTGTACTTTTTAGTTATATCATTTTTGGGAATGTCTATTGCTTTGATCACTTTTTATTCAAATTTTTATCAGAGGCGAAACTGCGAAAAAACTGCGGTTTGGCACTTTTGATTTTTTTTTCCCGCTATGGCGTTTACCGTACGGGAAAAATATTTTTATAGATTTGTAGGCTGGGCATTTTCAGACACAGGGATACCTAATGTGTATGTGTTTCAGAGTATTTAACTACTTTTATATGTGTTTTAGGGAAAGTGGGGTGATTTGAACTTAAGATTCTTGTTGCTCAGTCTGAACACTGTCCTAGACTATGTAATTGAATTTCAGCCACACCCGTCTCCTGCAACTTTGTTTCTCTCTGCTCCTCAAATAGTTAATCTCAGCCTTGCCTGAGTGATTGACAGCTTATCATCCTATCAAGTCTAGGGCGGGTTCTTTCTTCCTATTTATTCTTTGCTCACATTCACATTGGCGCTTGCTATTGCTTCTTGTGTACTGGCCTTTACGCTTTGCTGTTTTGTTACCAGTATTCCTATTCCTATTCCTGACCTCTGGTTTTGTCTTTGACTATTCTCTTGGATTTTGATTCTGTACTGCATTGCTCGTCTGTTACTGACCCCTTGGCTAGCTGACCTCCCTTTTTGTTGTTCGTCCTGTCCACGTTCTTTGTTGCCACTTATATTAAGAAGGGACTGTCGACCAGTTGCTGGCTGTCGCCTAGGACAGATCAGGCAAGTTAGCCAAGGACAGTGGGGGGGTTCAGCTTTAGGGCTCACTGTCTTGTTGTGTCCCTCCCCCCAGGGGTCTGCAGCAGCACTGGGGAATTGCTCAACTGTCAATTCCCTTACAACTTATTTACAATATTTCAATTTTCTTAGATTTGGGTTTTCATTACCTGTAATCCATAATCAACATTTACAGAAATAAAACGTTTGGTGAGTTGCTTGCTCTTTCACGTTATTGTGTGGCAAAGGCTCCCCCTGCTGATGACTCCAGCCAGCATCATTTAAGGCTCCCTCTAGTGATCACTGCAGTCAGAGACATGTTATTATCTCATATGGCATAGCCTCTCCCTAATGGTGGCTGCGGCCGGAGGTCTATCACTATACAATATAAATAAAGAGTTTATAAAAAAAAGAAATAAAACACTTGAAATAGAACACTCTGTGTGTAAACAATCTAGAAAATATAGGAGGTCACTTTTTTAATTTAATTACTGAAATAAATAAACGTTTCAAAGATATTCTAATTTATTGAGATGGACCGCTCCCTCGCCAAAAGTCTTCACCCTCGAGTCCCCACCATATATATCCCCTGCATTCGAGCTAGCTTCGGCCATTCTGTCCATAATCCTGTTGACATTGCGGATGCCTTCCGCTCCTACTATCATGACTTATACAACCTTAGGGGTCACTATGCTGACCTAAACCCGGAGTCTACAGTCGCGAAGATGCGGAACTATGTTAACAAAACGGCCCTCCCCACGCTCTCTAGCACAGACAGGGCAGCTTTTGACGAACCCTTCACCGAGGAGGAACTGTCAACGATAATTCGGGAGGTTCCTCCAGGTAAATCCCCCCGGGCCTGATGGCTTCACCCCCCGCTTCTATAAGATGTGTAGAGATTAGTTAGCCCCTTCCTTACTCCGGGTGTTTAATAGCCTAGACGGCGACACTCCATTCACACGACAGTATCTTTTGGCCCTGGTCACTGTTGTCCCCAAACCTGGCAAAGACCCCACTGTTGCGCGAGCTATCGCCCGATATCCCTTCTAAACGTCTACGTCAAACTGTTCGCTAAATTGCTCGTGAATCGCCTCTCCCCCTTGATGCCTGCCTTGATCCATACCGATCAAGTTGGTTTCATCACCGGCCGGGAAGCTAAGGACAACATATGCAAGAGTCTTCTCGTTTCTGAAACAGCGTGCTCCCGTAATCTGTCTCCTCTCTGTTGACGTCGAGAAGGCATTTTATCGTGTACACTGGGGATTCTTGCGCACCACCCTGGAACAAATAGGACTTGGCCCTACTTTCCTGAACAAAATCTTGTCTCTCTATGGCGACACTACAGCTAGGGTACGCTCCAATGGCCTCCTATCGGATCCCTTCACAGTCCGTAACGGTACTAGACAGGGTTTCCCCTTATCCCCCCTCCTCTATGCACTGGTAATGGAACATCTTGCTGTAGCCTTACGGGAGTGCGCTGGCGTACGGGGTCTTCAGATAGGTCGCTTCCAGGTTAAGACGGTGTTGTACACAGAGGACCTTCTCCTCTATGTCACCCAAGCCCGTGTCTTCTTACCATCCATCCTTAAAGAGTTCAAATGCTTCGGTAACATGTCTAACTTTAAGGTTAACCTCTCCAAGTGTGAAGCCCTTAATGTGTCCCTACCACAGACGGAGGTGGTGCATCTTGCCCCCAAGTTTCCCTTTAAATGGCTGCCTCGTTCTATTAAATATCTAGGGATACAGATCCCTTCTGACCCCTCGGATCTGTTTCACCTTAACTACACCCCCCTGCTGGAGAAAACCAAGAGTGATCTGAGGTCCTTTGGTGCCCTTGGGTTGTCCTGGTTTGGACGCATCAATGCTTTAAAAATGGATGTAGTCCCCCCGGTTTTTATATCTCTTCCAGGCCCTGCCAATCCCAGTTCCAAGGAGCTACTTCTCGACACTCCAAACTCTATTTGGGCGTTTTTGTTTGGGGCTCCTCTCGCAGCAGACTGAACTTTCGGACCCTCACCCGGCGCAAGTCCAACGGGGGGGGGGTGGGTCTTCCGGACCCCCACCTGTATTACAGAGCAGCTGTCCTTTTGCGCCTCTTTGATTGGCGATACAGAGCTCTGGATAAACAATGGGTGTCCATAGAAGCAGATCTCCTCTCTACTTCTCTCCCTTCCTTGCCGTAGATCGCCTCCCATTATCGTACGACTTCAGCACGACTCACTCTTTTCTCCTTGTTTCCTGTCTGTCTGGGACCGTGTGTGCCAGACTTATTTGCTGGCTAGGTTCCCTGGACCCTTATGCCCTCTTTTTCGGAACTCTATGTTTCCTCTGGGTCTCTCTGCTCGTCGATTCCTTTGCTGGTCTGCTAGTGATGACATTAGGTTAGGTAAGGTTGCTGGGTCAACACCGTTCTCATCCCTTAGCCAATTGCAGGCATCTGCCCCTGACATTCCACTTTCCTGGCTGGAATACAACCAATTAACTGACTTTCTCCGCAAGTTCTCCTTGCTGTCCCTGCTCTCCTCTACTCCCACTACCTTGGAGAGTATCCTCCTTCAGACTGAGGCCCCGATGCGTACCTTCTCGCTACTCTACGACATCCTTATGACGGCTGCCACTCTGGGCTTCCCCCCTTACACCAGACTTTGGGAAAAGGACCTGGATTTACGTCTCTCTCCTGCTGACTGAGCTCATTCCTTCCTGTTTGTTCACAAATTGCTGCTGCCTTGTAGTGCCCAGGAAAAAATTTTTAAAATCCTCACCCGCTGGTACCGGTGCCCAGACCTCCTTCACAAGTTCTATCCTACTGTCTCTGACAAATGCTGTGGTTCCACTGTGGGCTCTCTCTTCCACATTTGGTGGGAGTGCAGTGAAATTCAGTCCTTTTGGTCTTCCCTGTTCTCTCTTTATACTAAAGTTAGTGGTCGGTCCGTGGCTCCCTCTCCCCAACTGGCTCTCCTCTCCCTTGTTCCGGGTAAGATATCCAAGGTTAAGGGAGACCTCAAGCGTCATTTTCTCACGGCCACCAGGACGGTTATTCCTCAGCAATGGCGAAGCACTACAACCCCCCTCATTGATGGAGTGGCTACAGGAGTTCCTTCTCATCAGGAGGATGGAGGTTTTGGTTGCGGAGAATTTTACAGACTTCTCTAAGTTTGACGCCCTCTGGAGGTCATGGGTTGTGTTCCAGGAGTCTTCAGAGTTTACCACACTCTTTTCATAAGCCGTCCTGGTCCTGAGAGACCACTCTCTGTCGCCCTGGTGGTTTCTGGCCTTCTCCCCGGACTCCCCCCTCCTCCCTATTGTCTCCTCCTTTGTTGCCTGTTCCCCCTTGTGTCTTTGTTTACTTGTTGCTTTCTTCCCTGCTTCCTACCGATTCTACTTCCTTGCTCTTCTCCAAGATTTTGTGGTCCCTGCTGGACTCTTTGTTTCTCGTAGATCTGGATACCATGGGCAGGGTTTTGTTCTGATGCCTCTCACAGTTCACTTTCCCTTTTTCTTAGTCTTTGATTGATTTCATATTTGTCCTTCCTTTGGCATGCCTGTTTCGGACTTGATGGTTTGCCTATGCACTGGCTTATGGCATTTTTTTTAAGCACCTTCTGGTATGCTATGCTATGTCTTGTTACTGTTTTGTTACATAGAAAACTTCAATAAAACTTGATTACACCTAATTTATTAAGGTGCACCTGTATTCACATTCTCTCAAGATTTTAACCCCAATCTTATGTACAATTCCAGGATGGTCAGTAACCCTCAGTAATCTTGAAATACAAGTTGGCAATCCACACTACTTTTATAATGATATCCAACCAGTGGAATCTGAAATCACCATCATGTTTCCAATAAGTTTCACTTTCTCTTTATCTGCATACAATAACCCTATTAATGAATGAGGATAAACCAGATCAAGGTTTGCATACTTTTCCCTCCCTTTCATTCAATCAATCCAATACCTCATAAGGCAGGAAATATTATACAGTGGGGAAAAAAAAGTATTTAGTCAGCCACCAATTGTGCAAATTCTCCCACTTAAAAAGATGAGAGAGGCCTGTAATTGACATCATAGGTAGACCTCAACTATGAGAGACAAAATGAGAAAACATATCTAGAAAATCACATTGTATGATTTTTTTAAGAATTTATTTGCAAATTATGGTGGAAAATAAGTATTTGGTCACCTACACACAAGCAAGATTTCTGGTTCTCACAGACCTGTAACTTCTTCTTTAAGAGGCTCCTCTGTCCTCCACTCATTACCTGTAGTAATGGCACCTGTTTGAAATTGTTATCAGTATAAAAGACACCTGTCTACAACCTCAAACAGTCACACTCCAAACTCCACTATGGTGAAGACCAAAGAGCTGTGGAAGGACACCAGAAACATAATTGTAGACCTGCACCAGGCTGGGAAGACTGAATCTGCAATAGGCAAGGAGCTTGGTGTGAAGAAATCAACTGTGGGAGCAATAATTAGAAAATGGAAGACATACAAGACCACTGATAATCTCCCTCGATCAGGGGCTCCACGCAAGATCTCACCCTGTGGGGTCAAAATGATTCAAAGAACGGTGAGCAAAAATCCCAGAACCACACAGGGGGACCTAGTGAATGACCTGCAGAAAGCTGGGGCTAACGTAATAAAGGCTACAGTCAGTAACACACTACGCCGCCAGGGACTCAGATCCTGCAGTACCAGACGTATCCCCCTGCTTAAGCCAATACATATCCGGGCCCGTCTGAAGTTTGCTAGAGAGCATTTGGATGTTCCAGAAGAGTATTGGGAGAATGTCATATGGTCAGATGAAACCAAAGTAGAACTGTTTGGTAGAAACACAACTCATCGCGTTTGGAAGAGAGTGAATGCTGAGTTGCATCCAAAGAACACCATACCTACTGTGAAGCATGGGGGTGGCAACATCATGCTTTGCAGCTGTTTCTCTGCAAAGGGACCAGGACAACTGATCCGTGTACATGAAAGAATGAATGGAGCCATGTATCGTGAGATTTTGAGTGCAAACCTCCTTCCATCAGCAAGGGCATTGAAGATGAAACATGGCTGGGTCTTTCAGCATAACAATGATCCCAAGCACACCGCCAGGACAACGAAGGAGTGGCTTCGTAAGAAGCATTTCAAGGTCCTGGAGTGGCCTAGCCAGTCTCCAGATCTCAACCCCATAGAAAACCTTTCGAGGGAGTTGAAAGTCCGTGTTTCCCAGCAACAGTCCCAAAACATCACTGCTCTAGAGGAGATCTGCATGGAGGAATGGGCCAACATACCAGCAACAGTGTGTGCCAACCTTGTGAAGACTTACAGAAAACTTTTGACCTCTGTCATTGCCAACAAAGGATATATAACAAAGTACTGAGATGAACTTTTGTTATTGACCAAATACTTATTTTCCACCATAATTTGCAAATCAATTCTTTAAAAATCATATAATATGATTTTCTGGATTTGTTTTCTCATTTTGTCTCTTATAGTTGAAGTCTACCTATGATGTCAAATACAGGCCTCTCTCATCTTTTTAAGTGGGAGAACTTGCACAATTGGTGGCTGACTAAATACTTTATTTTCCCACTGTATTTCCTAACATCAGGAAAGTCACATCCTCCACACACTTTATTCATCATTAACCTCTTCAAAGATTCCATTGGCCTCTAGTTTTTCCATATAAATCTTCTAAAGCATTTTTCAAGTAGGTCTATATCCTTAGACTTTAATAAGAAAGGTAAAGTTTGCAAAGGAAATAATAAATGTGAAAAACTAACCATCTTTATCATCTGGATCCGGCCAAATAACAAAAAGGGTAATTATTTTCATTTTATCAGTTCTTTTTGTATCTTATGTAATATCCCTTGCATATTCATATTGTACATACCTAAATACGCAATACATAAATACGTGGTCTTCTGGCCCACAAGCTTCATTGCTAATTCATTCACCCATCTTCTATCCGCCTGATCATTTATAAATAATATTTCACTTTTGGCCCTATTAAAGTCCCAAAGTCCTCCAAAACCTCCAATACCAGTGTCATAGATCTCTGTGGGTGCGACAGAAAAAAAAACATCAAATCATCAGCATATAAATATTAACTTCTTGGCTTCTTATCTTTATTCCCTCAGTTTGTCTCATGCTGTTACTAGTAGTATAATGTTGTACCGTGTTAGCCATAGAAAGTAGTGGAAGAGTGAAGAAATCAGGTGATACCTTTTAGAGGCTGAGTATATTTGATAAGTAAGCTTTCAGAAGTACTAGCTCCCTTCATCAGACATGGTGTACTACTAGAAACTGAAACTTTACACTATTTATACATACACAAGACATGGATCTTCAAAAGGATCTTGGAATAACAAAATGCAATATACATAGAGAAGTTATTTACAACAGGTCAGGAAATAAACAGTCTAACATTTGTGGTGCGTAACAGAGGGATCTGTTATCTATCTGTAATCAGGTGGTGATTTATGACCCTCACAGGTCATACATAGTGTGACATGAAGCTGGCATGAATATTAAGTCCAAATTGCAGAGTATGAAATTTTTGCATTAACTTGTACTCCCATTCTTTCCTCTCATTCTGCGTCTTAAAATGTCCCATTAAAACCACAACTCGCAAATCTTCAATAGAGTGGTCTTCTCCGGAGAAATGTGCGGCCACTGGGAGATCTGTTCTGCTGTTATTAATGTTTAATCTGTCTGAGTTCATCCGCTGACTAAGTTTCTGCCCTGTTTCCCCCACATAGAGGCCTGTGGTGGGACATTGCACACACATTATGAGATACACCACATTGGAAGACCTGCAGGAAAATGTGCCCCTAAATCTGTGCACCTGTTATGACTGTGGGACAGGTACACTGTCAGCGGTGTGAATGTGCTTGCAGGTCATGCACCTGTTTTGCAGGCAAGGTGAGGTGCCATTTTCAGTTGGGCCCTTCAGAACAATAATACGCATCAGGTTTGGTGGTTGTCGAAAGGAAAGGAGAGGGGGGACTGGAAATATGTCCTTGAGTCTGTTGTCCCTATGTAGCACAGGTTGGAGCTCCTTGGCAATCCTTCATAGGATCTCCAGCTGTGGGTTGTAGGTGACAACTAGGGGCACTCGGGCTTCTTTCTGGGTCTCTTTATATGTGAGCAGACTGTCTCTGTTAATGGCTGCTGCTTTGTTTAATTGGTTGTCCGTCACTTTTGGTTTGTATCACAATCGGAGAAACTTCGTCCTCAGATCCTGGAGGTGCTTGTCCAGGTCTGCTATGTCGGAGAAAATACGATTGTATCGTATAGCCTGGCTGTAAATAATAGATTGTCTTGTGTGCTTGGGGTGGAAGCTGTCGTTTCTCAGGTAGGGCGTTCTGTCTGTGGGTTTG
Source organism: Leptodactylus fallax (assembly GCA_947044405.1). Classification (NCBI taxonomy): domain Eukaryota; kingdom Metazoa; phylum Chordata; class Amphibia; order Anura; family Leptodactylidae; genus Leptodactylus; species Leptodactylus fallax. The sequence continues at coordinate 5,737,220 of CAMRHE010000001.1, read as the reverse complement.
TGGTATTTTGATGTGAGTAGCCGGTGGTCTTTAATGTATATTGTGGTATCCAGAAAGTGGATTTCACTCTCTGAATACCTAAGTTTAAGGTTGATGGTAGGGAGAAAGTCATTGAAGTCATTATGGAATTGAAGTAGGGCCTCCTCACTTGCAGTCCAGATGACAAGGATATCATCGATATAACGAAGGTAAATCATAGGTTTGGTGGTGCATGTTGATAAATATGCTCCTTCCAGTTCTGCCATAAAGAGATTTGCATACTGGGATGCACATCTGGTCCCCACTGAAGTTCCCATTCGCTGTAGATATAGATCCTCTCCAAAAGTAAAATAGTTGTGGCTAAGGATGAATTGTATGAGTTGGTTTACTGGTTCTGTTGGGAGGTTTTGTTTCTCCAGGTGTACCTGACATGCTGCATGCTGTTAAAAAGACACGCCAAGGGTCCAATCGACAAATTGAACATTAAAAGAGACAAAGGACATGCCCTTTCCCTTTACCTATTTTAATAACTTGAGATACCTATTGACCTATTACAACTTGTGCCTTAGGTTGTATGTATAAAAACAGAACAAAATCAAGCAAATTACCCTGGAATCCCATCTTATTTAATACAGCAAATAGCCACGGCCATCGGACATTAAAAACCTTTTCTGCATTCACCAAAAATAAAGCCAGATCCCCAACCTGCTTTTCCCTGTATTTCACCCAATTCATCACAGCCAGCACTTTCCTAATACTTTTAACAATAGTCCGAACCTTTTACAAAGCCATTTTGGTCTTCCACAATCAATAATGGCATAAATTCAACTAGTTTATCTGCCTTATTATTTATTATTATTTTAGTAAAATATTTTAGATTCTGATTAATCAGAGCAAATGACCTACTGTATAAGATCCTGGAGCAGAAGGCTCTTTCCCTTTTTTATGTAAGCTGTCTCACTCGATGGATTAAGACGTATAAATTCTCTCTACCAGATTCATGAAACACCAAGGATATGCAGTATCAGACTGCATCAAAAAGTTGCTCACCGAGTTCAAATGTCTAACTTTAGTTCTCTCTGATCTATCCTCGGCAGCACTTACCACATCATTAAAATCTCCTCCAATTATTGTAATAGGATGTAAATTTTTACCAGCTCGGTTCCCATTTTGATGAAAAATGGTTTCTGATTCAGATTTGGAGCAAACATATTATAAACACAATTCTTTCTGCGAAAAGTCCAATACAGCCTTAGCCAATCTTGCTTCTTGGTCTCTTTCTGAACTTTTAATCTGATAATTTAACCTTTTATGTACAAGTGTCAACCTGCCTGCCTTCTTTCCTACAGCAGGCGATCCATATACATACCCAACCCATGATCTTTGTATCTTATTCATTTCCTTTGGACCTAAATGTATCTCCTGCAATAGTGTTATATCTGCCCTATCTTATTAAGATGTAGTTTGTTTTTTTTCTCTCTTTGCAAGTGTATTGATACTTTTCACATTCCATGATATTGTTTGTTTGTTTGTTTGTTTGTTTGAGTTGGAAGGGACCTCAAGGGCCATCGAGTCCAACCCCCTGCAAAAGCAGGAATTCCTAAAACATCCCAGCTATATACCTATCCAGTTTCCGCTTGAAGATTTCAATTGATGAAGAACTCACCACCTCCCGTGGCAGCCTATTCCACTCTCTCACTACCCTTACTGTTAGAAAGTTTTTCCTAATGTCTAATCTGAATCTCCTTCCCCTTAGTTTCATCCCATTACTTCTCGTGCTTCCTTCTGCTAATGAGAATAGGGTAGATCCCTCCGCACTGTGACAACCTTTCAGATATTTAAATACCGCTATTAAGTCTCCCCTTAGCCTTCTCTTCTGCAAACTAAGCAGTCCCAATTCTTTTAGCCTCTCCTCGTAGGACATGGTTTGTAGACCTTCCACCATTTTGGTTGCTCTTCTCTGGACCTGCTCCAATGAATCGATGTCTTTCTTAAACTGGGGCGCCCAGAACTGTACACAGTATTCCAGGTGGGGTCTGACCAGGGCAGAGTACAGCGGAATAATTACCTCTCTTGATCTAGCTACAATGCTCGTCTTGATACATCCTAGAATTTGGTTAGCCTTTTTAGCCACCGCACCGCACTGTTGACTCATGTTGAGTTTGCGATCTATTATTATGCCCAGATCCTTTTCCCCTGTACTCTCACTTAGTACTATTCCTCCCATACTATATATGCTTCTTGCATTTCTGTTACCCAGATGTAGAACTTTGCATTTGTCCCTATTGAATACCATTTTGTTCACCTCAGCCCATTGTTCCAGTGTGTCTAAGTCCTTTTGGATGCACTCTCTCTCCTCTCTAGTGTTGGCCATTCCTCCTATCTTTGTATCATCTGCAAATTTTATTAGTTCCCCATTAGCCCCATCATCCAGATCATTTATAAAAATATTAAAAAGTACTGGGCCCAGGACAGAGCCCTGCGGCACCCCGCTTTTTACTTTCTTCCAGTTTGATGTATAGCCATTTAGAATTACTCGTTGTGCCCGATCATTAAGCCAATTGTGAACCCACCTCACTGATATTTTATCAAAGCCATACTTGATCATTTTTTCAATAAGAATGTTATGTGATACTTTATCAAAGGCCTTACTAAAGTCAAGATATACTATGTCCACTGCATTCCCCTGGTCCAACCATTCAGTGACTTTATTATAGAAGGAAATAAGATTAGTCTGGCAAGATTTATTAGGCATAAAGCCGTGCTGGCTTTGATTAATTAAAGCCTTCCCATCCAGGTACCTAATTAAATGTTCTTTAACGATTTGTTCAAAGATTTTTCCTACTATCGAGGTCAGACTTACCGGCCTATAATTTCCTGGGTCGTCCCTATTCCCCTTTTTGTAGATGGGGACCACATTTGCCCTTTTCCAATCTAGAGGGACCACTCCTGTCTCCCATGACTTATTAAAGATTATTGCAAGGGGTTCTGTTATTTCCTCTGCTAATTCTTTTAAAACTCTAGGGTGTAAATCATCCGGTCCTGGGGACTTGGTTTCCTTAATCTTAGCTAAATGTTCTCTTACCAAACCTTCACTTATAATCAGCTTGGAGTCCTCATTCCCCTCATCACTATCACCATTAATGTTGATATTTCCATCCATTTCTTGGGAGAAGACGGATACAAAATATGAATTTAGTAACTCCACTTGCTGATCCACCATGTTAACTTTTTCACCCTTTTCGTTCTTTAGGACTCCAATGGTTTCCTTCACTTTTCTTTTGCTCTTAACATATCCCCAAAAACCTTTTACATTACTCTTAACTTCTTTTGCAAGCTTCAATTCATATTCAGCCTTGGCTTTTTTAATGCTTATCTTGCAGAGTCTGCAAACTGCTGTATACTCTCCCTTAGATATAGCTCCCATCTTCCACTTGTTGTAAGTTTCCTTTTTCTTTTTTAGTAGGTTATGTAATTTTTTGGTCATCCATCCTGGAGTTTTTAGGTGATTCCCATTTTTCTTGCTTCTAGGTATTGTTAGTTCCTGTGCATTAATGATTTCCCTACGGAAAATTTCCCACCCCTCATGTGCATTTTTGTGCTTAAGTAATTTTCGCCATGGAATTCTACTAACCCTTACCTTTAGGCCCCTAAAATCTGCCCTACTAAAATTGAGTCTTCTAGTCTTTGTCTTCTCAGGTCTTCTTCTTCTTACAACCCCAAACTCGAGTATAGCATGGTCGCTGAATCCCAATGTCCCTGCTACCCTTAATTCCTTAACCATGTCCTGCTTATTAGTTAAAACTAGGTCCAGAATGGATGTTCCTCTTGTGTTTTCTTCTACTAACTGGGCAATGAAATTGTCTGCTAGAGAGGATAAAAATTTGATAGAGCTTTTACTCATAGCTGTGTGAGTTTCCCAATGAATATCTGGGTAATTAAAGTCTCCCATGATAACAATTTCAAATTTCTTCGAAAGCGTGGTCATTTGCTGTGAAAAAATCTCATCCCTGTCTTCTGTCTGTCCTGGTGGTCTATAATAAACACCTATTATGATGTCCTTATCATTGTTTTTCCCCTGAATTGTTACCCAAATATTTTCCAATAAGTTATCATTTTGTAAAACTGTGATTTCCGTGGAAATGTGATCTTTTTTAACATACAATGCAACTCCTCCCCCTCTTTTATTAGTTCTATTTTTTTTGAATAAGTTGTATCCTTCCATCTGTATATTCCAATCATGCTTATCATTCCACCAAGTTTCTGTAATACCAATGACATCATATTTTTCCTTCTGTATTATCAGTTCTAATTCTCCCTGTTTATTTCCCAAGCTTTGCGCATTTGTGTAAAAACATTTCAGATTGCGCTCTGGTACTTCCTTTTTCTTAATTTCCTTCTGAGTATCCTGTCTTAGGTCCTCATTACCACATCTAGTAACCTTGTTTAGTATATCCTTTAGCTGCATGTTCTTGTCTTTCTTTTTACTTCCCATCCCCTTCTCTTCTAGTTTAAAGCCCTCCTGATAAGTGTGGCAAGTCTTCTGGCAAATATGTGTTTCCCAGGCTTTGTGAGATGTATCCCATCTCTAGCAAGGAGTCCATCATAGAGGTAATTCACTCCATGGTCCAGAAATCCAAAACCTTGCTCTCTACACCACTGCCGAAGCCACTTGTTTACCGCTAGTATTTTATTCCATCTCCTGATACCATAACCATCAACTGGGAGAATTGATGAAAATACTACCTGCGCATCCAGTTCCTTCACTTTCTTTCCTAGATTTTGAAAGTCTTTACGAATAGTTGGTAAATCATTTTTTGCCGTGTCGTTTGTACCCACATGTATCAGCAAAAATGGGTAGTTATCCTTGGAGCTGAAGAGGCATGGAATCCTATCGGCCACGTCCCTAACTTTTGCTCCTGGGAGGCAGCATACTTCTCGTGCCGTTATATCTGGCCTGCAGACTGCTGCCTCTATGCCTCTTAGCAGTGAGTCGCCCATAACCACTACTCTTCTTTTTTTCCTCGCTACGCTATTTCTTGTTGCTCCCTCTTGTCTCTGGGTGACTTTTGTTTCTTCTTTTGCTGATAGATTATTCTTATCGTTTTCATCAGTCTGCATAAGAGTTTCATATCGGTTACCTAGCTGTGTAAGTGGTGATGGCCTGTGAGTGGTGATTTTGAAATCCTCCATCTTCCTTCTTCTTATATATGAAAGCACGCAAGAGCCCCTTCCCCTTTGGGGTTTCTTTACCCCATTCATCCCCAGCCTGTTTCCTCAAACCCTTATTTAAACTTCCCTTATCGCATAACATATTTTAAATACCAGTTTTTTACTAAATCTTACTTCAGTACTCTCCTAGTTCTACATCCAATCTCCAAAAGAAAGGAGGAAGAAGATAGAAGAAAATAAAAAAGTAGTATATATTATATGGCAGAGGGACCCCTTGGGGCCTCAGGGTAATGACTGCTACCTTTGCAACCTCTATAGATACGCAGCTGCTCCTATATGCTAGCAGTCTCCCTAACGTACAGTATGCATGGATATTTTATAAGATATATTGTGTTCCTAGATTCACAAGTAAAGAATCTTTTAACTTCCTAGCTCTTTCCGGAATGAGGGTGTTAAAATTTCAACCCATTTATAACATTACTACCTTGAAAACAATATAAGCATACAAAAGTGTTTTTTTTTTCCTAGAAGAGGGGGGGACACTGTCACTACTTAAAAAATTTGCCCTGACCAATTTGTCCCGAACATCAGGTGTCCGTTCTCTTATTGCAAATTAAATGGGATACTTAAACTCATCTTATCTGTGGCTATGCCTAGCTTATGAAATGCCAGGGTTTCAACACTATATTAACAAAATAAGAGGTTGATGGATGGAATTCCAGGACAAACAGGATGTGCAGTCCACTAACAATCCTATTCCTCTAAATATTATCCACAGTTCTGGATTGTGTCAAAAGGTGTTGTGAATAATCCCTTACATATCATTTAATCCTAACTCACATTGTAGGGGGGTCTGACACTACCCGCTTTACCTGTTGAAACTGGGATTTGGGGATTACTTTTTTTTTTAACAGAATAGGGGTGTGAGCACTCAAAATGTAAGATGCAATTCTTTTTTCTATATAGGTTAGTAGATACATGTCGATCAGACAACTTGCTAACCAAGCTAACCTCCTTCTGAGCAAATGCCATGGTAAATCTAAGCTCCTCCCATGCGGAGTTCAGATGATAGAAGAACATCTGTAAGGGCGTGAGTGGTCCCTCCCATGTGCAAAAATGATTGTCTTTGAATGTTAACTAAGAGAATGTGAATACCCATAACATTTCTCAAAATAGCCCATGATGAGGGGGCAACTTTTGAGCCCATCGTAGTCCCTCACCTTTTGAAGGTGGTACATATCCTGAGACAAAAAATAATTCTTTTGTAGTATCAATCTTAACATGTCTAAGAAGACTGTAGAATAGTGTTATGGATTTATTTCAGGTATCTATTTCCCTCATACTGTTGACATGATCTATGGATGTATACAAACTTATGAAGTCACAATTCAACTCTCTTTCGGTACCTGTTCCATCCCTTTAATCTTGCTTAAAAACTTTGGAGTATTTAAAAGGAATGATCTTGTATTCTTAATTGGGAATTAGAGCTTTCTCAAGTAACATCGGCAACAGTGATAAAATTTAATCCACTGAAGCCAAAATTGGTTGGCTTCTGTACTAACTGCAAAGTGGGTTTTCAATCTAATGCTACAATATAGCCTCTATAAATCAGTATTCAGTTGAAAAGTATTCAAATGATTTACAAGGCTAAGGGAGAGTCCCTTTGTTAGCAATTTAGTCTCTGAGGGTATCAAGTTTCTTGAAGAGATATTTATCATAAGCAAAGCATTCCTCCCTGTGTACTTGTCTGAACCTATATACGAGGAACATCAGTGATATCTACTCGCATATCTTCTCATTGATTTCAACATCTCCACTCCTTAAAAAGGATGCTCCATCACCCTCTATATTCTCTTACCTTGTTTCTGACATGTCACAATCTCTGATAAAACAGGGAAATGGTCATGTTTAATTATGGTGGTAGGGAATAGTCAGGTTTGCATTGACTGTCTTATTCATTGTTTACCATAATATCACATAGTGACATCATGGGGACAGAAATCTATTTAAATCCATACATGAAGTCTTGATGTTGTAAAGCAGTTGAAAAAGGCTGGAATATAGGCCAAAACATGCCTATTTCTCTATTTTCAGGCCACTTTTCTCCTCCCCCAAACTGGTAGTGACCACTCTGAAATCTTTGCTGAATTAGTCTTGGCCTTCCAAGGCTGAATGTCATCTCTGGGCAACGGTTAGAGGTCTGAGTAGAGCGAAGGATTGGAGCCCAGTGAGAGAGCAGAGATGCAGTCACATACATGGTGCTATGCTAAAATTAAGTTTTGCATTTAACCCCAATTGTTTTATTCACATAAATACTGTTCAATACTTTTCTATAATGTTCTATATGGTTTGGCCTCTGGCCGTGAGTGGTCCCTCCCATATTCCTTAGCCTCAAATGAAGTCTAGTAACCCTATTTTTGGTTAACTGAGCACCAGAATCTGAGGACCCCTCCTACTGAAAGGGATTTCAATACAATGTCATTAAAGGGGTTAGCCACTTACTCAGGATAGGCAATCAATATTAGATCTGCTGGGGGTCTCCGGAAGATCTCCAGTAATGTACAAACTGTAGTGGCGAGTGTAGGTATCACAGCGCTGCCCCATTAAAGTCTCTGTACTGGAGATCTGAAAAGGTTGCAGGTGTTGCCCCCCCCCCCCCCACCCGATCTAATATTGATAATATTTGGACGCATCGGAAATACCACAGCAAAAAAAATTGCATACTGCAGTACCTGAATCCCATCTACACATTGCAGAAAACATTCTGCAACGGAAATGCTGCAATTTCAAAAACAGTTGCATTTTTGTAAATTACAGCATGTCAATTATACCTACGAAAACACTCATGTTGTCTGTATAGGTGTAATAGAGATAGAAAGTCCCCAGAGGAAAACTTTACGGACTATCTCTGAAAAAAGCTGTGGCAAAAAAACATGATTGCATTTCAGCTTCGGTCTGCAGTGTTTTTAGCAGCGATTCACTACGTGGGACCTTAGCCTTAACCACAGTCATGTCAAGCTTGTGATTAACCCCTTCTTGGGTAATGAGCAATTCAATCACTTAGATGGAATCACTGATTGCAGGAGGCCCAGGAAGTCAGTGGTGAATACAGTTCACCATTTCTCCAGAGGCACACTGGGTGGACTTCGGGGGGCACTGTGCCCACAAAGGCAGATGCGTTATATTAATGTATAAGGGGGAGAACAAATAAAATAAAGTACAAATAAAGTATAGCAGAGTCAGTATAGTGAACCTAACATTTGTTAGAGCTGCTAACTAGAAAGGGTTAATTGCAGCATAACTTGACCACAACTAACCCTAAGTGCAGGGGTTAGTCATGGTCAAGGGTTTACACTTGGTCATGACACACAGACAAGTTATGACTAGGATTAGACCCCTTCTAGTGCAGAGACTCCTCTGGTACTGAAGGAGTCCCTGCATTGTGGGTAAACTCTTTATACAGCAATGAGCGCTTCCATCAGTTTGGTGCTAGAAATCATTGCAGGGTTGGAGAGTGAGCAGTGCACACTGTTTATGCATGAAAGGGTGGGGGTGTAGGCTGTGGGGGCCATTCAATCTATAATGCGGAGCAGTGGAAATACGTTTCGTATAGGGGCACAGGAGGGCACTGCTGAATGTTTTAACTCCAGCATTCCTGTGCTAAGTAACCAGAGCCATGTGATTTACACAGACCCCTCCACCCTACCCCCACACACGCAGCCCCCACCAGGACCCCCACAACTGCCTCCTCCACACATGCAGCAGCACCCCAGGGACTAAACACACACTCATAAAGGGACACCCCCCAAGGACCCCCTACACCAAGACATAGGCAGCATCTCTTTGTTGTCCCCTTACCCAAACACACAGGCAGAAGCCCCTCAGGGACCCCTCACATGCACACAGGAGATGACCCTCCCAGGGATCTGCACAGCTTCCGCTCACACACAACAGCACCCCCAGAGACCCCCCCACTTACATGAAGTCAGCACCCCACACAGGCGGCAGCCCCCCAGGGTTCCGAACACCCCAGCACACAGGCGGCAACCCCTCAGGTACCGGAGACCCAGCACACAGGTGCAACCCCCAGGTACTGGACCTCCCCAGCATACAGGCAGTAGCCCGCCCCCGGGACAGGACACCCAAGTACATAGGTGGCAGCCCCCCAGGGACTATAGCCCCACAGCACACAGGGGGCAGCCCCCTTGCTCCAACACATAGGCAGCAGCCCTCCAGGGTCCGGACCCCTCCAACACACAGGCAGCCCCACCGACATGCACCAAGGCGGAAGCAACCCAGGGCCACCACACAAGTGGAGGAACCCCAGGGATCACCACCAGCAACCCCCGCACACACACAGGCAGAAGTACCCTAGGGACCACCACACATGCGGCAGAAACCCAGAGACCACCACCAGCAACCCCCCGCACACACATAGAGAGCATCCCTTCATATAAAGGTAGTATCCCAGGGACCCCCGGACCATGTGGCATCACCCCTCAGACCCACCTTCCCCACCCAGGTGAAAGTACCCAAGGGACCACCACCAGCACAGATAGCACCACAGAGACCCCCAAACATGGGACCACCACCAGAATCCTCTCTCACACACAAGTATCATCCCAGGAACCCCCCTCCCAATGAAGTCAATAACTCAGGGATCCCATACAGACATATGAAGTAGCGTTCCAGGGATCTGAACCCTCCAAGCCCCAGCCCACTAGGGACTCCTTCCCCCCGTTTAAATGTCAGCAGCACTCAATGGACCCCTGCCCCTTTTAGAAGCCAGCAGCACCCCAGAGACCCCTACCCCCTTTAGATGCCAGCAGTACCCCCCTTAAATGGAACCACAGGGACTCCTATTCCACCTTAAACATCAATCCAGTCCCCCAGACTCCAGTTCCATGTGAAACATCACTCTCTATTCAGCTACTCAACATGCAGTCCTATGTAAATGCATCACTCCCTATTCAGCTCCTCAACATGCAGTCCTATGTAAATAAATCACTCCATCCCTTCAGCCTCCTCCAATATGCAGTCTCATGTTAAACAATAAACAAACAAAAAAATATAGAAGGAGATGAAGCACTCAACATCAATAAATACCCAAAAAGTCTTTTGGGTCCCCCAGAAGAAGGCGGAGTGCCGAAACGTGCGTTGGGTGATGTCAGCGGGAGCAGACCACATTGTAACTACATTCCAGATTGGTATGTGTTCCATTACCTAACAATATTGTGTGACTGTTTTCTTGCACTATGCTTTTATGTATATCAGTGGGTTAACATATATGGTTATTGAAGGGAGCACTGCTATCTCTCTATTGTGGACATATAAGAATATATACTATATAAAAGCTTTGTGTTCTTTTTCCCTATTGTGGACACATAAAAGTATATGTTTGCCCTGATTACAGGCACTACCTATATCTGATTTGGTGCATTTAATCTTGCATCATACTTACCTCATTTTCTACATGTTGGTCTCCATGATATCCCCCTGACACCTTTTTTGTTATTATGTATTGTTAGTTTTCATCAGTGTATTTCTATATATGTTTTTTATATGTTTTCTAATAGATAAGTAATTTTTAAAGACCTTTTGGGTATTTATTGATGTTAAGTGCCTCATCTCCTTCTATATTTTTTTGTTTGCTTATTGTATTAGGTGTAAAGGCACGCTAGTTGTAGGTTTATTCATGACTTATTAGGAGACAACAGTGTTGTTTAGGGCTGGTTATTCCTCCTTTTTCTCCTATTGTGTGGTGCTATGTCTTTTTTTATTTGCTCATGTTAAACGATCCTATCACTCCCCTTCCATCATGTAATCCCACAAAACAGTACTCATTGCTTTCTTTTCTCTACCTACATGTGCTCTGCTCCGGCTTCCTCTATAGAGCACTGTGCTGTAATACAAGAGACCCCACCCTCCTTATAGAGTCTCCACCCTTTCCTGGGACTTCATACCTACCAGAAGCAACTCCATTCTAGACACAACTGTGCTGAATGTGTGGAGTGAAACATGGATGTAGTAGAGCTGTGTGGTGGGATGTGGATGAAGCACAGCTGAGTGTATAGAGTTAGCAGACTGCATGAAGATAGGAATCATAAAGGCAGCAGAGTAGTGGGTATACAGGGAAGTATGGAGGCAGCAAAGTTTTGTATGCAGGAAGGAAATCATTGGTGCAACAGTGTTGTGTGTGTGTGTGTGGGGAGAAGGAAAACATGGAGGTAGTAGAGCTGTGGAGAACATGGAGACTGTGATAGGGGGATGTGGAGGTAGCAGAGTTGTGTGTAGGGAGAACATGGAGGTAGCAGAGCTGTGTGTGTAACAGGCACATGTAAAGGAAAAATAAGCAGAACAGAAGCATACAGCTTAAAAGTGGAAGCCAAATATAGGTGACTTTTTTCAGAAAGGAACTAAATACGGTAGTGGAGGATACTAAAATAACATCCCACCCAAAAGGGGGTCCTGCTAGCAGAAAGCTTGGGAGCCTCTGATCTAGACAATAAAAATTTGTTTCTATAGTACCTGGACGTTTGTGCGAATATTACATTAGATATCTGTGTGATATAGTATGTTTTAGTGACATATAGTTACAGTCTATATTGGAATGGCTATTTGAACAGTGCCAGCAGTGTCAGCAGGAGTGCTTCAATCAAGCGAAGCACTCTTAAAAGTTTTGGAAAAAGGACTGTAGAAGCATGTGAGGCTAAAGTAGTTATTAATACACTTTTGGTAAATTGCCCCACTCTCAATGTATACTTGTTTAAAATATTAAAGTTCAGATGCATATTGCTGTTTCAGAGCTGCTTACAGTTTTTATGTGAATAAGGCCTAACATTATTTGTTTGCATAGATTACTTTCACCTACTTGTAATCAATAGGATAGGGGATAACTTCATGATCAGTGGGGGTCCAACTGTTGAGACTACACCAATCCTGAGAACAGGGGATTGTATGTCCTTTCCTAATGGAGCGGCAAGTCAAGCTTGCATTCTGCTGCTCCATTCATTCTCTATGGGAGCACTGTATTCGGCTATCTCCAGTGCTCCCATACAGAATGAAAGTGGCAGCAGGGCACATGCTCGGCCATCCGCTCCATCAGGATAGAAGAACTAGAACCCTTTTCTTAGGATTGGTAAGGATTCCAAGCAATTATACCCACATTGATCATGAAGTTATCCCCTATTCTATTGATAGGGGATAACTTCAAAAATAGGTACAACCCCATTAAATGACATTCAATATTTCTATGTGATGAAGACAACATTATTGTCTCTGTGCACTTTTTGTGAGTTCTTTTTTATCTACTAATTAAGATTGTTGTTTATTTCTGAAGATTGATAAGGTCTGAGATGGACTTATAGACAACAAAAACCAGCCTCAATGTTCGAGATATTAGGGGACTAAATCTGCACTATGAGCACTGAAATCGATGAGAATACATGTAACAATATTGTTACATATCAACATGAAAAACATTAAAAAGTACCCATTAGTTTTCCTGACATACTGATTTTAGTAAATAATTGTATTCCATATAATATAACAATACTGAATTATCTTTTCTTAAAACAATTCTATGTTGTGCTGTTCCTTTGCTATTTCTACCAGAAATGCATGAATAAATTTACAACTGGATGTAACGGACAGCAGGCGGTGGAACCTGTGTGTCACCAAACCAAAGTGCTTTTGGACCTCTCCTAAGGATGTTATCTAAGTGGCTCTCCTAGTTTTCACCTTGTACAGGGATCTGGACTTCATTGCATGGACCGATTCCAATGTTGGTGACAGCTGACCAGACAGATCAGGAACAATGGTGCAAAGTCAGACAGAGGCAGAATCTGAATAATGGTCAAGGTCCGAACTGGCAGTGTATGTGCATGATCAATAAAATGGTGTAGAGTCTGGACAGGCAGAGTCTGTGCAGTGCCAGTACACAGACAGTGCGTCGGGAGGACTAACGGGCTAAGTGGTCCAGAATAGTCCAGGGTCAGTATCAGATGTTACAGCAGAGTATAGGAAAGATGATAACACAGGTAACAAGCCAAGGCCAGTACACAGTAGAAGCAGTCAGCATACAGGAACACCTTAGAAGGATACTACAAAGCTAGTAACTGAATTGCTCAGAAAAGCTGTGAGTAGTGAGGCGGTCTTACATACAAACCGACATATGGTGCTTGGCTGGACAGACCCATCATCAGCAGGTGCAACAACAGCAGGAAGAGGATGTGCATCATGGAGGAGCAGGAACCACAGAGCATATAGCCAAAGTAACCTGGCTGTATGCTGGCAAGCATGGACAGTGTTACACTGTGTTTTGCTAGTGGAAGAGTGAAGAAATCAGGCGATACCTTTTAGAGGCTGAGTATATTTATAAGTAAGCTTTCAGGAGTACTAGCTCCCTTCATCAGACATGGTGTGATACAAGAACTGAAAATTCACAGATTTTTATACACATGGTCTTCAAAGCATTTTAGAGTCCTTTAAAAAAAAGCCAAAACAAAATGCAATCTAAGTAGAGAAGTTATTTACAACAGGTCAAAAAACAATCTGGAAAGTTGTGGTGCGTGACAGAGGGATCTGTTATCTGTTTGCTATCAGGAGGTGATTTGGAAGTCATTATGGAATTGAAGTAGAGCCTCCTCACCTGCAGTCCAGATGACAAGGATATCATCGATATAATGAAGGTAAATCATAGGTTTGGTGGCGCATGTTGATAAATATGCTCCTTCCAGTTCTGCCATAAAGAGATTTGCATACTGGGGTGCACATCTGGTCCCCATTGAAGTTCCCATTCGCTGTAGATATAGATCCTCTCCAAAGGTAAAATGGTTGTGGCTGAGGATGAATTGTATGAGCTGCGTTACTGGTTCTGTTGGGAGGTTTTGTTTTGCCAGGTGTACCCGACATGCTGCAACTCCATCCTTGTGAGGAATGTTGGTATACAGGGATTCCACATCCATGGTGGCCAAAATGGTACCCTCAGGTAGAGGGCCCAGGGCATTCAGTTTGTTAAGAAGGTCAGTGGTGTCCTGGATATAGCTTGGAGTATCCCTGACAAGGGGTTTTAGGAGATTTTCCACCCAACCTGAGATGTTTTCTGTCAGTGTCCCAATGCCAGAAATGATAGGCCTCCCAGGGTTGCCATCTTTGTGTATCTTTGGGAGCATATAGAAGCAGCCCGGCCTGGGATCTTGTGGGATAAGTCCTTTTACCTGATTCTGGATCTGGATTGGGAACTTCTTGATCATACTCTTTAGTTCTTTCATATAGGCTTCTGTGGGATCACTTCCAAGTTTGGAGTAATGGATGGGATTTGACAGTTGCCTGTTTGCTTCCTGGATATAGTCTGAGATGTTCATTATGACTATTGCGCCCCCTTTGTCAGCTGGTTTTATTATTATATCCTGATTTTCTTTCAGTGAAGTAATAGCCTTCTGTTCTTGCAGGGTTAGGTTATGCGCCTGTTTCTTTTGTTTCTCCAGGATTTCTGATTTTACTTTGCTTCTGAAACAGTCAATATATTTATCCAGTGCTGTGTTAGTTCCAGGGCGTGGGGTCCAGGTAGATTTTTTGGTAGGATTCCTTATGGGCTGTTCCATCTCAGAGTTGCTGCTGTATGGAGGGTCTTTGTCATAAAAATATTCCCTTAATCTAATTTTTCTGAAAAACTCCTCCATATCATTGCAGAGTTGGATATGGTCAGTGTGTGCTGAGGGGCAGAAGGACAGACCTTTGGAGAGAACTGACATTTCGTGTTTGTTTGGTTCATAGGAGGAAAGATTCACAACACAGCTTTGCTGAGCTGGGCTAGTATTTGCGGTTGTAGTAATGAGGCCTTTTTGTCTCAGTCTGTGGAGCTTTTTCTTTTTGTTGTTAATAAGCATGTCCTGAAGTTTCTGGTAGTATATGTGGAGTTTGGCCTTCATTTCCTCTGTGTCATTATCCAATGATGATTTCAGGGCCTGTATCTCCTCCTCTGTTCTTTTTTTGTTGTTATAGGAAATTTTTATCATATTGTTCCGCAGCTTTTCAGATGTCCGAATACATAGTTGCTCTGCATATCGGCTGTTGTAGGTGTGCCGGGTTGGGTTACGTAAATTGAAGCCTTTTGGGATGAGTCTCTCCTTTTTGCATTTTGTTAAGAAGAAGATGTCGCTGTTGAGTTGTGCAAGTTTCTTAAGCCGGTTTTTCAGTTCCATTCTTTTGCGGTACATTGTGGTATCTTCTAAGTTGATAGTAGTATAATGTTGTACCGTGTTAGCCATTGAGAGTAGTGGAAGAGTGAAGAAATCAGGCGATACCTTTTAGAGGCTAACTGAGTATATTTATAAGTAAGCTTTCAGGAGTACTAGCTCCCTTCATCAGACATGGTGTGATACAATAACTGAAAATTCACAGATTTTTATACACATGGTCTTCAAAGCATTTTAGAGTCCTTAAAAAAAAGCCAAAACAAAATGCAATCTAAGTAGAGAAGTTATTTACAACAGGTCAAAAAACAATCTGGAAAGTTGTGGTGTGTGACAGAGGGATCTGTTATCTGTTTGCTATCAGGAGGTGATTTGTGACCCTCACAGGTTTTGCTAGTTCATCATGTGTTCCTACACACTCTCACACTGTCCAGTCAGTGCTGCTAGTGTCAGACTGTGTAGGGACACATCCATTTTACAAAGAGCATGGTAACACCCACATAAAAATATTTTCATTGGTCCAGCATCATTAGAGTAAAAATCTAATCTTTATTTCACATATTTAAAAACTTGTTGGTACGTGATGGCCTAGATGTTTTGATAAAAAACAATATGAACACTTGAAACGTTTAAAGAGGACCTGCAACAAGTCCAGTTGTAGGCCCCACCATTCCCGAGCAATCAATGCTGTTATCTTTGATGTCTGATATGTTATTTAGTCTCTGTACTATCAGGAGGGCAGTGTCAGGCAGGAGCAGACAAGGGGTGTGATTCTGAGCTCTGACACTGGCTGCCTCTGATTGGAGCTCTGAATCACACCCAATGACATGTATGTACATATTTCTCATCAAATTCCAAAACATGAGCAAACAGTCCCGATCCCTACTGACATGGTCACTAGAATAAATGCTGGGGTACAGCACTGTGGGAAGTTAGACAATGTTTTGCACTTTGATCTGCCCATTATATGACTTTTATCTGCCTCAATAATGCACACCACATATGGATCTCATACAGTGGTTGCAGCACTTTACTTATTGCATCCAGTGCTGTTGCTCTGGTTTCCCCTCTGGACCTTGTGTTTGCTTGGCTGCAGTACCGATGTCACGTTGACACACATAACTGCCAATCAGTCAACCAGTCACATGTCAGTCCTGAAACCAGATGTACAAAGCCCGTTAGTGGGAGTTGGAGTAGCAGGTAAGTAATACTTATTTTACTATTTTATAGCATTTCTTACATTTGCTGAAGTGGTTAGTTGTTAGATTTGAGGCCTGAGTAGACCACTAGACACTTCGTGCAACAGAGGGTTGTTTCAGATTCAACAACATCTATAAATGGCAAACATGATATCAAACAGAAATAAGTTATATATTTGGCATGTTACCTGTGAAACATTTCTATAAAGATGAATGTTCATGTGTACACAGCGGTGTTTTAGGAAGTACTCAGTAGCTCAGATTCAGAACTGTGGATTTACAGAGCTCCAGTTTCTATAGTAATATCTTTCTAACAAACAAACAACTACATAAAGTGATTTTCAAAGTATGTGTAACCTAGGAACCAGCTGTTTTTATGCAGTAGTAAAGAACAAATATATGGTCATTAAGAATTATGCCATAAGAGTAATGTATTTCACATCAACAAAATGTTTGTCGTTTTATGAAGGAGTGGAAAGTCCTCAGGAAGCCACTGTGTTTAACATCTGCTGGTAAAATGTATTGATTTCTAATTGCAATGGCCATTCGTTTATCTGAAAGCTTAACCATTGAAAGCTTAACCAGTGTGATAGTGTTAACTGTTTGCAAGATTTCGTCACTGAAGGACTGATTTAGCAGGGAAGGTGGTGTGGGAGGGGTGATTGGTATGGGGAGGGGCATTTTCCTTGGGAAGATGCCAATAAGGCACTCTGCCGTGGCATATTTACATACAGAGCTAAAACGCCAAATGGAATCATTGCATCAGGTAAAGTAAAGCATAGGAGCATGTTACTGGGCTGTACAGGGAAGTTATCAAAACAACTGTCCCTTTTCTGACATCAGCTGAAATCTGCACCTTACAGACTTTTTGCTCTGCCCATCCCCTGTATGTCCCCATCCTCATTCTGCACAAAATAGTCTTAATATTGAGAATTCTCCCCATTTAGCTCCTTTCTCATGTATTTGTGCCATAAAGCATTGAGAATGACCAGAAATGAAGTAGAAAGTTGTCAGTCAGTATTAGACTATGTTCATATCACTATTGCTTATTTCCAGTGTTCTGCTCCATTATACATTTGTCATGGTTTCCATTATTTCTAGCTTTTTTGTGAAATAATTTGTAATGGTAGCTTTGACAAATATGAATGAATGTAGCCTACCTATATTATGTGCAAAGTAAATGGATGGGGTGGGAAAACAGGAAATCAATGAGGTGCAGCTTTAGCTAATGGCTGTAGAACAGGAAGTGATGTCAGAGATGAGATGTAATTTTAGCAACTTCTCCTTTATAGGCTAGAGAGAAGTATTTGCTATTGCCAGCCGTGTCAACAACCTGTAGTGTACAGAAACCCTTGGAAACGTGCATTTGGGGGACCAGAGTGAAGAAATAAATAATCTGAGATGTTAAATGACCTACATAGGCCCTTACCAATAATAAAAATGTCCCTGAAATTTTATTTAATGCACCAAATAGTGATAGAAAAAATAAGCCTAATTCACTTGTGTTGAATTTAGTTGTGCCTGTGAAAATCAATAGTCCATCACTAGATCCATCACTGGAACAGCCTTACTTATTTATTCGATCAAACGGCATCAAAATCATTGTCTTCAGTGGAGCTTGGACAGTCTTTGCATAAAGTTGCAACTGGTTGCTTAGAATTCTATTTAATGCCTGTCCTTATAATAGCTGAACAGTAAGTAAGAATTTCTTTCCCTCTGTGGTGTGGGTAATTTTTCTGGGTCTGTAGGAGTTCCCTGAGTCTGTGAAAAAATTCAAATTGTGATTTTTCTCTAAAAAATAACATACATATTAAAATGTATTGTTTTACGCAAGATACAAATGATACAGATGGTTATGCAGATTATAGTCACAGTTGTAGGATTATTAATTCTGTCATCTGTAAAATTAATTGTTTATTTTCCTTCTAAAACCATTCATTGCATCTGTAATTGTCCATCTGTCTGTTAGATGATTTGGTTCTTACGTTTTCCAAACCTTAAGAAGAATATGTAGATGACTGAAACATATGCCAAAAGAGGCAGAGACCATGCTTGATGCATTCCTGAATTTAGATGGGAGAAGATGGAGAAGATGAAAATTAAGTGGAAAGTATTTACCTATTTATAAGAACTTGGTTTATATAGTCTGGTAAGTAAATTGTATATAAATATTGGCAATGCTTGATACGAATTTAATTTTTAAAGTTTAAACTGGCCTTTTATCTTTGATATAGTTTAAAGGAATAGGCTTTCAAGTAGAAAATAAAATGTGAAAAAAATGAAACACATTTACCAACATCTGCCTGCTACCAAAAGGGTTCTGTTCACACTTGGTTTTGTGAACACAAGCTTCGGGTGCATATTTGAACAAATTTATAGCGCCGTATGCACAAACTGTATGCTGAAAGAGTGTCCTCTATGAACATGCATTAAAAAAGAGCTACTGTCTGGTTAGACAGTTACTAACTGCCACCTCCAGATGGAGAATGAAGAGGTGGTTGCACCACTCTTTACATACACACATGGACAAAATTGTTGGCACCCCTCGTTTAATGAAAGAAAAACCCACAATGGTCACAGAAATTACTTGAATCTGACAAAAGTAATAATATATAAAAATTCTATGAAAATGAACAAATGAAAGTCAGACATTGCTTTTCAACCATGCTTCAACAGAATTAAAAAAAAACAAAAAAAAAAAAAAAAAACTCATGAAACAGGCCTGGACAGAAATGATGGTACCCTTAACTTAATATTTTGTTGCACAACCTTTTGAGGCAATCACTGCAATCAATCGATTCCTGTAACTGTCAATGAGACTTCTGCACCTCTCAACAGGTATTTTGGCCCACTCCTCATGAGCAAACTGCTCCAGTTGTCTCGGGTTTGAAGGGTGCCTTTTCCAGAAGGCATGTTTCAGCTCTTTCCAAAGATGTTCAATAGGATTTAGGTCAGGGCTCATAGAAGGCCACTTCAGAATAGTCCAATGTTTTCCTCTTAGCCATTTTTAGCTGTGTGTTTTGGGTCATTATCCTGTTGCAAGACCAATGACCTGCGACTGAGACCAAGCTTTCTGACATTGGGCAGCACATTTCTCTCTAGAATCCCTTGATAGTCTTGAGATTTCATTGTACCCTGCACAGATTCAAGACACCCTGTGCCAGATGCAGCAAAGCAGCCCTAGAACATAACAGAGCCTCCTCCATGTTTCACAGTAGGGACAGTGTTCTTTTCAAGATATGCTTCATTTTTCCATCTGTGAACATAGAGCTGATGTGCCTTGGCAAAAATTTAAATTTTTGTCTCATCTGTCCATAGGACATTCTTCCAGAAGCTTTGTGGCTTGTCAACATGTAGTTTGGCAAATTCCAGTCTGACTTTTTTATGATTTGTTTTCAACAATGGTGTCCTCCTTGGTCGTCTCCCATGAAGTCCACTTTGGCTCAAACAACGACGGATGGTGTGATCTGACACTGATGTTCCTTAAGCTTGAAGTTCACCTTTAATCTCTTCAGAAGTTTTTCTGGGCTCTTTTGTTATCATTTGTATTATCCTTCTCTTTGATTTGTCATCAATTTTCCTCCTGCGGCCACGTCCAGGGAGGTTGGCTACAATCCCATGGATCTTAAATTTCTGAATAATATTTGCAACTGTAGTCACAGGAACATCAAGCTGCTTGGAGATGGTCTTAGAACCTTTACCTTTAACATGCTTGTCTATAACTTTCTTTCTAAGCTCCTGAGACAACTCTTTCCTTCGCTTCCTCTGGTCCATGTTGAGTGTGGTACTCACCATGTCACCAAACAGCACAGTGAGTATCTGTAGCCCTATATACAGGCCCACTGATTGATTACAAGATTGTAGACACCTGTGATGCTAATTAGTGGACACACCTTGATTTAACATGTTCCTTTGGTCACATTATTTTCAGGGGTACCATTCATTTCTGTCCAGGCCTGTTTCATGAGTTTTCTTTTTTAAATTCTGTTGAAGCATGGTTGAAAAGCAATGTCTGACTTTCATTTGTTCATTTTCATAGAATTTTTATATAGTATGACTTTTGTCAGATTCAAGTTATTTCTGTGACCATTGTGGGTTTTTCTTTCTTTAAACGAGGGGTATCAACAATTTTGTCCACGTGTGTATAATATCTTTTATGGTAGAGGCCCTGGAGCAAATATCAGGACATAGCAGAATGTGGCTGATAGAGTAGTAGAACTAGTCGCTTAAATCCTATACAGCTCTGAGAGATAGGTCCCAAACACCCACACCCAATTGCAGTCACCTGGCTGAGGAGGAACTGAGTTTATATATGACTCCTCAGCTGCTAATTGGCTAATCCCAGAGAACTTTGAAACTGCAGAAGCTTCAAGGTTGGCATGGTAACCTTAAAGCAATGATAGCTGACCTGAGATTCCTGACAATATCCATAGAAGCAAGCAGTCAGCACTAGCTGGACCTTGTGTTGACATTCCTTGGCATACCAGCAATGGTTCGTATTGCACCTTACATGCTATTCCCAGCCTTATAATAGTAGGTGTGAAATGGTCCATTGCCTAGTAGTGTCCGGCATCCTACTGCCTGTTTTTAGGCTAGTGTGCTGAAAAAGGATTGTCAACACAAGTTCTGGTGAGTGCCACTTCTTTTCTTCTATTGATATTATACGAAGACTGTTATTCAGCTGAGCCATCGGATTTGACTTCTCGCTGTTTCTCTAGGTGTCCGAGAGGAAGTAAGGAGTGTTTTTCTTTTATGATGCATTGCACCACTCTCTACACTTAATGGGAGTCATGAACAATCATGATAATTTTTTTCTACGAATGCCATAGAAGGTAAAGGAGATAGCCACACACATGCATAGTCACTTCTCCGTTAATTCCTCTGTTTGGATGTGGCAGCCAGCAGTGGGATGGGAGTGAAGTTACATAAAAAATTGCATAAACTGCAATAAAACACTGTAAAAAAGAACATATATTAATCTTGTTAACTTAATTTAGTGGATACACACAATTCCAATATTCCTAAATCAACAAATTATGTTTTTCATGAGTTTTTTTTTATTTTTACCCTGCTTTAACACTATAGAAAACAGGTTAATGGACTGAGGGCTTAATTTACACAGCAAATAAATATGTTTACACAGATCCTTAATGGAGGCACATAAAACTCACTGTGGGTCTGTACTACAGGTGCATCTCAATAAATTAGAATATCTTTGAAACATTCATTTCAGTAATACAGTTCAAAATCAGCAGTCTTCCATGATTGTGTGTCCTACTGAACCAGACTGAGGGACCATTTAAAGGCTTAGGAAACCTTGGCAGGTGACACACTGAATTTACAATACTAAACTTTTTTACAGTATTCTAATTTTCTTAGATTTTGGTTTTCATTACCTGTAATCCATAATCAACATTTACAGAAATAAAACACTTGAAATAGAACACTCTGTGTGTAAAGAATCTAGGAAACATAGGATTTTTTAATTTAATCACTTTTTTAATTTAATTACTGAAAGAAATAAACATTTCAAAGATATTCTAATTTATTGAGATGCATCTGTATATGCTCATAGGCACTTCAGATTCTGCATATGGTTTCTTTAGCATCATGAAATAATGCTGTAATATTGTATGTAATAAATTATGTTCTTATAGTCTTAAACAGCACTGGAATGACTGATATAGACAGAACCCCCTCTGGCTGCATTCACTTCAATATAAAAAACATGAAAAAATTCTGCATGCAAAAGTAGACAAACATAAGGAAAGGTGGAAAAAATCAGGCGATACCTTTTAGAGGCTAACTGAGTATATTTTAGTGCTTTCGGGCACTCCCTTCTCGCTGGTGTGTCCTGTCTTTAACGCGCGCCTACGGCGCTGCCCGGCCCGGCCCGTGCCCCAGTCCCACCCCCCTGGGTCCCGGTTGCCGCTCCCCTCTCTGCCGCCGCTTCCCCCCCCCCCCCTTCGCCCCCCCGCCCCCCCCGCCCCCGCCCCCCTTGCCTCCCCTCCCCCCCCCGCTCCCCCCCCCTCCGTGGGGCTTCTCCTCGGTCTTCCGGCCTCTTCTCCCCCCGCCTCGTGGGGCCCTCTCCTCCCCTCCCCTCCCCCTCCCTCCCCTTCCCGCCCTCTGGTTTGCGTTTTTTGGGCTTTTCCGGGGAACTGGTTTTTGCTTCCTCTCTTTCTTTTCTCCCTTCCCCTTGCCTGCTGCCTCCCCTCCCCTCCTGTCCCCCTCCCCCCCCCCCCCCCCCCTTCCCTTTTTTTTTTTTTTTTTTTTTTCCGCTCCCTGTCTTTTTTTCTCGCTTGCCTCTTTTTTCTCTTCCCCTCTGGGCAGCTACTACCGCCGGCCCTGTCTCCCCCACCCGGCCCGGACACACGGAAAGCCTCCGTCAGTTTTTTTTTCCTTTGGATTGAATGCAGACAGAGAGGCTCCATCAACATCAGTCATTTCAGTGCTGTTTAAAAAGAACTATTCATGTACTAGAAGATATGGCAGATATGGCATGATATATCATTGCAAAGCTGACAGTGCACTGAACACATGAAAGGTCCTTTTTAGGCTAAGGCCCCACATAGCCCGCTGCAGCCAAAAAGCGCTGCGGCGGAAACACATCACCGTTTTTCTCACAGCGATTTTCACAGAAAGTCCACTAGAATTAGTGAATAATTTAAATAGCATTAAAAAGATTCCATTTTTAAGGAAAAAGATTACCTTTCTAACCCCCTCATGCACATCACATGTGCTTCTCATTTTACATGCTTATTAAATCAGTATAGCAGATATTTCATATAAACTCTATTATTATAAAAAGAGAAACCATGTTTGCATTTCAGTCTTCTGATATTCTTTTTGCAGGTTTTGCATTGTTGCTGTTGCACTGAGATGTGTGAATGAAGAAACTGTACTTTGCTGACATGCCTGTGGAGTTTACAATATTCTTGTCAAAAAACAAATTTTTAACATCAGTTACTGAACATCTGAATATATCACTTTACATACAGTTATGGTCGTAAGTGTTGGCACCCATGAAATTTTTCCAAAAAATAAAGTATTTCTCCCAGAAAATTATTGCAATTACACATGTTTGTTATATACATGGTTATTTACTTTGTGTGTTTGGGAACACAAAAAAACAGAGGAAAATCAGCAAAAAATGATATAATTTCACACAAAAATTCAAAAATGGGCCAGACAAATTTACTGGCAGCCTCAATTTAATATTTGGTTGCACGCCCTTTGGAAAAAATAACTGAAATCAATCGCTTCCTATAATCATCAACAAGCTTCTTACACCTCTCAAATGGAATTTAGGACAACTTCTTTTGCAAATGTGGCATCCCAGAGCTGGCTATGGCTGGGCTGAGGGTGATCTCTGTAGTCATTGTATTATTTCCTGTTGCTTCATAGCCTGTGTGACATAGCAGGGGGTCCTGAGTCTCACACAACACAGCGCCACCTAGTGAGCCTCACACATGCATTACACCTCCCATAGGATTGAATAGTAACCAAATGTCCAATGGGAGGACATCGCCTGGGAAAAGGGGAGGAGTCAGCTGATCACTGGGTCCCCATGGTAACACCCCTGCAGGAAGGTCCTGCGTGTGAGGCGTGAGAAGTGTGGAGTGTTAGGAGGAGGAGGTGAGGAGATAAGTGTGATGTCCTGTGAAGAAAGCAGTGAGTTTAGTGCAGAAATCTCAAGTCCTAGACAGGCCCAGGAAGGTTGGAGAGCTGACATACTCCAGCTATTCAGAAGATCCTGTCCCCTGTCTGCCTAGCCATCGCCCTGAAGGAAGTCAAGCATCATTATCTTGTCAGCCTGAGACTGTGGAGAGAACATTCTGGAACACGTGCTCCATAGCAAGTATCACAGGATCCAGGGGCCAAGGCCAGACCTGTGGAATATCCTGCCACCCTGACTATTGCACCCCGAAACTCTGAGCTATCAGGACCACATAACGTGAGTGGGGAATATTGTGTGCTAGTATCATGGTGGGCATCCTCCTATGAGCCAAATAGGAGCCCAGACGCACCTCAGGGCTGTAACACTGAAGTATAAGGGGCTAGGAACACCTTTCACTAAGTCTACCCTGCACCCTAGGACTTTGCTGTGTCACCAGGCGTACCCCGTTGTTTTGTATTGAAGAAACTGTTTAAGCATTTGTGCCTCCACACCCATGGAAGTAAAAGTTCAACTTTACAACCGTTTCTGTGGCTGACTCTGCACCGACAACATCAGGGCGCCCCAAACACCACCAGTCGGCACAGTATAGGGGAAGCGCCCCGGGGGAACAATCACCACCAACATTTGTGCAGCCCCCTCATCACCGGTACCAGTGGTGGTAACGTGGGACAGCACCAGCGCTGCGCCCTCGTGCCCAGAGACCGTGACAAGTCTGCGCTGTTTGCACCCCGCAATCCCAACTGCAGCGTTACCTTCCAACTGGTCACCGCACAAACTGCTCCAGGTCTCTGTCTCTCATATTTGAAGGGTTCCTTCTCCCAACAGCAATTTTAAGATCTTTCCACAGGTGTTCAATGGGATTTAGATCCGGACTCATTGCTGGCCACTTCAGAACTCTCCAGATCTTTGTTTCCATTCATTTCTGGGTGCTTTTTGAAGTATGTTTGGGGTCATCGTCCTGCTGGAAGACCCATGACTTAAGATGCAAACCCAGCTTTCTGAAACTGGGCCCTACATTGAGACTCAAAATGCTTTTGGTAATATTCAGATTTCATGATGCCTTGCACACAGTCAAGACACCCAGTGCCAGAGGGAGCAAAACAACCCCAAAACATCTTTGAACTTCCACCATATTTGACTTTTGATACTGTGTTCTTTTCTTTGTAGGCCTCATTCTGTTTTTTGTAAACAGTAGAATGATGTGCTTTACTAAAAAGCTCTGTCTTGGTCTCATCTGTCCACAAGATGTTATCTCAGAAGGATTTTGGATTACTCACATATATTTTGGCAAACCTCAGTCTAGCTTATTCATGTCTCTGTGTCAGCAGTGGGATCCTCCTGGGTCTACTGCCATAGTGTTTCATTTCATTTCGACGGATAGTTTGTGCTGACACTGATGTACCCTGAGCAAGGACAGCTTGAATTTCTTTGGAACTTGATTGGAGCTGCTTATGCACCATCCGGACTATCCTGCATTGCAACCTTTCATCAATTTTTCTCTTCCGTCCACATCCAGGGACATTAGCTACAGTGCCATGGGTTGTAAACTTCTTGATTGTGTTGCGCACCGTGGACAAAGGGACATCAACATCTCGGGAGATGGACTTGTAACCTTGAGATTGTTGATATTTTTCCACAATTTTGGTGGTTCTCAAGTCTTCAGACAGTTCTATTCTCCTCTTTCTGTTCTCCATGCTTAGTGTAGCACACACAGGCACACAATGCAAAGATTGAGTCAACTTTTCTCCTTTTTATTTGGTTTCAGCTATGACTTTTATATTGCCCACACTTGTTACTTGCCACAGATGAATTTGAATGATCATCATGTACTTGAAACAAAATTATTTGCCCACTATTTTGAAAAGGTGCCAACAATTTTGTCCAGCCCATTTTTGGAGTTTTGTGTGAAATCAAGTCCAATTTTTTTTGTATTTTTCCAATACGCACAAAGGAAATAAACGTGTATAAGAAAATATGTGTAAATGCAATAATTCTTTATTTTCTGGAAAATTTTCAGGGGTGCCAACACTTATGGTCATGACTGTATTATAAAAACCTATTTCTTCTTGCATCAGGCTGGTATACTTGCAGTTATGCAGTTATCTTACACTTCAGGTTGAATACTTGAAGTTATGCAGTTATTTTATACTTGCAGAGCAGAAAAAATGACAGAGATGATGATAGGGCATGCATTATTGTAGAAAACATCTAACAAGTCCTGAAATCTGTACAAATATTATTCACATACATATCTTTTATATGCTGAGAAAAAAATGGTGTGTGGCTTATCATATCTCTGAACTACTATACCCATGCCCTTTGATAAAGTTTTCTGTAAAACTAAGAATATAGAAAACCCTTTCCCTTCCAGTATATAAGCCAAGGTTAGGTGGTAATAGACTACAAACATACCCAGTTTAAAACTCCAATCATATTGCCATCTATCTGACTCTTACTTCTTACTACCAAACTAAACCTATATTATTAATAGTCAGGGGCTGAAAAAGACAGTTTGTAATTGGTTTGTAAAAGTGAATCAAAAGAATAATACAAACAACAGTAATAAAAAAAAATAAGTAAGGTGCATATGTTCATACTGCACACTCCATGATTTGCTATTCTGAATTTGGCAATTTTCCCAAACTTTCAAGACATATTTGACCTATGCAAGGACTTTGCAAATATAAAAATTCAATTTTAAGTAACAAATGGGTAAACAACACTATTCTAAACAAAGTGGAACTTACATTTATACAGGTTAACCATGGTCCTAAAAGGTGTAGTTTGTTTCTCTCTCAGTATAAACATACTTGAGACCTCATTGGGTTTGAAGTCTATATTTTGTAATGCTAACAGCCAACTCTAAATTACTCTGCAAATTATATAATAAATGTATTTCACCTCCCTTAAAAACAAAACATTTACAGATTTTCCAGAGTTAACCTGAACTTCTACTACAATAGGTTAAACTGCTGCAGTGTGATATCGTATCACAGAAGGCAACAAAAACTAATGAGAAATAACATTTTTCAATTACTTTTCATAGGTTTGTCCATCATTAGATATTACACTGCAGCAGTTTAACAGCAGAGTTAACTCATCATAGTACATAGTACTTTCTAGACTCTTTACAAACAGAGTGTTCTATTTCAAGTGTTTTATTTCTGTAAATGTTGATTATGGATTACAGGTAATAAACCCAAATGTAAGAAAATTTGAATATTGTAAAAAAGTTCAGTATTGTAAATTCAGTGTGTCACCTGCCAAGGTTTCCTAAGCCTTTAAATGGTCCCTCAGTCTGGTTCAGTAGGGCACACAATCATGGAAGACGCTGATTATGAATTGTATTACTGAATTACTGAAAAGAATGAACGTTTCAAAAATATTATAATTTATTGAGATGCATGTAACATTATTGCTTGTCCGGGCTTTGGCACCATCCTCCGGGCGCACGCTGCGGCGCAGGAGGCATGTCCAGTTGTGATTCCTTCCTTTGGGTTTTTCTTGTATTGTCTGAACACTGTCCTATTCCCTCACCTCCTTAAAGAGGACCTTTCACGTCCTCATATATATGCAGTTTTACATACCGCTAGAAAGCTGACAGCGGCTGAATTCAGCGCACTGTCAGCTTTCCCGCTATGTGCCCCGGGGCAGGAGATATCGAGAGTCTAAATTTCACTGTTCACCGTCAGAAGGGCGTTCCTGACAGTCTAGCTGTGCTGTAAGGAACACCCTCCCTGACTGTGCTCGTTCATAGACTTGTACTGAGGTGGCGTTCCTCACAGCTCAGCATCATCACTGGACTGTAAGGAATGCCCCCTCTGACAGTACTCAGCTATGGACGAGGATAGAGAGAGGGGGCATTCCTTACCGCCCAGTGATGACGCTGAGCTGTGAGGAACGCCCCCGCAGTACAGTGCTATGGATGAGAACAGTCAGGGAGGGCGTTCCTCTCAGCGCAGGTAGACTGTCAGGAATTATACAGTACTCGACAGACATTAAAAGACTACTTCATTTATCTCCGCCTGTAGAAATGGTTTTCATTTCTCCATTACAAGTGTTCCATACAAAAAGCAACGTTCTAGCCAACTTATTAGCCTCAAGAATTGGTCAATGAAATTCAACAGATCTGCAGATTTGAATAACTGTTCACCTGGGAAATCCATTCTTTTACTTTTTTTTCTCATAACCTGGAAACTCTGGATACAATTATATAAGCTAAAATATGATTTGACATCCTACTTTTCTTTATAAACTCCTTCACCAATCTGCTAGACTTCTGATTATCAGTAACAGGACACCAGGATATCATTCTTCATTTTATCCCAACTTCATGCATAATTGTAATGTAAAAATGAAAGGTATTTCTTTTCAATACTATGAACTACCCTTTCCCCATTCCACTTTTTACCATTCCTTGCAGTTATTATCTGAAACTTATTCTGACATTCTATTACTGCACTTAGCCATGAGCCATTTTGACTTTGTGCCCTATTTTACTGTGTATCTTACTTCCTCACTTTTTAGTTCTCGTTGTTGTATAATCACTGTTAACAATGGGTAAATTAAAAAAGCACCTCATAGATGTTCATTCCTGAAAAAGTCTTTCTAGTGACAAATGATAATATTCATTCAAGGGATTGAGTGACATTACAGGTGCACTGTATGTATGTTGTGTAGTCTGCCTCCCAGAGTAGTGTGCACAAGATTTATCAACATGGTGCAAACCAAGTTACATGAATCTGGGATAAACAACTTTTGACATGGCTCTGAAAAAGGGACAGCTGAAGGCTGCCATGGTCCCTGGGCTGTCTGAAAAGTATGGGTCTCCTACCAGTTATGTGTTGAGTGAGAAAGGGGGGCACTGCTTTTTAATTGTAAACTTTCTGCTGTCTGCAGGGTACACCACAATGTGACCCCTGCCCAGTGGACTGATGTGATATCATGGTCTGCAGTAGTGATACCACAGACATTGCAGCAAATTGCAGACTGTTTCTGTATAATTCAAGAAATTAAATGGTCACTTAGGTTTTAACAAACTTTGTAAAAATTAATAGCATAAACAAATATAACAGAAAATGCCTCCTTCTCCACTTATGTGGGCAGTCTTATGACTAGGGTTCCTGGACAGGATACCACTCCTTGAAAACATTAAAAGAAGGATTTGACACATGGAAATAAATTGCTGTGCATATATAGTTTCCTTTTCTTGCAATCCTGAAAAACTCCAAGAACATGGACCTTGAAGAAGTTGTCCATTTCATTTTTTTTTATTATTCAATACTGTTGCTAGTAGTGCCATAAATATAACAAACCAGTACTCACCTTCTCTCCCTGGGCTTCGGTTACCAGCCGTGGCAGCCCTGTTCTACTGTTTAAAGGTCTCTGTGTTGTTTGTGCCAGGTGACCACTGCAGTCAAATTACACATCACAGCAGTCATGTGCTGTTTGTGAAGAGGTGTGCTGAGGCCTGTGATTGGCTGCAGCAATCCCCTTGCAAAAATTGGATGTCACTCGTGTCATCAGCTGGGGACCTGTATAGAGATAAATGGAGCTGCCAGACAAGAAAGGGTTACCCCATCAATGGTTTTTTTACAAGTGACTGCTTTTTTATGACTTATGCGATTAAAAACCCTAGCGATCTTGTTTATGTTGGAGAAACTACCCAAATGTATGAGACCACATTTCCACACATAAATCCACTTTCAGCCAGGGGAAAGTACTTTTACCTGTCCTACCCTATTGGCTGCAAGCAGCATTTTCCTCTCCGCATGTTTCGTGTGGAAACCGAGCGGAAACCACACGGACCCCATTATAGTCTATGGGGTCCACAGGTTTCCTTAGGTAAACCGCTTTTCTATGCTTATAGGTTTCCGTTCGGGGGTTCCCCAAGCGGACTCCCCGAATGGAAACCGAACGCAGATGTGAACCGGCCTTTACAGTGCTTATTTTTTTGTAAATGCATCTCTGCATCCTGTTTATCTTTGCCATATACAGTGCTGGCCAAAAGTATTGGCACCCCTGCAATTCTGTCAGATAATACTCAATATCTTCCAGAAAATGATTGCAATCACAAATGCTTTGGTAATAATATCTTCATTTATTTTGCTTGCAATGAAAAAACACAAAAGAGAATGAAAAAAAAGTCAAATCATTGATCATTTTACACAAAACTCCAAAAATGGGCCGGACAAAAGTATTGGCACCCTCAGCCTAATACATGGTAGCATAACCTTTAGACAAAATAACTGCGAACAACCGCTTCCAGTAACCATCAATGAGTTTCTTACAATGCTCTGCTGGAATTTTAGACCATTCTTCTTTGGCAAATTTCTCCAGGTCCCTGAGATTTGAAGGGTGCCTTCTCCAAACTGCCATTTTGAGATCTCTCCACAGGTGTTCTATGGGATTCAGGTCTGGACTCATTGCTGGCCACTTTAGAAGTCTCCAGTGCTTTCTCTCAAACCATTTTCTAGTGCTTTTTGAAGTGTGTTTTGGGTCATTGTCCTGCTGGAAGACCCATGACCTCTGAGGGAGACCCAGCTTTCTCCCACTGGGCCCTACATTATGCTGCAAAATTTGTTGGTAGTCTTCAGACTTCATAATGCCATGCACACGGTCAAGCAGTCCAGTGCCAGAGGCAGCAAAGCAACCCCAAAACATCAGGGAACCTCCGCCATGTTTGACTGTAGGGACCGTGTTCTTTTCTTTGAAAGCCTCTTTTTTTTTCCTGTAAACTCTATGTTGATGCCTTTTCCCAAAAAGCTCTACTTTTGTCTCATCTGACCAGAGAACATTCTTCCAAAAAGTTTTTGGCTTTCTCAGGTAAGTTTTGGCAAACTCCAGCCTGGCTTTTTTATGTCTCTGGGTCAGAAGTGGGGTCTTCCTGGGTATCCTACCATAGAGTCCCTTTTCATTCAGTCGCCGATGGATAGTACGGGTTGACACTGTTGTACCCTCGGACTGCTGGGCAGCTAGAACTTGTTTGGATGTTAGTCGAGGTTCTTTAGCCACCATCCGCACAATCTTTTGTTGAAATCTCTCGTCAATTTTTCTTTTCCGTCCACATCTAGGGAGGTTAGCCACAGTGCCATGGGCTTTAAACTTCTTGATGACACTGCGCACGGTAGACACAGGAACATTCAGGTCTTTGGAGATGGACTTGTAGCCTTGAGATTGCTCATGCTTCCTCACAATTTTGCTTCTCAAGTCCTCAGACAGTTCTTTGGTCTTCTTTCTTTTCTCCATGCTCAATGTGGTACACACAAGGACACAGGACAGAGGTTGAGTCAACTTTAATCCATTTCAACTGGCTGCAAGTGTGATTTAGTTATTGCCACCACCTGTTATGTGCCACAGGTAAGTAACAGGTGCTGTTAATTACACAAATTAGAGAAGCATCACATGATTTTTCAAAGGGTGCCAATACTTTTGTCCACCCCCTTTTTTATGTTTGGTGTGGAATTATATCCAATTTGGCTTTTTGACAATTCTTTTTGTGGTTTTTCATTGAAGACAAATTAAATGAAGATATTATTACCAAAGCATTTGTGATTGCAATCATTTTCTGGAAGAAATTGAGTATTATCTGAGAGAATTGCAGGGGTGCCAATACTTTTGGCCAGCACTGTACCTATACTTGTTCTTTACGTTGCCACATGCCTACATGTGTTATATATTTCCTTTCTGGTACAGTGTATGCTCACACTTTCATAAATACCATTACCTAGTATAGATTTCCTTGCCATTATGCTGTTTTTTGGTGGTGTCAATTTGACCAGATGCTCACTGTGTCCTGATGACTCTACATAAGCTGTTTCTTACATATATTACTGTACCTTGTATTTATTTGTCTTGATTCTTTGATTTACCAGATGTATGATTAATATCTTTAATCTAAACATTACAGTTTTTTTGTGGATTGCAATAAAAGGATTATAGATGCACAGCAATTTATTTCCTTGTGTTGGATTCTTGTTATACATTTTTTTTACCTGACACCTCTGTAGTGGCTCAATAAATATGATAATCAGAAAGATCTTATTAGTCAATGCATTTCCACCTGGACGCTTTGCAGGTCAGAAATCTTTTGTAAATGAGTTGAGCTTGACACAACTCTGAAACTACTCCAGTATTTTCTAACACAGTTGGAAAAAGTAGTATGGAGGCTTTATAAATATGAAGACCCAAACACCATATTTTTCAATGTATTTATACCGCAGACCACAGCATATATATATATATTGATTAATTTCCTGAATGTAGATATTAGGTAAAGATGAACAAACTGATTTGTTAGGAACCAGGTTCGAACCAAAAATTTCATATTATTAGGTTTTCAATGAAACAGAACAAATGCCGATACATCTTGGACAAACTAGAATGGCTGTATTGCGCAGGAAAAATGCAGAAGAGATACATGTCTTTTGAGTCAGTGTGATGTTCTAGCACCCCCTGATATCAGCTAACAGCCTCTCAGCCAATAGACAGTGGTGGGTGGACACCTTACAGTACTAATATCCTACAGTGCATGGTCACGAGGCATTTACAGAAATGGTGGAGATAGGGAAGGATCTCTGATTCATCTCAATGCATCATAAAGAGCACTAAGTTCTGAAAAGCTTACACTTGCAAGCAATAGAGTCAGGCTATATTAGGAAAATAACAGTTTAGTCAGATTTAATCAATTACAGGCAGATTAGTGATAGAGTCATAGAAATTAGGAGTGAGGGATAATATCTGAGCTGTGTGAACCTGACAGCAGCATTACTGCACCAATACACAGACAAAGGACAGTTAACCCTTTCATTACCGATAATCAAATTTTGTCTATTGAGCAATAGTGCAATAGTTTCATCTGTATATAGAGTGTTTAAACATAATTTTTACTGACAGTCAGTGCTGTCTGTTCTTTTCACTTCCTGTATTCTACAAGCTTGTTGTTGGGCTTTCCCTGTTTGATGATCATGACACTGAAGTAGCTCAGTAGATCTAGACATTGCCTTTACAATTAGAGATTATTTATTATGTTTACTAAAAATATATACTAATGGAGATCAAATAATATGCACAGTAAATGTATATTAGATTTGGAGAGAAAAAAAAAAATTACATTTTACCAGAACAGACAATGGAATTGCATAAACCTTCCTCTAGTGTTAGGGTCATGACCGACCCATTTTAGGTTTTAAATGCATACAAATTCTACATACATTTGTTTATTGCATCAAGACTTTTTGACTTTTTCAGGAACTTATTTTTAAACAAAATATAATAAAATAAAACTATTTTACTAAATTGTAAAATGCTCTTATTAAAATTATAACATTTGTGTTGTTGGGGTCAATTTCGACCCAGGTCTAATAGAGTAAAAAAACAATAATAAGTCCCAAAACTGAACTCATAAACACAATATAAACCAACAGCCCACAGCCAGCTCTACCTCCAACAACTTGAGTTAGGGACATGTCCAGGCATGTATGGCCAAATCAGCTTACAGTTGGTACTTTGCAGAGTATACATCTTCAGTTTACACCATGCAACAATGAGGAGAAGATTAGATGCAAGCCAAATTCTGGATTATATCTTGGATGATAATGAATCAGAGGACACACAGCAGCAAACTGATACAGATGAACAGGTTTCTGAGGAGGAAGATGATGTGGAGTATCAACCGGAAGACACAGACAGTTCTGATCAGTCTGATGAGGAGGTCACCGGTGCTGAAGCTGCTCCCGCTGAAAGATTCAAATCCAAAAGTGGCAAGATCATTTGGAGCTCAGTACCTCCAGATGTACATGGCAGGGCAGATGCTGCAAATGTCATAAAGATGACCCCTGGGATCACAAGGTTTGCTGTGACAAGAGTAAGTGACATCAAGACATGTTTTGATCTGTTTATGCCATTGTCAATAAAAAAAAGTCATTATTGCTATGACAAACCTTGAAGGAAAAAAAAGTCCACGGCAACATGTGGAATGACCTTCATGATGATGACCTGGATGCCTACATTGGTGTTCTTCTCCTTGCTGGAGTGTACAAATCCTGCAATGAGGCCACTGATAGTCTCTGGGACGCATCGACAGGCAGGAATATTTTCCGGGCAACAATGTCACTTCAAAAGTTTCAAATGATATCAAGAGTCCTCAGATTTGACAACAGAGACACCAGAACAAAATCTGACAAACTTGCTCCCATCAGGGATGTTTGGGAGAAATGGGTGCAGCTCCTTCCACTGATGTTCAACCCAGGGCCAGAGGTGACAGTAGACGAACGTTTTCTCCCTTTCCGCGGAAAATGCCCCTTCCGGCAATACATGCCAAGTAAGCCAGGCAAATACGGCATAAAAATCTGGGCAGCCTGTGATGCAAAAACTAGCTATGCATGGAATCTACAGATTTACACAGGCAAGTCTGCAAGCGGCATCCCTGAAAAAAACCAAGGAAAACGTGTAGTCCTCGATATGACTACTGGACTGCAGGGTCACAACATTACTTGTGACAATTTTTTTACCAGCTATGACCTTGGACAAGAACTTCTCAGGAGGAAAATCACCATGGTGGGCACAGTGAAAAAAAACAAACCTGAGCTGCCCACTGAATTGTTGCAGATGAAGGAGAGGGCTCCACTTTCCTCAAAGTTTGTTTTTACAGACACCACCACTGCTGTTTCATACTGCCCCAAAAAAACGACGGAATGTGGTACTGATGTCCATACTTCACAAAGATGCAGCTGTGTCATCAGGAAGTGACAAAAAGCCCAGAATCATCCTGGACTATAACAAAAACAAAGGAGGAGTGGACAACCTGGACAAGCTGACTGCCACCTACACTTGCCAGCGAATGACTAGGAGATGGCCAATGGTTGTATTTTCCAACATCCTTGATGTGTCAGCATACAATGCATTTGTGTTGTGGACCCACATTCACCAAGGATGGAATTCAAAGAAAAAAAACAAGCGGAGGATGTTTCTTGAGGAACTAGGAAGATCCCTTGTCAAGGCGCACATTGACCAAAGGGAACGGGTGCCCCGAGACCCAGCCGCTGCAGCCTTGGTCCGACAACTCCAGAGCTCAACAAGTGCTTCGCCCACATCCACAGCAACACAAGGAGCATCATCACCAGCATCCTCCTCAACCAGCCCTGCCTCAACATCAACCACAACAGCCACAACCCCAGTGAGACCACCTGATTCTAAAAGAAAGAGGTGTCAGGTCTGCCCTAGCAATAAGGACAGAAAGACAAACACATCGTGCTTCGCCTGCAAAAAATACCTCTGCAAAGAACACGCAAAAAGTGTCACTTTTTGCCACACATGCATCTAAATACTAATGCATCTAAAAACTAGTACTTGATTTCTGTTGATTTGATTTGCTTGATTGATTGTTGTTTGTTTGACCTAGAAAAGCTACTTTTTATTATTATTGCTATTAATGTTAATATAATTTTCATCTTTTATTTGTATTAAAGTTCTATAAAAAAAAAAAATCTGTTTTTTGCCTTTTTCATAAAGTAGTTAGATATGGGTCAAAATTGACCCGTAACACCATAGATGTTACTAGAGTTAATAATATAAAATATATATATGTATATTTTTTTTTACATTTAAGAAATGTGTTCTAAAACCCTTCAGTAATAGTCAGGTAATATAACAAACTTTTTTAAGTTTATACTATTCTCTTGAGGTTCATTTGACAATATTTTTATATTGAAAATGAAGGGTACGCTCTCAAATGAAAGGCCCAGGGGGCCACAACAAAAATATTAAAATCAATCCTTCCATGGATGAGAAACCCTAACAAGGTAACTAAGAGGTAAGAAACAAATTG
Source organism: Leptodactylus fallax (assembly GCA_947044405.1). Classification (NCBI taxonomy): domain Eukaryota; kingdom Metazoa; phylum Chordata; class Amphibia; order Anura; family Leptodactylidae; genus Leptodactylus; species Leptodactylus fallax. The sequence continues at coordinate 5,701,169 of CAMRHE010000001.1, read as the reverse complement.
GATCAAAAATAACTGTTTTTAGGGTATCCTAAGGGTGATTTAAGACACGGGTCAAAACCGACCCGTTAACATAAGAAAGAGTAACAGAAAGCTAACACTAGAGGAAGGTTAAATAGATAGTAATTACATAGAGAAATAACACTGCTAGAGCCTTTAACAGCAAACTGAGAGCCAGAGAGCAGTGAGTCACAAGTCATCTGTCTGATAATGCTAGATAAGGAAATAGAACAGGCCGGATAACAAGGAAACAATGTGTAAGTAATGGGAGGAATAATTTCACATAGTAGGCAAAATGAAGCAGCATTGCTAAATCAATGAATGTAGGGAAACTCTTCAATTTACATAAACTAGCATTTTAGATAGGATCTTTGAGATAGGAATACCCCTTTAAGGGTTTTTTGGGCAAGACTTTACATTTTTTTTTCAATAATTTTTTTTTGTTGTTCACCCAATTACAGTCTCACAACCTGCGCTAATCTGAAAAAAAAAAACCTGTTATAAGGGTTTTTTCCTGCTCTACTCACCCAATACACAGTGTGATGGAGTGTGCTAATCTGAAAAAATATTCTTTTCATAAGTCTTTTTTATTGTTGTTCAAATATACAGTCTTGCAGCCTGCGCTAATGTGAAAAAAAAACTGTTATATAAGGGTTTTTTGTGCTATGCCCACCAATGTGATGTGGTGTGCTAATCTGAAAATTTGTCTCCCAAATAACAAGTTGGTAGCACTTTCAAGTCATCAAAATAGGCTAATTTTTCTACAAAACCATTACTTTTTGCAATATAACTGCCATGTGTGTCTAGAAAACCATGGGCAAGCATATTTTCCTGCCAAAAAAGACCAATTTTTTTTGAGTATTTTAAATGTTAAAATGCATAAAAGCGAGTGTCAGCGCAGTGTATGGTTAAACTGTGAGTTTGTATCCACTGCTTACCACCCTTACCAGCTAGAAATTGGATAGATAGGTTCATAACCCGAAACTGAACGAATCTTGAAAGGTTTACCCATCTCTAGTATTACTAGTATTAGGTATTATAGTTCACTCCTACTAAGGTCATTAAAAGGCATTTTACAATGCAGTCTGTTAAAATCATCTCATAAATTCTGGAAATGGTTTGCAGATGAAATATCTATTTTAGAGAGTATTAATCTCTTTTTCTTAGAAAATTGTTTACATCTTATTTGTTTAAAAATATGAATATGTTTTCCAGGACTGAGAACTTTGAATTATTTGCATATTTGCATGACTACTTCAACACGTTCAATGATTTTCTCTCTCAAGCTTGACTATAGATAGATCATTCATTAGCAAGTAGTAATGCCTTTGCTGCCAAATTTTAAGCAAATGTAAGTTCTCAGAATCTGTTCTGAATTTTGTTGCTATGATATAGTAAAGACATATAGATAAGACATTCTAAGAAATGCTGTATACCATATTCCATACTGTAATGACTGTAAGTTATGTGGCTGACCAAAATACAAGTTCTTCTTTCAAAAAAATTTGATATATTTCTCCAGAAGCAAAAAACGGTTGTAGCTATCCTAATATCTATATTGGTCTGAATAGCCTGAAAGCCAAAATCTATGTGTGATCGAAATTACAGCTAGGTTTGCACAGTAAAAAGGACATTTCTTGTTGCACTACTCCCATTTATTTTTTGCTGCAGACGGCCCTTTCTGACATTGTTAGAATGGGTATTATGACTGCATTGTATGGGGCAGTGTGGCTGGCACTTTAATGGGAGGCACTATTATTCACCCTTCAGCTTCTGAATAACCTCATAATGAGGAGCAGCTGATATGCGATTTAAAACAATTAATGTATCTACTGCAATAAAATATTATGAATGTTAAAAGTCATCTTGTAGTTCGTCAATAAACATGCAGCTTCATGCTTCTTCATAGACACTGAACTCTGTGGTGAAGTCGTCAAACATTCTACAGTAAGGGATTGCATTATCTTACATACATAAACTGGGAAATGAAATAAGAAGGTGACCAATGCTTAAATTTCTGGAATATCTGTCCAGTAAAATAATACTTGACACTATAGATAAAATAGAGTGTTTTCTGTAAGAGCCAAGCTATTTCTGGCCCAAAGTTATAACAATCAGCGCATTACAGTGTTACTCTGTATTCATTCAGCTGGCAGCTACAACACATTCTCCATTAAAAACGTGATTATATGTTAGTGGGATGAGAAATGACTTGAAGGTAGTAATTGAAAGTGGCAGGCCTTTGAAATCTTGTCAGCAGGATATTTGATGTATGATGTTAATGCTAATTACTTTAAATCTCTATTCATTAACAGCAAAATCTTCAGGGAACTTGTTTTTCAGGTTTTCTTGCAGCTTTTTCACATTTTTTTTCTCAGTTGTTTAGTAACAGAAAAAAAAATGTTTAGGGCTCATTTACACCAGGGTTTCACTGCGTTTCTCTGTGACTTACAAATTCAAAGCCCTGTCAGAATAATGATGATAATTGAATGGAGGAATTATTTACATAAGACACTTACTATACCCAAAAGGTATTATGTACAAAGACCACAAACTGCAAGTGCAACTAATCTTCTACATGACACAAATTGTTAACAAAAAACAAATGATGTAATACACTAAATATTCTATAAATTTATACTATTAGTATTAACCCCTTAGGCTGTGTTCACACGGAGGAATTTGCTGCAGATTTGGGGGCGGACTTCGACCTCAAATCTGGGGGAAATTCCTCCCGGAATCCACCTCCCATTGAGATCACAGCAGGACGCAGAAAAAAGAACCGTCCTGCTCGATCTTGCCACGGATTCCGCGAAGTGCGCGGCTCAAGACTCCCTGCTGCTTAGGCCCATTCATCCGGGTCTAATCTGCAGCGGGATGCCGCGATGGAATTCCTATGCACTTTTTTAGGAATTGCTCTTCATTTTCCACCGTGTGAACATACCCTTAGCGACACAGGACATACTATTATGTTCTGGCTGCCAAGGACTTAACGCAAATGGACATAATAGTACTTCCAAGCATTAAGGGGTCGCCATGGCCGGTGACACGGTGACCATGAGAAGATCGCTGTTGTTCATGACATCAAACAACCATCTCATGTAGGTTTGGAGCGGTTTAATCCTACCCTGCAATGGTGATCGCTGCTATCAGCCAATTAAATCTTATCAGCCAATACTAGCTTTCCGACACAGATCAAATGATGTGTGCCAGCAGGTGAGCTGGCATCTGCACCAATCACTACCCCCCGATTGATGCAATTGGACAGTCTGTACAGACCAACCAATTGCAGCCGCAGCAGTCAATTAAAATTAACGGTTACTGCCCTGCTTGCGTCACTCCCACTGGGATTGCGAGCAGAGCAGTTACTGTGCTGCCTTGTAAGGGACTTTACTTCAGTACCGCTGCGATTTCCTGCACTCTCCATGTCTTCTTACCTCCCTTCATCCTCCCCCCCAACACCAACTTGCTGCTGTTTTTTTTAACCACTCACCAGCAGACCCTTTTTTTATTTTTAACACAATCTGTTGTGTTTTTATCTAATAGTAGTTAGAATCAATTGCTACATATATAGATAAAAATCTCTCTCTCTCTCTCTCTCTCTCTCTCTCTCTCTCTCTATCTAGCTATCTAGTTACATTTTAGGTGCTTTTTACTTTATTTTAAATGTTGACATCTTTACATATATACACATGTTGAAGCATAACATACAACCCACACTTTCAAGTTTCAAGAAATAAAGTTTCTATACACGTGTAAAAACATAACCTAGCACAAATACAACGTGACCCAAATAATGTATTCAGCAAAAGAGGCATATACCTTACTGGCCTATGAAAGTGATACTATGGGGGAGTCCTCCTCATCATCATCATCTTCATCCAGTCATGAGCGACCCCAAAGGAAGCTCCCCAGAACAATTGCTGAGGCAACTCCTGAAAATTCTGATCCAATGTGGACCTCACCCCCTGAAAATTATGAACCTCAGCTTCATTTGTGGGCAGGTCAGGAATCCAATTTTAGACTGAAGGCTTCACAGAAAGAAAGACTTTTTCTCTGATGAGTTTATAGATTTTATGGTGGCCCAACAAATTTATATGCCTAGTAATTTATAGAACGAAATGCCACCTCTTCATATGCTAGGCCCCAGAGGTGGACCCCCATAAATGCAGTAGAGATTAAAATATTCTGGGGTCCTGTTCTGGATTTGGGCACAGTGAGGAAACCAAAAATTTGACAACTTGTATAACACTCCAACTATAGAATGGCCATAACCAGGTCACATTTTGAAATTATCATGAAATCTTTACATTATAATGATAATGCACAGTGCCCGCCCCTTGATGCTCCAAACTTTGACCGCCTATTCAAAGTCAGGCCAGTCATTCACCACTTCAGCGCTAAATCTGCAGAATCATACATCCCTGATCAGAACATTTCTATAGATGAATACCTGATCAGTTTCAAAGGGAGGCTAAAATTCCGCCAATACCTGCCCAGTAAGAGGGCATGGTACAGCATTAAAATGTGCGAGAGCAGCTCAGGGTACACCTACAAGTTTAGGGTTTATGAAGGTAGGGACTCTAGAATTTAGTCCCCAGAATGCCCCCCAATCCTAGGAGTTAGTGGGAAAATAGTGTGGAATTTGCTGCACCCTCCATTGGACCAGGGTTAACACCTCTATGTGGATAATTTCTACACCGGCATCCCACTCTTTAGGTACCTAAGTTCCAGTTTGTGGGACCGTGCGCAGAAATCAGAGAGGACTCCCTAGTACTCATATTGCGCAGCCCCTCAGAAGGGTTTAGAGTAGGGCAGTCTGCAATGACAGCATGCTGTCAGTCAAGTATAAGGACAACAGGAATGTTCTTGTACTGACCAAGAAATCAGGCGATAACTTTTAGAGGCTAACTGAGTATATTTGATAGTAAGCTTTCGAGAGTCTAACTCTCTTTTTCAGATATACAAGAAACTGAAAATTCACACACTCTATACACACAAGACCTGGATGTATGTATAAAAAGTGTGTGACTTTTCAGTTTCTTATATGTCTGAAGAAGAGAGCTAGACTCTTGAAAGCTTACTATCAAATATACTTAGCCTCTAAAAGGTATCGCCTGATTTCTTCACTATTCCACTAATTTCTATGGCAACACTATACTACTTGTACTGACCATAATTCATGGTAACAGCACCACCACTATCCAAATACATGGTACCAATACCACTACCCCCAAGCCAGACTGTATCCTGGCGTATAATAAGTACATGGGAGGAGTTGATTATGTGACCAGGTCCTGAAGCCGTATAGTGCCTTGAGTGTGGTATAAAAAGTTGGCAATGCACATCGTACAGATGGTAATGTTTAACGCTTAAGTGCTATCACGATGTTCAGGCAGGGCAGGAACTTTCCTTCAATTTCAGGAGGCAGTTATCAAGACTCTGATATTTGGGGACCAGGAAGGCTCAGGCCCCAGTACTTCTGGAACTGAAGGCGCCTGTATTGAACCAGGGCAACGCTTTCCCAGTGAAGTCCCACAAACTGCAAAGAAAGAAGAACCAAAAAAGGTACAGATTGTGTTTTAAAAGAAAACATAAGTTTAAAAAGTTTGATAAGGAAAGACACCATTTATAAGTGTGACACCTGCCCTGAAAAACTTGGCTTATGCATAAAGGAGTGTGCTTCAGACTATACCACACATTCACAGATTATTAATTTTATAATTTATTTTCCCTGGTATATCACCTCCTTATACCTGTGATGTACTCTGTGCAGATTTACCTTTCAACCTCTCCTATTTATTAATTTCTGAAAAAAAAATTAATGTAATACCTGTGGAATCCAAACAGTCGCTATACCCCTTGTTAATTTTTTTTTAAGAGGTGTACTTCCAAACTGAGGACTAAAGTGACATTTCATTAGAAAAAAAGTAATTTTTAATTTTCACGTCCCAATGCTAAAAAATTATGTGAAACACCTGTAGGGTCAAAGTGCTCACTGTACCTCTTTATACATTCCTTGAAGAGTCTGGTTTCCAAAATGGGGTCACATTTTGGGAGTTTCCACTGTTCTGGCACTTCAGGGGCTCACCACATGCAACATGGTAACTAAAAACTATTACAGCAAAATCTGCCCTCCAAATATTTTTCTGTCCCTGTGTGACCATCGAGAAGTTTACATCCACATGTGGGGCATTTCTTTAGTCAGGAGAAATTGCTTAACAAATAATAGATGCTTTTTCTCCTTTAACAACTTGTAAAAATGAGAAATTTGGGACTAAAGTGACATTTCATTAGAAAAAAAGTAATTTTTAATTTTCACGACCCAATGCTAAAAAATTATGTGAAACACCTGTAGGGTCAAAGTGCTCACTGTACCTCTTGATACATTCCTTGAAGAGTTTGGTTTCCAAAATGGGGTCACATTTTGGGAGTTTCCACTGTTCTGGCACTTCAGGGGCTCACCACATGCAACATGGTAACTAAAAACTATTACAGCAAAATCTGCCCTCCAAATATTGTCCTGTCCTACTGTGTGACCATGCAGCAGTTTACATCCACATGTGGGGCATTTCTTTAGTCAGGAGAAATTGCTTAACAAATAATGGATTCTTTTTTTCCTCTAACCCTTTGTTAAAATGAAAAAATTTGGGATAAAGTGACATTTTATTAGAAAAAAAAAGTAATTTTTCTTTTTCATGTCCCAATGGTAAATATTCTATGAAACAACTGAAGGGTCAAAGTGCTCATTATACTCCTTGATAAAATGGAAATGCAAAAAATGGGGCTAATGCAACATTTTATTGGAAAAATTACCAATTTCCATTTTCATGGCCCAATTCTGTGAAATACAAGTTTCAAGTACTCACTATAACCGTTAAAAAATTCCTTGAGGGGTCTAGTTTAAAAAAGGGGTTATTTTGGTGGGGTTTCAACTGTTCTGGTACCTCAAGGGCTCTACAAATGCAACTTAGTGCATAAAACAGATTCTAGCAAAATCTGCCTTCCAAAATCCGAATAGCGCTCCTTCCACTGGTGTAACGATCCTGCTGGAGATGGCCGGGGCCCCGGACCACCATGATAGCGGTCGGAGAAAGCATGGTTTCCTGACCACTATACATATTGTTAATGGACAGTGGCCCGGAATGATGCCGGGCCCCTTTCCAATAGATGCCAGCCCAAAGGAGGCGACTAAAAATAAAAAATACTTATACTCACCTATCCTGTGCTTCTGACAATTCCTGACATCCTCTCCTGGGCTCTTCCAGCCTATGACTGAGGTCACGTGCCTCAGACATCACTGCTGGGGTCTGTGATTGGGCCTCAGCGGTCACGTGTGGCGCAACGACGTCATAACGATGACGCCCCATGTGACTGCTGAGCCCAATCATAGGCCCTAGCAGTGACGTCTGGGGGTCGTGACTTCAGTCACAGGCTGAAAGAGTATCAAAGAAGATGCTGAAGTGAACCAGATGGAGCGAGGATACCCAGGAGAGGTGAGGCAAGTTGAGTATAAGTTTTTGAAATTTTTATTCACTTCCCCTGGGCCTCTACTTATTATACTCTGGGGTCTGAGGAGACCCCAGTGTATAATAATAGCACAGAGGCCACTGTGGAGAGCATATAATACTGTGTGGGGTCACTGTGGAACATATATTGTGTGGGGGCATTGTGGAGCATATTATACTGTGTGGGGTCACTGTGGAGCATATTATTCTGTGTGGGGGGCACTGTGGAGCATATTATACTGTCAGGGACCACTGTGGAGTATATTATACTGTGTGGGGGCCACTGTGGAGCATATTATACTGTGGGGGCCCCTTCACTAGTCACATCACATACCATCCGTTTTATGGCAGCCATATACTATTATTACAGGCTGAAATAACATTGTATGGTGATTATAAAACCGATACCATGCAAAGTAAATAGTGAAGGAGTCACAGCGCTCTGAAAAGTTCCACAGTATCTTCAAAAATTTGATCAGCAGGGGCCCCAGGTATTGGATCTCCACTGATCTCTTACATCTCTTAGACTGTTAGGACCCTGCAGATCAACCGTTTCCCACAGCACACAGCTCCCAGTATTGTTTACATGCTGGGCGCTGTGCCGCTCACTCTCCGTATTCTTGATAACCACAGTTGAGGTGTTAAAGCTGTATCCCTTTCAATTATCTGAGATACCGCTGCATCACCCGTAACCGTCACTATCAAGAATACGCTGTAGGAAGGGGGGTAAGGGGCCCTGGACAAAAGTTTGCATCGGGCCCACAAAAAGACTGGCTCTTTCCGTTCTTTTGTCTACTGTGTTCCCATACATCAGTTTACATCCACATGTGGGCAGGGCCGAATTTAGACAAAGTGGGGCCCTGGGCAAAATTAAAAGCGGGGCCCTAAATGCTGATATGCAAACAACACCATCGTCTTGCAGTGGCAACCCCTATAACAATGCCTCCTTTCTGCCAACAAAAAAGTAATAACAAGCCCCATTTTACCACACACAATTCAAATGAGCACCTTTGTACCACCTAATAGATTTTTGCACCCAGTCATCATGTATTATAGCACCTCCTTATAAATAATAGTCCCTGCTTATAAATAATAAACACCTTTATCAGTAATAGTCCCCTTATAAATGATAAATAGTGCCCTGTATCAGTAATATTCCCCTTATCAGTAACAGTCACCCCGTAAAAATAATACTGCTCCCTTATAAATAATAGCCCCCTTATAAATAATAGTTACCCTTATAAATAATAGTGCCCATTATCACTAATAGCCCCCTTTATAAATAAGCCCACTTAACAATTATACCCCCCTTATAAATAGTTCCCCTCTTATAAATAATAGCTCCCCCTTATAATGGATGCCTTATATATAATAGTTCCCCCCCTTATAAATAATAGCCTGTCTTATAAATAATAGTTCCCCCTTATAATAGCCCACACATATTCAAGTTTCCCAATTATATATAGTAAATCACCCTTCTATATAATAGTTCCTCCCTTATAAATAAGAGCCCCCTTATATATAATAGTTCTCCATTATACAGGGTCGGACTGAAGGGCCTTAGGCCCACCAGAGAAACTTGTTCTGGTGCCCCACCCAACAGCTTCCTGCTAATAGCTTACACCACAGCTCCTTCACTGAAGTCTTACATATGTGCTGACTATGCAGCATTACTGAGTATGTTCCCAGTATATTCAGCCCCTATAGTACTGTGCAGGCCCCAATAACTCAATGGCCAGTTCATGCACAGTACTTTATGTTTACTATCTTGAACATTTGGAAAATTCGGGGGTTTTAACACCTTGGATGCGGTCAAACATGCCGTGGGCGCTCGCGAAGGGGTTAAAGGGCTGTGACATCACAGGACTGGCTGGCTGCTGAGTGGCTGCATGCATGGCATTGTGGGTGATCCCGCGTTCCCAGAGTTCCTTGCCCCATGTACTAACATGTGCAGCAGCCATTTAAAAAAAATGCGATACGTTACAACAAAGCATGAGGAAATCCGGATTCGATGCAAATCAAATATTTCCTGAAATTCGGATCGAATTCCACTTCGTCAGCTTCGATTCACTCATCTCTATTTGCAACTATTTAGCATATGATTAGCTATGAAGATTATAGTGTAGTAACTGCATTGTTACTGTTTTGCTCCTAAAAATCTAAATCTAAAAATCCTGGGCATGCTCTCGATCAGATTCAGACATGTCTCGACTGAAATCTGATCCCAGGTCTCTTCTACACGTTCCCTATGTTGGTGCATACTGGTTGACCCACTTGGGTATGAATACAAATTTTTGTATTCAACAAGTGTTTGATTGAGTTGAGGTCTGGAGACAATCCAGCACCTCTACTTCATTGTCATTGAGTCATTTCTTCACTAATCCCGATGTATGCTTCGGGTTGTTGTCTTGCTGGAACACTATATCATCCTTTTCATAGTAACTGATTTTGTAGGATACTCACATATAGCTCAGCAGACCACCATCAATCCTGGCCAAGTATCTAACACCTTTGGCTGTGAAACAACCCCCTATCATCAGGCTTCCTCCACTAAACTTGACAGTTCCTATAATTCTTGATCCATTAGCCCCTTGTTTCTTCCAGATCCATGTGCGCCAATCAGAGTCTAGTCTATTCGCTTTCGTTTCATCACTCCAAATCCCATTTCCAATCTTCTACTGTCCACTTTTTGTACTTTTTTGCAAACTCGAGCCAATGCTTCTTATGACAATATTGAAGTTGAGGCTTCTTCACCTTTTTTTGGGCCACCATTCCAAGCTTATGTAATATGCACCGCACGGTGCTTGCATGGACGTCTGTGATCTCACTATTATGAAGCATACGAGCCACCTCCACTCACTGCCGTGTTTGTCGCGCTAGAACTGATAGACCTTGTGATGAGACTTGTGATTCCGATATTTTGCCTGGATGTCCACCTCTTGACTTTTGAATGGATGGATTGACTTCATTTTGTATTCTTCCAACTGTCATGGCATTCACATGATGCAGTTTGGCAATTTTCTTGGCTGAGAGACCACTTTTGATGAGCTAGAAGATGCTGTTTCTCTTTTCTTGGGAAATCTTCTTCATGGCTGATCCTCGATTTGTACCAGTGACCTTTCACTTGGGAATCAACCGTATACACACTGGAATGCTGCAAGCAAGAGAAAGAGCCTTGAAAGGAACATCAGGGGAGAAAAGGCTTATTATGGCTTGGAAACCAGTTTTCTGACGTGCAAGGCATCAAAAGTCACAATTTTTATTGCAGGTGCATGGGTTTTTGCACAAAATTTGCAACTTTTCTCATTTTGTCCCTTGCTCTCTACTCTTGAGAAAAGTATGTGTAATGGGGTGGGAATCTAAGTGGGATTGGGAAGGGACACCTTGTCTCATCAGATTTACTATAAATCATACCATAAAACTGACTGACATAGATTTCATTTCTGGCAGACAGGACCTCCAGTGGTGCACCAATATTACTAAGAGACCAAAGCATGTTGTGCCAATGCACAAATGGTAAAAGTGCTGGTCTTAATAAATTGATCCCTTTATATTGCATTCTGTATACTTTTTTCTTTCTGCCCCTATACAAGATGCTCAGAGGTTTCACTGTCTGTTTTAATAAAACATCGCACAACACAGTCATGTAGGGGAATTATGTTGTTTTATCCAACTGCAGCACAATGTTTGTGCCATTTTTGCACACTATTTGGCTGTTGGCTATTTGCAGTTTGTATGAAACATCCAGTGGTAACTTTGCTGTTTGATATAGAGGAGCAACTACTCCACTGTGTGGCTCCACTCCTTCAGACTCATTAGCTCTAAGCAGCACAGCAATTCTTCAGCTTTCACAAGTGAAAGGTGAAATGAGGAGTAGGATCAGTACTTTGGTGTACACAAGTAGAGACCCAGTAGTAGCAGGGAGGTTGGAAGTAGTAGGCAGTCACTCAGTCACCATTGGGCTCATGGTGGCTGTAGTCATCTAAGAATATCCTTCAGCACTTTTCAAGGCTGGTTCAGTGAAGAAGGGGCCTGCAGTGTGGAAGATGGTGTTAGTAGCATCCCTTGGGGGAACTTCCCTTCATAAACCTCCTTGAGTCTAATGGTGGTTGGAGCGCTCAACAGCAACTCTTCCATGTAATGGAGGCACAGTTCTTAGCAACACCTCTAGGCTAGAGCGGAGTTAAGTGATGGTACTCCCTGGGGCCAGTCTTCTTTTCATAAAGTATGCTTCAAGACTCTAAAATTGACAAGTGATATGACAGTAGCTAACAGGGTGTCAGCCTGAATAAGATTATCTGGCTTTCTACTTCTCCCTAGCTGTAGAGAAAGATATCTCACTATCTTCTCCCCCTCACTAGAATGTCCTAATTCAAGGATAATACCACTTGCTTAGCTTCAGCCAAATGGTTTGTCTCACTCAAAGTAACATAGGAAGAATGACAGTGTAAATTTACCTGAAGGGTTGTCCAATTAAGTAAACTGACATGCATGCCCCACATTCAACCTGACTGCAGCCTGGCTAAATGTGGACAGGACGGGGTGGAACTGGAAATGGTCAGCACTCCCATTTCACTTCAGTGGGAGTGCCGGAGATAGCTGTGCGATAGAGTACTGTACTTCGGCTACCTCCGAAACTCCCATTGAAGTGAATGGGAACCCCTTTAAGATCACAGTAACAAATAAGTGCATTTAACCAGTAATTTTCCCAGTGTTTCATTGGGATACCATGCTTGCAACACAGTTATACATATCCAAGGACCAACCCATGTTCTCATGTGAAAATATAAGGCAGGGAAGGCTTTCTTAAGGTGAGTTCACACTACCGCTATTGAATATCCATTGTTCTCATGCATCACAGGATGAGAGCAATGGACATTAAATGACAGATGCAGACAGAGCTCCCTCTAGTGTCCAAATGCATTCATCCTAATGCTTTCTTACGTCATGTTTTTTACCTTTCTAACAGAAGAAAAAGTCTTTCATGCAGGACATTTTCCTTTAGTATAAATGTAAACAAACATGATGGAAGAAAGTGCTCATCATGTTCTTTACATTATAGTCAATGGGAACGGATGTAGACAGAGAGGCCCCAACTGTGTCTTATACTCTATCACCATTATTATCCATTGTTGGCATCTTATGATGGATGACAGAAATAGAGTGCAATAACGATACTGTGAACATACACTTACCGAAATAACAGTATCCTCCATCCAGGCTGAGTGCATGTCATCAGTTGCCTAATGGCAGGGGAATCCACTAACTAGTATGCCAGTGACTGTACCACCAACAACTTGGCCAGGCACGAGTTAAGTTGGTGCACAAGAGAATGACTGGGTGAATATTGTTTTTTAGCCACACATTCCATCATACTGTAGATGACTGACAATGGGACAGAGGAGGAAGAGGAGGACTAGGAGAAGTAGACAGTGATGATAGCGACAAAAACAATCATTTACTAGTTATGGTTGTGGCCTTGCTACAAGAATAACCATATGGAAGAGGATGGCAGTCTTGCTCACATGGCTTCAACAGCCCATGCAATTTTCCCACTACTGGAAGCCATATTTGTGCCTGAACAGTCATGGCTTATTTTGTGCTTGCAGACTTTGCACATTGTATTAAAGAAAAAAAAATATGCAGGAAAAGAAAATGAGGTCTAATGTTAAAATGCTGTTGCTTAACTATAGGATAATAGCAGAGAACAACACCTTTCAACCCAGAAACATTTTCAATAACAAAAAATATATGTGAATTACTATTTATAATATACTGCATATTATAGAACATCTCTAAGTTTGTAACTTTACTATAAATGTAAGTAAAAATAGATCAAAGGTGAAATGAGAAATACCAAGCGAATATCTGTGATGGACTATTTTAGGCTTTTTCATAAGGAAGAGCCTTAAAACATATTTCATTCAGTCTTGCATTATAGTAAGAGTTAACCTAGTTTATAAAAATATAAATTTGATGGATATCAGTAGCTAAATATAACAGTGACATACTGTAAGTAATACCAGACTTCATGTACTTCCTCTGCATAGTGCCACGTGGAGTTCTCTGAATCTTGCTGGCCAGCTGTCACTTTGGCATCCAATTTCATGTGTTACATTATACAACAAAACACACTCATTACGTATTCATTTCTTACATTTTCCAGTTTTATTGTGGAAATAAGACGCAATAACCCAAATTCTTTGCAGTTTGTAATGTCACTGTCCTATGAACTTACATTTATAGGTTTGTAGAGTTTCTACTACTCTTTTCAAAGTTCTTTAATGTTAGTTATGCAATGATAATACAACTCTTAATACTTTTAGGTAAACTAGATGAGAAGGGAGGTGAGTGGGAACCTGTAGGGGGTGTAGGGAACTTAGTGATCAATTCACATATTCACGGCATCCATTCTAGTTTCACTTTGTAATGGTCCAGAAATTATGGAGGGAAAATTATACCAGAATGGATCTCATAGTTTTCCATAGGATCTGTGCTGCCATCAAGTTCTTGTCCAGGAACTACCTTCCAGAAGATGGATGGAAAAACAATACCCGCAGTATTTTTCTGTCTGACTTCTTAACAGGTCTGGAGCCTTACCCCATTGCAATGATGGGCACACCAGATATATGCCAGGTATCATCACATCCACATTCAGGGACCACCAGGCATTCAGATATGAGGCATTCAAATGCCCTTATGGATTCTGGCTCGATAGAATTCAGTGTATAGAGATAGTTGACAAGCAAACACTTGTTTGGATGACAACTATTGCCCATCTGTCCTGCTGGCAGTGAGTCACCCGCCATGAGCCTGTAGTTACCTGTAGAGTCCACTTTGCAGAGGCAGGTCATCCTATTAGTGCTCAGCCAGTGGACACAGACTCCAGAGTTGGGTAGAAAAGGAGAGCATCATAGCAATGGTGATCATCAGCCTTGGGTGCCATGATGCAAGGCAATTGGGCAGGTGAATGGAGGAAATTCTCCACTCACTGTATTGAAGGAAGTGCAGTAGGGGAATGTGGTAGTGCAGCTGATGCCACATCTTTTATTCTGATATGCAAGGTAGAGGGACAGTATATAGATTTATAGAGGCAAATGCAAACAGATTAAAAGTGTCAGAGTCACATGGAGTAAATATGGGGCCTACTGCAATGTGAGGCTAGGAAGTAGGACCTATACTGTGGGCACAAGTTAGTGCTCTCTTTAGATCCAGTGGTTTTAAGTAGTAAATACTGTAAAATTCTGCTAGAAGTTACCCAATGGTACCCTAAAAAGTTATCCTCCCTTGCCTTTTATAAATTCATCCCAGTCATAATTCTTTGTGTCATGACTTTTAACACAATAGCAGCATCCATATTTGCCAACAATTGAAAATTGTTTTCAGGGCTGGCAGGCATGGCTTTCCAGGGAGTGTGGTTTTAAGTGGGCAAGGTTTCACAGAATATACAACTGGCACAGCTGTGTGTTTCACAATGTATCGACACTCCTTTTTGCATGCCCATCCCTTATTTATACACCACACCACCCTGTTCACAAGTGATAACCCCTATATTTACAGGTCAAAAAATCTGAAACAAAATAGTGTGGAATGCTGTGCTATTTGATCTGGTGAAATGCCAGGCTCTTTATACTGCACCCCTCCATATTTTAGATAGTACTGCTCCTTGCAGTATAATGCCTCCATAGTGCTCCACAAGGTAATGTCCCCTTAGTGCCCACAGCACAATATTACGCCCTCTTCAGTGCTTCCACACAGTATAATGCCCTTCTAAAGTTTCTTAATACAGGCAAATGCCACCCTCAGTGCCCCCACACAGGATAATCCTCCTCTTAGGCATACTCTCAGCCTCTATGGAATCGACAGTGGGATCTTCCCTCTCTGAGGGCTGTCTTTTGTGGATAGTGACCTTCAGGAATCACATGTCCCTCAGGGGCTGCCTAGGACATGCACAAAGGTCCAGTCTCAATGCCAGCACACACCGAACTAACCACTGACTAACGGTCCTCTGGAGTCTCCACCCCCTCCCAGTGGCCTGTGATTGGCCAGGGCTGTACCAAGCCCTCTAAAACAGAGAGGTAGCCAAACAGTGGGTGATACCATAAGGGATGACACAAATGGGAAGCTGCAAACACACAAAAACACATATAAAACAACATATACAGCCAGTGCAACAGAACAAAATAAAATAAAAACAATTTAATCAGTGTCCACTGGGATGCTGCACAGTCTCTGAAAATTAAAAAGGTTGTCTGGGGGATGGGAAAGAAAAAACAAAACAAAAAAAACACACTTACCTGTCCCAAGTGTCCTTCCAGCGCAGTTCGATCCTGCTATTTGGCTGTCTTCTTTTGTCGGAAGTCCTCACTGGCTGTGACATCCCGTATCCCTGTGACGTTATGTGACCGCTGAGGCCCTAAGAAAGGGACCTGGGGACATCACAGGTAGTGATATCCCATGTCCTTCAGTCACGTGCGGCAAAAAATGGAGCTGCAGGACTAGACTGTGCTGGGAGACACCGGAGCCCTGGGAACAGGTGAGTATGTTTTTTTTTTCTCACCTCCCCAGCCTAATTTGAAAAAAAAAAAAAAAATTTAGCCTGGACAATCCCTTTAAGGACACTCCTAGCAAAACTGGGATCTCCTTGAAACTATGGCAGCACTCCTTTTCACTTACAAAGGAGCACACAACGTTTTGCTATAGAGTCATCAGTGGTGCTTTAAACACAAATTTGAAGATAGCCATTAGTCTTTTTTTTATATATAAGAGGGCATGGCTACAGAGTCTCTGATATTGGGACATATAATGAGAAGAAATCTGTTGTATGTAAGTAAAAATGAAAGAATTTAAAAAAACGACATGCTGTTATTTACATATATATTTTAGGCCTGGGCAATTAATAAAATTAATTTGATTAATTCACCCTTAAGGAATCTGATGAGTCTGTTTTTTTTACCAGACTCATCAAATCAATTCTTGCCCTTTCTGCTCCGCCCCTTCTGGCAGGCCTTTAGGTATGGTACTCGCTCTACTTTTGAGGGGGCGCCATATTAAAACTGCTGGGTCTCCACTGTATTGCACAGCAAAGATCTGGCGATAAGGCTTATAGCATACCTCCCAACCATGCCGGATTCAGCGAGACAGTCCCGATTTCCGGATTCTGTCCTGCTGTCCCGGTCAGCGGGAGGTATGTCCCGGTGTCAACTCATCTGCGTCCGGATGCAGATGAGTTGAATACAATGATGAAGCAGGAACCATCTGCGGACAGTTCCTGCTTCAACACTGTGCCCCTGCGTGCTCCGGCCCCGAGATCTGTAGGCGCGATGTGATGACATCACTCCGGGAGTAGAGACTGAAGACTGAGCAGCAAGGGAGCAAGGAGAGGTGAGTATCAGTGTTTTTATTATGTTAAACTTTGGGGGCAAATGGAGGGGAAACATTAAACTGTAGGCAGATGGAGGGTGACATTAAACTGGGGGCAGCTTGAGGGGGGACATTAAATAGGGGAACATGTCCGTCTCTAGTTGCCTCCAGTTTAATGTCACCCTCCAGCTACCCTTACGGTTTAATGTCACCCTTCAGCTGCCCCAGTTTAATGTCCCCCTCTAGTTTCCCACAGTTTAAACTGGGACACCAGGAGAGGGACTTCATACTGTGGGGCAATTGGAGGGGAACATTATAATGTGGGGGCATATAATGTTAGGGTGACTGTAGGAGCATTATACTGTGTGGGGGCACAAAGAAAAATGGATGAGAATGGGCGGAGTTGACGTAGAAGTGGACGGAGCTAAATTTGCCACAGCACGCATAGCGATCCGCACATTGTGTCCCTCTTTCTGTCCTTTGAAAATTGAGAGGTATGCTTATAGGGACACCCATAACCGCCCTGCACTTCCAGCGCCACCCACCAGACATCCCTAAAATGTTAAGAACATCAGACATTCCCAAAAATGGTGTGAATTAAAACTACATCTTGTGCTGCAAAAAAAATAAATAAATTTTACACCGTTCCATATGTAATCCAAAACATTAAAAAAAAAGTTATGTGTGTCAGACTGGCGACTAAAGTAATTTTTTTGTATATTGATATATGATCCTCAACAACTCTGAGTTTAGCGTAGGACAATAGATGTGTAAGTTATGATAAAAATATTGACAATACATTAATAGTATTGTGAAAGGTTGGTCATAGCAAGTCATTATCTCCATAACAGTCTCAGCCTTGATATGACTATTTTTTTTAGTCTTTCAGTTGCTCTTTTGCTTACTTTTTTTTCACCTGAAGTAGTAACATATAACACCATTATCCTCAACATCAAGTCAGAATAGATGCTGTGAGCTGAATATACTGGTTACTCAGAAACGAATAAATATCTATAATGGAGCATTGAAGTGGAACATGGTTACTATGGACACTAACTAGCAAAGATTCTGAAGGTTGCCAAGATGCCTGGAAACACTATGAAACTTGGTAACCATAGCAATTTGAACTTGAAGACAGGAAACATAGATCTATATGTATTTTCTTGCTTCTTTAGTTTTGTAATTTGATGTATGAGTGTTAGAATAAATAGACATAAATACAGTTTGTCTGTTATTTAGCAGAGATACTTTACAGAAGGGTTCACTTTATATTGTATATCCCCAAATGTCATACATTGTTGAAAGAGATGTACCAGATAAATTAAGCATTGTGTTTTCCATTAGGGATACATGCATGAAATTCCAACACTTGGAATTGGCTGTGTTGCATTTTGGTACAGCTTATGGGTACTGTAAAATTTGTTTTTTTATGTTTCTCTTGCCAAAGCTGTAAACTATAGATAACAAGGGCAGCCAAATGTCCTGCCCTTTCTGCTTCAAAATATATGAATTAGGGCTAGACTGTAGGAATAGTACTATGAACAGTGTATGACAATCCCTATGCACCAAGATTTCCCGTGTCTCTCAAGAGGGCATACCTATTTGCAACAAATTATAGTGGTGCTATGGAATGCACAAATATAAAGGTACTTCTATGATTTTCTTGTGATGTATCTTCACATATTATGTAGTAATGTCATAGGGCCCCAACAAGAGGAAAAAAATTGACAGTACCTTAACCCTAACCTGTAATTTAACATAATAGTACGTCATGGAAAGGTGTAGGTTCCCTTTCCATAACGTACTATCATATCATGGACATGGCAACCATTCAGGAGTTGAGCGGGTGCCGTGAAGATCGGGTTTCAGCTGCAGGATGCAGGTGACACTAATCTGTAACACTCATGGTTGGAGCTAAAGTCTGTTTATGGGTGTTAATCTCGTAGATGCCATGATCAATCATGAGCTCGTATCTCAGGTGGTTTCTGAAGTGTTGGTCCCCTCATCTCCCTCCCCCTGTGCCGATCCATTAATTTGGCAGCCCCAGGTCTGAGTCACACAACATATTGGCCACTGAAATTGCATATTCCAGAAAAAAAGTGCTGTAATATCCTTTCACTCAGCTGTGCATTAATTTCTGTAAAGTAAATTAATCCAACACTCCAGAGGTAAGAATGCCTGATAGGAGCCTTGATAAATTCTTTGAGGGATGCATTTTCCAAAATGGGGTCACATATCATGGGATTACACTTCACTTGCACTTCAGAGACTTTGCAAAAGCATAATGGCACCCTAAAACCATACAGTTTAAGCCTCCTAACACATGTGCTAGGTCAGTGTGCTATCCGGGTTTTTCCCTGATAGAAATGAATGAGTCAGTGTGGAATCGGCCTATGCACACGACTGTGTATTATGCGGTTCCATGTGCGGGGTGACAGTCAGGGCCACAAAACTCAGGCCAGGTCCTACAGTAGTGTTCAAAATAATAGCAGTGCAGAGGTCAATTAGTGAGGTCAATCATTCTCTGAAGAAACAGGTGTGTGCCCTTATTTAAGTGTGAAGCCAGCACATGTTGGACATGCATTTCTCCTTGAAAGCCTGAGAAATATGGCTCGTTCGAGACATTGTTGAGAAGAACAGCGTAATTTGATTAAAAAGTTGATTGGAGATGGTAAAACTTATAAAGAAGTGCAGAGAATGATAGGCTATTCAGCTAAAATGATCTCCAATGCTTTAAAATGGAAAGCAAAACCAGAGTGACGTAGAAAAAAAACGGAAGACTGCCATTCAAATGGATAGAAGACTAGCCAGAATGGCAAAGGCTCAGCCAATGATCAGCTCCAGGATGATCAAAGACAGTGTAACGGTACTAGTTATCTGACCTGGAGTCCAATTGGTGAGGCAATGGCATAGTACTTAAACAGTAGTAGATGAGGAGTTAAATAGCAGGAATAGTACCTCAGGAGTAAGAAGCAACCGTGGTCAGACGTATGCAGGATTCGGTACACAGCAGTAGTGGATCAGCCGTAGTCAGACGTATGCAGGAATCGTTACACAGGAGCAGTAGATCAGCCATAGTCAGACGTATGCAGGAATCGGTACACAGGAGCAGTAGATCAGCCGTAGTCAGACGTCTGCAGGAATCAGTACACAGGAGCAGTAGAGTAGTGGTGAGGATCATGGCAAACAGGAAGCACAGACTGGAGTAAGCTGTGGATTTATATAGGGATTGTTGTACTGTGATTGGCCACAGAGCAGGTGAGATCCATAAGCTAATCACTCCAGTAGAAAGGATCAGGCTCAGCAACGCAAAGAACAAACAGGCTTCTTCAATGGCATAATGGTCAAGGCTGCAGAACATGACTGGGAAGTCAAGGGTTCAAGACCCAGTGAGCTCAGTTCCTGACAGACAGTCTCAAGTTACCTTTGAGTACTATGACAGTTAGAAGATGCCTTTGTGAAGTTAATCTATTAGCAGGAAGTCCCCGCAAAGTCCCATTGTTAAAAAAAAGATGTACTGAAGCAGATACAATTTGCCAAAGAACACATCAATTGGCTTAAAGAGAAATGGAGAAACATTTTGTGGACTGATGAAAGTAAAAATTCTTCTTTTTGAGTCCAAGGGCCGCAGACAGTTTGTCAAACGACCCCCAAACTCTGAATTCAAGCCACAATACACTCTGAAGACAGTGAAGCATGGTGGTGCAAGCATCATGATATGGGCATGTTTCTCTTACCTTACCCGGACCTTAATCCGTTAGAACACTTGTGGGGTGACATCAAAAATGCAGTTTTTTTGTTGCAAAACCAACAAATGCAAATAAATTGTGGGATGTAGTCAAAGCATCCTGGGCTGGAATACCAGTTGACAGGTGCCAGAAGTTGGTTGACTCTATGCAACATAGATGTGAAGCAATTCTAAAAAACTGTGGTTATACAAATAAATATTAGGTTAGTGATTCACAGGAATGCTAAATCCTAAAAAGAAAGTACATATTTTGAGTTTGTAAAAACAAATGCAGACACTGCTATTTTTTTTGAACAGCCCAATGTTAATTTTTTGTTATTTTCTGTAGTCAAAAATTATATACATTTCTCTTCATGTTTTGATTTAGAAAACAGTGTGCAATGTTCCCAATGCATGTAAATAAAAATTATTATAAAGATTATGTGCTTAACTAATGTTTTTGAACACAATGTATTCCTGGCCAGTTTTGCGGCCGAGCTTCCGCGACCCCTATTCATTGTATGAATGGGGCCACGGAAGCATGGACAGCACAGCACAAGGGGCCTAAATCTGTGCTCTAGAACCCAAATATTGTTCCTTCCCTTTTGCTTCAACAATTTACTCCCAAATATACTACTTTGTTGGACCCACAATAATCTTCTTTAAAGTTTTAGGAGCTCTTGTCTCAAAGTGGACACAACATAATAATCTCTGAAATGGATATTACTTAAAAAAAAAAAAAAAAAAACAAAAAAAAACATTCTCACTTTGCACATTGATATTTGGCAAATAATGGGGTCAACATGATCACTATACATGATACATGATACATGATCACTATACCCATTTAGAAATTCCTGCAGAGGTGTAGTTTCTAAAATGGGGTCAAATTGCGGGGGTTCACTTTTTAAAATTTCAACTCTGAACCTCTGCAATTGCACTCCAAAGACGTATAAGTACCCAAATTAGGCCTCAAATGAACATAGTGCTCTTTCCCTTCTAAACCCTGTCATATTTCCAAGATTATGGGGCCTACAGCCATTCCAGCATGGATCAGCTTTTTGGGGCTGCACTGAAATCCTGTGCTATACAGTGCACGGAGTAGGAAGCAGATAGCTCTGTATCTTGTACCAAGCAGTTGATTCATGTGGGGGCTGGCTGTCATTTCCATGTTGAGAAATGCGTATTTTTGCAACTATAAATAGTACTACACATGTTTTGTCAAAAAACGCTCATATTTATTGTAAGCAAATGCAAAACAAAAGTACTGCAAAAATAGGAATTAGACCTACCGGTAATTGCGTTTCCAGGAGTCCTTCATGACAGCACCACAGGAGATTTCCCTCTTGACCTCTGAGCGGGACAGGAAGTTAGAGAAGTTAAAGGTCCCCTCTCCAGTGTCTCTTCCAAATTACCACACCAGAGTTTCAACAGAAATATACTGAGATATATATAATTAAATCATCATAATGTGTGGATACCCCCTAAATATATATAATTTTTTTTTTTTGCTATATGTTACATCACATACACCCCATAAACATATCTGCTAACCAGAAGTAACGCAAAGGGGAGGTAATATCAGGGTGCTCTCATGAAGGACACCTGGAAACCCAATTACCGGTAGGTCTAATTCCTACTTTCCAGGACGTCCCTCATGACAGCACCACAGGTGCAGTACCAAAATACTCCACTCAGGGGGGCCTATTGTTTGTATAACTTTGCGTCCAAAGCCAGTATCCTGACTGGAAAGAATGTCCAGTCTATAATGTTTAATAAAAGTATGGAAACTAGACAATGTAGCAGACTTACAAATCTGATCAACAGAAGTTTCCCCTCTCTGCCCAGGAAGAGGCTACTGCCCTAGTGGAGTGTGCTTTCATTCCCTCTGGTGGAGGGAAATCTTGTGCAATATAGGCTTGTTGGATTAAAATCCTTATCCATCTTGACAGGGTGCTTTTAGATGCCTTCTTACCCTTGTTTTGCCCTGAGAAGAGGACAAATACAGTAAGTTCTGATCTTTCCAGAGGGGAGCCGCTTCTTCCAAGTAATAAAGAACTATCCACCTTACATCTAGGTAATGGAACGCTTCCTCCTGTGGGTTTTTGGAGCTGGGCAGAAAGAGGGAAGCACAATCTCCTGATTTCTGTGGAAGGTAGAAGCTACTTTCGGGATAAAGGATAGGTCTATTCTAAATATAACCCTGTCCTCCAGAATTCCTAAATATGGCTGCTGTATAGACAAGGAGTGAATTTCCCCAATTCTCCTAGCAGATGTAATTGCTACCAAAAAAGCTGTTTTTAACGTTAGAGTTTTAAGGTCTAGACAATTTATAGATTCAAAAGGGGGAAAAACTAAAGCTCTAAGGACTAGGTTTAGGTCCCAGGATGCTATAGATCTCTTAAAAGAAGGCCTTAGTCTAGAAATCGCCTGAAAAAATCTTTTGATCCATCTATGTTCAGCTAGACTAGCTTAATGCAGACTTAATGCAGAGATTTGTACTTTTAGGGTACTGGGAGATAGGCCCTTATTAAATCCTGCCCGCAAGAAATCAAGGATATTTGCTATATTTGGATGGAATGGATCCGGGATATTCGGAAGCTGCCAGGAGGAGAACTTTTTCCAGATCATTTTATAGATGGCCGAAGTTACATCTTTATGACTTTGTTTAAGAGTGGAAATAACTTCATCTGATAAACCTCTCTTCCTCAGGATGGCCCTTTCAGGATCCTGGGCTAAAGTTTCAAGGTCTCTAGATCTGGATGTAGTAGCGGCCCCTGAGATAACAGGTCCGGTCTCAAGGGAAGAGGAACTGGGTCCTCCAGGGCCAGTTGTTTTAGGATGGGAAACCAACTTCTCTTGGGCCAAGACGGTACCACCAGGATCAATTTTGTCTTTTCCCTTAATAATTTGTTTAGAACCAAGTGAATTAAAGGAAACGGAGGGAAGGCATATGCCAGCTCCATGTCCCAATCCTGAGACACAGCATCGATTGCTGCTTCTATGTCCCTCTTTTTTGATGGAAAAAAAGCGTCTTACTTTGGTGTTCTCTGAAGAACCAGGCACGTGCATGTGCCTGGTTCCTCCTTGGCGACGAAGAAAGGAGACCACCGTGACATTGTCTGACATCACCTTCAGGTGTGATCCGTGTAGAAGATCGCCTGATTTCTTCAGAGTCTCCCAAACCGCCCTCAACTCGCTGTAATTCAAGGAGCAGCTCTGAATGTGAACAGGCCAAAGACCTTGAAGGTAAGAAAGAGCCTTTTACCGATGCTCCCCAGCCTATTCTACTGACGTCTGTGACTATGATAGTCTGAGCACTATCATATCATATCATATCATATCATATCATAGGAGTAGTTACCACAGCACTCCTTTGCCCAGGTTTGCTGGATCGAGCCACCATAGAAGGGAAGATTTTACTTGTTTGGGAATCTGAATCCTGCTGTCTAGAGAATTCTGATCTCCATCCCAATTTGAGAGCAGAAGATTTTGTAAGGGTCTTGAATGAAATTGGGCCCAAGGAACCGCTTGAATACAAGAGGTCATGAGACCTAAGACTCTCATCCCGTCCCTTATGGAACAGCTGTCCTTCCTGGAAAAATTCTGGATTTTCTGGAGAACGTTCTCCTGTTTTTCTTTGGGGAGAAAGGATTTCTGACGAGTAGCATCTAACAGTACACCTAAAAAGGTTACTTGAGCTGAAGGAAACAGATGCGATTTTTCCCAATTTATGATCCATCCCAGAGACTGAAGTAGAGATAGAACTGAATCCCTCTGATCGATCAGCTCCTCCCTGGAGTTGGAAATCAGGAGAAAGTCGTCGAGATAGGGAACGATCAGGATATTTTGAGATCTTAGGAAGGCCATAATATCCACCACTATTTTTGTAAATACCCTTGGAGCAGATGATATCCCAAAGGGTAGGCAGCGGAACTGATAGTGAAGGGTCCTTCCTTCTATCTGAACTGCAAACCATAGAAACTTCTGGTAAGATGGATGAATCGGCACATGATAATATGCGTTCTTGAGAACTATGATGCACATCATCGCATCTGGACATATCAGGGGAATTGTAGATCTTATAGACTCCATTTTGAATCTTATACAGTACAGACCAAAAGTTTGGACACACCTTCTCATTCCAAGAGTTTTCTGTATTTTCATGACTATAAAAATTGTAGATTCACACTGAAGGCATCAAAACTATGAATTAACACATGTGGAATTGTATACTTAACAAAAAAGTGTGAAACAACTGAAAATATGTCTTATATTCTAGGTTCTTCAAAGTAGCCACCTTTTGCTTTGATTACTGCTTTGCACACTCTTGGCATTCTCTTGATGAGCTTCAAGAGGTAGTCACCTGAAATGGTTTTCACTTCACAGGTGTGTCCTGTTAGGTTTAATAAGTGGGATTTCTTGCCTTATAAATGGGGTTGGGACCATCAGTTGTGTTGTTCAGAAGTCAGGTGGATACACAGCTGATAGTCCTACTGAATGGAGTGTTAGAATTTGTATTATGGCAAGAAAAAAGCAGCTAAGTAAAGAAAAACGAGTGGCCATCATTACTTTAAGAAATGAAGGTCAGTCTGTCCGAAAAATTGGGAAAACTTTGAAAGTGTCCCCAAGTGCTGTGGCCAAAACCATCAAGCGCTACAAAGAAACTGTCTCACATGAGGACCGCCCCAGGAAAGGAAGACCAAGAGTCACCTCTGCTGTGGAGGATAAGTTCATCCGAGTCACCAGCCTCAGAAATCGCAGGTTAACAGCAGCTCAGATTAGAGACCTGGTCAATGCCACACAGAGTTCTAGCAGCAGACACATCTCTACAACAACTGTTAAGAGGAGACTGTGTGCAGCAGGCCTTCATGGTAAAATAGCTGCTAGGAAACCACTGCTAAGGACAGGCAACAAGCAGAAGGGCTAAAGAACACAAGGAATGGACATTAGACCTGTTGAAATCTGTGCTTTGGTCTGATGAGTCCAAATTTGAGATCTTTGGTTCCAACCACCGTGTCTTTTTGCGACGCAGAAAAGGTGAACGAATGGACTCTACATGCCTGGTTCCCACCGTGAAGCATGGAGGAGGAGGTGTGATGGTGTGGGGGTGCTTTGCTGGTGACACTGTTGGGGATTTATTCAAAATTGAAGGAATACTGAACCAGCATGGTTACCACAGCATCTTGCAGCGGCATGCTATTCCATCCGGTTTGCGTTTACTTGGACCATCATTTATTTTTCAACAGGACAATGACCCCAAACACACCTCCAGACTGTGTAAGGGCTATTTGACCAAGAAGGAGAGTGATGGGGTGCTACGCCAGATGACCTGGCCTCCACAGTCACCAGACCTGAACCCAATCCAGATGGTTTGGGGTAAGCTGGACCGCAGAGTGAAGGCAAAAGGGCCAACAAGTGCTAAGCATCTCTGGGAACTCCATCAAGATTGTTGGAAGACCATTTCAGGTGACTACCTCTTGAAGATCGTCAAGAGAAAACCCTCGGCCCTTACCCCCATTTGGATAGCTCCAGCGACCAGTTTTCCCCTTCCCTTTATAGGAAGTGGAGGTGGCAGAGGGAAACTGGCGGTTCCTCTGAAAGGACTGCCTTTTAACTCTTTCCTCAGGAAAATTCTTTTTCCTATTCCCTGCCTTTTCAAGAATGTTATCCAGAACAGGACCAAACAGAAAACCCCTGGTAAAGGGGATATTACAAAGCTTGTTCTATGAAGCTGTGTCTCCTAACCACATTTTCAACCATAAGGCCCTTCTGGTGGAGTTTGACAGTGCTGTGTTTCTGGCAGCGAAACGGACTGTTTCATCTGAGGCATCTGCCGCAAACCCTGTTGCCTGTTTCAAGAGGGGGATGGAGCTTAAGATCTCTTCCCTAGAGGTTCCCTTCTTAAGATGCTCTTCTAGTTGACCCAGCCAGAGACACATGGATCTGGTTACGGAGGTAGCCGCTATGTTAGTGGAAATAATGGCGGATGAGGACTCCCATGATCTTTTAAGCAGACCGTCCGCCTTTCTCTCCATAGGGTCATTTAGCTGCAAAGAGTCTTCAAAGGGAATAGCAGTTTTCTTGGCTACTTTAGCTACCGGAATATCTACTTTGGGTAGCTCATCCCATAATCTGGAATCCTCGGGATTAAAGAGCAGACGATTTTTAAACTCCCTAGAGATAAATAACCGTTTCTCTGCGTCCTCCCATTCAGACAAGATTAGGCACTTAAGGTAATCATTTACCGGAAATATCACCGACTTCCTTGGCACCAGGCCACCAAACATCTCATCCTGAATAGAACGAGGTTGTTCTTCATCAGGTATATTCATTGTGGCCCTTACTGCCTGAATTAAAGATTCCACATTCTTGGAGGAGAAACAGAATCTTCTGTTTTCCTGGGAAACTGGGGGAGTGAATAAGCTTTCCTCTTCTTCTAATTCCCCCTCAAGAGAGATAGAAACACTCTTCCTCTGAATCGGACCCCTTAGTACTCATATGAGAGCTCAGGGGAAGATCAGAAACCAGCCGTGGTCTTTTGACGGGAGGTTCTTTCTCAGACACAGATTCCTGTGACTGGAGCAGGGAGGAAACAGAGCTTTTTACTTCGTCCCTGATTAGAGTCCTTAACGCAGACATAAAGGCAGGTGTTTCATCTTTAATCAGTTTAGTCAGACAGTCCTGACATATCTGCTTCTTATATGCATCAAGCAGGGGCTTGGCACAATTAACACATTTCCCATGTTTTTTAGTGTCGGATTTCTGTGGAATCTCTTTACCCTAAAAAACACAACAAAGCTAGTCTAAGAACACTACAATACAATAAACAGTGCCAAGCCCCCTTGCAAAGCAGTACTTACATGTCCCTGGGCCGAGTCAGCCTCAGGGCAAGGTTTTTGGGTTCCCTTCTTTCTCTGCTCCATAATAACAAAGTTAAACAGTTGTAACACACAGTATCACAAAGGCCACATTGCTGTGGCATCCTACTCACCATATGAAGTCTTCAGGCAGGTGAGCTGTAGGAGGTACCGCTGGTGCGCCGCCCCCATCCGGCTGACGCCGCAGCCTCCGCGCTCCAACCTGCCTATCCGAAGTATGTCACCTCCAAGATGGCGGACACGACACTTCCGGTCACATGATGATGTTATACGGCGACCGGAAGTGCGTGGAGCAGAGCGGGGAACGCCGGCAGGCAGGACGAGAACCCCAGAGAGGGGGAGCGGCTGCCACACACATGGGGGCCCAGGGAGCAGAGGAACTCCTGCAACTGCCCCCGGACCTCCTGGCTAGGGGATCCCTACCCCGAGGGGGTGCTGGCCACGGACCAGGGAGTTGGAAAGGAGGGCAAACAGAGACTCTCGATCCGCCTTCCTGCCCAGGTAAGAGAATCCTCTCCACGTTCTGCCTCTGAGAGGGACAGGAAGAACACTGGAGAGGGGAGGTGGGGACCTTTAACCTCTCTAACTGTCCCACTAAGAGGTCAAGAGGGCAAACTCCTGTGGTGCTGTCATGAGGAACGTCCTGAAAAACAATATTCAGTAAAATGAGGGGTTAAGTTACAGCTACCTTTGTGTCAAGTAGCACCCCATAATAATAATAATTAATTATACTTTCTTATATGGTGCCAACATATTCCACTGAAAAAGAGGCTACATTTACCTGGTGTCAGATGGTGTCAGATGAAGCCATGGTTCCCTGTAGTATGCAGACTGGCTTGCAAGTTGTATATAGGGGTGGATGCCAGCTTTTAAAATACACACAAATAAAGTTTGTGACAGCCACATGATTATGTTAGATGCACAGTGCTGGCTGACAGCCTACTAGTAACAGTTATACTTTTAGACCAGGTGAGCTGTCCCGCAACTAAATATGTGCATCCCTTGTCGCGGGTTGTGATCTTGCATATTTTGGCCAAAATATTAACAAATACCTCATGGCTATTCATTCATTTTTTACAGTATGCATCCCGGCCTTGCTATGTCATTTGATGGTGCTGGTTCTAGTTGGGTATATGTATATATTATGCTTATATTACTGTATTTATTTTATAACTGGTGGTACCAGCAGGATGATAATTTTGTTTAGATGACGAAAATTCCTGGGTAGGGGTGGCCACTCGGATGTGTTTACCCCCTGTGCTGAACCCCTAGCTATGGCTCTGCAAAAACCATATAAATTTGGTATCACCATAACACCATAAACAAAACCCATAAGAAAATGGCACAAATGCAGTTTTATTCTAATTCAACCACATTCTAAATGTTACCATTTTCCCAGTACATGAACCATTTTGAAGTAAAATTTGTTTTGCAAAAAATAAGCCCTTATACAGCTCTGTGAACATAAAAATAGAAAAGTTATAGAAAATAGATTAAATACACAAAATACAATTTATACAGGTTGTTCGGAATTATGCAGAGAGATTTGGGTAAGGTTTCCCTACAGATGCAGTAAAAGCATTTGACATGATGAATGGGACTCCCTTTGGACTATTATGGTAATATTCGATAGTATGGGAAGATCAGGTACACTGATCCTACTGACATATGTGTAAATAGTTTTGAATCTTCTGAATTTTGTAATGCACAGACCAGTGACATCCTGCCTTTCTCAACATTCATGATCAACAGGTTACTTACAGATCTCGCTGTGCTGATCCTGTGCTACCTGCCTTAAGCTCTTAACTAGACCACTGATTCTGCGTGTACTCTGCCAGTCCTGAACTTGGCCTATACTTTGACTACTCTGATTCCTCATCCATTGATACTATGCATTAGTGACTTAACCAGGTCAGCTGTCACCACATGGGCCCCCCCCGAACTGCCGCCACCAACCCTCCTTGGAACACCCTCTCCAACCCTCCCCCTGCACAAACCGCATTCCTGTGCACACTATTATGCACCATAGTGGCCTCTACACACACTATTATGCCCCATAGTGGCCCCTGCACAGAGTATTACGCCCCATAGTGCCACCTGCACACAGTATTATGCCCCATAGTGGTCCCTGCACACAGTATTATGCCCCATGGTGGCACCTGCACACAGTATTATTCCCCATAGTGGCCCCTGCACATAATATTATGCCCCATAGTGGCCCCTGCACACAGTACTATGCAGCATAGTGGCCCCTGCACACAGTATTATGCCCCATTGTGGACCACCCATAAACAATTATTATACTCTGGGGTCTTTCCAGACCCCAGAGTATAATGATCGGAGACTCAGAGGAGGTTACAAACAAAAAAAACAATGTCACTTACCTCTTCTTAGCTCCGGCCCACTTCCCTCTACTTCGGCCATCTTCAATGTTGGACCAGATCTGGCGTGAACCAGGCTGGCGTTGCGACGCATAATGATGTCGGCTGACGTCTGGGATGTCACCAAACAGGCCCAAAGCCTGCTGGAGCGCAGGTAAGACCACGGAGTATAATGATAGCAGTGTTTGTGGGGTTCGCGGCCCGCGGCCTCACTTACCGATCCCCACTCCTGCTCACAGCCACCTCCGCTTCCGCATAATGGGAAGCGAAGGTGGCCGTGAGCAGGAGCAGGAATCGGTAAGTAAATAGGGCCCGTTACCTGCTGGGGTTACTTCAGCAGGTAACGGCCTGTTAAAAAAAAAAAAAGCATCGAATGTCCCGGGCCCTGTGGCAGCCGCTACTGCTGCTACCCCACTATTTACGCCCCTGGCTGTCACCTACAGTGGGACTGCTTCTAGAGGTAGCAACCTAGTGAATCCCTTCAGCATAGACCAGAACCCTGTATACGGGTTAAAGGACTTAGTGCCCTTAGGATAGGTCATTAATTTCAGATAAGCAGGGGTAATTACATTGCATCTTTGTCAGAGGGTCATTGCAATTATTATTGATTATATTATGTTTTACTGCTTTACTAAAAAATGCCATTTTGCAAAAATAAACGATTTTCTAGGGGTCACCATATTCTGTTGTCCATAAGTATTTTACTGTTTTGTTGACAGAGCTATGTGGGAGTTCTTTTTTTATTTTTATCTGGCAAGTATTGGTACTATAAAAGATTTATTGGTACTATTTTCTGGTTTATACAATTTTTTGCATACAGTGACCAAGTGGCAGCGGTATGAGGAGGCCATTCAGTGGCCCAGTGGCAGCTACATGAGGAGGCCATACAGTGACCCAGTGGCAGCAACATGAGGAGGTCATACAGTGACCCCGTGGCAGCGGCATGAGGAGGGCATACAGTGACCAAGTGGCAGCAACATGAGGAGGCCAAACAGTGACCCAGTGGCAGTGGTATGAGGAGGCCATACAGTGACCCAGTGGCTATGGCATGAGGAGGCCAAACAGTGACCCAGTGGCAGTGGTATGAGGAGGCCATACAGTGACCCAGTGGCTATGGCATGAGGAGGACATACAGTGACCCAGTTCCTCCCCTGTGTGACTTTGTTCACCCAGGCAAAGGAGGTGTGGAACAGTGTGACACCGCTGTGCCCTGCACATGTGGTATGCTGGAGGAGCACTGTGAATTGTCCATGCAATGGAGGCTTAGGAAACAGTGGAGGATGAGGTGGACATTGTTGCAGGGCCAACGGTGTCAGAACGTGGAAGCGGAAGTGGCGCCACCTGGCCAAATTGCTGGTGCGTCTGGGCGGGCACCACATTAAACCAGTGGGCCGTAAATTACATATATTTTCCTTGACCGTAGTTACAGCTCCACACATCGGTGCTTCCATGGCAGACACCGACAGGCTCAAGGACTGGCCCACCTTCTCTTCTACATATTTGTGCAGGGCTGGTACTGCCTTCTTGGCAAAGAAATGATGGCTTGGGACTCTCCACCTCAGCTCGGCGCAAGCCATCAGTTCTCTGAAAGGTGCAGAGTCCACCAAGTGGAAAGGAGGTGACTGCAGCACCAGCAACTTGGACAGGAGCACATTCAGCTTCTGCACTGTTGGATGATTGCACACATACTGTTGTTTCTTAGATATAGATTCTGTGATCGATTGCTGACACAATGACTGACTAGGAGGAAGAGGAGCAGGAGCATAACGACCAGCAGATGATGGGAAGGACACACAGCTTCCTTCAGCTGAGGTGGTGGAGCCTTGACTGCCTGAAATGGGGTGCATGTCACTGGGTGCTGCAGCGGTTGCTGTGGCAGGCTGGACCACCACCTTGGAGCCACAGCTCTCCCAGGCCACTTTATGGTAACGGTGCATATGTTGGTGCAGGGCTGTGGTGCCAACATTGGCACCCTGGCCACGTCTCACCTTCTGCCCACAGATTGAACATATGGCCATGTTCACCTCCCCTGGCGGCTTTACAAAAAACTGACACACCTCCGATTAGGTGATTTTACCCCCCAACACTCCGCAATAACTGCCTGCTACCGCCACTGTCTCCATGAACCCCTGCACCACTGCTTTCCGGGCAGGTAGGCTGCTGCGAAGTGGGTGGTCTACCCTGTGCACGTTTAGCTCCCAACCTCACACTGCTGCCACCCTACTGACTCCCCCCGCTGCCTCATGCGCAAGCTGCAACCCTCTTCTCCTGATGACGATGAGGCCCCTTCGTCACCCGGCTTACAATTACGATCGGCTACATCGTCACCCACTACTGTCTGCAGGTCACTGATGTCCTCCTCAACACCAACTCCCATGCCACTCTCCTCATCACTACTTGCCCGCCTACCACAGGAAGCGGCGGATGTCTCCTCCACATCTTGGCTGAGCAGTAGCTACTGACTGTCCTCTAGTACCTCCTCCTCACTGTACAGTGGATCTGAGCCCACAGCATAGAGTAGTTCTCTAGCTGAGGGAACAGAAAAGGACAGAGGCAGGTTGAGGACAGGTGAGGGCACAGGGCCTGCTGCTGGGCCATGCCAACTAAGGGTTGTGTCTGACGAACCCACCGACTCTTGGCTGGGGGTGTCTGATGTGCCTTGGGATGAATTGGATGACCAAGTCAACCAGTCTACAACCGTTGGGATGCTGGTCAAGACACGACCACTACATGACACTGGGACCTCAGGCCTCTGTAACTGAATCCTGCTGCCACGCCCCCTTACTCTGTTGTGACCTGTGCCTGCGCCAGAAACATTTAGGCCTGTGGCCCTCCCCTGTGCATGGCCTCTCGCTTCTCTGTCTGACATACTGTTCGATGAAAAAACTTAATTGTAAAGGGCAAAAAGGCCTGTTATTTTCTACTTTGAAGAGAATGGCAAATATGCCCCTTATTTCTTCACCCACTAATGAACACCAATAAAAAAAAAGCATGATAAAGGCAGAGATTTGTAGCTCAGAATTATTTAATTATTGACAATACTATTTATAAATGGCCAGCAACTTTATACTGGTAACAAAATGGCGAATATGGTCCTTTTTATGTGTTTTGACACTAATAAAGACCTTTAAATAAGTGATAACCGCTAAGAATTATTGAATTAATATTGACAATACTGTATTGAAAAATGGCCTGCAACTTTATACTGGTAACAAAATGGCGAATATGGTCCTTTTTATATGTTTTGACACTAATAAACACCTTTAAATAAGTGATAACTGCTAAGAATTATTGAATTATTGAATTTTTATTGACAATACTGTTTTTAAATATTGCCTGCAACTTTATACTGGTAACAAAATGGCGAATATGGTCGTTTTGTCTTTCCCCACGTTAAAGGCTTTTATTACAGATAAGTGCAGATATTATTAGATGATAATTCAGTTTTCTTTGGCACAATAGTACTGAATAATGTTATGCCTTGTAAGAACAGTGAATAAGCCCTGTGAGAGTGTGAACCTAGAGGACGCTGGTGAGCGACCCAAAACCAGGGTTAAAAAGGTCCTCAACCACACCCATAGGTGGGACGGCAGGAGAGTGCTGCTGGTGACCTGCAGAGAGCAGGTGGATTGTGGAACCAGTCGGAGACAGACAGGCGGTCTGTCTCAAGAGGACTGGATTCCAGAAAGGACTGGTTAAGCTCAGTGTGAGCCAAACTGCTGAGGAGAAACCTCAGTAAAGCTTCTTGCCCCCAGAAGTTAGTCAGGGCTCAAGAAGTGAGTTATTGCCCTGTGTGTGGGATAGGCTGTTTTTTTGTTTTTGTTCCTGTTATCACTTGCTAGCTGAATAAAGCCATTTATTTTGGATTGCCACTACCTGATATGCTGTTTATTTGGCACCCAGCGCAACCAACACCTCTGTCAAGTCCAGGAAGCTGCTACCTTTGATACTAAACTACCCATAATTGTCACAGCCCCTTATAATAAAGGCCTTTAACCCCTTAATGACCGGGCCATTTTTTGTTTTTGCATTTTCGTTTTTCCCTCCCCACATTCCAAGAGCCATAACTTTTTCATTTTTCAGTTCACAGAGTCACATGATGGCTTATTGTTTGCAAAACAAATTGTACTTTGTAATGTCACTATTCAATATGCTGTGCAATGTACTGGGAAGCTGGAAAAAAATTCAGAATGAGGTGCAATTGGAGAAAAACTGCATATGCGCCAAATTCATATGGGTTTAATTTTTACACCATTCACTGTGTGGTAAAAATGACATGTTACCTGTATTCTGCGGGTCAGTACGAACACGGAGATATCAAATTTATATAGTATTTGTAATGTTTTCATACCTTTTAAAAAATTAAAAACTTTGCTAAATAGAAAAAAAATTGTCACCTGTCACTGTCACCTGTAACTTTTTCATATTTATATGTATGGAGCTGAGTAAGGCGTCTTTTTATGCGGGACAACATGACGTTTTTATTGATACCACTTGGGGAAAGATCTGATGGTTTGATCACTTTTTATTCAATTTTTTATAGGAGACAAAGTGTTGAAAAAAACGCTATTTGGCCATTTTGATTTTTTTTCCCTGCTACGCTGTTCACCGTATGGGATAAATATTTTAATATTTTAATAGTTCGGACATTTTGGAGCGCGGGGATACCTAAAGTGTTTATGCTTACTTTTGTTTATTTACTTTTATATCTGATCTAGGGAAAGGGGGGTGATTTGAACTTTTGTGTTTTTTTTAATTTTTACATACTTTTAAAAACTTTTTTTTTTTTATACTTTTACTTGTATGATCAGACTCCCTAGGGACCTTGAAACCTAGGGAATCTGATTGATCATACTATTCACTGCGATACTACAGTATCGCAGTGAATAGCAAAATGCCTTCACTGCTATTAGACGATGCCTCTGGCATCGTGTAATAGCTATACTGTAATGACAGGCCTGGGAGCCTTCAATAGGCTCCCGGCTGACATGGCAACCAAGCGCCGCCCTCCGATGACGTTCTGGAGGGCGGCGATCAGGTAAAAATGGCGGCACCCTTGGCGGCTCAGCAATTTAGACGCCGCGGTCGCGTTTGACCGCAGCATCTAAAGGGTTAACAGCCGCGATCGGTGCAGGCACCGATCGCTGCTGTTAGCTGCGGGTCCTGGCTGTATTATACAGCCGGCACCCGCGGTGTATGGAGAGCGCTCAGCTCCTGAGCACTGTCCATACATCGTCATGCGACTCAGGACGTACTATTACGCCCTGGGTCGTTAAGGGGTTAAAAAGGCTTCTTTTACAGATGCGTGCAGATATTAGTGTATGATATTTCACTTTTTGTTTTGCTGTACTGCACTGCAAAAGGCTTGTTGTGTTCCACCATGATGACACAGATATGAGTAATGAGCAGCAGTATAATGACAATGTGAATTATGCTGCAAATTCTTGCTGTTAATGACCCTGCAACCACCCCAAATTCTTCTCTCAATTCCTCCCTATGCTTTCCCTACAGTTCTAAGGCTTAGCCTCTTTCCCTGAACTTCTATATGTTTTCTAAGTCTTTCCCTAGCTCCTGCCGATGTCTGTCCCTACAGTAAGAGCTATGTGGAATGACTGTACCTAAAATGGCTAAGGGTTTTTATAGGGCTGTGACATCACAGGTCCTGCTGGCTGCTGATTAGCTGCACGCTTGGCATTGTGGGTGATCCCGCACTCCCAGAGTCTCTTCCCCTTGTCCTAACATGTGCGGCGGCCATTTTAGCAGAGTGCTGTTGCAACTTTTTGTTTTTGCAATTACGGAATTTCAAGACAAATTTGTGGCACACTGTCAGTTTGCCTGCCAGTTGAAATAAATGAAATGGCATTGGTATTGGAAGATGTAATGGCATGTTTTTTTGTTGTTTTTTTGGGAGGGGGGAGCTTTTTTAATATAATTTTATTTTATTATGCCAACACTGTGGAACCAACACTATGGGATAGTAGAATGTGATGGACCAAGCTGCTGGGGATGTGTGGCTGAGTGATGGTAGTTGTGGCAGTATAGTTTAGAATAGAATGTGACAGTCCAGGCCATATGAGATGATGAAAACACTGCTTTCAAAAACATCCTTATTCTCAGGAAGTACAATAACACTGATGCTACTTGCTGCTACTTGCTGTCAAGACCAGAAGCTGCGTAATTAAGCTTGTAAACTGCTTAATTAGTGATTGGCAACAATTCTGACACAATTTTTATTTTTTTTTTTACAAAAAACTAAAAATGGTGACCTGGTCAGTGACTATTAGAGTAGAACTGCGTCAGTCAATGTGTATTTTTTTTGCAGTTAAAATGGCAGCAGTCTGAATATATAATGGGAAACCATTCCTGACATTCGCTGTAATAATATGACAGTTGTTGGGTATTTAAATATGGTGGCAGATCAGGAACTGAGCAGCCGCAATAGCTGCCATTGCTCTGCTTTATTAAACAGCAGAGACACACCACTAATGCCTGCGATCAGTGCCAGCTTTGACCGAGGCGCCATTTTCCTGGCAGCATATGAGCTCCGGCATTTTGGGAAGGAGATCCGGGGCCAGTGATCCATTGCCATGACAGACAGGAGCGTATTGAAGGCTCCCAGGCTTGTCTGGCATTACCTTCAATTAGAAGCAATCTATGCAACCTGTACTAGAAGTGCTGGTAATTTGCAATGTATTGTAATGCATTGCAGTAGTGATCAGACTCCCTGGGGTTCAAGAGCTCCTCCCTTTCCTTAGAGCACATATAAAAGAAAAAAAAAATACAGTGAAGCACATTTACATTAGGTATCCCTATGTCCAAAAACACCCGGTCTGAAAGTTATACATTTTTTTTCCCCTACGGTGAATGCCGTAGTAGGAAAAAAAAAATTTGCCAAACCGCCATTTTTTTTTGCTGTTTCTATTAAACATTTGAATAAAAAGTGATCCAAGCAATAGACATTCCCCAAATAAGTATAACTAAAAAGAACATCTGGCCTCATAAAAAAAGACGGTCTATGCATCCCCATACACTGGAATCTAAATTTGGTATCTCCAGAATTGTACCGACACATAGAATACAGGTAATATGCAATTTTGTGTCCACGGTGAATGCCATAAAAACAAAGCCCGTAAGAAAGTTGCACAAGTACAGTTTTCTCCAATTCCTCCCCATTATGAAGTTTTTTCCAGCTTCCCAGTACATTGTATGGAATATTAACCCTTTCCCTGCCACCCATGTATTTATACGTCCTCACAGGGTGGCACTCGTGTAGCCGAGGACGTATTTAATACGTTTCTACTACTAATGCCGATATCTCAGGATCGGTTAGGGCTATGAAGATCTTGGATTCATTTTAAAGAATAGAATCTCATCTTTAAAATGATACCAAGATCATCATGATAGCCCTTACAGATCCAGCGCGATTCGCTGGTGAAAACACTTTAAAATTAATCCAAGCTCATCTTCATAGCCCTAATGCTGCAACCCAGATGGAGGAGACACCTCGTGGACTGGGCTCACATGCACCGGTGATGTCGCAGCACAGTATACACAGTCCAGTAACAGCTGAAAGTTCTCTGGCATGCAATTATAATCCAGGAACATATAACAGAGTCTACAGTAAATCCATAGGGAAAAGTCTTTACACAGCCAATAAAGATATTCAGCTCACCCGATATAGATGTTTCTCTTAGGATCTTGACACCATAGTCTGTGATGTTGTAAGGACATGGGAGTCTTGATCCTGCCGACCACGCCAAAAACAACTTGCCGCAACCCAGATGGAGGAGACCGGAGGATGGGAGTAGTAGTGGCGGAAGCTGTGCCACCTAGCAGGCCGAGCACACTCACCATCCACTCCAGTTCCACTCTGTATTGCCAAATGAAAACAGATTCTTTGGATTCCGTGTAATAGAATAAAGTTATAGAATAAAACACTAGACTATCCCCAAATGGCTTAACATTTTATTAAGAAGAGTATAAGAAGATATCAAAAGGTAAGAAGATATCAAAAGGTAACATTTTACTAAGAAGAGTATAAGAAGAAGGTCTTACAACAAGGAAAAGTATAACAGATATTAGAAGGTATAATCAAACTTAGTCAAACTGTGACTTAATCAAAACTTGTACTAAAGCAAGGTATATTCAACACTAGCAATAAAGTAAGGTATATTCAACACTAGCAATAAAGCAAGGTATATCAAATATCAAAAGTCAATCAAACTATGATATATTCAACACTTACAATACAACAGGTATAGCAAGGTGATCAAATCAAATACTTACAACACTGTCAAGCTTCATAGAGGAGTTCTGATAAGGATATCAGTAGGAAGCATCACTCAAGCCATGTGACAGGTATCATCAAGCAGAACCAGGCGTCCCCAATCACTGCTGTCAGGATTTTCATCTCTATGCTCAGGGATGTCTTCCAAACTTATACCCTTTGTGTGTGTGTCATAAAGTGGGCGTCTAAAGAAGTGATACACCTCTGTAAGGCCTCACTTATCTCCAAGATCATATTCATGTGAAAGGGGCCAGTTTTCACTAGAATATGTCTTGTGACATATACATTTTAAACAGAGTTGCTCTTTTCATCTAATCAGTATGGACATACAAATATAACCTGTTGATCTGGTTGGTATAGATATGTCCTTAAACAGTGTCGTTGATCTAATCTGTATCTAATTAGTATGGACATACAAATATAACCTGTTGATCTGGTTGGTATAGATATGTCCTTAAACAGCGTCGTTGATCTAATCTGTATCTAATTAGTATGGACATACAAATATAACCTGTTGATCTGGTTGGTATAGATATGTCCTTAAACAGAGTATATAGACATTACTTTATACCGGGTTCAAATTAAGGTTACTTATGGCCTGGCTATCATAAACATTTTGTCATAAGCAGCCATTTTGTCAAGGGCTGCTATTTTGCACTACATTCCACCCTAGACAGGTCAAGTAACCTTATATGCCCCATAAGCTACCTTTATTGTTTGGTACCTAGTGGGTTTTAACATAGTGTATAAGGATGGAATACATTGTAGACAGCAACAGCTCATAATTAAAAGAGTTATTATACAAAGGATGACTCCAACAATTTGTCGAAGATATCCGAAATCGGGTAGGAAGGCTAATAGCCAATCCCACCACCCTTGATTTACATCTTGCTTAATGTGAGTAATCATTTCCTGCAGTTGCTGCAACCTGTCATGAACATCTTCTGAATGATCAGACAAATTGAAGCAACACATTCCTGCAAAACTGTTACATCCATAACCATGTTTAAGTAATAAGTAATCTATAGCAGCTCTATTCTGTAATATTGCTTTCTTATGTGATTGTAAATCTAACAAAACATCCTTTATAATGGCACTAGTAATATTCATATTCTTTACCATAAAACACGCCATACGTGATATAGTTTTATGATTATATACTGCTAAGCCTGGTATTCCTACCAGTGATACATCCATACTTATATATTCTGCCCGTGACAAGAGTGCCACATCATAATTACAATCCTCAGGAAGTAGGATAGTACTCCTTTTTTTTCAATGCATGTTCAGATTTACGTAAATCATGCTCAGATGGTTTAGGGATCATAGTTAATGTCAATCTGGACAAAGCACATAGGCCTCCAGTCATGTTGGCAGGTATATAAGTGTAGCTAGTGTTACCACAAGCTAAAACCCAACCTGGTGGCAAAGGTACATGTAAATCCAATGACGGGACCGTCATTATTCTGTTACATCGCATTCGCCGTCCCTCTCTTAGAACTTGACAATTACTGTCAGTTCTGTCACAGATTTTTGGCAACTTTGCCTGTACCTTTACCTGCGGTTTGGTTGGTACACCTGTTAGTCCATCGGCTTGTACATTTGTTTGTGCGTGTGTGTGTTGAAATTTTTCATTACAAGCAGGAATATACGTTTTTTTACATGTAAAGTAAAAGCATAATTCTGCTTCTGTTACTGCCCCAGTTGATATTTTGATCATATTTTCCTCTAAATCTGTATAAGTAGGGCAGTTCATACAAGCATAATAAGGACTTATCCAATCTGCATGGAAATGTAGATCGGCTTCCTGTAAGTCAGTATCGTTTAACTGAATTCGTAACAGTTTAGTCCATACTGCAACAGGAGTTGGTACAGCGACCAAACAAGTTTCCAGGACATTGCTGGAATATGCATTTTTCAGGCAAAATTCTGTCATATTCAGTACTCGAGCTAGGTACAGCCACATATTTTCTTTTGTTCTCCATATTTGTCTCTCCAACTCCCTCACTCCCGATTTGGATTGTCCTCTGACCCGCGTTGATCTTGATAATGCTCGTGCCAAATCCATGCTACCAGAAGGCATCCACTGAGGGCTAACAAAATCCAAACCTGAGGGGGAACACAAATTACTCACGTAAATACACATTACTGGCTGGAGTGTAATGATATTGAGTTGTACCAGGAGTCATAGTAACTAGCACATTGTCAGAACCCTTTGCAATCACTTCAGCTGGTGTGGGAGGACCTTGTGGCGGTTTCACCCACACCTTGGCTCCATCTTAGTGTCCAAAAACCACCAGCGCCTTGTACAGTCAGCTGGGTAGGAGCCTCTCCTTTAGATAATGTGATTAGTAAATATAACAAGACTAACAATTGTGCTAGTTTTTCTCCCTCCTGTATCCCCAATGCTTCTGCTCTAGCATTGTGTAAAATCACTTTAATTTCACCTTGGTAATCAGGATTAATTACCTCATCAGTTAGCTATTGCAACTGTTGTTTAAACATCCCATTCATCCGCTCAATTAAGCCTGCAGCCCGGGGGCAATAGGGGACATGAAATATCCACTCCACATTGTGCTCCTGGGCAAATTGCTGCACTCTATTGTTTTTAAAATGGTTACCATTATCTGATTGCATTTGCAAAGGTATGCCATAATACAGCACTATATTTTCTAGCAGGCGGATGGTTGAATTAGCATTGGCAAACTTACAGGGGTGTACCATCAGTACACCTGAGTATGTATCCACTGCTGTGCAGGCAGATTTACATCCTTTGGACTCAGTTAATGATCCAATGAAGTCTATCTGCCAAATCTGGCCAGGCAATGTGCCTAGCAAGATATATCCCTTTACCACCCTTGGCACTACCCTGTGTGTCAATGTTGACACACAGGACACTGTTATATTATTGTTTTTATAACCTCTAACCTGAGGGGAACACCTCTGGTCTGTTCCCACTGGAAGGTGGCTTTTTGGCAATCTTTGATTGTTCATCATCTATGCTGTTATAAAGTCTGTCAAGAGAATTGATATTAGTATGAGCATACACATGAAAAACGGTTACATTCGTTTTATGACATATTCCCTATATTTCTTTGGTCCCTATTTTCCAATCATGAGAATGCCAGGTGGGCATCCAGTTTACCAACCCATTTGCCACAGACTATGAATTGTTTTTGTGGCTCTGGGAATCTTAACAGGTTTCATTTTCAATTTCCCTATCAAAACAGGATTAATTTGCACAGGTTTTACTCCAAAAGAATACTTACTTTCAGGCAAGTGTAACTGCATTCCCTTCAAAATGTCTTCAGGCACTGGAACTACAATTACACTGTACTGTCTAACAGGAAGGTCTCCTATTGTTAGCCAAATTTGCTTATTTAGGTTCCCATAAATGAGTGTAGCCTCCGCCCCCGTATCTACTAATGCAATTACATTTTGTTCATTTTTGTGTTTCCAATCAATCCTCAAATTTACATGGGGTCGGGCATCTACACAATGGGCTTGGCTAATCTGTTAATCATATTGTTCCCGGGAAGAATCTCCCTTGAACATTCCTTCTCTCTCCTGTGCTTTGTGTTCTAATAACAATGCCTTCACCTCTTTGAATAAACCTGTGTATTCTGCAGAGGGAGGGGCTGTCTGCTCAAGGGAATCTGCCCAATCACCATCCCCCTCAAAATCACCTGGAGGGTCTTCATCAGTGGAGGAGAACACTGAGGCATCAATTTGTTGTTTACTAGTTTTCCCTCTCCTTTTCCTATATTTGTATTGAGCAATCCTAACCGCTGCACGTTCAATATAACTCTTGAACTGATCAACTTTATCAGCTAAAATCTGCTTTTGACATTTATTCATAGTTTCCTGAGACTGAAGGGTTATCAATTGCTGTGACAACATCTGTTCCTCATTCTGCTGTCTGTAAGCTGATAGCAAAATCCCGCCCCTCCTCCTACACACAGCAACATATGCATTGTTTACCAACTCCCTTTGTAAACACTTCACTGCATCTGCCTGGCTGCCAGCTAATTGATCTTTCCAATCCTCCCCCAGCCCTGTGAATTTAGCACATTCCTGAGCTAGAATCAAGTAAAGAGCCTGAATAACATCAGGAGACATATTAGAACTAGCTTGTGTTTTACGCTTAAACATTTTATTCTATAAAATGGAATCCTGTCGACTACGCCAAAAATGTATTGCCAAATGAAAACAGATTCTTTGGATTCCGTGTAATAGAATAAAGTTATAGAATAAAACACTAGACTATCCCCAAATGGCTTAACATTTTATTAAGAAGAGTATAAGAAGATATCAAAAGGTAAGAAGATATCAAAAGGTAACATTTCACTAAGAAGAGTATAAGAAGAAGGTCTTACAACAAGGAAAAGTATAACAGATATTAGGAGGTATAATCAAACTTAGTCAAACTGTGACTTAATCAAAACTTGTACTAAAGCAAGGTATATTCAACACTAGCAATAAAGCAAGGTATATTCAACACTAGCAATAAAGCAAGGTATATCAAATATCAAAAGTCAATCAAACTATGATATATTGAACACTTACAATACAACAGGTATAGCAAGGTGATCAAATCAAATACTTACAACACTGTTAAGCTTCATAGAGGAGTTCTGATAAGAGCATCAGTAGGAAGCATCACTCAAGCCATGTGACAGGTATTATCAAGCAGAACCAGGCGTCCCCAATCACTGCTGTCAGGATTTTCATCTCTATGCTCAGGGATGTCTTCCAAACTTATACCCTTTGTGTGTGTCATAAAGTGGGCATCTACAGAAGTGATACACCTCTGTAAGGCCTCACTTATCTCCAAGATCATATTCATGTGAAAGGGGCCAGTTTTCACTAGAATATGTCTTGTGACATATACATTTTAAACAGAGTTGCTCTTTTCATCTAATCAGTATGGACATACAAATATAACCTGTTGATCTGGTTGGTATAGATATGTCCTTAACAGCATCGTTGATCTAATCTGTATCTAATTAGTATGGACATACAAATATAACCTGTTGATCTAGTTGGTATAGATATGTCCTTAAACAGCGTCGTTGATCTAATCTGTATCTAATTAGTATGGACATACAAATATAACCTGTTGATCTGGTTGGTATAGATATGTCCTTAAACAGAGTATATAGACATTACTATATACCGGGTTCAAATTAAGGTTACTTATGGCCTGGCTATCATAACCATTTTGTCCTAAGCAGCCATTTTGTCAAGGGCTGCTATTTTGCAATACACACTCCTGGGTTGGACAAAGTCGAGGGGGGTCCTGCAGCACTACCGGATGGTGGTGGTGGTAGTTCTTTTCCCCCAGGGCGCTTCCAGTTGGAAGGGAGTTAAAGGGAGTCCTGACAGGGATCTAGTTGTTACCTGGAGACTAGGCCCGAAAATAGTTCTCCTGTCAGAGTCCTCTCCTGCTCCTACCGGCACGGAATCGAAAGTGTCCAAAAGTACTGACAGCACTTCTCACTTGCTCTGGTCTGGCTTCAGATGAGCCTGGTGCTGATGCTATCCCGCCTGGGGCTGCGAAAGCGACTGTTGGCCTTCAGTCCAGAGGCTGTGGCAGGAAGACTTTGCACACCTTCCCTCATTAAAGAGGACCTTTCACGTCCTCATGTATATGCTGTTTTACATACCGCTAGAAATCCGACAGCGCGCTGAATTCAGCGCACTGCCGGCTTTCCTGGTATGTGCCCCGGGGGCTGGAGATATTAGGGGTCGTAGTTTCACGGTTCACTGTCAGAAGGGCGTTCCTGACAGTCTAGCTGGGCTGTGAGGAATGCCCTCCCTGACAGTACGCGTCCATAGACTTGTACTGGAGGGGGGCGTTCCTCACAGCTCAGCCTCTGACAGTACAGCGCTATGGACGAGTACAGAGAGAGGGGACGTTCCTTATAGCCCAGTGATGACGCTGAGCTGTGAGGAACGCCCCCCCAGTACAGTGCTATGGAGGAATACTGTTAGGGAGGGCATTCCTCACAGCGCAGCTAGACTGTCAGGAACG
Organism: Leptodactylus fallax; assembly: GCA_947044405.1. Taxonomy (NCBI): domain Eukaryota; kingdom Metazoa; phylum Chordata; class Amphibia; order Anura; family Leptodactylidae; genus Leptodactylus; species Leptodactylus fallax. Next base: position 5,656,991 of record CAMRHE010000001.1, on the reverse strand, counting down.
CCCTTCTGATGGTGAACGGTGAAACTACGATCGCCGATATCTCCAGCCCCGGAGCACATACCGGGAAAGCCACCAGTGTGCCTAATTCAGTGCGCTGTCGGCTTTCTAGCAGTATGTAAAACAGCATATACATGAGGACGTGAAAGGTCCTCTTTAACTGCATGCACTAGACTGAAGACCAACTGTCACCGGGGAGATGAGATCTCCCTACAACCCCGCCCAGTGGCCTGTGATAGGCCAGGGCTGAACCAAGTCTAGGTTTTGAATACTGCAGTGGGGAAAAATTCAGAGGGAAAAGCTGCAATAGTACATTCAACACAAAACGGGACGTACCAACACAAAACCCAGAGGCACAGAAACAAACACTAAAAACAGCAGCCTCTGGGATGCTACACACCCCCCTATTTTAACCTGAGCTGCACTCGGCGAATCTTAAACCAGGCTAGGGAAGGCAATGCAGCGGACAAAACAAGACAAACAAGCAAAACAAAAAAAAACAGACATAACGTTCTACATCCAAACTTCCCTTGTCTTCGGCCATGTTCCTTCAAAACAGGGATGTGGACCTGATTATTGAGGCACAAGTCCATAGGTGTCCATATTGAGGTACCAGCAAAACGCTAGGAAATGGGGAATAATCACACAAAGGTCCCTGAGGCACAGGTGCAGTAATGTCTATACTCAGCTCTCAACAAGACAGAAAGGGACTCCAGGGCACAGGTGTGGCAGTGTCCATCCTGGAGATAGGGGACAGGAGAAAATAGGGAAAACTGGGGCAGTGTCCACAAATCTGCACTGATGAAACTGGGGGAGTGTCCCAAAAGTTCGACACTAAAACAAGGGGGAAAGAACTTGGAGCTATGTACATCCATAGGAGTCTAAGGGAGTCACCCTGGAGGGCACAAAACTTGATCTTCCCAGTCAGGTATAGACTGGGGGGCACAAAACTTATGGGTGGCAAACTCTCACTTCTCAGCTTCTGCAGGTGAAGGTCCCGATGACTTGGGATGTGAAGCTGGAGTGGACGACAGTGGTGCAGCCTCAGGCAAGCCAGACAGGCGTTGCAGCTCCAGGGTCTTCTTCTCCATGGCCCTGTAGAAGGCGGTGACGGTGGCTGGGTTCCTGCTGCACTTGTAGATAGTTGGCTCAGCTTGCTGTGCAGCTGCAGGAGTTGCAGAGTGACCTCCAAAAGAGATGTGGTCACCCCCTGAGATGATGATGGTGCTCAGGACAACAGGCGGTGATGCAGCAGGAGCAGGGCGTGGCGGTGACACAGATGCTGTGGGTGCAGCCCTGGAGGAAAATAGACTATAGGCCAGGCCTGCGGCTGTTGGTAGCAGGCAGCCAGGGGTGGCTATGGCAGAGTCTTCCCAGACCTCATGTTGAGGAGGTGACATAGGGACCTGGTCAATATCAGCTGCCCAGAATCCCTTAGGGCCAACTTTAAGGGTGAACTCCACTCTCTCACCTGGGTGCAGATTGTGTAGATGTTCCAGCAGCCCAGGCCTCTTCACCGACCTCCGGTTGACAAATACATTGACCCATTCAGATCCTCCACAATAAATCCACAGCCATTTCGTCGGTCAAAGTCCATAACGGTACCTCTCCTCCGGTCAGGCACCTTGCCCTCCAGAGGTGGTTCTAGGCCAGCCTGTCTACGGGAATACGCCTTCTCTTCCTCCACTTTCAATTGCTGGCACCCGGAGATGGTAGTAGGTCTTCAGGCGCGAACATCAGTTGGTGGGACAGCAGCAGATGAAACAGGGGCTCCAGCTGGAGTCCCGGGGTAGCTAGCACCGTAGCTACAGGAATCTCCTCCATTAGCTCCTCAGCGTCCATCTCCTCTCCCCAGGTCCAGGCATCAGGATCACGGTTAATACCTCGGACAGATGGGGGACGTGACATGGTGTAGCAGGATATGATGGCTCTGCTTGCACAAGGTATACAGTCTCTCACTAACGCGGACTCTCTGGAACTTTCCAGGCACTTTACTGGTGATGGATGCTGGTGGGCGATGCTAGTACGTATAGGACAGGTCTGGTGTTGGACTCACCCAAGATGGCGGAGCCCAGGAGGCTCCGATGAAGCTGTCCTATAGGAGGGCCTGTCCCGCTGACGTCAGCGGCTGCCGATTTGTCCTGTCTGAATAGGAGGGTGGAGCTTGGCTGATGAACCTCTGACGTAAGTCCTTCGCGCCTGAGCACTGGTTTTGGCAGGCTGGCGGTTAACCTCTGCGGAGCTGAGGAATTTTAAGTGATGCAGCTCCATCTGAGGCTGGAGTTAACACCTCGTGGACTGGGCTCATGTGCACCGATGATGTCGCAGCACAGTATACACAGTCTGGTAACGGCTGAAAGTCCTCTGGCATGCAATTATAATCCAGGCACATAGAGTCCACAGTAAATCTATAGGGAAAAGTCTTTACACAGCCAATAAAGGTATTCAGCTCACCTGATGTAGATTAGATGTTTCTCTTAGGATCTTGACACCATAGTCTGTGATGTTGTAAGGACATGGGAGTCTTGATCCTGCCGACTACGCCAAAAACAACTTGCCGCAACGCAGCTGGAGGAGACTGGAGGATGGGAGTAGTAGTGGCGGATTCTGTGCCACCTAGCAGGCCGAGCACACTCACCATCCACTCCAGTTCCACTCCTGGGCCGGACAAAGTCGCGGGGGGTCCTGCAGCACTACCGGATGGTGGTGGTAGTAGTTCTTTTCCCCTAGGGCGCTTCCAGTTGGAGAGGGGACCTCTCCTCTTTGAGCCGGTGTGATGGAAGTCGGAAGGGCCCTGATGGTGATGCAGGCACGACTCAGGAGTCAGCGGTGCAGGGACACCAAAACAGCCTTTATTTGGCAAAAGGAACATAAAGGTAACGGTAGCTTTCAAATGGGGGTATTTGTCCTACAGGGTCCAACCCCCAGCCTTGGTTCTAGGAGGGTGCCCAGGGATGTTACAGGCTCTGCAGTAAAGTTTTCCACTACTCCTCCTCTGGTGCCTCTCCCAGCTAGGTATCCTGGGGATGGAGTTAAAGGGAGTCCTGACAGGGATCTGGTTACCTGGAGACTAGGCCCGAAAATAGTTCTCCTGTCAGAGTCCTCTCTGCTCCTCCTGGCACGGCACCGAAAGTGTCCAAAAGTACTGACAGCACTTCTCCATTGCTCTGAGCTGTCTTCAGATGAGCCTGGGGCTCATGATATCCCTCCTGGGGCTGCAAAAGCGACTGTTGGTCTTCAGTCCAGAGCCTGTGGCAGGAAGGCTTTGAACACCTTCCCTCGTTAACTGCATGTACTAGACTGAAGACCAACCGTCGCCGGGGAGATGAGATCTCCCTACAACCCCGCCCAGTGACCTGTGATAGGCCAGGGCTGAACCAAGTCTAGGTTTTGAACACTGCAGTGGGGAAAAATGCTGAGGGAAAAGCTGAAATAATACATTCAACACAAAACGGGACGTACCAACAAAAAAACCCAGAGTAACGGATTCTGAGATATGGGCCTCTAAAAGGAGGAGCAGATTTTGCTCTCAGATTGTCACATAGAGAGAGAATGTAATACCCCTCTGAGTCTAATCACAGGGGTATTCTTATGTAATACCCCTCTGAACATAACTAGGAAGTTTATTGGCTCTGTGACCCAGATGTTTCCCATCGTCCAGGTCGCAGCGCCAAAAGAGTTGCACCAAACACTTACTCAACACATAAACAAAGTCATCAATAAAGTTTACATTTGACCCTGTCCATACCTGATCTTTATGCCGACCATCTCTCTAGCAATATCCGTTACATGCTAAAATAATAGCAATAATGATTATCAATATGAACGTTATTGCGATTATTAATTATAGATTTCTACAATTTTTATAGGGTATAGAAAATTATATTCTTATGGTGCATTTCTGTAATTTTGGCATTTCTTTAACACCTGCACCTGTATATACAGTGCCTTGCGAAAGTATTCTGCCCCCTTGAACTTTTCAACCTTTTGCCACTTTTCAGGCTTCAAACATAAAGATATAAAATTTTAATTTTTTGGTGAAGAATCAACAAGTGGGACACAATTGTGAAGTGGAATGAAATTTATTGGTTATTTTAAACTTTTGTAAAAAATAAAAAACTGAAAAGTGGAGCGTGCAATATTATTCGGCTCCTTTACTTTCAGTGCAGCAAACTCACTCCAGAAGTTCAGTGAGGATCTCTGAATTATCCAATGTTGTCCTAAATGACTGATGATGATAAATATAATCCACTTGTGTGTAATCAAGTCTCCGTATAAATGCACCTGCTCTGTGATAGTCTCAGGGTTCTGTTTAAAGCGCAGAGAGCATCATGAAGACCAAGGAACACACCAGGCAGGTCCGTGATACTGTTGTGGAGAACTTTAAAGCCGAAATTGGATACAAAAAGATTTCCCAAACTTTAAACATCCCAAGGAGCACTGTGCAAGCGATCATATTGAAATGGAAGGAGTATCAGACCACTGCAAATCTACCAAGACCCAGCCGTCCCTCTAAAATTTCATCTCAAACAAGGAGAAGACTGATCAGAGATGCAGTCAAGAGGCCCATGATCACTCTGGATGAACTGCAGAGATCTACAGCTGAGGTGGGAGAGTCTGTCCGTAGGACAACAATCAGTCATACACTGCACAAATCTGGCCTTTATGGAAGAGTGGCAAGAAGAAAGCCATTTCTCAAAGATATCCATAAAAAGTCTCGTTTAAAGTTTGCCACAAGCCACCTGGGAGACACACCAAACATGTGGAAGAAGGTGCTCTGGTCAAATGAAACCAAAATCGAACTTTTTGGCCACAATGCAAAACGATATGTTTGGTGTAAAAGCAACACAGCTCATCACCCTGAACACACCATCCCCACTGTCAAACATGGTGGTGGCAGCATCATGGTTTGGGCCTGCTTTTCTTCAGCAGGGACAGGGAACATGGTTAAAATTGATGGGAAGATGGATGGAGCCAAATACAGGACCATTCTGGAAGAAAACCTGTTGGAGTCTGCAAAAGACCTGAGACTGGGACGGAGATTTATCTTCCAACAAGACAATGATCCCAAACATGAAGCAAAATCTACAATGGAATGGTTCACAAATAAACGTATCCAGGTGTTAGAATGGCCAAGTCAAAGTCCAGACCTGAATCCAATCGAGAATCTGTGGAAAGAGCAGAAAACTGCTGTTCACAAACGCTCTCCGTCCAACCTCACTGAGCTTGAGCTGTTTTCCAAGGAAGAATGGGCAAGAATTTCAGTCTCTCGATGTGCAAAACTGATAGAGACATACCCCAAGCGACTTGCAGCTGTAATCGCAGCAAAAGGTGGCGCTACAAAGTATTAATTTAAGGGGCCCAAAAAATTTGGCACGCACCACTTTTCAGTTTTTTATTTTTTACAAAAGTTAAAATATCCAATAAATTTCGTTCCACTTCACGATTGTGTCCCACTTGTTGTTGATTCTTCACCAAAAAATTTACATTTTATATCCTTATGTTTGAAGCCTGAAATGTGGCAAAAGGTTGAAAAGTTCAAGGGGGCCGAATACTTTCGCAAGGCACTGTATTTTATATATATATGTGTGTGGTATGAATTAATTCCTCGCATCTTGCAGTTTTTTGGAAAGTACATTTTGTTTGCAGAAAGGGGTTGCTTGAGCATGCACTTTAGTGGCAAATTTTTTTTTGTGTGCAATTTTTGCAAAGTTGCATGAAGGTGGTTGTATATATGAAATATTAAGTTGTGTTTTTATATACCATATGCTGTGCAATCTCAAAAAAGATAGATTTTGGTATCACAGTCATAGTTTGCTATGTGCAGTATATTGCTTGTCTTCTGTATCAGTGTTGTTGAGTATAAGTATAAGCTCTTGTCGTTGATGTTTGCGGTATATATAAATTGTGTACACCTTGATCTATTATTTTAAGTGTGTTTTGTGTGTGAATGTACGATTGAATAGAAGTTTTGGGTGAAAATATATGTTTTATTGCATTTTTTCAAAAAATGATTTCTGTTTGTCACAAAGTTACATGAATGTGGACATGGCTATTGATAACCCATTGAGACACATGTAATCATCAGGTTGCCTACTTTCAAAAAATATATAGGGTTTAGGGGTGCACTTGCTTTTCACAGTGTGTACTCCCTACATTTTATAGGATGATACTTTTTTAATATTTCCAGGTTCAAGTCAGATTTTTGTTCATAGATACATAGTAGATGATGTTGGATAAAGACATCAGTCCGTCAAGTCCAACCTATAACCCTACAGTGTTGATCCAGAGGAAGGCAAAAACCCCCATGAGGCTTATGCCAATTGCCCCATTTCAGGGGAAAAAAATTCTTCCCGACTCCAATCTGGCAATCAGTATAATACCCTGGATCAACGTGCCCTTAAAATCTAGAACCCATAACCCGTAATATTGTTCTGTTCGAGAAAAGCATCCAGTCCCTCTTTGAACTTGTTCAATTAATCGGCCATCACCACTTCCTGGGCAGAGAGTTCCATAGCCTCGCTGTTCTTACAGTAAAGAATCCCCTTCTATGTTGCTGGTGAAACTTTCTCTCCTCCAGACGTAGAGGATGTACCCTTGTCACTGGCCTATGAGAAAAAAGATCATTAGAAAGTTCTTTGTGCTGTCCCTTCATGTATTTGTACATTGTTATTAGATCTCCCCGTAGACGTCTTTTCTCTAAACTGAATAACCCCAAGTTTGGTGTTAATGTATCGTTGTACTTCAATCCACCAATTTCCCTAATAATTTTGATTGCGCTTCTTTGCACTCTTTCTAGTTCGATTATGTCTTTCTTGTATACTGGGGCCCAAAGTTGTGCACAATAGTCTAAGTGTGGCCGTATAGAGGCATAACTATGTTCTTGTCATGAGAATCTATACCTCTTTTGATGCATCCACTAATTTTATTTGGCTTGGCAGCAGCTGCCTGGCACTGGTTACTAAAGGTAAGCTTGCTGTCCTCCAAAATCCCCAAGTCTTTTTCATCGGCAGTCTTACCCCATAATTTACTATTAAGTACATAATCATACATTTTATTTTGTCGACTAACATGCATAACCTTACATTTGTCAACATTAAACTTCATTTGCTAAGTCTCCGCCCATGCTTCCAGCTTCCTTAGATCCCCTTGTAATATTCTACTATCCTTCTCATTTTTGATTATCTTACAAAGTTTAGTATCATCTGCAAATATGGACACCCTGCTTTGTAAACCCTCTACCATGTCATTAATAAAGATATTAAACAGGAGAGGACTCAATACTGACCCCTGTGGCACCCCACTGGTGACTGTGACAGTCTGAATATTTACCATTAACAAGTACCCTCTGTTTCCTATCAGTGAGCCAGTTGCAATCCCAAATGCATATGTTTTCCCCCAGTCCCAACATTCTCATTTTGCATACCAACCTTTCTATGTGGTACAGTATCAAAAGCCTTTGAAAAGTCCAGATACACCACATTCACTGCATTACCCATGTCCAGTCTTGAACTGACCTCTTCATAGAAGCTGATCAGATTAGTCTGACAGGACCGATTCCTCATAAACCCATGCTGATTGGTTGTTATAAGATTATTTACATTGAGGTACTCCAGGATAGCATCTCTTAGAAAGCCCTCAAATATCTTACCCACCACAGAAGTCAAACTTACTGGCCTATAGTTTCCAGGCTCACTTCTAGACCCCTTTTTGAAAATTGGCACATTTGCTATGCGCCAATCCTGTGAAACAGACCCAGTCATTACTGAATCCTTAAATATCAGATATAAGGGTCTGTCTATCACCGTGCATAATTCCCTCAGAACTTGGGGGTGTATGCCATCTGGACCCTGCGATTTCTCTATTTGTGTTTTGAAGGCAGTGCCGCAGTTCCTCCTGGGTTAAACAGGTGACATTTAATTGAGAGTTAACATTACCCCTAATCATGTTGCTGGCCATTGGTTTTTCTTGTGTAAACACCGTAGAGAAGAAGGCATTTAATAGTTGTGCTTTTTCCTCATCCTCCTCCACCATTACACCCAGATTATTTTTGAAAGGGCCCACATTGTCAGTTTTTATTCTCTTATTATTTATGTAATTGAAGAATAATCTGGCCCGCTTATTCCCATAAGGTATATGTTTTTTATTGGTCCTATTTTGAATGCTTTTGAAAATGTCTCATTTTGTTTGTGTTCCCATCACTTTGAGGACATTGTCCCAGTTTATGCTGCTAAACTCCTCTCTCAGCTGGTTAAAATTGGCCTTCCTGAAGTTTAGTGTTATAGTTCCCCCTCTATTGAACATCTTTGTAATATGTACAAGAAAACTTATTATGTTGTGGTCACTATTACCTAGATGTCCCCCAACCTCCACTTTTGACAATGTGACAGGTTCATTTGTTAAAATTGGATCTAAAAGCGCCATGCCTCTTGTTGGGTCCTGTACTAGTTGTGATAGGTAATTGTCTTTTATTACTGACAAAAAATTGTTCCCTTTGTTGGACCTGCAGGTTTCTGCCTTCGAGTTGATATCTGGGTAGTTGAAATCCCCCATAATAATGACTTTATTATGCTTTGTGGCCTCATCTATTTGTTTTATTAATACAAGTGCAGCTCAATAAATTAGAATATCATCAAAAAGTTATTTGTTTTTAGTAATTCAATTGAAAAAGTGAAAAACATATATTGAGTCATTACAAACAGAGTGAATTTTTTCAAATGTTTATTTATGTTAATGTTGATGATTATGGCTTACAGCCAAAGAAAACCCAAAAGTCATTATCTTGCAAAATTAGAATAATTAACCCGAAACAGCTGCAAAGGCTACATAAGCGTTTAAAAAGGTCCCTTAGTCTGGTTCAATAGGCGACACAATCATGGGAAAGACTGCTGACTTGACAGATGTCCAGAAGGCAGTCATTGACACACTCCACAAGGAGGGTAAGCCACAAAAGGTCATTGCTAAAGAAGCTGGCTGTTCACAGAGTGCTGTATCAAAGCATATTAATGGAAAGTTGAGTGGAAGAAAAAGGTGCACAAGCAATCGGGATAACCGCAGCCTTGATAGGATTGTTAAGAAAAGGCCATTCAAAAATTTGGGGGAGGTTCACAAGGAGTGGACTGCTGCTGGAGTCAGTGCTTCAAGAGCCACCACACACAGACGTATCCAGGACATGGGTTACAAGTGTTGCATTCCATGTGTCAAGCCACTCATTACCAATAGACAACACCAGAAGCGTCTTGACAGCTGGATCCACACCAGCCCCACCCAATTAATATATCAACCTGATCCGCGATGTGTCGAACTCAACAACACACCGTACAGCGATCCTGATCTTTGCGACAGATTGCCCTATTTCCCTAATTGAATCCCCCACCACCAGCTCCTGCCTAGGCTTCTCTGCACTCCTATCCCCCTTTTTACTAGAGCAGACATTCCCCTGGCTTTCAGAGGAAGTGTCTTGCTGCAGCACTGTTACCTCTGTACTAACATTCCCCTCATCTGTCAATTTAGCAAACTTTTTGGGGTGTGCCAGTTCAAGACTAACCTCCCTGGAACTCTTCCCTCTACCCCATTGCTTTCTGTCACCCTGCTAGCTGCCTCATGTTACTGCACCTCCATGCTACCATCCCCCTCTGCACTTACCCCAGTGAGTTCCTGCTCTGTGAGCAACAAACTCCTTTCCAAGTTATCAATAGATCTCAGTCTTGCAATTTGCTCATTTAGATCCATGATCTGGGCTTACATCTTGCACTGCAGTATGCCCCCTCAAGCAGCTTCCCAAGCAGAGAATACATGCTGCAAGATGTACACTGGACCGTATTGGTAAGAATGGAGCACATCTTACCTAATGGGGATTTTTTTATTTTTTGTAAAGTCTCTGAATCTAAAGTCACTTAATCTTAAGTCACACTTTGATCAAAACTGCACTCGCCAGCTCACACAATCACTTTATACTTAGCTTTTTAAAGCTGCTCCAAGTTGCTTCCTTCCTGTTCTGGTGATTTTATGAAGATATGTGCATGCAGGTGTAGGACTTAGTGATATGAATGAACTTTGCACATGTTGAACTCATATTTTAGGTGGTTTGGTTCATATAACTTATTGCTTGGTTTCCACTTTTAGCGATTAATATACATTTATTTGCATTTTAGTTTTTAATAAAACATACACTTTAAATCAAAAATGCATGAAGGTGCCTGTTCGTATACAGTACCGAGTGACATTTTCACAATGCTTCATGTGTCTACTTGGGAGATTATCAGTGGTCTTGTATGTCTTCCATTTTCTAATTATTGCTCCCACAGTTGATTTCTTCACACCAAGCTGCTTGCCTATTGTAGATTCAGTCTTCCCAGCCTGGTGCAGGTCTACAATTTTGTTTCTGGTGTCCTTCCACAGCTCTTTGGTCTTCACCATAGTGGAGTTTGGAGTGTGACTGTTTGAGGTTGTGGACAGGTGTCTTTTATACTGATAACAATGTCAAACAGGTGCCATTACTACAGGTAATGAGTGGAGGACAGAGGAGCCTCTTAAAGAAGAAGTTACAGGTCTGTGAGAGCCAGAAATCTTGCATGTTTGTAGGTGACCAAATACTTATTTTCCACTATAATTTGCAAATAAATTCTTAAAAAATCAGACAATGTGATTTTCTGGATTTGTTTTCTAATTTTGTCTCTCATAGTTGAGGTCTACCTATGATGTTAATTACAGGCCTCTCTCATCTTTTTAAGTGGGAGAACTTGCACAATTGGTGACTGACTAAATACTTTTTTTTCCCCACTGTATATAGGTATGGGGGGTTAGTATGTTTTATTTGTCCATCTCAAGACTGTGAAAATTGCTCTGGTTACCGGAGGTGCAAAATTTCTGGAGACTCCTGGCAGCGAAAGGGTTAAATGACATCATTACAAAGTACAATTTGTCCTCAAACAGCTCTGTGAACAGTAAAATAGAGTTATAGGATTTTCCCTGCCTTCCCGATTGCTGTGTATACAGCGCTCAGTGAGCGCTGTATACACTGCTATGGTCGCCGCCATGTTGCGGTGCCCCTCTGACCCGGCGGTCACGTGATCCGCTTGGAATCAGAGTCTGTAAGAGCTGCTGGGTCCTACAGGACCCAGATCAGCTCTATAAGCTTCTATAGCAATGTATAGGAGGCTGTATTCCTCCTGCAACTGGGGCTAAATGTACCAGCCCCAGTTACAGGGGAAATCAGCCTCTCCCTAAAAAAAAAAAAAAAAAAAAAAAAAAAAAAAAAGTGATCAGATGTCCCCAAAGGTCTATTATGACTTTATGGGAACACAATGTAAAAAAAATCTAAATAATTTTAAATAAATAAATAATATAAAACGCCAATAACACGCCCTTATAGCCCCACCCCCGACGACACCATACAAAATAAAAAAAATACTGTAACGGAGTGTAAAAACTATAAAAAGTTTTTTAGTAGTACTTTGTGTTATTAAATAAATAAAAATAAAGTGAAAAACAGACATGTTTTCCCTCCTCTTTTGTTTATATTTTTTCAGGATATATAAAAAATTAAAACACATGCAAAAATAAAAACATAAAAATAAAGCCCTATGTGTCACTGAAAAATGACGCAGAAATTAGTTGAATGACGCATATGATAAAAACCGCACATACAAAAAAATGGTAATTACTTACCGGTAATTGGATTTTCCAGAACCCACGACAGCACCCAGAGAGAGGATCCGCCCCCAGGGACAGGAAACCTACGGTATAAAAAGGTGGAGCCTCTCCTGCCCCTTAGTTGTTTTATAGAAGAGAGAGACTCCAGTTAACTTGTAACTCATGACCCTAAGGTCAAAACTTTTTTTTTTTTTTTTTTTTTGCTTGCTACACCCAGTGCCAAACAAAAGTCCATCACCAAGAAAAAAGGGAGGGATAAAGGACGGTGCTGTCGTGGGTTCTGGAAAATCCAATTACCGGTAAGTAATTACCATTTTTCCCATCACCCACGACAGCACCCAGAGAGAATAAAATAGGAAAACACTAGGGAGGGACCACCGCTTGTAAAACTTTCCTTCCAAAAGAAAGATCAGCAGAAGCCCCAATGTCCAGCCTATAATGGCGAAAAAAGGTAGAAGGTGAAGACCAGGTTGCCGCTTTGCAGATAGATTCTATGGAAGCATCAGCTCTCTCGGCCCAGGAGGTGGCAATCGCCCTAGTAGAATGTGCCTTGAGCCCCACTGGGGGGGGGGGAAGGCCCAAAGAACTGTAGGCCAGAGAGATTGCTAGTCTCACCCACCTAGCCAGACTACACTTAGAGGCCGCCTTCCCTTTGTTGGGACCTGAAAAGAGAACAAAAAGGGAAGTAGATTTCCTCCAAGAGGAAGTAGAGGACAAATACTGGATTAGGCAACGTCTTACATCCAAACAGTGGTATTCCTGCTCTTTAGCATTACTCAGGTTAGCACAGAGGGAGGAGAGAACTATCTCCTGAGGTCTATGAAATTTTGAGGCTACTTTAGGCAAGAAAGCTGGGTCTGGTTTAATTATTACCCTGTCCTCTGTAATAACAGTAAAGGGTGGATTAACTGATAGAACCTGCAATTCTCCTATGCGACGTGCCGAGGTAAGGGCCACTAAAAGAATCACTTTCAGGGATAAAAATTTTAATAGGGATAGAGTCCAATGGTTCAAAGGGAGGTTTAGTTAAGGCAGACAGAACTAGGTTCAAGTCCCAGGGAGGAACTCTGGAACTAACCACTGGTATACTTCTAGAGGCCACCTTGATGAACCTAATCACCCAGAGATCGTCAGCCAATTTAACGTTTAGCAGAGCACTAAGGGCTGAAACCTGGACTTTTAAAGTGCTGGTAGAAAGCCCCTTTTCTAGTCCCTTCTGAAGGAACTCTAGAATCTGTTTTCCAGGTATATCCCTAAGCTCCCCCGGAGAATCCCCTAGAAATTCAAAAAACCGGAACCAAGTCCTAGCGTATATTTTAGTAGTGACCGGTTTTCTGCTTTTTAGAAGAGTGGAAATGAGATTCTGAGAAAAACCTTTAGAAGCTAGTAATCTCCGCTCAAATTCCAGGCCGTCAAATGTAAGTGGCTGGACTCCGGATGGAGAATGGGGCCCTGACATAGAAGGTCCTGGCTGACTGGGAGAATCCAAGGGTCCGAAACGGACAGGATCCTTAGCCAGGTAAACCAGGCTCTCCTCGGCCAAAAGGGGGCAATTAGAATAATCCTTGCTCGATCCTCCCTGATCTTTCTCAGAACTGCTGGAATGAGAAAGAAGGGAGGAAAAGCGTAAGCTAGATTGAAATCCCACTTGTGGGACAGAGCATCCACCCCAAAGGGGGATCCCTCTGGGTTTAGAGAAAAAAAAACTCTCCACCTTCTTGTTTGATTATATATGAAACTGCTGTCATATTGTCGGACATGATCCTTACATGGCGATTCCGAATACCCTGACCTACGACTTTCAAGGTCTCCAAAATCGCCATTAGTTCCCTCTGATTTGAGGATGCCTGAGAAAGACTCCTTGACCAGCAGCCCTGGAACACCTGATCCCCCATGTGGGCACCCCACCCCCGAGGGCTGGCATCCGTGGTAATAATTAGGTGGTCTGAGATCTTCCATGGAACTCCAATTTCTAGGTGACCCCTGACTAACCACCAACACAGGGTTTCTCTTGTTGGCTGAGACACCCACATAAATTTGTCGAGAATTCTCTCTTCCTGATGCCAGGCTGCCAGGATTTCCCACTGCAGGTCTCGGGAGTGGCTCTGAGCCCAAGGTACAGCTGGAATACAGGCCGTGAGAGTCCCCAGGATGGACATAGCCTTTCTTATAGTGACCCTGGGGGACTGGATCAGGGCTTTTACTAGGGACAGAACCCTCTCTATTTTCTCTGGAGGGAGAAAAGATCTCTGAGCCGTGGAATCTAAAATTATTCCTAGAAACTTTTTCTGTTGAGAAGGAACTAAACTTGACTTCTCTAGATTCACCATCCAACCTAATTCCTCCAGAATGTCCAGTACTACTCTGACACTTTCTAAACATTCTATTCTGGATCTTGCCACAATGAGAAAGTCGTCTAGATATGGAATAAACAGAATGTCTTTCTCTCTTACATGTGCCCCCATTTCTGCCACTATTTTGGTAAAGACTCTTGGGGCCATGGAGATTCCAAAGGGAAGAGCCTGATATTGGTAATGCTGAACCACCCCTTCCATCTCTACTGCTACTCGCAAGAACCACTGGTGACCTGGAAAAATTGGAACATGGTAATAAGCATCTTTCAGATCTATCACCGCCATCCAGCAATTGGGAGTTAATCTCACTGCTGACTGCACTGTCTCCATCCAGAATTTCTTGTAAGACAGAAACTGATTTAACCTCCTTAGATTTATTATGGTTCTGTAGGAGCCATCGGGTTTCCTTACCAAGAACAGATGGGAATAAAACCCCTGCCTCTCCTCTTCCTGGGGAACTGGAATCAGCACCCTTTTCAAGATCAGGCTCTTCACTACCAATTCCAGAGCCGATTGAGAGGTTAGGGAAGTCTGAGTTCTGGTAATCTGAAAACTTGAAGGCGGAGGAGAAGAGAACTCCAACTTCAGGCCTACTCCCACTATATCCAGGATCCAAGGGCTTGATGAAATTTTCCTCCAGGAAGGAAGGAATTTCCTCAGTCTCCCCCCTGCCCGGGGCCTGGCGTCATTGCCTATTGGGTCTTGGATCTTTATTACGGGGTGAGTTGTTAAATAAGAACCCCTTGTGTTTCTTATTGGATTCTGACCAGCTATTATCTCTGGACTTGACAATTTTCTGCCCTCTGTATGCTCCAAAGGGACGAAAGGACCTCCGTGTACGACCAGAGGAAGGCACAGGAAAACCTCTCTTTTTATCTGCTGCCTTAGCTAAGATGTTATCCAAGGCTGGTCCAAATAGATATTCACCGTCACAGTCCACATTGCACAGCCGGGTCTTAGACCCTACATCACCTGTCCAACTCTTCAGCCATATAGCCCTCCTGGCAGAGTTGGTCAGGGCATGGGAGCGAGCTGCTAATCTTTGGACTGGAAAGTGTCTCCTTTGATGAACCTCCAAACATAATGTCCTGCATAGAAACAGGAGGGTCTAGAGTCCTCAATCCCCATAGTCGCTCGAATGGCTTTGAGCAATTTGTTAGTGTCCTCAACTGGAAAACGTGACTGTCCTCCCTCTACATCAGATATGGAGGAAGAAGAGACATCATCGGATAATTCTCCACTTTCACCTTGAACAGACTCCTCCTCAGAAGAGGAGTCATGACCCCGGGAAGAGGAACTGGACTTCTTTTTCTGGCCACTTTTACCCTTAAGGGAACCCCTGACCTCCTCCTGTATCATAGATCTGATACCCTGTAAGAATGACGGGGACTCTCAGCAATAGTTCTATTAATGCATGATGGGCAGAACTTTTTCTCATAAGAAGAAAGTCTAGTTCTATATAAGGCACATTCCTTATTCTTAGATTTCGCCAAGACTTTCCTAGGTCTATCCTACAAGAGACAGGGGAAACCATTAATCAATAAAAAATAAAGGGTTGGCACGCAGCCACTTACATCCCCCTAGAATACCGAGGAAGGTGGAGGTGGACCTTCATCTTGCCCTCCATCTTGGGGTCTTCCTCTTGCCGGTGGCAGCGGCTGCTGTGGCGGCGACTGCTGCTCTTCCATACTGTAGAGACTCGGTGCATGGAGGGCCAGGAACTGCTTAGCAGCTCCACCATCCTTCAATCTGCATTATATGGCCATTCAGCCGCTAGGCCACGCCCCTCCCACACGGATGCCATGCTCCTTCCACCGGAAGCCACGCCCATTCCCTGCCGGCTGGCACCTCCATGTGTCTCCCTGCAGGCCCGGAACTCCTGCGGCCTAAAGCAGAGGAAACACACTCCTTCTGCCTGGATATCGGAACCCCCGCGCCCGGAACACCAGCGGCGCATAGCTGGGGGGATGGCACCTGACTCCAGACTGGGCCACAGCTAACAGCCACCCAAGGAAGAAGAGAGGCAACCCCTACCAGGACCAATTCTTTCCTATGCCATCAGGTAAGCCTGCCTCCAGCAGGCACGTAGGTCTCCCTCCAGGGACAGGAAACAACTGAGGGGTAGGAGAGGCTCCACCTTTTTATACCGTAGGTTTCCTGTCCCTGGGGGCGGATCCTCTCTCTGGGTGCTGTTGTGGGTGATGGGAAAAAAACCTGAAAATGTGTCTGGTCCTAGACCAGAAAGTGGCCCGGTACTGAAGTGGTTAAAGGGGTATTTTCCATCTCAAGCTTATGTAAATTGAAGACTTTTCCTAAATATATTGCTTTAGCAATGATGCTTTATTTTCTGCTACAGGTGCATCTCAATAAATTAGAATATCTTTGAAACGTTTATTTATTTCAGTAATTGAATTCAAAAAGTGACCTCCTATATTTTCTAGATTCTTTACACACAGAGTGTTCTATTTCAAGTGTTTTATTTCTGTAACTGTTGATTTTGGATTACAGGTAATGAAAACCCAAATCTAAGTAAATTAGAATATTGTGAAAAAGTTCAGTATTGCAAATTCAGTGTGTCACCTGCCAAGGTTTCCTAAGCCTTTAAATGGTCACTCAGTCTGGTTAAGGAGGACACACACTCATGGAAGACTGCTGATTATGAATTGAATTACTGAAATGAATGAACATTTCAAAGATATTCTAATTTATTGAGATGCACCTGTATGTGAAATTATATCTCCCATTGTTTACACAGTGTTTCCATAACACTGGACCTGTGTGATAAGCAGGACAAGTGATGTCACTCACTGCTCTCACTGTTATGTATAGGCAGGACAATCAGTTCAGCTAATTGCAGTTTGCTGATAAAGCCAGGTCTGTTATCTCTCTATGTAAACACACAGAGAACAGGGAGTCCATTCTTTAGAAGCATGTGCATATTATTTGATCTGCATTTATATTAGATTTCTAGTAATTATAATAAGTATTGTGATACTTCATAGTTTTCTGTTCAGCAAGCTGGGAGGGGGGGGTACAGGAAGTGAGAAGAAGAGATAGCAGACAAAGCTGCTGAAAAAGGGAGATGGGAAAACCCCTTTAAGTGTGTGCCGGACTTCCCTTTTCTATATATATATTATTTCCAGATTATAACCCCCCCTTCCTTTCCCAAGACATGTATTAATGGTCTTCGACACTCTTGAACCAAAAGGGGGTTGGTGTACCCATGATGTTTGTCAAGGGAAATGAGACTCAGGATACTTGTGATTGCAGGAAAACAGGTCACATGCAACTTTACTGCATAAAAGATGCAGTAAGGCAGCCAACAGCTTCCAGGTGATGGATGTACAAATCTTACACAAAAAATGTCTAATGTCTAATCATGAAAATGACCCAGTCTTGAAGTGGTTAAAAAAGCTGTGTACACTTTACGATGTTAATGGATTAAAGCGCAGTACCAAAAGTTAATGGTTGTTATTGGATTAAAGTCTCGGGAAACCCACTTTCCTTTATCAAGATTTTTTTCTAGATATTTATTTGACACTATATGGAGATATAAACCTTTTAATTTGCTCAGCTTTTTCAAATAATTTGATACAGAAGGTTAAAAATGTCTATTTTTGATACTCTTTATAACACAAAGTGCTACTAAAAATAAAAATGTAGAAGTTTTACCTCTCCAAAACAGTAATTTTTATGTAGGTGATAAAGTTTTGTGTGGCCAGGGGTGTAGCTAGAACCTCTGAGGGTACGGTAGTGACTTTTTGCTGTACTTTTTTTTAATCTTATTTATTAATTTTACACATTGTACCACACATAAGGTCATAATAGACCTTGGGAGGGGGGCATAGTAGCTTGCATAGTTATACACACAACACTCATTGAGAGCTGTGTATAGAGCAATCGGGAAAGTCAGTGACAGTCACCTTTAGTTGGGGCTCCTATGAATGAACAAGTTAGAGTTTAAAATAAGTGGCAGAAAAATCTGACTCTGAAACCGCCTGTAAAATCATCTTGTTTTCGAAGACTGCTTTAGAGGTGGATTTTCATACTACACACATTTTATACGCCAAGCCCTTTTTCTGCTTTCCATTCATTGTGAAATGATTTTAGTGTTCATTAATCCTGATAGAGCTGAAAACTTTTTTTTCCTGTTCAGCTTCCTAAACAATAAAAAATGCCATTTTACTCCCTGCTAAAATCCACCACACTATTACAGAGGATGCTGGCAAATTAAATATGGTGCCCGTTCAGTTTACTTTTTTCTGGTGGCGCATGTGAGGCCACCACATTTGTGGCTATTACAGACCCCGGAAAGGAGTTTTTTTTTTGGGGGGGGGGGCTGGGGGGGGGCATTCTTTTCACATGACAGCTGGGAGTCTATTAACCCTTTAAAGACCGGGCCATTTTTTGTTTTTGCATTTTCGTTTTTCCCTCTCCACATTCCAAGAGCTATAACTTTTGCATTTTTCAGTTCACAGACTCACATGATGGCTTATTGTTTGCGAACCAAATTGTACTTTGCAATGGCACCATTCAATATGCTGTGCAATGTACTGGGAAGCTGGAAAAAAATTCAGAATGAGGTGCAATTGGATGAAAAAATGCATTTGCGCCAACTTCATATGGGTTTAGTTTTTACGGCGTTCACTGTGTGGAAAAAAGACATGGTACCTGCATTCTGCGGGTCAGTACGAACACGGCGATACCAAATTTATATAGTATTTGTAATGTTTTGATACCTTTTAAGAAAGGAAAAACTGTGCAAAATAGAAAAAAATGTTTGTGTCACCATATTGTGACACCTGTAACTTTTTCATATTTACATGTATGGAGCTGTGTAAGGCGTCTTTTTATGCGGGACAAGATGACATTTTTACCAATATCATTTGGGGAAAGATCTGATGGTTTGATCACTTTTTATTCAATTTTTTATAGGAGGCAAAGTGTTGAAAAAAACGCTATTTGGCTATTTAGATTTTTTTTTTTCGCCGCTACGCCCTTCACCGTATAGGATATTTAAATATTTTAATAGTTCGGGCATTTTGGAGCGTGGGGATACCTAATGTGTTTGTGTTTACTTTTTTTATTTACTTTTATATCTGATCTAGGGAAAGGGGGTGATTTGAACTTGTGTTTTTATTTTTTTATACTTTTAAAAACTTTTTCTTTTACTTTTATGATCAGCCCCCTAGGGACCTTGAAACCTAGGGGGTCTGATCACTCATACTATTCACTGCAATACTACTGTATTGCAGTGAATAGCAAAATACCTAGCTCTCTATTTCATGCTGCCTCTGGCATCGTGCCATAGATCTAATTCAATGACAAGCCTGGGAGCCTTCAATAGGCACCCGGCTGTCATGGCAACCAATCGCTGCCCTCTGATGACGTTCAAGAGGGCGGCGATAGGTGAAAAATGGCGGCGCCTGCGCAGTTTAGACACTGCGGTCCTGTTCGACTGCGGCATCTGAAGGGTTAACAGCAACGATTGGTGAAGGCACTGATTGCTGCTGTTAGCAGCGGGTCCTGGCTGTATTACACAGCTGGCATCCGCCCTATATGGAGAGAGCTCAGCTCCTGAGCCCTCTCCATACATCCCCCATGTCACCAATAACGTACAGGTAAGTCATTGGTCGTTAAGGGGTTGAAAGCTCCCTAGCTTCTACAGATTTGGATTTTTTTTTTTTTTTTTTTTTAGGTGTTAAAGCATAAACTATAAGGACTTGTTATTGTTCTAATCGCAACAACCCACAAAATAGATTTAACGTGCCATTTGGGATGTACTATGAAAAAACAAACCCATAAAATGGTGCAAATGGTTTTCTTTTTTCTAAATCCACCCCATTTGGAATTTTAAATTTTTTACAGCTTCCCTGTACATCATCCAAAATATTGAATGGTACTGGTATAACGTACAATCTGTTCCGCAAAAAAAATAAGCTATCATACAGCTCTGTGAACAGAAAAATAACGTTATAGCTTTTGGCAGGCAACAAAAAAACAAAACTAAACTAAAGCTGCAAGATGGCTGCAGTGGAAAAAGGTTATAGAATTAAATAAATATATATATTGTGGTAAAGTTTATGGTAAAGTGCTGGACAGGGTGTATATCTCACAGCCAGGCAAGGTAACAGAAAGCCAGGAAGATACATGTTGCCTTAGAAGAACATAGTCTGCTAGGAATTTTCTTTAAGTTACATGGGCTGGATTTTCTGGACTGGAGGACAGGTTGTTAGTGGGAGTCTTCCAGTCTACACCCCTGGTCCACTACGGGATTTTCCCCTACTCCCAGGTGCTCTCAGCTGAGGCTTCCTGTGAGTGATTACTGAGGAAGGAAGCCTGGCAAAAGAAGGGCTGACAAGTGCCAGGCTGGAGAGAGAGGTTTACACTTTCATACTTTTGCGAATATGTAATTGCCTGGACTAGGCTAGTGAGGGGCCTGATACTGTTTGTTTAGAGCCGGACAGGCTTAGGCTTTTGTTTTGCTTATGTGATGTAATTTTGTGCCGAAGCGCCTAAATAAAGGACCTTTGGAGTTTTAAAATCCACTGCCTCTGTGAACTTTGTCATTGCCGACCCCCACCGTGTGAGCTGTTCCCTACTATATATAAGGAAAATAAGAGCCAGATGAGTACCATTTACCAGAGATTATACAGATTATAGATTAAGATGACAATAACATAATAAGTAATCCATAAAAAAAATAAAAATAAAGTGTATGATGAATTGAGAAAAAAAAAAATAATCCCCCCCTCACTTACTGCAAGTTTAACCACTTCCATACCGCCCATAGACTATATACATCCAAGGGGTGGTTGCCTTGATCTACAAGGACGTACGGGTACGTCCAAGCAGAACTCAGCAGCTGCATGAAATCATGCAGTTGCTGAAATGGAGAGCCGGCTGTAACTTCAGCTGGAGCTCCCAGAGAGAAGGCAGGGAAAGTTTATTACCTTCTCAATGGCTGTATACACCGCTATGGACGCTGCCATCTTGCAGTTCAACACTGACCCAGTGGTCACATGATCCGTCACGATCAATGTGTGTTATTGCTGCTGGGTCCTATAGGACCCAGATCAGCTCTATAGTATTGTGTAAGTAAGGTGCAGGAGGCTGTATTCTATATATGTACCAGCCCCAGTTACAGGGGAAATCAGCCTCCCTCACAAAAAAAAAAAAAGGTAATCAGATGTCCCCTAAGGTCTATTATGACCTTATGGGGACACAATGTTAAGAAAAAAAAAAAAAAAGGAAAAAAAATACGCCAATAAAATGCCCTCATTACAGGTTAAAGCCCCACCCACGACAACACCATGCAAAATAAAAATTACCATAAAGGAGAGGAAAAACTATTTTATAAAGTTTTTTAGTAGCACTGTGTTAAATAAAAAAAATGAAAAGTTAAAAACAGACACGTTTTCCCTCCTCTTTTGTTTATATTTTCCTGGATATAAAAAAAATAAAAAACACATGCAAAAATAAAAACAGCATAAAAATAAAGCCCTGTGTGTCATCAAAGACACAGAAATTAGTTGAATAACGCAAGTGATAAAAATGTTACAGGCCTCAAAAACGCACATACAAAAAAACCCGAAAATGTGTCTGGTCCTGGACCAGAAATTGGCCCGGTACAGAAGTGGTTAACTTATCTTGCCAACTGAGACTAGGTTCACATCGGTGTTGGGGTCTCTGTAGGAGACTGCCTAAGATTTCATAAAAATAAAATCAGAGAACTGACCTGAAGCAATAATGGCCCCACACACACCTGACACACAGACAAATACATAGAGCCCAAACTAAAAGGGTGTTAAAAGGCAACCAGAAAAACCTGAAAACAGGTCAAGTCCGTACAGAGAATCCAACAAGTCCTAAGTAATAACATGCACACACGTTCACTGTCCTGAATGTGACCTTCACTTGACAGAGTGAAGAAATCAGGCGATACCTTTGCTTTTCTCACTCTTCCACTACTTTCCATGGCTAACACGGTACAACATTATACTACTTCACTTGACAGGCAGACAAGCAGCCCCGCTAGAGCGCCTCAGGTAAATTCATACATAGCACACACCGACACAGGTGGAGAGCGCCCCGCTAGACACTGCAGAAAGGGTGACTGCCCAATCGCAGCCGCGCCCCGCCACACATCTCATATACACACTCCCAACCGTTGACATTCAAATAAAACAACGCTTTCCTCGGCGACTGTTTTATAAACACACGTGCTGACGTCACTAAGACAGTAGATTCCTGTAACCCTTTCGTATCCGCTGACTCTTTGCCCGCCCTCATTCCTACAGCCGGCATAGCGTACTCTGGTAGCGAAAAGGTTAAAGATGATTGAACGCGCGTCGCCATCCTATAGCGAGCGAGAGGCGTGA
The DNA here is from genome assembly GCA_947044405.1 of Leptodactylus fallax. Taxonomy (NCBI): domain Eukaryota; kingdom Metazoa; phylum Chordata; class Amphibia; order Anura; family Leptodactylidae; genus Leptodactylus; species Leptodactylus fallax. Next base: position 5,634,604 of record CAMRHE010000001.1, on the reverse strand, counting down.
ACGTTCGCTTGCTCAATCCGGGTACTGTTGCGAGTGGAAGGCTTTACCCTTGGGGTGTAGCTAGAGAGTTTGCGCGTGCGCGGTGCTGCTTTGTCGTCATCTCAGTGTAGGAGAACGAGAGAAGCTTAGGGGAGAAGCAGCAGCAGCTGTGGACGCCGGAGCCTGGGGAGGGAGCGTCTGGCTGGCTCCTCAGCATCATTAGCACTCATTTCCCACGCCACCATCTCCCGAGACCGCACGCACGTTCTGCCTCCGGCCGCTCATTGACGGCTTATTGCCCCGTGCCCATTCAGCTCCGTCACCCACTGGCCCCCGCCCACCCCGAGCCGCCTGATCCGAGGTGAGCGACGCCGCTCCCGACTTTGTGTGTGCACAGAGTGTCCCAGCAGCGCTGTCGCCATGGGATGTACGCTGAGCGCGGAGGACAAGGCGGCGGTGGAGAGGAGTAAGATGATCGACAGGAACCTGAGGGAGGACGGAGAGAAAGCTGCCCGGGAGGTCAAGCTGCTGCTTCTGGGTAGGTGCTTTCCATCCATCCGCCGTCTCCTGTGCCCGGCCACAGCCGCATTCCCTTAGATGGCCAGCCCCCACCCCATCCCGGTCTATTGTTGTCAGAGGGGCCTGCATCCATCCATCCATCCATCTATCTATATCCAGGCTCCTTGCTGCAGGCCCGTGTCTGACAGCTGCTGCTCCATTGTGCTCTGCGATGTGCTGTGATTTGTACTGAGGAGTAATGTGTGGGAAGGGTGCGGCATTGTCTGCTGGATGGAGTGAGTGCCTGGGCTCTGCTGGATCACACAGGGTGTGGTGCAGGGGCTAATAGGGATAATGCCCCTCTGCCCACTAGATGACAGCTGTCACATTCATCACACTTTTCTGATCCTGAGAAAGTTGTAATGGATCGGATTGACATCTGGTTGTAGAAAGTGCCTGCGGCCTTCTCAGGTTCGGTTGTCAGCTCCTCCAGAAATCGTCAGGCTCTCTGAATGTGCACCTCCACCTAGAGAAGGAAAACGCATGGGACAATATAAAAAGTCTGAGCAGCATTACAGGTCCTATAGGGATTGTCACCCAACTTTCTTACAATCCTGGACTACAGATCTGCTATTTCACTGTGCAGCTAGGTGACAGTACCTATAGATCTGTGATGACAGGCTGTGGATGGAGAGACACATGGATAGGATATGACGATGATACCTGTTCATGGCTTATTTATTTATAGCTGATCATACTGGGAAATAACTAAAGGACATATCTATTATAGCTTAGGTGTCCTATTAGAAATCTAACACTGTGTGGCATATAATCTTTTTATAAGGCTATTTAATAGGTTATTCTTGTTTTGGTAAATAAAGGCTATCCGCTATATAAAAAGTTATGTAATTTTCCAATTTACTTATAAGTTGAGCTTTGTCCACATCTGCACCAGTATTTTTGTCGTTCTGCTCTGTTACAAGAATGAAACAACGAAAATTCCAAAAGTGCTGGAACGGTTTCATAGCCAACACAAACTGCTCTCACCTTTAAATATAATGGGGTCTATCAGGAAGCCTGGCATATACTGGACAACATAGTTTTGTCTGCTATGGTTTTCAATATCTCTGCTTATAGTCATTGAATAATTACCTTAACTGTTCCTGGTCATGACATCACTTGCCTGAGCTCTGATTACTGTACTGTAATGGGCCTGTGTACCCGAAGAGTCGTCACATCACCAGGACAAATTTTAGTCCTGAAAATAGTTATTGTTGCCATTCATTGGCTACAAGAAGAGATCGTAAAGCAGCGTTCTGGTAATTTGGAGTTAAGCTCTCTAAATTTGATAGGGGATATCTTTCTGATCACTGGGACCTCCACTGATCATGGCACTGTGGGTTTCTTGTACCTCTGTTCATACATGAGCAGCTGCTCCATTGACTTCTATGGAATTGTAATTATAGGGAATGAAATGGAGTGCCAGTAAGCATGCTTGAGCTGCCGCTACAATCAGAAGAGGGAAGAGAACCCCTGTTCTTGTGATTGATGGGGATCCTAGCAGTTAGATCCCCACTGATCAGATTCCAGTGCATAGGGGATAACTTTAAATTATTGGAAAACATATTTATAGAGTTGTTAAAGATCAAATAAAAATGGGGCAAAGGCAGTGGAGCATGCAGAATAACAAAGCAAAAGTATTACTTGCCTGCTAAATCTCCTGCTTGTGCAGTGCTATCACCTGAACAACATATGCTGCAGCCAATCACTAGTAAGGCCAGTCCATGCCACCAGAACAATGGCATATAAAAGGGTGTTCCTGAGCAGCCAAATGGACAGAAGTTGTGTTCATGAAACATCCTTTTTATTTTGTCATTCTTAATGACCATGCAGGAAGTGTAAAGACATGGACAGGTTGTGGATGGGAATTTTACATGGGAATCAAAGTTCCCTAAAGTATGAAATCAAAGCATAGTGATTCTTCAGACAAACTGCCCATCACAAATTGGATCTTTAGCACTCTACCTGCTAATCCTTTTGGATGCTTGTCCATATTGTCTGTGAAAGTAATGATGAAACATACCTGATGTATTGATGACTCAGAGACTAAAGAAGGCGATAGTATTCATATAGGGTTTCAGGAAGCCATTGTAGTCATGTTTTGATAGTTGCCATCCACCAGGAACATACAGGCTGGTTTTGGAAACGGTGTCTATTTTCCCTCTTGTGGAACTGTTTTTCCAGGACTTGAGGGAGGCTTAGTAAGGAAATAATCAGTAGCCTCTGTTATCCAGCAGTGCTATTTACAGCATTGTCCTTCACTTTACACAAAGATTTACAATATCCTGTACTGCCTGCACAAAGCAGCAAATGGCTCTACCCCTGGTACATGCCCCAAGTTGTGAAAATCCTCTCCATTCCTCCAAAGCCTGTCTTCTGTTGAAAGGAAAGCATGAAAGGAGCTGGTGTCCCTTTCTTACACACATTAGAGCTATTTTCTTTGTTTTGCTTGTAGATTGCTCTCTAAACATGCTTAGCCATTTGTCTATGTGTAACCTTTTCATGCTGCATGCCTTGTTTTACCTGAATCCTGTGTTGCTCTGAGTCTTCAGTAAGTGAAGGAACTGCAACGCAGTGTTTGCAAGTACTTACTTTCCTTGTAAACATTAGGTAATGAAAATTAGGAGCTGTAATAGACTTGTATTGGCAGACCTGTGGGTTCAGCAGTTTAGGATACATTAGTAAAGTTTAGAGCGTTTGCCTTAAATCTATTACACAGCATATGTGAAATTCATTACTGAGGTTTAAAGGGTATTCTGTCCTCAACATGAAGGGTTAAATGGAATGTACCATGTGAAGGGGGCATGCTGTGTATGTTTGGATTAGCAGGTCCATTAGAACAGATCCTAGCAGTAGCCAGGTAGCCAAGGTACATTGAAATTTACTGCTGGTGCTTAACCATTGGCTTTTCTGTTCATATTATTATTTATTATCATTATTATTATCTGGTTCTGGAAATAGTCTAACTAATGTCTAAAGTCTACAGTAATTTGACCCACAGGGAGGTCCATATGTTCTGCAGAGATCACAGTGCTAAGGTACAGCAGCCTCAACTTGTGAAATTTATTCTTACCGTAGTGACCGAACTTCGACAATATTTAATTTGGCAAGTTTGGCAAAAACTGAGTTGGTAGCTGTTGGCTAACATCCATCACCCCTGAAGTGTTGATGGCTAGTTTGTTACTTTTTACTTTTGGAATTGCTTAGGTAAGAAACGGTGAAATTGAACTAAAGTGAGGGTGCATTCACATTGTGTTTTTTTTTTTTTATATCCGTGTAGCAGATCTGTGTAATTGTTGTGGCTGATGGTCATCTGTTTACATAGACAACAATGTAAAATAAAAAAAAATAAAAATGTTTCTTTCATTTTTTATTTTTGAAAAAGTATGCTATGCAAATTGACAGAAATGGGTCAATTGCTAAACTGATGGAAAAGACTTGATGTTAGTGCAGCCTAAGTTGGTGTGAGATAGAATATGCAGAGCCACATATGTGAAATGCCCTGGTTGGTGTTTTTTGTTATCATAGTATCATAATCTACATGCTGCTTCTTGACTATCACCATCTACAGGCCACAATTGCAGACATATAAACTTTCTCTGTTCTGTCTTCTTGGCAGAAACCTTTTTGTTGTCTGGTTTGTATAATTTCCACAGATAAACTTTGTAATCTTGATGTTTGGACACAAACTTAAATAATTCCTTATCGGGTTTGAGTTAAATGCTTTCATTTCTGTGTTGACAAAATTTGCTAGTGTGCATGTTACAGCAAGAATCATGGGTGTGATCGTCAGACTGTCAGGGGTTTGGTTATGTGAACACATGTTAGAACCAAACAGGTCTATGGTACTGGAGGTGGCTGTACCTATGGAATCTGCACATGTAATATTTAGCTACTAGCTGTACATTTTTTTGAACTTTTTTTTTTTTCTGACACATTAGAAAATTAATATGACAGGTGTTTATCAGTGGGCTTTTTTGTTTGGCCAACGAGCCAATGGTAAAAGTTCTATTGTTTAGAGCCGATGACTAAGTGACCTCAAACTTTACTAAAGTATACTGTAATTCTAAGAGTGAGTAAGACGTGGTGTTTCATAGTAAAGTTACATAAAGGGAAGGCTAAAGCTGGCCATACACATTAGATTTATGTTGGCCGAACCCAACGATTTCAGTGGGAATGGCCTGCTATCCCATGTGTAAGGAGACCTCTTTGCACTCCCTTGACAGCAGATGTCAGGGGGAGATATATATCAGACTGTTGGTTTTCCACTTCTCAATCTTTTTGTTCTCTGGTAAATGAGCTGCTGAGAACCACTCAGGCCACTCAGCATGTATGTATGGATCTAAGGTGCCCTCTCAAATGCTTGTAACTCGGAAGCATACAACCCGTAGAAACTGTACACACTTAGTTATGTTCACCAACTTTTTTTTTCTTTCCCCCTCTGCAGAAAAACGTAACATTGTTATTAATGTCTTATTTTCCACAAGTGAGTACCTTAAATAATAATTAAGTTTATTTAGGATCTGGCCCTGGCTGTGTATATATACAATGCTGGGGAGTTTATTCACGAGTGTCTGAAATGTTCCAGGCACTTCTACATGTTAGGGTTGGTTGAGTAAACGTTGTTTCCAGTTATACTGGTTACTGTGCATGCTGTGACACATTTTTTTTGTGCTGCCTTTGTCCCATATGTTTATTAACATGAACTTGGAATGAACTTGAAATTAAAAGTGGACATTGTTCACATTTGCATCATGGCAATAAGTAATCAGTGGGACCCCTGCTGATCAGCTGTGAGATGGGGCTGTGTCTCTCATGTAAGCACCTCCACTGTTTACTTTGCACGTCTTCTGATTCATAGGGGCCGTGCAATGTATTTGAAGCCTCTTCCTATTCACTTTTATGGGAGAATTTTACTTTGATTGCAATTAAAGGGGTTGTCCAGAAACTACAGATATCTGCTGAGAGGCTGGGGAAGGTGAAAAAAAATACATTCTCTCCTGTTCTGTCGCTCCGGTGTCCCCGTCGCTGTCCGCTCCAGCAGCACCCAGGGACTTGTTCTGGCGGAAGTCCTCGTCGCATGTGACCTTTGAGTCCAATCAGGAAAGGAACCGGGATGTTACAGGTGACGTATGTGAGTGACGTCCTGGTTCTTTTCCTGAGGTCATGTGCAGTGAGAACTCCCACCAAAACAAGCCCCCAGGAAGCGCTGGAAACTGAAGGCCGGGGAGAGGTGAATAAAGTGTTTGTTTTTTTTTGTTTTTTTTCAATATTTCATTTTCTCTGGCCTCTTGGTAGAAATGTGTAATCCCGGGACAACCCCTTTATTGATTGATTATTTTAGGACAATTACATTCTTGCATGTTATGCCCCCCTATTTATATGCCATACCATGCCACTGAGTTTTGGTCATTTGCATATTAGCAATCCTGACTGGCTAGCCTACAGTTAATGATATATCCTTTAGCCAATGGCAGTGTGAGACTGGATGGTATGAACGCAAAATAATTTAAATAATAAATATTAGGACGTTCATATCAATTAATTGAGCTGACTTTTGATTTTGTTTACTTTTCAATTAATTGCCCAGCCCTAGACGAGGCTGTCATTAAATCACATAGCCAACTTTATGCAGATTATACACTACTGTTCAAAAGTTTAGGGTCACTTAGAAATTTACTTATTTTTGAAAGAAAAGCACAGTTTTTTTCATTGAAGAGAACATTAAATAAATCAGAAATAAACTCTATACATTGTTAATGTGGTAAATGACTATTCTAGCTGCAAACGTCTGGTTTTTAATGCAATATCTACATAGGTGTATAGCGGCCCATTTCCAGCAACCATCACTCCTGTGTTCTAATGATACATTCTGTTTGCTAACTGCGTAAGAAGGCTAATGGATGTTTAGAAAACCCTTGAAAACCCTTGTGCAAGTATGTTAGCACAGCTGAAAACAGTTTTGCTGGTTAGAGAAGCTATAAAACTGACCTTCCTTTGAGCTAGTTGAGAATCTGGAGCATTACATTTGTTGGTTCGATTAAACTCGCAAAATGGCCAGAAAAAGAGAACTTTCATGTGAAACTCGACAGTCTATTCTTGTTCTTAGAAATGAAGGCTATTCCATGTGAGAAATTGGCAAGAAACTGAAGATTTCCTACAACGGTGTGTACTACTCCCTTCAGAGGACAGCACAAACAGGCTCTAACCAGAGTAGAAAGAGAAGTGGGAGGCCCCGCTGCACAACTGAGCAACAAGACAAGTACATTAGAGTCTCTAGTTTGAGAAATCGACGCCTCACAGGTCCTCAACTGGCAGCTTCATTAAATAGTACCCGCAAAACTCCAGTGTCAACGTCTACAGTGAAGAGGCGACTCAGGGATGCTGGCCTTCAGGGCAGAGTGGCCAAGAAAAAGCCATATCTGAGACTGGCTAATAAAAGGAAAAGATTAATATGGGCAAAAGAACACAGACAATGGACAGAGGAAGATTGGAAAAAAGTGTTATGGACAGACGAATCAAAGTTTGAGATGTTTGGATCACACAGAAGAACATTTGTGAGAAGTAGAACAACTGAAAAGATGCTGGAAGAGTGCCTGACGCCATCTGTCAAGCATGGTGGAGGTAATGTGATGGTCTGGGGTTGCTTTGGTGCTGGTAACGTAGGAGATTTGTACAAGGTAAAAGGGATTTTGAATAAGGAAGGCTATCACTCCATTTTGCAACGCCATGCCATACCCTGTGGACAGCGCTTGATTGGAGCCAATTTCATCCTACAACAGGACAATGACCCAAAGCACACCTCCAAATTATGCAAGAACTATTTAGGGAAGAAGCAGGCAGCTGGTATTCTATCTGTAATGGAGTAGCCAGCGCAGTCACCAGATCTCATTGAGCTGTTGTGGGAGCAGCTTGATCGTATGGTACGCAAAAAGTGCCCATCAAGCCAATCCAACTTCTGGGAGGGGCTTCTGGAAGCATGGGGTGAAATTTCTCCCGATTACCTCAGCAAATTAACAGTTAGAATGCCAAAGGTCTGCAATGCTGTAATTGCTGCAAATGAATCATTCTTTGACGAAAGCAAAGTTTGAAGGAGAAAATTATTATTTCAAATAAAAATCGTTATTTCTAACCTTGTCAATGTCTTGACTATATTTTCCATTCATTTTGCAACTCATTTGATAAATAAATGTGTGAGTTTTTATGGAAAATACAAAATTGTCTGGGTGACCCCAAACTTTTGAACGGTAGTGTATCTTCATATAAAACTGTTAAACTGTGTTCAAAGGTGAACATATGGTAAAAGGTATAAATTATATAACTATAGCACAAACTATAGTTATACTGATGAGCCATAATGTTTAAATTGTTCCCTTTTGCTGTCTCAAGGCTCGATGAGTCAAAAGCAAATTGAGAATCTGTTACATCCAACAGAGGGCGCATGAGCTCCCCAGCTCCTTTCCCATAATGCCTTGTGATAAATTGTTCCCAGTAAGCTTTGGTTAGTACCTGAAGCACTATGGGAAAAATTCTAGCCACTAGAGCAGGGGTCAGCAACCTTTGGCATTCCAGCTGCTGTGAAAGTACAACTCCCAACATGTTCCATTCACTTCCATGGGAGTTCCAAGAACAGCAGAGCAAGTATGCATGCTGGGAGTTGTAGTTTTAAGATAGCTGGAGTGCCAAAGGTTGCCTACCCCTGCACTAGAGGCAATGTAATGTTCTGGGAAGTTTTCTGCTTGGGAAACCTAGGGTCCTGCAATTCATGTGGATCTTAGTTTAACTTGTACCATTAATCTAAGCATTGTTTTTATTGATGGCCTACCCCCACGATAGGTCATCAATATTAGATCAGTGTGGATCAGATGCCCAGGACCTCCACTATTCAGTTGTATGAAGTGAAAGAAAACTGGACAACCCCTTTAAGGGTGTGAAGAAGTATACTTGTTTTCCATGATACACTTATGTTAGTACTCCCGAAAGCTTACCATCAAATATATTCAGTTAGCCTTTAAAAGGTATCGCCTGATTTCTTCACTCTTCCACTATGTTAGTACTATACTGCATCATTCCCAGTAACCATTGCTTACTGGGAATGCTTTTAAAGGGGTTGTCCAGGATTAAGGTTCTTGTGGCCTATCTTTAATAAAGACCATATGTACCAAATAGCTGTACGGAGCTGCTTCTGGTTCCCATCCCATATACAATACAGGACTATAAGCAGAAAGCTCCCTTGCCTGTATGCTGGCACTGCAGCGCAACACCCATTAAAGTCAATGGGAGCTGAGCTGCAGTGAAGCTGTTCCATACAGTTGATTGGTGGGGGGCTCAGCTAGACTGTCAGGAACGCCCTTCTGACGGCGAACCGTGAAACTAAGACCCCGAATATCTCCAGCCCCGGGGCACATAACAGGAAAGCCGGCAGTGTGCTGAATTCAGCGCACTGTAGGCTTTCTAGCGGTATGTAAAACTGCATATATAGGAGGACGTGAAAGGTCCTTTTTAACAAAGCCAGTGATTGTCTTCCTACAAAAGTAAATATGCAACAAACGAAGCTTCTAATTAATTATACAGTATCTATACATGTGTAATATAATTAAAAGTAATGATTTTATTTTAAAGCTGTAGTCAGTAACTTTTACCAACTCCACCCAAAACTGGCCACAACTCTGACTCCATATGACTCCACAGCTCTGAGTAAAACTATAGTGTGTACTGATGGATTTCTTAGTGTATGTTCACCTTTGAACTATTTAAATGCATTGAGTAGTTTTCTTGTACTGATGCTGAATTGTAACCTGTATTCATAAATCTGCTTGTTTTGATTGGAAACGGTCAAAAAGATTGTCGACAAACATTTTTATTACCTTGGCTGAATTCCTGTAATGCAGTGTATCAATTAGTCTTTGTTCACACCTGCATTGTGGCTTATGCTGATAATGGAAAGAACTACTCTGCTGGATTTGTTGCATGACACCTTATAGACGTCATTGTCTTAATAATGGAGTCCATCTTCGTTTTATTGTGGTGTCATTTTAATCACAAAAAAAACTGCACATAGTGTTTTTGTTGTCAGATGTGAGTAACGTACTAATAGATTGTAACCTTAGTTTTTTTTTTTTTAATTTTATTTAGGTTAAAGCACGGTGTCTGTAAAGACTATGATGTAAACGTGGTGCATCTTTGGAGCAGAGGCCCTTATTTGCACCAAAGACGTGCCATGATCACCGCTTATTTGAAAATGGATGGAGCAAGGCAGGGCAGGGCAGGGGCACAACAAATTTACTCTAACTCATTCCAGAAAGCTGTCTCAAATCTACGCCCGTTCATGACGGGCGTAGATTTCAATTCTGGTGTATAGAAGTACACCTAAATTATTAGGAGGCTGGAGCCTCTTATTTCAGACCTATCTTGCACCAGCCACAGACTTAAGACTGGCTTACAGAATGTCTGTCTTAAAGGGAGTCTGTCACCAGGGTGAAGCATATCAAGTAACACAGATAGGTTAGGCCCACCTGAATGTAACGCCTTTTTCCCCGTGAAAATGTGTGCATCTGTTGGTGCGATATTCCTTTATTTCACAATACGCAAATTAGCATTGGCACTGCCAAACTTTTTATTTACGCCGAAATCTGCCATAAATAATGTGAGACATGAAGCTGGTGTACATTTCCCCTCTAAGCACACGGACTGCGTGGAGGGCTTGTGTCATTCATGAAGAGGCGTGCCAGTCTTTATAAATCTTCCCCCATGTATCTGACAATAATGATTATTTATAATAATAGTAATAGGCTTATTCATGGAGCTTAAAAGAAACCTGTCAACTAAACTAAACAACCAGCATGCCATTGTTCCGCTGGGGTTAAAGAAAACCTGTCAGGGCGATTTGGGACATTAAACACCCACTCCATAATGACCTGTGGGTCCTTACTGCCGTCTCCAGAATCAGAAGAAAATGAAATTAGAATTGGCCTGGCGTTTGCTTCAGGCCTCTGGCGCATTGACATTGTGTATAATGAACTCTAGGTTATGTTTAGGTTTGGGACCCTATAACTGCATGCTGGCAATTTACAGTTTCCGGACTACTTTACAGGTATTGTTTGTGTTTAAGCTCCTGAAAGTTTAGGGAAGCGTCCTGTATTGTCCATTACATGGCAACTGTTTATTTGTTATGTGAAATACATTTATGTAAGTGTTAAATAGATTTTATTTTCACAACAATAAAAGTACTTGTAGGTGCAGGCTGCTATATTTTACATAACTACTTGTTCCTGTCACAAAACTGTTTGCATTGGGTAATACATAAGGTTTTCGTTTTATATATTTGCATGTTGTCATGAACAAGAGAGACAGATTTTACCTTGTGCTTTGGAAATGGGAGAACTTCTGTGCTCAAGTTGCAGTGAGATAACTCGATACTATGAATTGTATCAGTTGTTTTGTTTCATCGCACCTTCTACAATTGTGACATGAGACAGTCTATTGTGAAACAGTTTTCATATTTACTGCAATGATTTCTCAAATTTTTAGTGTAGAAATTCAGTTATAACTAAATGTGTACTCATTTCACTTATGATGAAAATACTTGTCATTTTATTTATCAGCTTTCATGAAAAATCAAACAAACTATAAAAATTAGGACATAAAGAGATTTAGTTAAGGGTAGGTTCACACAATGGAATATGTAGAGGAATTTAAGGCAGTTTTCCACTTCAGATTCCTTTCCAAATTCTGCTCTTGGACATCACATAGTGGAATGCTAAAGAGGAACTTCAGCTTCCGCTGTGGCTTTGCTCACTTATCCCCAGACACAATGGCACAAATCAGTCTGAGCCTCGCACTTCAGATTCTGTGGATGAAACTATGAATCTGTGAAAAACGGATGAAACACAGGCAACACACAGATGATGTATGCGTACTGTGCTTTCTTGTTTTTCGTTCACTGACCTGTGGACTTGAATGGCCGAGACGAGTATAAAAAATGGGAAAAAATAGTACATTCCACAAATTTTTTTTCTCAGTATCTTTCAGTCCGTGAACTATAAATAGAAGCATGACTGGCTCCATTCACTATAATGGGTCCGGTGCTGTCGTGTGTGTGTGTTTTTTTTGTTTTGTTTTTTTTTGTTTTGTTTTTTTCCACAAACAGTACTTGGACAGAATTGTTAGTGTGAAAGAACCCCAACACTCAGGCAACCAGTTGTTGACAGGTAGCTCCAGCATTACAAATGAAATCCAGTTACATAGTGCATGGTTAGATTGGGTCCTTCAGAGTGAAGGCTACTCTAAGCTGTGAGTCTCTCTGTGACAGGGGGAATGGCTTAGTGGGAATGGGACAGTGTAGCATAACTTAGTATGTGTTGTTTAGACTGGGGTATCTTAATTTATCATCTAGTATGAACTGCTGTGTATCCTTACACTGCCTAGTCTAAGTGTAGCCAAAATTCTGCATATTTCCTTGTAAGCGATGAAGTCGGTGTTCCTGTCAATATTGGATGCTGTTCTTAGAGAGAGCTGCCTGGTTTAGGGGTTAAGGCTTAGCAGCCTTTTTGATATTTTCTAATACTGCCTTTCACAATTTTTTTAGTTGTCACCATTTTGGGGTACATGTAACATTTTGATCAGTTTTATTAAGGTTTTGTGTGGTCCACATGAAAAAATGTACAAATGTACAATTCTGCCATTTTTTTGTGTTTGTGGCATTCTCTTTGCTTTAAAAATGACATTACAGCAATGCCATATTTATATTGGTTTTACCACTTTTGCTAAATAAAACAGCAAAAATAAACAATTTGCCTGGGTGTACCGTATCCTAATATTTATAACTTGATTGATTTTTTTTTTTGGTAATGGAGTTATTTATGTAAGGATTGTTTTTTATGGGGGGAAGTTGCACCAGAAAATGGTACCAATAAAAGCTACAAATTTTTGATCACTTTGAAAACCTTTCCCTTTAAAGGGGTGGTGCCATAGGTTTACAAATTCACATGGAGCACATTTTGGGTGTCCCAGCAGTTAAACTTCCAGCAATCTGACACTTTTATGTGGATATAGATTAAATGTCTGTGCTGCTCATTCACTTCTTATTTTACTAATTTCTGTATTAGACATTAGTATTATATTGTCTGTAATAGGGCTGTGCAATTAATCAAATTATTCCTTTAATTTGCCATTTCAAAAAATTGTGATTCTGTTTATCCTGCGTCAGAGTCTGATCTATTCCATACAGGCTTTGTCCTACTGCTGCAAACTATACTCGACAGTTTCTTCACTGAAGTCAATCGTTGGCTGGTAATACGAGGAACTGCGTGACTCCTTACCCCTATGCCAGCTGACTGAACTTTTTTTTGTTTGTTTAAGTAAAAACATGTAACTCAAGATTAAAATCAAGAATCACCTTTAAGCTTAAGGGTAACCTTTCAGGACTGGTGGTGGTGTCCCAAATACCTCTGTTGTTCACAATTGCATTGAAAAAAACAAACTTTTATACTTATCTAGGGAGAAGTCCAATGAGTCTCGTCAAACTCCTCTCTAGTGTTGCTTGCGCAGTTGTTCTCTGAAGCTGGAGAAGTATGCCTTGGCTTCACTGGCATGCGTCTGAGGTCTGGTACATGCGCACTAAAGTCAAGGTGTGCGTCTCCAGTTTTAGTGAAGAACTGGAAAGGTGCTGAGAGTACACTTACTGGGTCACAAATCCACCAATCTATAAGGACATTAGGTGGTTTAGTGTCCCAATTACACTTTAAAAAAATAAATAAAAAAAATTGAGATTTTAATTTTAGGCAGAAATCGCCCAGCTCTTGTCTCTAGACTGGTATAAAAGTTTTGCTGTATAAGGAGGATGAGGGCAGCATCATTGTCCAGTGACATCACCAGGAGGGGTACCTTCGAAAGTGTGGCCTACTCTCACTAATTTTACATATTGCTAGCATCTGGTGGCTTTTTTTATTTTATTAATTTTTAACTTAAAGGGGCTGTGCCACTATGGACACTATTCCTCTACCCACAGGACAGGGGGATAAGTGTCTGTACTTTGAGGGCTGCCGGGACTCAGTGATCAGGAGGACAGGGGCCCGAAAATCCCTCTAAGGCCTCCTTGTGAATTGACTGCCACTTTACTTGCGTGACCCGTGCTCCATTAATTTCTATGGGGCTGAAGGGACTGTAGCCAGCAGCCCCATAGAAGTGAAAAGAGCGCCAGTCACACAAGCGCACTGGTGTTCTGTTCACAAGGCAGCCTTAGGGGGACTTTCAGCTCCCCTTCTCCTAATCACTGGGGGACCTGGTAATCAGGCCCGCAGAGAACGGATACATCCACCGTTCTGTAGATAGGTGTCCGTAATGGGACAACCCCTTTAAGGTTATTTTCATGTAAGCTGTGCACATGCCTTTAGGGCACATTACTATATGTTACAAAGTAGATCAAATGCTCACATTCTATGTAATACAATACCATATATTGTGCATATTAAATGGAGCAGTCAAACAATCTGTTCTGCCCCTGCACTTGCAGAACGGTTGTTGGCATATCCCCTTCAGTCTCATGGATTGTCCATAGTGTATTGTAAGTGAACACTGGTGAATTTTAGCTTTGTTGCCCATAGCAACTGCTATGGAAAAAAAAATTAAAGCTGTCCCCTGAATACAGATTACCAAAATTTGTGGTAATCTTGAACAAGCAAGAAATGCTGGGACATCTGTGACTAGATACTTAAAGGGTTTGTCCAGGATTTATGTTTTTTATGGGCTATCCTTGGGACCTCAATTGTCGAGGTTCACAGCTCAACTGGAATATGGATACATGTTTGTAAGTGTGTCTACATAGGTCACAGTTGGTATATGTATGTGATCACTATGTAGCTGCTTCCATGTTCATGACCATGAACCAGCACATTATAAAGTCCTGCATGCACTTCTGTTTGTAAGACTCTGTTAGATTTTCATGCATTTTATCATGTTATTTTGTAAAATAGGTGGAGTAGTCTTACGGGTATGTTTAGCAACTTTTATGCTATATGTAAGTGACGTATGTATAATGCCTGTATTTGTTATACAGTGGGTACGGAAAGTATTCAGACCCCTTTAAATTTTTTACTCTTTGTTTCATTGCAGCCATTTGCTAAAAGCAAAAAAGTTCATTTTATTACTCATTAATGTACACTCAGCACCCCATCTTGACAGAAAAAAAACAGAAATGTAGATATTTTTGCTAATTTATTAAAATAGAAAAACTGAAATATCACATGTCATAAGTATTCAGACCCTTTGCTCAGTATTGAGTAGAAGCACCCTTTTGAGCTAGTACAGTCATGTGTCTTCTTGGAAATGAGTTTTTCACATCTGGATTTGGGGCTCCCCTGCCATTCTTCCTTGCAGATCCTCTCCAGTTCCTTCAAGTTGGATGGTGAACGTTGTTGGACAGCCATTTTCAGGTCTCTCCAGAGATGCTCATTTGGGTTGAGGTCAGGGCTCTGACTGGGCCAGTCAAGAATGGTCACAGAGTTGTTCTGAAGCCACTCCTTTGTTATTTTAGCTGTGTGCTTAGGGTCATTGTCTTGTTGGAAGATGAACCTTCGGCCCAGTCTGAGGTCCAGAGCACTCTGGAAGATGTTTTCTTCCAGGATATCTCTGTACTTGACCCCATTCATATTTCCTTCAATTGCAGCCAGTCGTCCTGTCCTTGAAGCTGAAAAACACCCCCATAGCATGATGCTGCCACCACCATGTTTCACTGTTGGGATTGTATTGAGCAGGTGATGAGCAGTGCCTGGTTTTCTCCACACATACCGCTTAGAATTAACGCCAAAAAGTTCAATCTTCGTCTCATCAGACCAGAGAATCTTATTTCTCATAGTCTGGGAGTCCTTTATGTGTTTTTTGGCAAACCCTATGCGTGCTTTCATATGTCTTGCTTCCTTCGGGCCACTCTGCCATAAAACCCTGACTGGTGGAGGGCTGCAGTGATAGTTGACTTTGTGGAACTTTCTTCCATCTCCCAACTGCATCTCTGGAGCTCAGCCACACTGATCTTTTGGTTCTTCTTTACCCCTCTGACCAAGGCTCTTCTCCCACGATTGCTCAGTTTGGCTAGATGGCCAAACTGGAAGAGTGCTGGTCGTCCCAAACTTCTTCCATTTAAGGATTATGGAGGCCACTGTGCTCTTAGTAACCTTGAGTGCTTCAGAAATTCTTTTGTAACCTTGGCCAGATCTGTGTCTTGCCACAATTCTGTCTCTGAGCTCCTTGGGCAGTTCCTTTGACCTCATGATTCTCATTTGCCCGGACATGCACTGTGAGCTGTGAGGTCTTATATAGACAGGTGTATGCCTTTCCTAATCAAGTCCAATCAGTTTAATTAAACACAGCTGGACTCCAATGAAGGAGTAGAACCATCTCAAGGAGGATCAGAAGGAAATGGACAGCATATGATTTAAATATGAGTGTCACAGCAAAGGGTCTGAATACTTATGACCATGTGATATTTCAGTTTTTCTTTTTGAATAAATTTGCAAAAATATCTACATTTCTGGTTTCTTTTCTGTCAACATGGGGTGCTGAGTGTACATTAATGAGAAATAAAATGAACTTTTTTTTGCTTTTAGCAAATGGCTGCAATGAAACAAAGAGTGAAAAATTTAAAGGGGTCTGAATACTTTCCGTACCCACTGTATGTGTTGACACACAAAGAAGTTCATTATGTAAGCACATATATGTTTAATCCAATGAGGTGACAAATAAATGTTGGTGCACCTAATAAACCATGTCTCATGGTCACCTGGAGATGGCTGTATATGTGAGCGCACCATTTTACTTTTTGCAGGTTGTAGTGCAGTATGTGCCTGTTTAGTTGCACATGTCCATGGTGATGAACTCAGCAGAGATAATTGATTAAATATTGAGGAGCAAATAACTGTTACCCAGCAACGGAGGTAAACACAGTACATGTTAGCATCTGCATTAAAGGGGTAATCCTATGAACATAACCATATTTAGATTTGTAGACAATTAAAGGTTAAACATAATATGCAAATATTAATTTGAAATATTTTCCACTGTTTTAAAGATTTTCTCTAACCATGTTAGTGGTGATAGTCTGTTGTCTTAATTGGTTGCCAGTGGATACAACCATGAATGAAGGAACTTTCTATGGTCTGTAAAACCCAGCCATGATTTCCTTATTGTGGACAAGTTATCAGGCATAGACACTACAGGAGATAACCTGACCACAATAAGGAAATCATGGCTGGGTTTCTGTCCATAGATGGCATTTAGGGTCATATCTATTGGCAACCAATCAAAACAAGACTGTCACCATGGTTAGTGAAAATCTATAAAGTTTTTTATTTCTTTAAAGTATTAAAAATGTTTAATCTATAAAATGTTTAATTCTTTATATTTGCAAAAATGTTTAACTATTAATTGTCTACAATTTGTAAATGGTAAAACCCTGTTAAAGGCTAGTTTTTTGGTTTGTACAACTGAGAAGAAAGTTTGTAATATGTAACTCACTAAAGGTCAAAAAACAGATTATGTAGTTGTGCTTTCTGTTACTTTTGATAGTTGTTATTTTATTCGGCACATCCTGCCTACAAAAAGTAGGCCTCAGGCAACGAAGACCAAATTTGTAGTTTAGCTATATAGACAGCTAGTGATCTCTGAATGAAGCTTCTGGTGTACTTCATGGACAGTGTTATGGAAAAAATTATTAAAGGGGTTGTCCAGGATAAATGTATATTTTAAACATAAAGCCCCTCATGCCCCCTTCCCATCTCTCTAAATTACATTTATAGACAATTTTTCTTTGTTTTACTGTAATATATGTAGGTCATGTGACCTACACATATTAATTTTTTTTTGCACTTTCCACTGATGTGGCGGGGGCTCAGTCTAATTGATATCCGCACCTGCAACGTCATTAGAAAGGACCCGCCCCACAGCCCCATTATACTTACCTATTCCTCCCGGCACCTCTGGAACTGGGACGTCATCGCACGCTTGCACCTCCTCTTTGTGACGTGTGTCACAAGTAAGGCACACGTCACAAGTAAGAGGTGCTGGCGGCGATGACATCCCGGGACTGGAGCTGCCAGAAAGAAAAGGTGAGTGCAATGGGGTTGGGTCAAAAAGGAAGTGTCGGCTGGCACCTCTGTAGTGTTGGTGGTGGGATATCCTGCCAGCATGTAGCGCAGTATAATATGGACTGCGCATTCGCAATCCAAATTATACTGTGTGGGGGCCACTGTGGAGCATATTATACTGTGCGGGGCCACTGTGGAGCATATTATACTATGCGGGGGGTCCCACTGGAGTATATTATACTGGGGGGGGGTCGGCTCAAAACTCCTGCTGGCAGCCCTGTGTGAAGACATGGTGGGCCCTAGCCCCTTCAGTCCGACACTGTGTATGTGTGTGTGTGTGTGTGTGTGTGTGTATATATATATATATATATATATATATATATATATATATATATGAGAAAGATATATATATATATAGAGAGAGAAAGAAATATGTAGCTGTCTGAATATTCATGTTTATGTACAGTGCCTTGCGAAAGTATTCGGCCTCCTTGAACTTTTCAACCTTTTGCCACAATTCAGGATTCAAACATAAAGATATAAAAATTAAATTTTTTGGTGAAGAATCAACAACAAGTGGGACACAATTGTGAAGTGGAACAAAATTTATTGGTTATTTTAAACTTTTATAAAAAATAAAAAACTGAAAAGTGGGGCGTGCAATATTATTCGGCCCCTTTACTTTCAGTGCAGCAAACTCACTCCAGAAGTTCAGTGAGGATCTCTGAATGATCCAATGTTGTCCTAAATGACTGATGATAAATATAATCCACCTGTGTGTAATCAAGTCTCCGTATAAATGCACCTGCTCTGTGATAGTCTCAGGGTTCTGTTTAAAGCGCAGAAAGCATCATGAAGACCAAGGAACACACCAGGCAGGTCCGTGATACTGTTGTGGAGAAGTTTAAAGTCGGATTTGGATACAAAAAGATTTCCCAAACTTTAAACATCCCAAGGAGCACTGTGCAAGCGATCATATTGAAATGGAAGGAGTATCAGACCACTGCAAATCTACCAAGACCTGGCCGTCCCTCTAAACTTTCCATGCCCATGATCACTCTGGATGAACTGCAGAGATCTACTGCTGAGGTGGGAGAGTCTGTCCATAGGACAACAATCAGTCGTACACTGCACAAATCTGGCCTTTATGGAAGAGTGGCAAGAAGAAAGCCATTTCTCAAGATATCCATAAAAGGTCTCGTTTAAAGTTTGCCACAAGCCACCTGGGAGACACACCAAACATGTGGAAGAAGGTGCTCTGGTCAGATGAAACCAAAATCGAACTTTTTGGCCACAATGCAAAACGATATGTTTGGCGTAAAAGCAACACAGCTCATCACCCTGAACACACCATCCCCACTGTCAAACATGGTGGGGGCCGCATCATGGTTTGGGCCTGCTTTTCTTCAGCAGGGACAGGGAAGATGGTTAAAATTGATGGGAAGATGGATGGAGCCAAATACAGGACCATTCTGGAAGAAAACCTGTTGGAGTCTGCAAAAGACCTGAGACTGGAACGGAGATTTATCTTCCACCAAGACAATGATCCCAAACATAAAGCAAAATCTACAATGGAATGGTTCACAAATAAACGTATCCAGGTGTTAGAATGGCCAAGTCAAAGTCCAGACCTGAATCCAATCGAGAATCTGTGGAAAGAGCTGAAAACTGCTTTTCACAAACGCTCTCCATCCAACCTCACTGAGCTCGAGCTGTTTTCCAAGGAAGAATGGGCAAGAATTTCAGTCTCTCGATGTGCAAAACTGATAGAGACATACCCCAAGCGACTTGCAGCCGTAATCGCAGCAAAAGGTGGCGCTACAAAGTATTAACTTAAGGGGGCCAAATAATTTGGCACGCCCCACTTTTCAGTTTTTTATTTTTTACAAAAGTTTAAAATATCCAATAAATTTCGTTCCACTTCACGATTGTGTCCCACTTGTTGATTCTTCACCAAAAAAAATTAAAATTTTATATCCTTATGTTTGAAGCCTGAAATGTGGCAAAAGGTTGAAAAGTTCAAGGGGGCCAAATACTTTCGCAAGGCACTGTATGTATATATGTCTGTGTGTGTGTGTGTGTGTGTGTGTGTTTTTATATATTTTTTTTTGTTTTTACCAAATGCCAAAAAAAGCATCAAGAATTCATTGTTGTCCTGAAGCTTTCTCTGTGTGACTGTGATGATGATACGGAAGTGATTACAATACTACAGCCAAAGTAGAAGGTTATTGAGTGAGTGATAACTAGGAGTCTAGAGATTGCTGCTGAGGGTGTAGTGGGTGGACTAGCTAGGGAAACGAGGGGGAGGGGGGGTGAGTCAGCTTTGAGTGCAGCCCAAGGAATCATGGGAGCTGTAAGAAAGGTACAGAACAGGAATATGCAGATGCAAACAAATGCAGAGGATGCCAGGAAACACTCAAACACTGCTAAAGGTATTTGGGTGTACTTATTAACTTAGTAACAGACCTTTTTCGAAGATTCATTTTTTGCCCTTTTAGGCTAAGGCTCCACGTTGTGGAAACACAGAGTTTTTTTGTTGCAGATTTTGCTGCGTTTTTTTGACCCAAAGCCAAGAATGACTGCAAATGGAATAGGAAATATATAGGAAGCTCTTATACCTCTACCTTAGGCTCAATCCACTACTGTCTTTGGTTCAAAAAAACACAGCAAAATATGCAATAAAAAAGCTGCGTTTCCACAATGTGGGTCCTTAGCCTAAATGTGGATTTTCAAAAGTCTGGCTATGAGTAAGTGTTATGATATGATAAAATAAAAAAATAACTAACACTAATAACAGATTATAAACGTGACAGTGGTAGACAATCATCGGCCTCAGTGATGATGCTGGCATGTATGGCACATTGACACCAGTGATTGGCTCCAGCAGTCACGTGAATGATGTATGTGAAATCATCACTGCGTGGCTGGTGGGGACCACCATTGTGGCATCAGATTGAATGGGTCAGTATTAGAAACTCCTGGACAACCCATTTAAAGAGGACCTTTCACCACCTCCACCTAATTGCAGCCTTCAATAATCTCTGCTCCACTGAGTCCAGCACAGTTGGAAATGTTTATCTGACTCTCACCATTCCCTGAGGACTCATTTCTGCTACTTTCAGCACAGTCATACTCTGTACTGTCAAGTGGGCAACCCTTACCTGGAGCAGACAGACAAGGACCACCCACCCTGGCTGCAGAGAGCAAAATTGTGCTGAAACTAATAGAAAAGATTGCTCTGGAATTGTGAGGGCGAAATGAAAAAAATTCCAACTGTGCAAGAATAAGTCAAGCAGAGCCTATTGAAGGATGCAGAGAGTTGGTGGAAGTAGTAAAAGGTCCGTTTTAAGCAGATATGACTTCTTTATATGTTTTATTTGTTTAGTAGTATTAGGGGCATGGCACACACTTTGGCAAACATATGCAGTGAATTTGCAACCATCCACAGATAAACACTAAGTTATTACCTTCAAACTCATGCTTGCGTTGGCGGCCGGTCATCCGGCACTGTTGCTGACCTTGTGGCCTTACCTACATGTTTCTTTTCATAATTTCTTCCAACACATGCAAGCAGAACATTCACTTTGTGTGACACACATGCATAGATAATATAAAATTACAGTAATGACAATAGGTAATGATCTGAGCTCCCTTTATATCCCTCCCTGCACTGTGATCTCTGCATAGGTCCCAGAGCTTGCCCACAGCAGTCTTTTTGGGCACAAAGACTCTTTAGAAAAGAAAATGATATAGCTGTAGCATTGCTAGAAATGTCAGGTATATTTATTGTAGTGGTTGTTATTGAGTTAAATCATGCATGGCCAAACACATTATTTTGTATGCCAGTATCATGCCCTCCGGTTACCACAGCATAATTAGACTTTATAGTGACGGCTATTGTGAAAGAATATCCTAATGTTAAGAAAACAATGTCACCCATTCAAAAACGTAGGTTCCTAGTACTTTGGAGACGTCCTCTGTATTATTGGCCCAGAATTTGGTTTGTGAGTTATAAATATAGTGCAATTCTGGGAAACCCAGGAGATCCGGATTTCTCTAGGATAATGCTATATACACAGCTTGGGAACTTGACACACCAATATGTTAGAAAACAATACTGTCAGCAACACGTGCCATTGAGGGGACATCTGAATCCCCCTATAGATTGTTGGTTGATGTTTATAAACGTTACAATGAATGTCAGAGTTGTACTTGGCATAGATACTGGGAGCCTTCATGTTGTAGTGAAACATAAAATGTCTGATAGTGTAAACAGCTAGCAGGTAGGTGACTCAGAATAAAATCTGCCATTAGGATTTGCCTCAAATCGTGAAAGTTTAGTCTATTTCTTCCAACTTCTCCATAAATTTGCAAGCTTGCAACATGCAGTTGTATGAAAGTAAACCTGTGCTCTATGTTGAACGGAGGTTACTCAAGGTCATGTG
This sequence comes from Leptodactylus fallax, assembly GCA_947044405.1. NCBI lineage: Eukaryota > Metazoa > Chordata > Amphibia > Anura > Leptodactylidae > Leptodactylus > Leptodactylus fallax. The sequence goes on along the minus strand of CAMRHE010000001.1, from coordinate 5,612,544 downwards.
TACCTCGTGAAGTGGAGGCTGTGAAATAGCAGAGGCTTGACTGCCCTTTGCAGTTTGGCTGCAGCTATTTGTTGCTCTTTCTACAGTCCAATGACTTTTATAGGGCTATTGGAATTTTTTTTTTAGAGCTTCATAGGTTTATATGGTGAGCACTGCAACCATTAAAATATACTTCTATTTAGCTCGGAAAGTAAGACAACGCCTGTTGTTATATTCACTTTTTCTTCTTTAAAGTGTATGTTGACCTTTGTCACAGTTTAGGCCCGATTCACATCTGCAGAGTTTGTTTGTTTGTTTGTTTCTTTTTTTTTTTGTTTGTTTTTCTTTTGATTTTTTTTTTTTTAATCTACATGTCCACATACAGGACGTCTGTGTCTGATCGCAGATGGTGCGATGTTGTGATGTCATCGTGCCACCTGTGCTGAGAAACAGACATCGTTTGTGGTCTCGGCGTCTTGTAAACTGCAGGCCTGTATTGGCTTGTGGTTTCCAATACTGTTAAGTTGCAGGATATGTTTTAACTAGTTAGAAGTAAAGGATGTATTAATGGCGGCCTGGGCTGGGCCCCACAGAGTCAGCGGGCCCGGGCTCAGCCGCCTCCTCTAACTTCCACCCCCCCCGCCCCTAGCTACACCTCTGATTGTGCTGTTTGTGTAACTCAGGATTGCAGAAAAGACATAGCTTGCATTGTTACACTATTCGTATAACTCCTTTTTACCACTATGAGACTTAAGGAAACAGAGTAGAATAGCCGCTTTTGGCTGTTTACGTAACCACTGACCACTTACAGGCTGTCAGAGACACAGGCATTCTTATCTCTGCCATGAACAGCTTAGGTAAGGATACCCCTTTATGTTAAGGTTACTCATTGACTTTGGTCTTGGCTCCTGACTTTTTGTGACCTTGAGCGCTTTTCTTTTTTTTTTTTGAGCTTAGATTCTCAGTTGTAGTAAGGTTATAATGCAACTTCATTCAGTTACATTAGTGAAGGGATTGCAGGGTGACATGGTGATCGTTGCTCACATGACAAGAGTCGCAGCCAAAGTTGCCATGTAGCTCTTTTCTTAAATTGAATGGTTCTTGCAGAAATCCATTAGCTTGTTGTGAAAACAGTCCTAACTTAAATGAATTGACCTGATTTTCAACTGCCAAAATTTTTTCAACAAATCTGCTTTGTGTGAATATAACCTAAAACCTTGTGTACTTTCTGCAGGAAAAAAAAAAAATTCTGCACATGAGTGTACAGTAGAGATTTTCAAATTCATGTGTCACTCTACAGGCACCAGATGTTTGCTGACAAATCTGGAGTTAAGTACACATGGAGCACAGATTTTGCAGTGGATTTCTGCCTATTCTGTAGAGCATGAACATGGCCAAACGGTCTGTTTGCTCTCCTTGTAAAGTAAAGAAGTAGTACATAGCAACCAAAGAGCTGGAATCAGATTAGCAGCTGTTTTTGGGGAGTCTCTTGAGTTTGTTATGGTGATTATTCTGGGATTTTAGGCTTTACACTGCCACTTTTGGGTAATTTTATGCATTCTGTAAGCTGTTAACAATTTTTTGCATCGTTTCCAATAGCAACCAGCAGAATTTTTGATTGATACCCTGGGCTATAATTTGTGTTATAACTATTGAATTAGTACAGGATGTTCTGCCTTTTAATGTAGATTTATTTTTATGTGTTAAATATAAAATGCTGTATAAAGGTGACCATATACTTTCAGTTAAACTACTAAACTTTATTAACTGTATTTATTCCCATAGTGAACTAGATATCCTACTTGATAGCGTGCTTTCCCTCCAGAGAAAACTAGCAGAGAAGCCTGGATTTTAGTAATGTGATTAGCTTATGGGAGAAATATGGGGTTTGGAGAGGGGCGATGCAACGGGGCTCCAGCATGTATACATGTGGATGGCCATAGGGAAGGTATTCTAATGAATTAAAGGTTACATATTAAATGACATGAGACACTGTTCTTTATGTTCACCTTATTTAATCTGTTTTGGCTGAGGCATGCTCTCTAAAATTCCTTCAGCATGCTTTCAATGTCAACGTGATCAAAGTTGCTTGTAGTCAGTAAGCACTTTTTGACATTGAATAAAAGTTACATTGTCACATGTGATTTTTTGTTTCCTGACCCAACAATCTGTCAGGGTTGTGGAGTCGGTAGGCCAAACCACACCAACTCCTCTGTTTTTTCCACAGCTCGGCACTTTCATAAATTGCCACAATCAGACAGGAGTGGTAAAGCTTATTAAATTCATGAAAATAAACAAGCTATACATCTAATTAATTATGCACTATCGATAATGATATATTTTTTTTAATTTTTAAGCCAGTCAGTAATTTTTTTTATTTTTTTTTTTTTACTGCCAGAGCAATCCCTTCTGTGATAGCATCTACTGCTTCAGAAACACCTAGATGTTATTTTGATCATATGGTCTGGTAATGTAGCATCCGTACCAGCATTTGTCATCTATGTTAATAACAACAGCTGCAGTCTCTAATTCACTAATGCTAGATTTACACTAGCATCGCCTAACTGTTGTTGGAGGAGGTGGAGTGCAAAAAAAGCGGTTACACAGTCCGACAGACCCCATTGAGTATAATGGGGTCCATGGGATGTCCATCATTTTAAAATTGAACCCAGCAGAGAAAAATGCCCTCTGTGCAGGATGTTTTCCTCTACCGATTTTCAGGCAGACACTGCGATGGAGTCTCCAACAGAGATTCTGGCACAGATGTGACGATAGCCTAATTTTGTTGAATAAAAAGAGGACCTTTCACGTCCTCATAGATGTGCATTATTATATAGTGCTAGAAAGCAGATTTTTGGATCTCCCGGTATGTGCTCCAGTGCTGGAGATATCTGTGCTGAAATGAATGCATCTCCCCACTGTCAGGCTTTACTGCTCGTTGTCATCAATCACGCTGAGCTGTAAGGTCGCCTTTCTGACACTGGGGAGTTACTGAAAGTAATGGTGCCAATATCTCCAGCCCCAGGGGCACATACCAGGAAAGCCGACAGTGCGCTGAATTCAGCACACTGTCGGCTTTCTAGTGGTATATAATACAGCACATATATTAGTACATGAAAGGTCCTCTTTAAATAAGTTTCTTGAATTTGAAATTGAAGGAAGACTCACTGGCAAAGTACATACATTGTTATATTGTAAGGAATTTGCTGGCAATACTGTCTTACATGCCTCTAGTAGTTACCCTAATCACACAGTTATACATACATGTGGGGGTAAATGTCAAGGCTAAACATGCCTGTTCTGATGCTAATGTTTATCAGGAACAGTCGGTGGAGACCTCTCCAAAAGAGGTTATCCCACATGGACGTTAAATAGGGCCCAAAATATTGATTACAAAAAAATCTATGTTATCCCTGAGTTATTTCACAAGTCAAAAACAGGGAAAGAAATGGCTCTGCCATGAACAGATATGGCTATAAGCGGTGCCAGGTCTGAAACTATGCAGTTGTTGGCTATAATGGCTTTACTTCAAGTGATAACGTATGCTTTTTTGACATACAGGACTATATCAATTGTAAAATAGATTATGTAGCAATCAATTGAATATGTGGGGTGCACAACAAGGTGTCTCAGGGTCAGGGTTGCAAAACATCTGGACAGCAGTAGGAGCCCTACAAATGTGAATTAGTAAGGGGTGGCCATGGGCGTAATGTCTCTTAATTTAAATTCTTTGGGATGGAACATGTCCGGAAGCCAGCCAGGGGCAACAACTGGAGCAGACATTTATTACATTGAGAATCATATTGGATTTTCCAGTTACGCACAAAATGGGCCTCCAATTACAAATCTGCTGCATTATTGAACTTTTGGATACAATACCACAACTGTATGATTATACAGTAAAATATATACAGTATTTCTCATCATTCCTGTTATGATTTCTTGGAGGTTTGTCCTTATGTATCCTCCATATGTAAATGCTGTATAATATCTGTGGGGATGGAAGGCCTTTGGTTGAGTGTTATCCTGCATTTCAGTACCTCATTTTCATGATGGTATAACACAGTTTCCAGCCACATACAGTTGCTTTGTTTGTGGCTTCATTTTTATTTGCATTTATCATATGGCATACCTTGTAGCCAGGCATGTTACATATTGGACTGTATAATTTACCTGTTTTAATATATATATATATATATATATATATATATACACATTGTTTGGGTATCTATTTGCATTGTGGATATTTTATTCTTGCGATATGCCAGTCATTGATCTGGTGTTACCTTTGTATATAGTGGGGAAGACATACCCCAAAAGACTTGCAGCTGTAATTGCAGCGAAAGGTGGCTATACAAAGTATTCATATATTAGGTCTGAATACTTTTGCACGTCACATTTTTCAGATTTTTATTTGATTAAAATTTTGAAAACCATGTATAATTTTCATTCCACTTCACAATTATCTGCCACTTTGTGTTGGTCTATCACTTAAAATCTCAATAAAATACATTTACAGTGGGGGAAAAAAGTATTTAGTCAGCCACCAATTGTGCAAGTTCTCCCACTTAAAAAGATGAGAGAGGCCTGTAATTGACATCATAGGTAGACCTCAACTATGAGAGACAAAATGAGAAAACAAATCCAGAAAATCACATTGTCTGATTTTTAAAGAATTTATTTGCAAATTATGGTGGAAAATAAGTATTTGGTCAATAACAAAAGTTCATCTCAATACTTTGTTATATATCCTTTGTTGGCAATGACAGAAGTCAAACGTTTTCTGTAAGTCTTCACAAGGTTGGCACACACTGTTGCTGGTATGTTGGCCAATTCCTCCATGCAGATCTCATCTTGAACAGTGATGTTTTGGGGCTGTCGCTGGGCAACACCGACTTTCAACTCCCTCCAAAGGTTTTCTATGGGGTTGAGATCTGGAGACTGGCTAGGCCACTCCAGGACATGGAAATGCTTCTTACGAAGCCACTCCTTCATTGCCCTGGCAGTGTGCTTGGGATCATTGTGATGCTGAAAGACTCAGCCCGGTTTCATCTTCAATTCCCTTGCTGATGGAAGGAGGTTTGCACTCAAAATTTCACGATACATGGCCCCATTCATTCTTTCATGTACACGGATCAGTCGTCCTGGTCCCTTTGCAGAGAAACAGCCCCAAAGCATGATGTTGCCACCCCCATGCTTCACAGTAGGTATGGTGTTCTTTGGATGCAACTCAGCATTCACTCTCCTCCAAACACGACAAGTTGTGTTTCTACCAAACAGTTCTACATTGGTTTAATCTGACCATATGACATTCTCCCAATACTCTTCTGGAACATCCAAATGCTCGCTAGCAAACTTCAGATGGGCCCGGATATGTACTGGCTTAAGCAGGGGGCACGTCTGGCACTGCAGGATCTGAGTCCCTGGCGGCATAGTGTGTTACTGACAGTAGCCTTTGTTAGATTAGTCCCAGGTCATTCACTAGGTCCCCCCGTGTGGTTCTGGGATTTTTGCTCACCGTTCTTGTGATCATTTTGATCCCACAGGGTGAGATCTTGCGTGGAGCCTCTGATCGAGGGAGGTTATCAGTGGTCTTGTATGTCTTCCATTTTCTAATTATTGCTCCCACAGTTGATTTCTTCACACCAATCTGCTTGCCTATTGCAGATTCAGTCTCCCCAGCCTGGTGCAGGTCTACAATTTTGTTTCTGGTGTCCTTCCACAGCTCTTTGGTCTTAACCATAGTGGAGTTTGGAGTGTGACTGTTTGAAATTGTTATCAGTATAAAAAGACACCTGTCCGCAATCTCAAACAGGTGCCATTACTACAGGTAATGAGTGGAGGACAGAGGAGCCTCTTAAAGAAGAAGTTACAGGTCTGTGACAGCCAGAAATCTTGCTTGTTTGTAGGTGACCAAATACTTATTTTCCACCATAATTTGCAAATAAATTCTTTAAAAATCAGACAATGTGACTTTCTAGATATGTTTTCTCATTTTGTCTCTCATAGTTGAGGTCTAAGTATGATGTCAATTACAGGCCTCTCTCATATTTTTTAGTGGGAGAACTTGCACAATTGGTGGCTGACTAAATACGTTTTTTCCCCACTGTAAGTTTGTAGTTGTAAGGTGACAAAATGTGAAAAAGTTCAAGGGGTATGAATACTTTTGCAAGGCCCTGTAGTCATCCTGTTGACTTGCAAAGTGGGGAAAAAAGTATTTAGTAAGCCACTAATTGTGCAAGTTCTCCCACTTAAAAAGATGAGGCCGGCCTGTAATTGTCATCATAGGTAGACCTCAACTATGAGAGACAAAATGGGAAAACAAATCCAGAAAATCACATTGTCTGATTTTTAAAGAATTTATTTGTAAATTATGGTGGAAAATAAGTATTTGGTCACCTACAAACAAGCAAGATTTCTGGCTCTCGCAGACCTGTAACTTCTTCTTTAAGAGGCTCCTCTGTCCTCCACTCATTACCTGTAGTAATGGCACCTTTTTGACATTGTTATCAGTATAAAAGACACCTGTCCACAACCTCAAACAGTCACACTCCAAACTCCACTATGGCGAAGACCAAAGCTGTGGAAGGACACCAGAAACAAAATTGTAGACCTGCACCAGGCTGGGAAGACTGACTCTGCAATAGGCAAGCAGCTTGGTGTGAAGAAATCAACTGTGGGAGCAATAATTAGAAAATGGAAAACATAAAAGACCACTGATAATTTCCCTCGATCAGGGGCTCCACACAAGATCTCACCCCGTGGGGTCAAAATGATCACAAGAACGGTGAGCAAAAATCCCAGAACCACACGGGGGGACCTAGTGAATGACCTGTAGAAAGCTGGGACTAAAGTAACAAAGGCTACAGTCAGTAACACACTACTCCTCCAGGGACTCAGATCCTGCAGTGCCAGACGTGTCCCCCTGCTTAAGCCAGTACATATCCAGGCCCGTCTGAAGTTTACTAGAGAGCATTTGGATGTTTCAGAAGAGTATTGGGAGAATGTCATATGGTCAGATGAAACCAAAGTAGAACTGTTTGGTAGAAACACAACTCGTCATGTTTAGAGGAGAGTGAATGCTGAGTTGCATCCAAAGAACACTATACCTACTCTGAAGCATGGGGGTGGTAACATCATGCTTGGGTCTGTTTCTCTGCAGAGGGACCAGGATGACTGATCCATGTACATGAAAGAATGAATGGGGCCATGTATCGTGAGACTTTGAGTGCAAACCTCCTTCCATCAGCAAGGGCATTGAAGATGAAACGTGGCTGGGTCTTTCAGCATGACAATGATCCCAAGCACACCGCCAGGGCAACGAAGGAGTGGTTTCGTAAGAAGCATTTCAAGGTCCTGGAGTGGCCTAGCCAGTCTCCAGATCTCAACCCCATAGAAAACCTTTGGAGGGAGTTGAAAGTCCGTGTTGCCCAGCGACAGCCCCAAAACATCACTGCTCTAGAGGAGATTTGCATGGAGGAATGGGCCAACATACCAGCAACAGTGTGTGCCAACCTTGTGAAGACTTACAGAAAACGTTTGACCTCTGTCATTGCCAACAAAGGATATATAACAAAGTATTGAGACGAACTTTTGTTATTGAACAAATACTTATTTTCCACCATAATTTGCAAATAAATTTTTTAAAAATCAGACAATGTGATTTTCTGGATTTGTTTTCTCATTTTGTCTCTCATAGTTGAGGTCTACCTATGATGTCAATTATAGGCCTCTCATCTTTTTAAGTGGGAGAACTTGCACAATTGGTGGTGGACTAAATACTTTTTTTTCCCCACTGTATATACTGCCCCAGCAGCTCATGATATTATGTGGTTCTGTTTTCAGGCCTCTGTTTTTCTTGTTTATTCATATTTTATTGTATCAAATTATTGCATGTTGCTGTTATGTGTTTAGATGTATGTGATGATGATATAGTACAAAATACAATGCTATTGTTCACACTTGAGTGCAAAGGCACATCAATGGTTGCATGTCGACCACAGCTATATTTACTCATCTTACAATGCTGTGGGTTATTGATTATTTCACAATATTCATTCTGTCAAGTATTTACTTCTTTATCTGAGCCATAGGTATCCTATGTTTGAGGTTTATTTTTACATTTATTGTGCCCCGTATGCTCTTTTTGGTACATAATATTGGCCTTTATTCATAATTTATACACCTATATTGCTTTTTTTGGCCTTTTGAATGATGGAACCTATGATACATGACGAAGCAGGGTGCGAAACGTGCGTTGGGGCTCAGAGTGGAGGTCGCAGTGCTTGTTCATGTGTGGTTTTAGAGGGCCATACAAGTACTACTAATATGCTTTCTGTGCATTGTATATTTTTTCTATAGTTATGCATGCATGTTATTGTAGGCTATTTTTACCGTTACAGATTCATTAATTACATAAATGCATTAGTTAACATATTGATTGCACATGTAGCAATAATACTCCTGATGTACTAATCTGTACTTTGTGCATTGTATACCTCTTTCACAGTCATACTTGTATGTTTAATATATAGGTTACTAGAGGAAGGACCCGGCTTCGCACGGGTATATTTCATTTTTTGTTTGTGTAGTGACCCCATAAGAATTGGCCAGTTTTGCACTTGACATCCATTATGGCAGTTCAGTATAGGTACAGTCTATTTATGGCTGTGTTGCTATGGAAACCTGGTAAATGAAATGTGAACTTATATTGGCTGATGCACGTGATATGACTGAATATTTAAGGACCTGCGAACCGCTATTGACTCATACAGGTCATAAATAGCTTGGTTGCTATGGAAACCTGGTGTAAAGCTGTGTGTATGTCAAGACTGAACCTGCGATTTTCCATTGGTCCATAAGTGTCATGCGATCATGTGCATCTCAGTTTGGATATCAGTGAAAAACCTGCGATCGGTTGTTATGAAAAACCTGGAGTAAAGTTGTGTGTATGTGACCTTGTGTAACAGTGTCATCCACAGCGCCCTGCCCCTTTAAAGCTGACCTACAGGAGTAAGGAAAAATGTCTGAGTTGTTATTGAAACCTGGAGTGCAGCTGTGTGCATGTGGCTGACAATGCTTTGTCAGATTGGAGACGGGCTTGGGTCTGCTGGGGAGTTTCAGCAGCTCGCTGTTGTCTGTAACATACCTTATCAGATTGGAGACAGGCTTGGGTCTGCTGAGAGTTTTCATTAGCTCAAGCAGCAGCCATGCGTTTTGCTGCAGGGGACATGAGTAGTTTAAAAAACGTTTCAATTTATAAGAATGCTGAAATCCAGTATGGCAGTCCAGTCAGTGGCGTAAATACTGGTTTAGCAGTGGTAGCAGCTGCCACAGGGCCCGGGACATTAGGGGACCCGGCGGGCCTCTGAAGTGTTTTTTTTTTTTTTTTTTTTTTTAACACCAGCAGGTAACGGGCCCTATTTACTTACCGATCCCCACTCCTGCTCACAGCCGCCTGCACTTCACCTTCTGCAGAGGCGGCTGTGAGCAGGAGCGGGGATTGGTAAGTAAGGCCTGTGGGCTGTGAACCCCACAAACACTGCTATCATTATACTCTGGGGTCTTTTCAGCAGGCTTCGGGCCTCCTTGGTGGCGTCCCAGATGTCGGTGGGCCAATCCGACATCATTATGCGTTGCGATACATGCCTGGCTCACGTGACATCTGGTCCAACATTGAAGAAGTAGCGAGAAGTGCGCATAATACTATATGAAGGAGCCACTATGATACTGTGTGCAGGGGCCACTATGGGGCAGAATACTGTGTGCAAGGGCCACTATGGGGCCTAATAGTGTATGCAGGGGCCACTATGGGGCATAATAGTGTGTGTAGGAATGCAGTTTGTGCAGGGGGGTTGGTTGCCGGGGGGGGGGGTCCCATGTCAAATGTTCGCCTTGAGGCCCTGCCATTGCTAGTTACGCCACTGAGCCCAGTATAGGTACAGTCTATTTATGGCTGTGTTGTTATGGAAACCTGGTAAATTAAATGTGAACTTATATTGGCTGATATACGTGATATGACTGAATATTTAAGGTCCTGTGAACTGCTATTCACTAATACAGGTCATACATAGCTTGGTTGCTATGGAAACCTGTGTGCCTGAGGAGAGTAAGCGCCTGCGAGCTGTTATTGGCTGATAAGGGACATGTGACCGTGTGTGTGGCAGTTGGAATATGAGCGAAAGACTTGCAGGCTTGTATAGACTAATGCTGGTCATTTTTTGGGAATACTGTACCTCAGGAACGGTACGTCCAAGAGAGCTGAGACCCAGTCTATAATATTCCCGGACACCTGATGTACATGTGTGCCAAATTTGGTGAGGATCGGTCCAGTCGTTTGGTCGTGCATAAAGAACAGACAGACAGGAACTCATTTTTATATATATGAGATATATTTTTATGCACATGTAGCAATTACATCTTTATTGTACTAGCCTGCACTTTTTGCAGTATACATTTTTTATGGTTATGCATGAATGTTCTTATTGACAGCACATGTAATAATTATATTCTTGTTGCATTTTTGGTAGCTATATACTTATGCTATCATTTACAGTGGGGGAAAAAAAAGTATTTAGTCAGCCACCAATTGTGCAAGTTCTCCCACTTAAAAAGATGAGAGAGGCCTGTAATTGTATCATAGGTAGACCTCAACTATGAGAGACAAAATGAGAAAACAAACCCAGAAAATCACATTGTCTGATTTTTAAAGAATTTTATTTGCAAATTATGGTGAAAATAAGTATTTGGTCAATAACAAAAGTTCATCTCAATACTTTGTTATATATACTTTGTTGGCAATGACAGAGGTCAAACGTTTTCTGTAAGTCTTCACAAGGTTGGCACACACTGTTGCTGGTATGTTGGCCCATTCCTCCATGAAGATCTCCTCTAGAGCAGTGATGTTTTGGGGCTGTCGCTGGGCAACACGGACTTTCAACTCCCTCCAAAGGTTTTCTATGGGGTTGAGATCTGGAGACTGGCTAGGCCACTCCAGGACCTGGAAATGCTTCTTACGAAGCCACTCTTTCGTTGCCCTGGCGGTGTGCTTGGGATCATTGTCATGCTGAAAGACCCAGCCACGTTTCATCTTCAATGCCCTTGCTGATGGAAGGAGGTTTGCACTCAAAATCTCACGATACCTCATTCATTCTTTCATGTACACGGATCAGTTATCCTGGTCCCTTTGCAGAGAAACAGCCCCAAGCATGATGTTGCCACCCCCATGCTTCACAGTAGGTATGGTGTTCTTTGGATGCAACTCAGCATTCACTCTCCTCTAAACATGACGAGTTGTGTTTCTACCAAACAGTTCTACTTTGGTTTCATCTGACCATATGACATTCTCCCAATACTCTTCTGGATATGTACTGGCTTAAGCAGGGGAACACGTCTGGCACTGCAGGATCTGACTCCCTGGCGGCGTAGTCTGTTACTGACGGTAGCCTTTGTTACGTTAGTCCCAGCTTTCTGCAGGTCATTCACTAGGTCGTCCCCCCCCCCGTGTGGTTCTGGGATTTTTGCTCACCGTTCTTGTGATCATTTTGCCCCCACGGTGTGAGATCTTGCGTGGAGCCCCTGATCGAGGGAGATTATCAGTGGTCTTGTATGTCTTCCATTTTCTAATTATTGCTCCCACAGTTGATTTCTTCACACCAAGCTCATTGCTTATTGCAGATTCAGTCTTCCCAGCCTGGTGCAGGTCTACAATTTTGTTTCTGGTATCCTTCCACAGCTCTTTGGTCTTCACATAGTGGAGTTTGGAGTGTGACTGTTTGAGGTTGTGGACAGGTGTCTTTTATACTGATAACAAGGTCAAACAGGTGCCATTACTACAGGTAATGAGTGGAGGACAGAGGAGCCTCTTAAAGAAGAAGTTACAGGTCTGCGAGAGCCAGAAATCTTGCTTGTTTGTAGGTGACCAAATACTTATTTTCCACCATAATTTGCAAATAAATTCTTTAAAAATCAGACAATGTGACTTTCTAGATATGTTTTCTCATTTTGTCTCTCATAGTTGAGGTCTAAGTATGATGTCAATTACAGGCCTCTCTCATATTTTTTAGTGGGAGAACTTGCACAATTGGTGGCTGACTAAATACGTTTTTTCCCCACTGTAAGTTTGTAGTTGTAAGGTGACAAAATGTGAAAAAGTTCAAGGGGTATGAATACTTTTGCAAGGCCCTGTAGTCATCCTGTTGACTTGCAAAGTGGGGAAAAAAGTATTTAGTAAGCCACTAATTGTGCAAGTTCTCCCACTTAAAAAGATGAGGCCGGCCTGTAATTGTCATCATAGGTAGACCTCAACTATGAGAGACAAAATGGGAAAACAAATCCAGAAAATCACATTGTCTGATTTTTAAAGAATTTATTTGTAAATTATGGTGGAAAATAAGTATTTGGTCACCTACAAACAAGCAAGATTTCTGGCTCTCGCAGACCTGTAACTTCTTCTTTAAGAGGCTCCTCTGTCCTCCACTCATTACCTGTAGTAATGGCACCTTTTTGACATTGTTATCAGTATAAAAGACACCTGTCCACAACCTCAAACAGTCACACTCCAAACTCCACTATGGCGAAGACCAAAGCTGTGGAAGGACACCAGAAACAAAATTGTAGACCTGCACCAGGCTGGGAAGACTGACTCTGCAATAGGCAAGCAGCTTGGTGTGAAGAAATCAACTGTGGGAGCAATAATTAGAAAATGGAAAACATAAAAGACCACTGATAATTTCCCTCGATCAGGGGCTCCACACAAGATCTCACCCCGTGGGGTCAAAATGATCACAAGAACGGTGAGCAAAAATCCCAGAACCACACGGGGGGACCTAGTGAATGACCTGTAGAAAGCTGGGACTAAAGTAACAAAGGCTACAGTCAGTAACACACTACTCCTCCAGGGACTCAGATCCTGCAGTGCCAGACGTGTCCCCCTGCTTAAGCCAGTACATATCCAGGCCCGTCTGAAGTTTACTAGAGAGCATTTGGATGTTTCAGAAGAGTATTGGGAGAATGTCATATGGTCAGATGAAACCAAAGTAGAACTGTTTGGTAGAAACACAACTCGTCATGTTTAGAGGAGAGTGAATGCTGAGTTGCATCCAAAGAACACTATACCTACTCTGAAGCATGGGGGTGGTAACATCATGCTTGGGTCTGTTTCTCTGCAGAGGGACCAGGATGACTGATCCATGTACATGAAAGAATGAATGGGGCCATGTATCGTGAGACTTTGAGTGCAAACCTCCTTCCATCAGCAAGGGCATTGAAGATGAAACGTGGCTGGGTCTTTCAGCATGACAATGATCCCAAGCACACCGCCAGGGCAACGAAGGAGTGGTTTCGTAAGAAGCATTTCAAGGTCCTGGAGTGGCCTAGCCAGTCTCCAGATCTCAACCCCATAGAAAACCTTTGGAGGGAGTTGAAAGTCCGTGTTGCCCAGCGACAGCCCCAAAACATCACTGCTCTAGAGGAGATTTGCATGGAGGAATGGGCCAACATACCAGCAACAGTGTGTGCCAACCTTGTGAAGACTTACAGAAAACGTTTGACCTCTGTCATTGCCAACAAAGGATATATAACAAAGTATTGAGACGAACTTTTGTTATTGAACAAATACTTATTTTCCACCATAATTTGCAAATAAATTTTTTAAAAATCAGACAATGTGATTTTCTGGATTTGTTTTCTCATTTTGTCTCTCATAGTTGAGGTCTACCTATGATGTCAATTATAGGCCTCTCATCTTTTTAAGTGGGAGAACTTGCACAATTGGTGGTGGACTAAATACTTTTTTTTTCCCCACTGTATATACTGCCCCAGCAGCTCATGATATTATGTGGTTCTGTTTTCAGGCCTCTGTTTTTCTTGTTTATTCATATTTTATTGTATCAAATTATTGCATGTTGCTGTTATGTGTTTAGATGTATGTGATGATGATATAGTACAAAATACAATGCTATTGTTCACACTTGAGTGCAAAGGCACATCAATGGTTGCATGTCGACCACAGCTATATTTACTCATCTTACAATGCTGTGGGTTATTGATTATTTCACAATATTCATTCTGTCAAGTATTTACTTCTTTATCTGAGCCATAGGTATCCTATGTTTGAGGTTTATTTTTACATTTATTGTGCCCCGTATGCTCTTTTTGGTACATAATATTGGCCTTTATTCATAATTTATACACCTATATTGCTTTTTTTGGCCTTTTGAATGATGGAACCTATGATACATGACGAAGCAGGGTGCGAAACGTGCGTTGGGGCTCAGAGTGGAGGTCGCAGTGCTTGTTCATGTGTGGTTTTAGAGGGCCATACAAGTACTACTAATATGCTTTCTGTGCATTGTATATTTTTTCTATAGTTATGCATGCATGTTATTGTAGGCTATTTTTACCGTTACAGATTCATTAATTACATAAATGCATTAGTTAACATATTGATTGCACATGTAGCAATAATACTCCTGATGTACTAATCTGTACTTTGTGCATTGTATACCTCTTTCACAGTCATACTTGTATGTTTAATATATAGGTTACTAGAGGAAGGACCCGGCTTCGCACGGGTATATTTCATTTTTTGTTTGTGTAGTGACCCCATAAGAATTGGCCAGTTTTGCACTTGACATCCATTATGGCAGTTCAGTATAGGTACAGTCTATTTATGGCTGTGTTGCTATGGAAACCTGGTAAATGAAATGTGAACTTATATTGGCTGATGCACGTGATATGACTGAATATTTAAGGACCTGCGAACCGCTATTGACTCATACAGGTCATAAATAGCTTGGTTGCTATGGAAACCTGGTGTAAAGCTGTGTGTATGTCAAGACTGAACCTGCGATTTTCCATTGGTCCATAAGTGTCATGCGATCATGTGCATCTCAGTTTGGATATCAGTGAAAAACCTGCGATCGGTTGTTATGAAAAACCTGGAGTAAAGTTGTGTGTATGTGACCTTGTGTAACAGTGTCATCCACAGCGCCCTGCCCCTTTAAAGCTGACCTACAGGAGTAAGGAAAAATGTCTGAGTTGTTATTGAAACCTGGAGTGCAGCTGTGTGCATGTGGCTGACAATGCTTTGTCAGATTGGAGACGGGCTTGGGTCTGCTGGGGAGTTTCAGCAGCTCGCTGTTGTCTGTAACATACCTTATCAGATTGGAGACAGGCTTGGGTCTGCTGAGAGTTTTCATTAGCTCAAGCAGCAGCCATGCGTTTTGCTGCAGGGGACATGAGTAGTTTAAAAAACGTTTCAATTTATAAGAATGCTGAAATCCAGTATGGCAGTCCAGTCAGTGGCGTAAATACTGGTTTAGCAGTGGTAGCAGCTGCCACAGGGCCCGGGACATTAGGGGACCCGGCGGGCCTCTGAAGTGTTTTTTTTTTTTTTTTTTTTTTTTAACACCAGCAGGTAACGGGCCCTATTTACTTACCGATCCCCACTCCTGCTCACAGCCGCCTGCACTTCACCTTCTGCAGAGGCGGCTGTGAGCAGGAGCGGGGATTGGTAAGTAAGGCCTGTGGGCTGTGAACCCCACAAACACTGCTATCATTATACTCTGGGGTCTTTTCAGCAGGCTTCGGGCCTCCTTGGTGGCGTCCCAGATGTCGGTGGGCCAATCCGACATCATTATGCGTTGCGATACATGCCTGGCTCACGTGACATCTGGTCCAACATTGAAGAAGTAGCGAGAAGTGCGCATAATACTATATGAAGGAGCCACTATGATACTGTGTGCAGGGGCCACTATGGGGCAGAATACTGTGTGCAAGGGCCACTATGGGGCCTAATAGTGTATGCAGGGGCCACTATGGGGCATAATAGTGTGTGTAGGAATGCAGTTTGTGCAGGGGGGTTGGTTGCCGGGGGGGGGGGTCCCATGTCAAATGTTCGCCTTGAGGCCCTGCCATTGCTAGTTACGCCACTGAGCCCAGTATAGGTACAGTCTATTTATGGCTGTGTTGTTATGGAAACCTGGTAAATTAAATGTGAACTTATATTGGCTGATATACGTGATATGACTGAATATTTAAGGTCCTGTGAACTGCTATTCACTAATACAGGTCATACATAGCTTGGTTGCTATGGAAACCTGTGTGCCTGAGGAGAGTAAGCGCCTGCGAGCTGTTATTGGCTGATAAGGGACATGTGACCGTGTGTGTGGCAGTTGGAATATGAGCGAAAGACTTGCAGGCTTGTATAGACTAATGCTGGTCATTTTTTGGGAATACTGTACCTCAGGAACGGTACGTCCAAGAGAGCTGAGACCCAGTCTATAATATTCCCGGACACCTGATGTACATGTGTGCCAAATTTGGTGAGGATCGGTCCAGTCGTTTGGTCGTGCATAAAGAACAGACAGACAGGAACTCATTTTTATATATATGAGATATATTTTTATGCACATGTAGCAATTACATCTTTATTGTACTAGCCTGCACTTTTTGCAGTATACATTTTTTATGGTTATGCATGAATGTTCTTATTGACAGCACATGTAATAATTATATTCTTGTTGCATTTTTGGTAGCTATATACTTATGCTATCATTTACAGTGGGGGAAAAAAAAGTATTTAGTCAGCCACCAATTGTGCAAGTTCTCCCACTTAAAAAGATGAGAGAGGCCTGTAATTGTATCATAGGTAGACCTCAACTATGAGAGACAAAATGAGAAAACAAACCCAGAAAATCACATTGTCTGATTTTTAAAGAATTTTATTTGCAAATTATGGTGAAAATAAGTATTTGGTCAATAACAAAAGTTCATCTCAATACTTTGTTATATATACTTTGTTGGCAATGACAGAGGTCAAACGTTTTCTGTAAGTCTTCACAAGGTTGGCACACACTGTTGCTGGTATGTTGGCCCATTCCTCCATGAAGATCTCCTCTAGAGCAGTGATGTTTTGGGGCTGTCGCTGGGCAACACGGACTTTCAACTCCCTCCAAAGGTTTTCTATGGGGTTGAGATCTGGAGACTGGCTAGGCCACTCCAGGACCTGGAAATGCTTCTTACGAAGCCACTCTTTCGTTGCCCTGGCGGTGTGCTTGGGATCATTGTCATGCTGAAAGACCCAGCCACGTTTCATCTTCAATGCCCTTGCTGATGGAAGGAGGTTTGCACTCAAAATCTCACGATACCTCATTCATTCTTTCATGTACACGGATCAGTTATCCTGGTCCCTTTGCAGAGAAACAGCCCCAAGCATGATGTTGCCACCCCCATGCTTCACAGTAGGTATGGTGTTCTTTGGATGCAACTCAGCATTCACTCTCCTCTAAACATGACGAGTTGTGTTTCTACCAAACAGTTCTACTTTGGTTTCATCTGACCATATGACATTCTCCCAATACTCTTCTGGATATGTACTGGCTTAAGCAGGGGAACACGTCTGGCACTGCAGGATCTGACTCCCTGGCGGCGTAGTCTGTTACTGACGGTAGCCTTTGTTACGTTAGTCCCAGCTTTCTGCAGGTCATTCACTAGGTCGTCCCCCCCCCGTGTGGTTCTGGGATTTTTGCTCACCGTTCTTGTGATCATTTTGCCCCCACGGTGTGAGATCTTGCGTGGAGCCCCTGATCGAGGGAGATTATCAGTGGTCTTGTATGTCTTCCATTTTCTAATTATTGCTCCCACAGTTGATTTCTTCACACCAAGCTCATTGCTTATTGCAGATTCAGTCTTCCCAGCCTGGTGCAGGTCTACAATTTTGTTTCTGGTATCCTTCCACAGCTCTTTGGTCTTCACATAGTGGAGTTTGGAGTGTGACTGTTTGAGGTTGTGGACAGGTGTCTTTTATACTGATAACAAGGTCAAACAGGTGCCATTACTACAGGTAATGAGTGGAGGACAGAGGAGCCTCTTAAAGAAGAAGTTACAGGTCTGCGAGAGCCAGAAATCTTGCTTGTTTGTAGGTGACCAAATACTTATTTTCCACCATAATTTGCAAATAAATTCTTTAAAAATCAGACAATGTGACTTTCTAGATATGTTTTCTCATTTTGTCTCTCATAGTTGAGGTCTAAGTATGATGTCAATTACAGGCCTCTCTCATATTTTTTAGTGGGAGAACTTGCACAATTGGTGGCTGACTAAATACGTTTTTTCCCCACTGTAAGTTTGTAGTTGTAAGGTGACAAAATGTGAAAAAGTTCAAGGGGTATGAATACTTTTGCAAGGCCCTGTAGTCATCCTGTTGACTTGCAAAGTGGGGAAAAAAGTATTTAGTAAGCCACTAATTGTGCAAGTTCTCCCACTTAAAAAGATGAGGCCGGCCTGTAATTGTCATCATAGGTAGACCTCAACTATGAGAGACAAAATGGGAAAACAAATCCAGAAAATCACATTGTCTGATTTTTAAAGAATTTATTTGTAAATTATGGTGGAAAATAAGTATTTGGTCACCTACAAACAAGCAAGATTTCTGGCTCTCGCAGACCTGTAACTTCTTCTTTAAGAGGCTCCTCTGTCCTCCACTCATTACCTGTAGTAATGGCACCTTTTTGACATTGTTATCAGTATAAAAGACACCTGTCCACAACCTCAAACAGTCACACTCCAAACTCCACTATGGCGAAGACCAAAGCTGTGGAAGGACACCAGAAACAAAATTGTAGACCTGCACCAGGCTGGGAAGACTGACTCTGCAATAGGCAAGCAGCTTGGTGTGAAGAAATCAACTGTGGGAGCAATAATTAGAAAATGGAAAACATAAAAGACCACTGATAATTTCCCTCGATCAGGGGCTCCACACAAGATCTCACCCCGTGGGGTCAAAATGATCACAAGAACGGTGAGCAAAAATCCCAGAACCACACGGGGGGACCTAGTGAATGACCTGTAGAAAGCTGGGACTAAAGTAACAAAGGCTACAGTCAGTAACACACTACTCCTCCAGGGACTCAGATCCTGCAGTGCCAGACGTGTCCCCCTGCTTAAGCCAGTACATATCCAGGCCCGTCTGAAGTTTACTAGAGAGCATTTGGATGTTTCAGAAGAGTATTGGGAGAATGTCATATGGTCAGATGAAACCAAAGTAGAACTGTTTGGTAGAAACACAACTCGTCATGTTTAGAGGAGAGTGAATGCTGAGTTGCATCCAAAGAACACTATACCTACTCTGAAGCATGGGGGTGGTAACATCATGCTTGGGTCTGTTTCTCTGCAGAGGGACCAGGATGACTGATCCATGTACATGAAAGAATGAATGGGGCCATGTATCGTGAGACTTTGAGTGCAAACCTCCTTCCATCAGCAAGGGCATTGAAGATGAAACGTGGCTGGGTCTTTCAGCATGACAATGATCCCAAGCACACCGCCAGGGCAACGAAGGAGTGGTTTCGTAAGAAGCATTTCAAGGTCCTGGAGTGGCCTAGCCAGTCTCCAGATCTCAACCCCATAGAAAACCTTTGGAGGGAGTTGAAAGTCCGTGTTGCCCAGCGACAGCCCCAAAACATCACTGCTCTAGAGGAGATTTGCATGGAGGAATGGGCCAACATACCAGCAACAGTGTGTGCCAACCTTGTGAAGACTTACAGAAAACGTTTGACCTCTGTCATTGCCAACAAAGGATATATAACAAAGTATTGAGACGAACTTTTGTTATTGAACAAATACTTATTTTCCACCATAATTTGCAAATAAATTTTTTAAAAATCAGACAATGTGATTTTCTGGATTTGTTTTCTCATTTTGTCTCTCATAGTTGAGGTCTACCTATGATGTCAATTATAGGCCTCTCATCTTTTTAAGTGGGAGAACTTGCACAATTGGTGGTGGACTAAATACTTTTTTTTCCCCACTGTATATACTGCCCCAGCAGCTCATGATATTATGTGGTTCTGTTTTCAGGCCTCTGTTTTTCTTGTTTATTCATATTTTATTGTATCAAATTATTGCATGTTGCTGTTATGTGTTTAGATGTATGTGATGATGATATAGTACAAAATACAATGCTATTGTTCACACTTGAGTGCAAAGGCACATCAATGGTTGCATGTCGACCACAGCTATATTTACTCATCTTACAATGCTGTGGGTTATTGATTATTTCACAATATTCATTCTGTCAAGTATTTACTTCTTTATCTGAGCCATAGGTATCCTATGTTTGAGGTTTATTTTTACATTTATTGTGCCCCGTATGCTCTTTTTGGTACATAATATTGGCCTTTATTCATAATTTATACACCTATATTGCTTTTTTTGGCCTTTTGAATGATGGAACCTATGATACATGACGAAGCAGGGTGCGAAACGTGCGTTGGGGCTCAGAGTGGAGGTCGCAGTGCTTGTTCATGTGTGGTTTTAGAGGGCCATACAAGTACTACTAATATGCTTTCTGTGCATTGTATATTTTTTCTATAGTTATGCATGCATGTTATTGTAGGCTATTTTTACCGTTACAGATTCATTAATTACATAAATGCATTAGTTAACATATTGATTGCACATGTAGCAATAATACTCCTGATGTACTAATCTGTACTTTGTGCATTGTATACCTCTTTCACAGTCATACTTGTATGTTTAATATATAGGTTACTAGAGGAAGGACCCGGCTTCGCACGGGTATATTTCATTTTTTGTTTGTGTAGTGACCCCATAAGAATTGGCCAGTTTTGCACTTGACATCCATTATGGCAGTTCAGTATAGGTACAGTCTATTTATGGCTGTGTTGCTATGGAAACCTGGTAAATGAAATGTGAACTTATATTGGCTGATGCACGTGATATGACTGAATATTTAAGGACCTGCAAACCGCTATTGACTCATACAGGTCATAAATAGCTTGGTTGCTATGGAAACCTGGTGTAAAGCTGTGTGTATGTCAAGACTGAACCTGCGATTTTCCATTGGTCCATAAGTGTCATGCGATCATGTGCATCTCAGTTTGGATATCAGTGAAAAACCTGCGATCGGTTGTTATGAAAAACCTGGAGTAAAGTTGTGTGTATGTGACCTTGTGTAACAGTGTCATCCACAGCGCCCTGCCCCTTTAAAGCTGACCTACAGGAGTAAGGAAAAATGTCTGAGTTGTTATTGAAACCTGGAGTGCAGCTGTGTGCATGTGGCTGACAATGCTTTGTCAGATTGGAGACGGGCTTGGGTCTGCTGGGGAGTTTCAGCAGCTCGCTGTTGTCTGTAACATACCTTATCAGATTGGAGACAGGCTTGGGTCTGCTGAGAGTTTTCATTAGCTCAAGCAGCAGCCATGCGTTTTGCTGCAGGGGACATGAGTAGTTTAAAAAACGTTTCAATTTATAAGAATGCTGAAATCCAGTATGGCAGTCCAGTCAGTGGCGTAAATACTGGTTTAGCAGTGGTAGCAGCTGCCACAGGGCCCGGGACATTAGGGGACCCGGCGGGCCTCTGAAGTGTTTTTTTTTTTTTTTTTTTTTTTTAACACCAGCAGGTAACGGGCCCTATTTACTTACCGATCCCCACTCCTGCTCACAGCCGCCTGCACTTCACCTTCTGCAGAGGCGGCTGTGAGCAGGAGCGGGGATTGGTAAGTAAGGCCTGTGGGCTGTGAACCCCACAAACACTGCTATCATTATACTCTGGGGTCTTTTCAGCAGGCTTCGGGCCTCCTTGGTGGCGTCCCAGATGTCGGTGGGCCAATCCGACATCATTATGCGTTGCGATACATGCCTGGCTCACGTGACATCTGGTCCAACATTGAAGAAGTAGCGAGAAGTGCGCATAATACTATATGAAGGAGCCACTATGATACTGTGTGCAGGGGCCACTATGGGGCAGAATACTGTGTGCAAGGGCCACTATGGGGCCTAATAGTGTATGCAGGGGCCACTATGGGGCATAATAGTGTGTGTAGGAATGCAGTTTGTGCAGGGGGGTTGGTTGCCGGGGGGGGGGGGTCCCATGTCAAATGTTCGCCTTGAGGCCCTGCCATTGCTAGTTACGCCACTGAGCCCAGTATAGGTACAGTCTATTTATGGCTGTGTTGTTATGGAAACCTGGTAAATTAAATGTGAACTTATATTGGCTGATATACGTGATATGACTGAATATTTAAGGTCCTGTGAACTGCTATTCACTAATACAGGTCATACATAGCTTGGTTGCTATGGAAACCTGTGTGCCTGAGGAGAGTAAGCGCCTGCGAGCTGTTATTGGCTGATAAGGGACATGTGACCGTGTGTGTGGCAGTTGGAATATGAGCGAAAGACTTGCAGGCTTGTATAGACTAATGCTGGTCATTTTTTGGGAATACTGTACCTCAGGAACGGTACGTCCAAGAGAGCTGAGACCCAGTCTATAATATTCCCGGACACCTGATGTACATGTGTGCCAAATTTGGTGAGGATCGGTCCAGTCGTTTGGTCGTGCATAAAGAACAGACAGACAGGAACTCATTTTTATATATATGAGATATATTTTTATGCACATGTAGCAATTACATCTTTATTGTACTAGCCTGCACTTTTTGCAGTATACATTTTTTATGGTTATGCATGAATGTTCTTATTGACAGCACATGTAATAATTATATTCTTGTTGCATTTTTGGTAGCTATATACTTATGCTATCATTTACAGTGGGGGAAAAAAAAGTATTTAGTCAGCCACCAATTGTGCAAGTTCTCCCACTTAAAAAGATGAGAGAGGCCTGTAATTGTATCATAGGTAGACCTCAACTATGAGAGACAAAATGAGAAAACAAACCCAGAAAATCACATTGTCTGATTTTTAAAGAATTTTATTTGCAAATTATGGTGAAAATAAGTATTTGGTCAATAACAAAAGTTCATCTCAATACTTTGTTATATATACTTTGTTGGCAATGACAGAGGTCAAACGTTTTCTGTAAGTCTTCACAAGGTTGGCACACACTGTTGCTGGTATGTTGGCCCATTCCTCCATGAAGATCTCCTCTAGAGCAGTGATGTTTTGGGGCTGTCGCTGGGCAACACGGACTTTCAACTCCCTCCAAAGGTTTTCTATGGGGTTGAGATCTGGAGACTGGCTAGGCCACTCCAGGACCTGGAAATGCTTCTTACGAAGCCACTCTTTCGTTGCCCTGGCGGTGTGCTTGGGATCATTGTCATGCTGAAAGACCCAGCCACGTTTCATCTTCAATGCCCTTGCTGATGGAAGGAGGTTTGCACTCAAAATCTCACGATACCTCATTCATTCTTTCATGTACACGGATCAGTTATCCTGGTCCCTTTGCAGAGAAACAGCCCCAAGCATGATGTTGCCACCCCCATGCTTCACAGTAGGTATGGTGTTCTTTGGATGCAACTCAGCATTCACTCTCCTCTAAACATGACGAGTTGTGTTTCTACCAAACAGTTCTACTTTGGTTTCATCTGACCATATGACATTCTCCCAATACTCTTCTGGATATGTACTGGCTTAAGCAGGGGAACACGTCTGGCACTGCAGGATCTGACTCCCTGGCGGCGTAGTCTGTTACTGACGGTAGCCTTTGTTACGTTAGTCCCAGCTTTCTGCAGGTCATTCACTAGGTCGTCCCCCCCCCCCGTGTGGTTCTGGGATTTTTGCTCACCGTTCTTGTGATCATTTTGCCCCCACGGTGTGAGATCTTGCGTGGAGCCCCTGATCGAGGGAGATTATCAGTGGTCTTGTATGTCTTCCATTTTCTAATTATTGCTCCCACAGTTGATTTCTTCACACCAAGCTCATTGCTTATTGCAGATTCAGTCTTCCCAGCCTGGTGCAGGTCTACAATTTTGTTTCTGGTATCCTTCCACAGCTCTTTGGTCTTCACATAGTGGAGTTTGGAGTGTGACTGTTTGAGGTTGTGGACAGGTGTCTTTTATACTGATAACAAGGTCAAACAGGTGCCATTACTACAGGTAATGAGTGGAGGACAGAGGAGCCTCTTAAAGAAGAAGTTACAGGTCTGCGAGAGCCAGAAATCTTGCTTGTTTGTAGGTGACCAAATACTTATTTTCCACCATAATTTGCAAATAAATTCTTTAAAAATCAGACAATGTGATTTTCTAGATATGTTTTCTCATTTTGTCTCTCATAGTTGAAGTCTACCTATGATGTCAATTACAGGCCTCTCTCATCTTTTTAAGTGGGAGAACTTGCACAATTGGTGGCTGACTAAATACTTTTTTCCCCAATGTATGCATGTAGATGTTTTACTTACTTTCTATATGTGCATGTATGTTTGATTATGCTACATTTCTTGGACAGCAGTGTGACCTCCATTATGATGAAATATATATGTACATTTTTTAAGTGTTTTTAAAAAATATTTTGTCTGTTTTTCCTTTTTTGTATCAATAAAATATATCTTTCTATATTCATAAAATGATGTGTGGTATATTATAACATTTACATTGGACGTATATACCAGATAGGGAATTCCTATGATACATGAGACTAATGTCCATCACAGGTATCCAGGGAACCATGCATTATTAGGTCACATGGTATGAGACCTGTGTGCGTTGGTCAGCACTGCTTTTATATTGGTCTTAGGATATGTTTGTATTCAACCATGAAAAAGAGCTTGAAACTAGTCTCTGCTGAACATACTGCTTTTAGAGTAAGGAAATAATGTGGCTTTTAAGTGATATTACTGGACTTTCAACGTCCTATCTTTTTGGGATCTTCACCTGATGGTCCAGAGGCTCTGTGTACATTCTACAAATTATAGTTTACTCACTGGCTGGATAAAGATTGCTTTCCCAAATGGAGAGCTGTATCAATATATTTTTACTTGCTTGTAAATGACTGACAACTATGGTCAGATAGAAACAGTAAAGCTTGTCTAATTCACAAAACAATCTAGTGTTAGTGATTTTGTCACTGTCTATGAAAGAAGCTGTGCATTTAATTAATGATCCAGTATCAATAATGATACAATTCCAAATATTCAGTAACTTTTTTCTGAGTCCTTCTGGACCCTGACATGGCTCCAACTCCACATCCTTGCAATCTGTACTACTTTCAGCTGAATGTCTGTCTTTCTAATACTCTGACCATGTTAACCTTTTTAATGCCATACAGTGGAGCAGATAAACTAACACTGTCTAAGTTCAAACAGTCTTAAACTGTGCCATATTTATCAGTGTCTAATGTTTATAAAATATGGCGCACTTTTAGACTTTCTAACTTCACACCACTTAAGTTTGTGACAACAGTTTGTTGGATTTTTTGGTGCATTGCGTTGCATATTAAGCCATGCTTCCTTTAGACAAACCCTCCCCTTTTCTCCCTGACCATTTGTCAGACATGGTGTGGAAACTGTTTGTGTCTAAAACACTTGGAAAATGTGGTGTTAGGCTGTGTTCACACTGAGTTTTTTGGTAGCAGATTTTGACGCGGAATCCGCCAGAAAAAAACTCCTCCCATTCATTTCAATGGGAGTCAGTAACATTTTTTTTCCTCTAGCGGCTTTTTTCTGCTAGCGACAGAAGCAACATGACCTATCTTGCCACGGATTCCGCCCGCGGTGTCCGCGGCTCGAGCCGCGCTCCTGATTAGGCCCATTCATCCTGGCTTTATCAGGAGCGGTTAGCCGCGATGGAATGCTGATGCACGGCATCGGAATCCCGTTGCGGTTGACCGTGGCGAAAACTACGGGGGCGGAAAATTTTCCACCATGTGAACACAGCCTAAGTGTGCTCTAACCTGTTTTTTTGCACAAACTATGCCAGTATTCTCACACAGTATTTTTCTAGTTTGAATTGAAATTTTTTATGTCTACTATTGCCTAAAGTCTATTTGGAGGCTAATTATGTTAGGATAATTAGAATTTATCTTCAGGGCACCGTGTGGGTCTGCAGTACTAACCTGTAAGCACTATTTGTGCCTCCTTGATGTATGATATCAGCATATTTTACATCATACTGATGCACACACCTCAAAATGAAGTAGGTGCATCATCTGAGAGTCCTTTGCTGAAATCTGAGCCAGGACTTAGCTAGCATAGATTTCTGTAGTCATTTACGTGCAGTGTTGTAAATGATGCTTATGGTTTCTGCAATGATGTTGCAGAAACGCGAATGTTGTAGTCTCATGTGGCGTTGAAAACCTGTGGCATAATTAAACACCCTATATTGTTTTCAGTGGTGCTTTTTACAGGTGTCGTGTTTTTTTTGTTTGTTTTTTTTTAATAATACAACTGTACAAAATAGGACATTTTCTATTTTTGTCTGTTTTCATAGATCCCTGAGTAGACTCTTACCTATGAGGGATCTGTCAAAACTGCTTCCCCACTAATGCAAACTGCCATGTAAAAACTTACCTTACATGGAAGTACAAATTAGTACAACACGAGAATTGCACATGGTGCTTTTACAGCAGTTTAGCTGCAACATTATTTCCATAAATATAGCAGCAGCAAAACAGCTATAGTACAGGTATGTTCACACTGAGTTTTTTTGTAGGCTGATTTTGAGGCAAAATCCTCCTCATAAAAACGCCTTCCATTCATTTCAATGGGAACCAGTAGCAGTTTTTTTCCTATTTCCTTTGCAACATAAAAAAGCGATGAAAAAAGAGCCCAAGAGTTTTACTATAATATAATCTAGAAACTGGTGTAAATTATAGCACAAATCTGTTCCATCGCATAGCTAGTTTACATTTCATTTTCTGACACATGACAAGTTTATTTAAAAAAAAAAAAAAAAAGTTTCGCCAGGAAATGACCATTTGTTTAAATAACATTTTTTTTTGCATTAAACATTTTTTTTAAGAGTTTTTGGTGATGTTTTCATTTTCAATGCTGTTATCTATATTTAGAAAAAATATTAAAACTGTTGCAATTAAATTCTTGCCACTAAGCCTAAAATAGTTTGTGACCTTGTGTCCTGGAGGTGAGCCATATAGACACAGGATATCGAGAAGCCCCTATTGACTTCTATTGGAGAGTTTTGCATCACTGCTCTTAGTAAATTGCCTGCACTATCTTTTATAAACTAGCACATTCTGTTAAAGGGATTGGTCCAGGACCTAGCAAAGTTGGATAATGATGTCCTATCCACAATATGGTCAGGATGTGACACCCATGTTGTGCTCTGATCACCTGTTTCACCTGCTAAAAGCTGAATACCAGGTATATGGCCAAAGCAAACTCTGCTCCTATTCAAGTGAATGGGAACAGAGCTGCAGTTCTCGGAGCTACCACTACAGTGTATGGAGCTCTATACACTGCATACAGCTTCCTGTCCATACAATGTAGTGGTGACACTGGAAACTGCAGCTCAGCTCTCATTCCATTCCACTGGGCAAAACAGCTGATCAGTGTGGGAACCAGGTGTCAGCCCTATCCAATCTGATACTGATCACCTATCATGTAGATAGGCTATCAGTATTGATATTTGCTAGGTCTTGTACATCCCCTTTTTAAATTTTCAGCACATATGTTTTTGAGCCATTGAATATTATGACTATACATTCAATCCTAATACTTGTTTTTGGTAAGTTCTTGTTAAAACTTCTTGTTCTTGTGTATATCTGTAAGCACACCACTATGTAGGACGGGGATAAGTGTGGATGTTTGCTTTCTCAATAATGCCACTTCATTTCCTGTTCTGTAACCAGTTTAGTTAGCAATACTTGTAAATATACCTGTTCTATATGGTATAATATTGGGGTTTCCTGGACGTACGGGTGTAATTAAGTCTATAAATAGATGATGGCATGTATATATGTGTCTGTTACTCCACCTGTTGTGTAATGTGATCAGACCTTACGTGTTTTTCCCTAGTAATAACCATCCAGAAAACATTGCTAGTGAGAACAGCTATCCTATCAAGAGCATCTTAGTAGTTTGACTGCCTAGTCCATCTATATGCCTTATCCCAAGCTGTGCAGATGCAACAGCCAGACACCTTTTTGGTTTAACAATGCTATTGATAGGGCTGTTACAACTAATTTAGTTTTGTGTTCCTTCCTGTTATTTCTGGAACATTTTTGTATTTATCGTAATTACAAATTTCTCTTTGACCTTGGTTAGTCCTTGTTTTGGGGTTAACACTTATGAGATTTTATTAATTTACATTAAAAGAAGTCTGTTATCAGGACCAGGTATATCAACCCATCAAACAGTGTTTTCCCCTTGTGAATTGGTGCCTTCATTGCCGATATTTTGCTGTTGTTTTATTTCTGCAAAAAAGCTCTTTGAAGCAATGAGGCTGTTGCCCTAGGTCCAAAGACCTCATTTGCCTATTGACAAAACTGCCGATAACTTGGCAACTGAGGCACCGATTCACAAGTTCCCTTTTAAAGAACTCTGTCATCAAGTAAACGTTGTTAAATTCCATACATCATCTGATTGTCGCTGTGCCCCTGAAAAACTTGTTTTACCTAAATTTGTCCACCTTTTCAAAAGATATGGTCCCTGGAATGTTATATGTAAATTAGCTCTTATTCTTCAAGTGGGCGGTGACTTTTTGTTTTTCAAAAAGAGAAACAATCAGCAGGTATGGCATTTATCATTTTGCACATGGTGACAGATCCTCTAGGGGTTGTCCCCCAAAGTAAGGTTAGCAGGACCTTTCTTGCGCTTCACATTTAACCTGAGAACAGCTGAGGTAAATGAGCCACTTCAGTTGGAGTGCCAGAGATAACCAAGTTCAGAAGTGAATGGGGGCGCCGATCGCCACCAATCCTGCCCACATTTAGCCTGGCTGCACCCAGGTTCAATGTGCAGTGTAAGAAAGGTCCTCCTGATTTTACTTTGTGGGACAACCTTTTTAAGTTCTCATTCTCTATGAGGTGAAACTATGAATTTCTTTCAAACAACGTAAATATCTGCTGGTACTAGTTGTTTCATGGCCTTCTTTTCACTCCCTGTTCCAGAATGTATCTTGACAATATAAGACACTTCTGAAAGCTCTTTTTTATACAGAGGTCTATGTGTAGCCAGTCCAACTCTGACGCCTGTGCAGATTAGCCATGTGTTGAGGTTTGCAAATTTGGGTTTTTGAGGTTTTAGGTTATATAGTGTAACTTTCCATGCCTGCCCACAAAAGGTTGCTTACTGTGCTTATTCTTCCTGATCTGGCAGTATTGTTCTCTGATCATTGGTTTACAGTCTGAAATTACCTGCATTTATTAATAAAATGAAGCAAAATTACCCCAAATATGCAAAGTGTAGCATGTAGCAAATTTATTTCGAATTTTAAATAGGGAATTTGTAGTTATTATCATTTATAATTTATAAAATAGACCCTCTTAACATTTTTTTGTTAAACTTCAATATGAATTCAATCAATAACTAATAATTTGAGATATTTTTAATGTTATTTTTATAGGAGCTGGAGAGTCAGGGAAAAGCACAATTGTCAAACAGATGAAGTAAGTATAATTGCATTGTGAAGTCACCTCATCCTTTCTGAACTTATTAACATATGGGGTCTATTTTGTTTTTGTGACCTTATTCTTCTTTTCCAGGATTATCCATGAAGCCGGTTACTCAGAAGAGGAATGCAAACAGTACAAAGCTGTGGTATACAGTAACACTATACAGTCTATCATTGCTATTATTAGAGCTATGGGCAGATTGAAGATAGATTTTGGAGACCCAACAAGAGCGGTAAGAATTGCTAATATGATTTAAGTCAATGGAACAGTATGTGCCCATGTTATTTATGAGTATATGGAACAGTATACATTTTGGCTAACAGAGTGAGTACAGTAGAGGTCATCAGGATATCTCCAGTTATCAGCAATCTTTTCTGAATTGAGGCCAAATTTGGGAAGGCAGGAGACCTTTATAGATAAAGGTGGACATCCTGTGTAAGTTCTTGAGTATTGCTACATGTATCGTTTCTGAGTGTGAATTTTTGAATGATTTTAATCCATGACATAATCTATAAGTGAGCATGCATAAAATTATGTGGTGTTTTTTCTGGAGTGTGCATGAATCTGCTCCTAATGCCTTACATTAGGTTCACATTTGCGTCAGCTATCCGTTATGGAGTCTTCAACAGTGATCTCCAAAGCCATATACAGTTAGGGTGAGAATTTAGTGTAGGTTAGTGATAATGTGGTGTATATTTGGCGTATGATCCTTTCTTGCGCCAAACGTGCTACATTCCCCCTCTGTGTCACCCTTGCTACTTTCTAAAAATAAGCAGTGCAGGACAGAGACACATCGGCCTGACATATTTATTATAACTTACATCATATGAGTCATATGAATTATATACGAAAATCTATGCCATTTCCTGCCATAGTTTTTCATTCTGGCACATGGGTGTGTGCCTGTTTTATTAAGGCTATAGGCTGTTGATCATCCCAATGCAGTTACTGCCAGTTGTTGCTTTTAGGCAACACCAGTCTTAATAAATTCTCACACAATATTTCTGCCTTTCCTGTTGTCAGTTTTGCAAAAGTGGCTGCCACCTGCCATGAAAAGGCAGTAAATGTTAATGTCTTTAAATAAAGCAAACCATAATTAAAGACCATTGCTCTTTTCTGATTTGCTAACATATGCTGAATTTTGCAATTTATTCTTTTCTTCACCCATTTATTAGACTGATAAAACCTGGAATCATAAAAGAAGTCTTGCAGGGTTTGTGAGGTTTTCATTCATTTATCTTCTGTGCATTATGGCTAATGAAGAAACAAGGAAGGAGAACAGCTTTGCTTATGTAGGATATGCAACTGTCAGGACAAAAAGGTTCTTAAAATATTGTGTTGGCCATACACAGCACAAAATCTTGCTCTCCTGTGGCCTCTATATTACTCACACTTGCTAATTTCCAGATTGCATTTCTTAGAGTATAATGCTGAGCCATGTGATAATTACACACTACAGGACAATATAGAAACTGCAAGTATATGGTTAGGGTTCTTTTCAAATTATTGTGTTTCATTTTTTATCAGGAGTTTTGTCATTTTTAACCACAAGAGAAGTGTTGTTTGCCCTTTCGTTTTTGATATCAAAAGTACTAGACACCTAATGCACTCTCTGATATGGGATTTGTTTAAAGACTGATCCATTATGGCCTAATTACCAACAAAAGCCATAACACTACTGTAGTGTGAACAAAACCTTTGCACTAAATGCTGTACATTCAATAAGTGAAACCAAATGGCTTCTTCCATTGAGTGTCTTTACCTTTACACTGTAGGATTTGTTCACATTAGCATCATGGCTTCTACTTATAATGATGTCTTGACAGCTATGTCGATTATTTTTTAAATGGATACCAGAACATCAGGTATTGTTACCGTCAAGAATATCGCCATAAGCAGCATTGTTTTTGTTTCCATAAGTACCAGAAAAGTCAACTGAATCCTTAAATGGAAGGATGAGATATTTGTTAAAAAATCTTTAAAGGGGTTTTCTGAACCCAAATGGAGCACTCATACTGATGATCTATACCTTAATTACATTTTTTTTGTGCTTTTATATTGTCACTTGTACTACTTGTCACAATGTAAAAGTAGCCGCCTTACTCTGTCAAAAAATGTTTGTTTGTCTGACAGCTCTACTTCCTGTATTCCCACATAAACATGCATGCTCAGCTGGGCAGAGAACAGGGAGAGAACAGTAAATCGCTGCCAGACACCTCTAAGATAAGCTGGGGAACAAAGGATCAGCCAGAATAAAATTCATCATGCTCACTGTCTTTTTCCCAGCATTATCCATCAGGAGAGAGTCTTGAAGGCTTCTATATGTGTGCAACTGTTGGCCTGTCAATTAATTGTTATTAAAGGCTAAAATATTGTAGTTACACAAAACTAATCGTAAGAACTCAAGCTGGGGTGAATGTGACTTGCTGAATTATGCGAATAAATCTTAGATAAGCCATAAACATCTTGCTTTTACCATATACAGGATGATGCACGTCAGCTTTTTGTATTAGCCGGAGCTGCAGAGGAAGGTTTTATGACGGCTGAGCTGGCCGGAGTCATCAAACGTTTATGGAAAGATGGTGGAGTACAGGCCTGTTTCAACAGATCGAGAGAATACCAGCTAAATGACTCTGCAGCTTAGTGAGTATATATCTCACATTTACAAGCAATGTTTTATAGTTTTGTTTTTTTTTTTTGTTTTTTTATATTCTTATTAACAACACTATGTGCAACTATCTGTTCTAGCTAGTTGCACATAGATAGAGGGTATTTGCAAGTTTAGCCCCTTTTATGTGTCTTGCATGCATAGCCTTCTATGAAAACGTTCTCTTACACAACAGTCCCAAACACTAAATTACATGTGACTTGTGACAAATTTAATTTTCTGGAAAATGTAATAGTTTTAATAACTCATAGAAGGCATAGTGTTACCAAAATATCTAACATACAATGTTTTTTGTAATGCGGTTTTCATTAAATGGGTTCTCCAAGACTAAATATCGATAGCCTATTCTTTAGGATAAGTCATCAGTATGAGAACAGTGAGGGTCCTACACCCAACTCCACTGATCTGCTTGAATGGGAACTCAGCTGCAATAGCGTTGCACAGCCACTACATAGTGTCTGTGGCTGTCTTCTTCCAGATCCACACACTGTGTAGATACTAGCTGATTGGTGGGGGTGTTGGGCATCAGGACCCACACAGATCTCATATTTTTGACCTATGCTAAGGGTAGCCCATCAATATCTAGACTTGGACAACCTGTTTAACCCCTTAAGGACATGGCCTATTTTGCCACAGCATTATTTTTCATTTTTTCATCATCATATTGCAATAGCCTTAACTTTTTTATTTTTATGTTGACATAGCCATATGTGGTCTTGTATGTTGCAGGATTAGTTGAATTTTTTAACAACATCATTTTACAACACAAATCATTTAATAATTAACATTTTTTTTTTTTAAAAAACAGCAATTTTGCCATTGGTTTTTGCACTATTAATTTTGCACTGTTTATTCTATGGTAAAAATAACATTCTTAATTTATTCTGTGGGTCAATACGATTATGGCGATACCAAATATGTGTAGGTTTTTTAATGTCTTACTACTATGACACTAAAAAACTCTTCTTAAAAAAAAAAAAAAAAAGCATTAGTTTTGGAGTTGCTATATTGTGAAACCCATAACTTTTTTATTGTTTCATCAATAGACCTGTACGATGGCCTATTTTTTGCGGGATAACACAAAGATTTCATTGGTATCGTTTTAGGATTTGAGCAACTTATTTATCGCTTTCTATTCTGTTTTTTGGATAGCGAGCTAAAGAAAAATGGTGATTTTGGCGTTATTTTTCACTTTTATTTGTTATGCCATTCATCATTGTGAAATATTGTAATAATATTATATGTCAAGTTGTTACAGACATGGCAATACCAAATGTGTACTTTTTTTTTTCATTTTTTAAAACATGAAAAATATTTTAATGGGATTTATTTGTGTTTATTTTACTTAAGTGTTTTTTTACTTTTTTAAAAATATTTTATTTTAACTTTTTTTTTTTTTTTTCACGTCCCCCTAGGGTACTTTACCACTAGGGGGCTTGATCACCTGTCCAATACACTACAATACATGTGTATTGCAGTGTATTATGCCTGTTACTTAATTGTAACAGGCATTCTATTAAGACAGGCCTCTAACTGGTCCTAATAGAAAGTCTATGATGGCAGTCACAGGGGCCTTTGCACTGCCTTTGCGATTGCACTGCTGGGGGCCGATAGGAGTGTCAGTTTCACTGACAAATACCTAAGAGGCCGCGGTCGTTATTGACCGTGGCACCTTAAGGTTTAAACAGTGGGGAGCCTGGCTGTCACATACAGCTGGGCTCCCGCGGTGATCATACAGGCTCTACTTCTGAGCCCGCTCGATCACCATCACGTACATGTACCCGCATTCCCTGATGTACATGTACGTGAAAATGAGTGAAGGGGTTAAAAAAAATTGCATAACCAAAAACATTGCATGTTACATATTTTGGTAACAATGTGCCTTCCCTTGGGGGGCGTTCACACTACCGTTAGATGTCCATTATGATAAGGTCCGTTTAAAAAAAAAAAAGAACAAAAAAATAAAACAAAAAACGGACGTCTATTATTCTATCATACCAGACATTAATGGACACTAACTGATTTTAATGTGTCTTTTTTAACAGATCTATTTTATGGATTAGTTAAAAAAAAAAAAAAACCAGACATATGAACATCAATTAGTGTCCATTAATATCTATATTTATACCGTCCGTTTTTTTTTCTGCTTTCTGAGCATGAGCAGAAAAAAACGCACAGTATAACGGATGACCGTCCGTTACCATTTGTTAGCCATAGACATTAATGTTAAAAAAAAATAAATAATGAGGGATGTTAACATGCACGTTATTTTCAACCGACCCAAAAGTCCTGCACCCTGCGTTATGTCCACCAAAATAATGGACCTGTGACAGATTTGGTGAAGACGAACACTAACGGACAAGAGATCAAATCCCATTGAAATCAATGGGATTTATGACGGATCTGTTAGTGTCTGTTTTTAACATTTTCTGACGGATGCTAGCAAAAGACACTAACAACGGTATTTTGAACGACCCCTTATTAAAACTACTTTTTCCTGCTTTCTTTGGAATTAGGCTGTGTTAACTTAACGTCCAAAGAATCCCATATAGTTGTCACTTGCCATTTTGGCATGTTTAGTGACTGTTTGAGTTGTGGGGATGTCAGATTATAGCCCACATCAAAATCTCAATTAATTGAACATTTTACCTTGATTACAATTAATGAAGGATTATTTTAGGACACTCCCCCTATTTATATGTCACGCCATGACACGGAATTCTGATTTTGGTTATTCACATATCAGCAGTTCTGACCGGATAGAATACAGCTAGTGACATATCCTTTAGCTAATGTCAGTGTGAATATTAATCTTTTGAGATACTGTCTGCACTATCTATATATCTGTACATCTGGTAATGTACAGAACCCTTCTAGTGGTAGTTTGTAGGTAAAAAGAATTATTTTATATATACTTTTGGCCGGTAGCACGTCTTTTTTTATTGTTGGCAGGCTGATGACGAATACATCTGTCAGCACGCTTATAGAATGGATGAGCTGGCATCCATGGTGGTTTTATTAGAAAACCACTTAGCTCTGAACTTGAACTACCAGCTCAGTGTAATCTTCTAAGAGTCCACCAAAATGATGTAGGGAAAAACAAAGCGAAGTGGCGACAGAGGCAGTTTTAAATAGCTCCAGTGATTCTGTCCACCCACTGCTTTATTTCTGTCACATAATTATTCCTATGACTGATGCATGATGCACTTTTCACTTGCTCTAAAAATAAGTACAAGAAATATTTCAACAATGTTGAAGACCATCTCTGGAAGGAAGCATACAAAGCCCTTGTTATGTCTTGTGGTAATGCTTTAGTCTTGCCATTTATTATAATATTTGTTCTGTCAGAGTATCCTCGTCTGCGTGGAAGTATATAGATACAAGAATAGAAACATTGCAGAAGCAGTTTTGCTGAAATGTTACACTGTATTATCTTTATAAATATTCAGCTAAATTTCAACTTGAAGTACTCCAGTAAAAAAAAAGGGACCCCCAATTTGGAAATGAGCCTGATTGTAGTATAATGTTATTCAGTAATTTACTGACAGCTTTACCATGAAGTTGGGTGCTCCCCTGTGGAGAACTGATCACCTCTTTGCTCTTCTGATGCACACAGTGTTTCTTGTATAAGCCAGAGATCAGACTCTACAACACAAACCTTTAGAGTCTGAATCTGACTGCCATAAACCTGTATTGTGAGTTGACCTCCTATTGATACAGGAAACACTGTGTGCATCAGTATGCACGTAAATTCACAAAAAACTGCGTTTTTCAGTAACATTACACTACACAGGCTCGTGTTCAAATTTGAGGGGGTTAGGTGTGGAATTACTTGAGTACTTCTTTAAACTTGTCTGTAATTTTCTTTTTATTGGTTTACTGTGTGTGCTTTGATGCCCTCCTTCCCTTTCACACGCTCTACTGGAAGTGTGCATGTCATTTAGAGTTCTGTCAGTTGCTCTTTTGCTCTCAGTGACCAATTGTTGTGGTGCTAAGAGTTAAAGGCTATCTTTATCAATATCTCATGCTTTGTCTTTTTTTTTTTTTTTTTTTTGGCGGAAAAGAATAATGGAGTATGTCAATCTTGCTTACTTTAGGTCAGTCTGAGGATTCGTTGTCAAGTGTCAGTTGAGAAAATGCCCTTTAAATATTATTTGCATTACAGGGTAGGACTATGAAATTTATTACATAGGGGATAAGTAGTACCCTATTATATGTACATTTTTCTATTTACTTACAGTTACCTCAATGACTTGGACAGGATAGCTCAGAGCAGTTATATTCCTACACAGCAGGATGTTCTCAGGACCAGAGTGAAGACTACTGGCATAGTGGAAACACATTTTACCTTTAAAGACCTGCATTTCAAGTAAGACTGTATCTTTTTGTCTTTTTGTACCTGATTTGTATTTGTAGATTTTTTTTTTTTAATCCATCATTGTTATGGTTTAAAATTTCTTCTGGAAGAGTACACATTTTGTATGACTTTTAAAGGGGTATTTCCACGAACATAACCATATTTAGATTTTTAGATCTGCAATATGTAGATTTGCAAATATAATTAAAGCCTTTTAAATATTTCTTCTAACCATCTTAGTGATGACATTCAACTCTGAATGCAAGAGCTATATACTTGAAACCCACTTGTGCTTTCCTTATTGTGGCTGGATTATCTTATCATGTATATGTCCCTGCCTGATAACCTGTGAACAATAAGGAAATTGTGAAATTATAAGACGATAGAAAATTCTTGCATTCCTGGTCATATCCATTGGCAACTGGTCAAGACAACAGACTGTCACCACTAAGATGGTTAGAGAAAATCTTTAAAACTCTGCAAAATGTTTAACTATTTATATTTACAAAAATGTTCAACTTTATAATTGTTTACAAATCTGAATAGGTTATGTTCATGGGAATACCCATTTAAGCTCTTATTATATAACACAGCTGTGGTGCCCACTCATCTATGTATGTCTTGGTGCACAAATAGGTGCACTATATTCAGGATGGCATTGTACTAGGATATGTTGTCCTATTCCGATTTGTGTCTATCCAACTTCTAAAACCCCCACAGTCTTCAGAATAAATGGACTACTTTTAGCCCAAATGGCACAAAAGAAAGGTCCAATTTGCCTAATAGTTAAATAAAGAATACCGTGGACTAATAAGGTGCTGTATATTCATGAAAATAAATGTCAGCCTATCAGTCAGGGAAGGCAGGAAGTGTGAAAAAGCGCTTCAGATGTGAATACAGCGCTGTCATATTGATCAATCTACTGGGTGTTTTTGTTAGACAAACAGCAAAATAGATTTGGTTAATTCAATGGGGTCCGTCAGATTCTGTGTTGTTGCTATTTTAGAGGTCTCCTCTGAAGAAGCAGAACAACAGAGAGGCGACACTAGTGTGAACCTAGCATAACACTATGTTCACACTACACAGCCCTTAAAAAGACTTTACAGAGTTTTATGGCATATAACAATATGTAGTAAAGTAGACAATGATGCCTTGTGCTTTTGTTAAATGTCAACTTTATTGTGCATGATCTGTCCAAAGTACAAATACACTTTTAATAGGCACCACTATCTCTGCCCACTGCAGATTTTATGGGTTCTCCTTAGATGTTTGTTTACAGACTGGTATCTCTCTTTCTAGCATGATCAAGATGTGCTGATTCCAATATAAGAGCACTCTTTAGCTTTATTGAAGTGTAGCACTCTTTACATATGCTGGAAAGCTTGAATTACCAACTTTTCTCTGCAGTTACTAGTAAAACACAGTTCCTTGGCACCACCGCTATACAGTAGACAGGGCTCCAGCTCCACTCCTATTACTTAAAGGGAGTCTGTCAGCAAAAAAAAAAAATCACTATGAATCCAACCTGAGTACCTTGTAATGCTCAGTGCCAAGAGCACATTCCTATAATTAGTTTGCTGGATGGTCGTTTAAATTTTGTGAAATTTTTAATTTTTTTTTCCATATGCAAACTAGATAAAAGTGCACTGGGGATGTGGCCGAGCACTGCTGAGCATCAGAGTAGGATCATCTTGTTGCAATCCTCTGCCCAGCAACATTGGCATCAACAGTGCTGCCCGGAAGCAGAGTGGTCCATCCTGCCTCTTCCTGCTTCTGGGTGTAGGATCACGTGAGGCACACATGCAAAGTATCACGTGCCTCACTAATCTGAGCTCTGGGACTCAGATGGAGGCAGGGCTACGCTGTTAACGTCACTATTGAGAATGGGGTGGTTTTTATGGTGACACTCCTTTAGGAATTTTCATTTCCTCATGTCTTCCACTGCTTTCAACTTTTTCATTGACCAGAAACATTGACATACTGAGGGTTGAAAATCTGCAGTTCGGATCACACACATCAACCATCATCCGTGCTTCATTCATTCCTGTGGGGGAGTTCTGTCCCATTCCAACCAGATATTACAGAGCAGGATAAGACCTGCCCTATAATTATCAGATCAGAACGGAGAATCGCGGCCCCGCTCGAATGACGCACTTGGTCATGTGCATGTAGCTTTAGATTATACTCGTGGACTTGGAAGCCTATGTCACCATATATCTAGTGGTATATTTGTATGGTTTTAATTTGGGGTTAACTGGTGTTGTGTTACGCAGGCAGTGCTCCCTGAAATTAATAAAAATGACTATACTTCTATATTTTGAATAATTACTTATTATTTAGCTGTTCTGTAGATACGTGTAAGCTGTCACAGTATGGAGAGTTTGTGGCTCATATAACTATATGTGCATCGCACTATTATTGGTGTCAGTGCTGTCATACACATGCACCACTCAACGTTAAAAGGTGACTGGATGTGAATGAAATGTCATGATAGAACAGACAAACTCAGAGGCCAACTGCATTTTTGAGACAGGGAAGTAAAATCTGCGTTAAGAAATACAGCAAAAGTTGTAATCTGTGTAGAAGGTTAAAGCCAGAAATGCCCAAGTGAAATTACTTACTAAAAATATATTTTGATTAGGCCAAATGCATATTACACTGTGTAGATGGATCTCTGGAGAATATTCCAGTTAGAGGGAGAAGGAATTCTCTTCTGCTGTCATATTGCTGATTTGTTATTAAACCAGCCTTAGTTTGTAGTCTTCAGAGGAGACATTACATATGTATCAGTGTCTTGGCAACAAAAATTTTTATAACTAATTTTATTTTATGATTACAAAGTATTAAGTTGCTGTGTCATAAACTTCTTAGGCTGTGTTCACATGGATTTTGCTGCAGTTTTACTACTGATTCCTAATTTTATTACTTTGTTGGATATTATGCAGTGCTGTATTTGTGAGTTTCTAACAGAACATAGCCTTAGGCTTCATGCACACAATTGATTTTTGTATTCCAAGTGTCTTCTGATGATCTGTTCCGATATTTTTATAGCATGTCCTATTCAGTTCCATTTTCATGGAACCAAGCTGTCCATTGTAACCAAAATGAAACTGATGACACTCGGAATACAAAATTGGTTGTGTGCAAGGAGCCTTATACTTATTAATACTGGAAATGAAGCCTAACATACAGTAGCCTAAGCTAAGTGTCATGTAGAACTTTCTGTTACCTACATGTACAGAGTATTTTTTTTTCAGTTTCATTATTTTACATGTATAACTATGTAATGGATTTTTTTTTTACATATATAACAGGATTGGATTCAGCCAGGGAACAAAATGTAGGCTTCCCAATATTGATGACCTATCCTTAGGCTGCAACATTGCTGTGAATACCAAGCATAGCACCATTCATATTTTTGTGATTGTGCCTGGTGTAGCAGCTCAACCCCATCCACTTGCTTGGGACTGGGCTGCTGCTGTACCATGTGACCAATGAACGTGACTTCGTGTGGCGGTTGCGGGTGTTGGACCCCGCTGTGCACATTTTGATGGCCTATCCTATGTATAGGTCATCAATTTGCAAGTCCTGAAGAAAAAAGCACTTTTAAGGCTTGGGGTCCCACGTAGTGTTAACGCCGCGGCAAAAACCACAGCGTTTTACAGTATCTGCAAAGTGGATGGAATTCTGGCTAATCTCATCCACACATTGCAGAAAAAATCTGCAGCAGACATGCAG
Organism: Leptodactylus fallax; assembly: GCA_947044405.1. Classification (NCBI taxonomy): domain Eukaryota; kingdom Metazoa; phylum Chordata; class Amphibia; order Anura; family Leptodactylidae; genus Leptodactylus; species Leptodactylus fallax. The sequence goes on along the minus strand of CAMRHE010000001.1, from coordinate 5,572,477 downwards.
TTCCAAAAACTGTTGCGTTTTTGTAAATCGCAACATGTCAATTATACCTACGAAAACACTGAAACTACGGAACTACGGAAACGGTTTCTGTATAGCTATAATGGAAGAGGGAAAAAATCTTTGGACTTTTAGTGAAAAATGCTGCGGAAAAAATAACGCATTGTGATTACGCGGCGGCCCACTACGTGGGGCCTTAGTTTAAGGGTACGTTTATTCATAGGAATCTGCCCCAAATCCGCCTCCCATTGTTTTCAATGGAGGCAGAGATCTCAGCAGAACACTGAAAAAAAAAATCAGCGTCCTTCTCAGTCTTTCCGTGGATTTCATGGCTCATTCAGCCGCAGATTCTGTGGCTTAATACTCTCTGCTGATTAGGCTCATTGATCTGGGCCTAATCAGCAGTGGAAAGCTGGGCATCGGCATTCTGTCACAGTTATACCGGGAGGAAAATGAAGAGGAATTTCTCTTCATTTTCCACCATGTGAACTTACTCTAACTGAGGTTAAGGAAACAGTAAAGTGAGGCCCCATTATGGATAGACACGATTCTGGTCTTTAGCACAATAGTGAAATCTTTTAGTCCCATCCCAGAGTCTGATATATTTCATGCAGGCTTTCTCTTCCCACAGTGTAATGAGATCAACAGTGTCTTCACTGTAGTGAGTAGTTGGGTGGTAGGACAAGGGAGCCTTCATCAAATACTGTATATCCAACTCCTCACTGTACCAGATCACTGAACTTTTTTCAGTTTGTTTAAGCAAAAACAAGAAAATCGAGAATCACTCAAGATTAAAAAAAATATATATCTAGATTTTGTTTTTAGTTAATATCACCCAGCCCTAATTTAAAGCACCCTCTAATTCACACCCTTCACTTCATTTCTATAAAATTGCCAAGGGGACAACGATCACGAGAAACATGGTAGCTCCATGAAGTAGATGCCTTAGACACGTTTGCTCAAGGCATCTTCAGGGTTAATGCCTGCCATGTTTAAAGACCAAATATCCACTGTAACATTATGGCAAGTTTCAAGAAAGGGTTCATGGTGCCTCCCAGGGCTCTTTTCTTATGTTATTTCCCAGACTGGATAAGATGGTTCTCTTATATAAAGCCTTATTTACTTAAGGCGTCTCCTATAACAATTACTTTGGTAAGTAGGTACAGTATGGGCTTTCCTAATGTGTATTAGGTACCATCTAAATATTACTTTAAGGCTAAGGCGTTTTTTTCCCACAACATTTTTCACAAAGTCCCAGGTTTCCGTACGTATAATTGACATGCTGCAATGTTCGAAAACACAGCTTTTGCACTGCAGAATTTTTTATGCAATGTGTGGATGGGATTAGCAGGTACTGTAAAATGCAACGTTTCTGCCACGACCAAGACGCTTCGTTTTCACAACGTAGGACCCCCAGCCTAAAGAAGGTTTCTAACATGAGTGTGTTGGGCACTCTTACAGGTTGCCTCCTAGATCTGGGACCACTGCTTATCAGAAAGGGTGGAGCCCAAATCTGCTTCCCATTTAGAAATGCAAGATGGTTGAGTATGGTAGGACAGATTAATAGGATTGGAATATATTTGTGATCAATCCTCTAGTATTTCAAGAAAAATTCGCAGAACTAATAAGACTTAGAAAGGAGTTGGTGTTCCTAAGAGACACAGAGATGAAATAGTTGTAGATAGCGATATTGCTCTAAGGAAGGTAAATTGGAACAGTGGTGTAGGGACGTTAAGGATGGAAATGCCCATAAAGCAGAGGAGATGATTATATCTTAGTCAGGCCATTATTGATCCAATTGATGAAACCCAAAGGGGCATCATTACCAGGGGGGAACATAGGGGGTTTCTTGTGAGAGATAGTAAGGGGAAGTGAGGAGATATTAATTGCGCAGAGTAAGGGAGTGTTCAGTAATCGGGTTATGAACTGGCGATCAAGAAGTTGCTTGAATCCATAAAAGTGAATCCAGAGAGACTGGGGGTATGTCCAGGTCTTTGCCTATTTCATAGAAATTCACACCAAGACCTGACTTAACAAATGAGCATTTTTCCAAATGTTCCAGTCTGTTTTAATGCAATATGGTGAAGCCTTGTCATGCAATGCTATAATATGGTATCAGCTACAGACTGCTAACAATAAACTTTGCACTATCCAACATATTATTTAGTTATACTGTATAGACAATACTGTATTTATATATTTATCACGGATTGATTTGCTTTATTGTGTTTCATGGACATATGCTTTTGTTTTTCTTTCACAGGCTTTTCTCCAATGTGAAAGTATGTGTTACTGGTGTAATTCCCAGCTTTTAGGATGTTAACTTTAGCCATAGTCTCCACATTGATCCTGTAGGATTAAGTAAAGTATTTCCCTTTTGAAGTGGACATGTTATTAGTAGATATAACTGCCTATAATAATAGGATAATTCCAAAATGAACACTGATACACTGATAAGAATGCTCAATACCTTTGCTGTTAGCCATTATCTTCTATTCATATATACGGCTGAAACTATACAGTGCCATTCCCAGCTGTGAGACTTAGAATTTTGTATAAGGAAAATCCTAATGTATTTTGAATGGATGTGGTTGCACCATCAATGCAAAATACAATAAGCACACTCAGTATGAGTTTTAGAGTATCTTTCTAAAACACTGCAATATTTCTGCAAGGATTTTTTTATAACAATTATTTGCTTGTAGCAGCTCCCCCTGGTGCTCAGAGTGTATAGGTCTCTGCTCATCATTTTAGTGCATGCCGATTAGCATACAGTATAGCTTCTTCCATATTCTCAGCGAAAACTGTAGGCATACTGTATATTTAAGGATAAATCTGCTTATGCTCATAGACTCCATACTTACCTCACAGAAGTTTTTAGATAATATCAAACTCGGTGCTGCTCTTCCCCCAGGAACAGAGATAAGAAACATAGTTCAGGACAGAACAGTATAGAGTAGCGAAGAGGTTATCTAATGGTTACCATGGCTTATCCCCTCAATACTTGGAGCCTTTTAGCAGGAGGATGCCTACAGTATGTTTGGCCTTAAATATACAGCATGTTTGCTTATATTCACTGAGAATACAGCAGGAGCTGTACTGTATACTAATGGATAAGCTTATCTAACAGAGCCTCACTAGAATGAAGTGCAGAGACCTATACTTTTTACAAGCAGATAATTACAATTGTATTTTCAGAATTACTCCTGTGGTTTTTGTCTATAAGTATAGGCACGTTTTTTAGCTATAAATATACATACATACACACACAAACACACACCATATATACTGATTGTATCTATTGGGCCAAATTTATTCAACAAAAACCAAAAAATACTATCCGTTGGCATCTTCCACACGATGTGAACAGAGCTTTAAAATACAAATAAGCAACATTACATTGACCAGTTTTAATTGGATCCGACATTCACGCTGACATGTCCACTTCAAAGATCTAGTCTGTAGTGTGAAATTCTCCTTGATAGTATGTGAAGAATGCTTCCCATATATTACATAGCATAGATGGTTTAAATAGTGTAATGTGTTTCTGGTAAATTTTGATAGAAATAATTTTGTTTCTTTGAGACTTCAAAGCTCAGATTCATCAGCACATTTAGCAATGACTGTGCTGATCATTATTCCTTGCATTTTTTTCCCCAGAATGTTTGATGTTGGAGGCCAGAGATCTGAAAGAAAAAAAGTGGATTCATTGCTTTGAGGGAGTTACTGCAATCATTTTCTGTGTGGCACTGAGTGATTACGATTTGGTCCTTGCTGAAGATGAAGAAATGGTAAGTATGAAGGTTAAAAAGGGCAGCCGATGCTATCTACACATATAAAAGCTTTATGGCTTATACTTCTTACAGCTATCTGCCACCTTCAGATAGTTTTTGATTAACATTTTACTGTAATGTCTTTTTTTTTTTTTCCTCACTTTTTTATTTTTATTACACAACCAGTTTTAAATGGCAATGTCCCATCTGAGTCTCTCATCTGTCTCCTTATTTTCCTGCCCTAAAATAGTACAAAGAGAAGGTATAAATGTGCTTTGAGGGCACAGCTCCCATTATTGAGAACCTGAGACAGCAAGATCGAAAGTCAGCTCATATAATCAATGTGAACACGTTCACATTGAGTATTTAATTTATTTTGCATCCATACTGTCCTGCCTCACACTGCCATTGGCTAAAGCATATGTCACTTACTGTACACGATCCAATCAGGATTGCTGATATGTGAATAACTAAAACCAAAATTCTATTGCATGTAAATAAGGGAGTGTTCTACAATAATCGTTCATTAATTGTAATCAAGGTAAAATGTTCTATTTAATTATAATTTTGATTTGGGTCATAAACGTCCAGCCTTACTATTTACCCTGAATGGTAGTGAAAGTGGTTCCCCCCCCATTTTGCTGTACATTTACAATCTGCAGATTGAGCATCTGATAGTTGTTATAACTCTCTACAGAATAATTGTATATACCTTTGAATCAAAAGCCAAAGAATCTTTCTGATTCCCTATGTTCTCTTTTAAAGACAAAGAGGAGGTCACACGTGCAGGCATTCTGCTGTATGATAGAAAGAGAAGTAGCCAAGTGCATGTAAGATGTTACCTGATCTCTACAAGAAGGGGGAGATTCAGCACTGATACCTGTGTGCTCCATTTTCCCTGTTGGGAAGTAGTAACCTTAAACATGTTCAACAGGTTTAGAAAAACAGGGTTGCTTCCTTTTTAAAACCAAAAACAACAGCACCACATTTGTCCACAGGCTGTGTATGTTATTACATGTCGGCTCCATTGACTTTGATGGCGATGAGCCTCACTTTTGGACAAAGTTGTTCCTTTTTTTCTTTTTTTTTTTTTTTAAGAAAGCAGCTATGTTTTTTCTAAACCTCGATAACCTCTCCAATAATATATTAGTGCGGCTGAGGGTCAGAGGCTTACTAATATAATGTAGGAATTTCTGTCTAAACCGTATAGTTGGCTAAAGGTACATGACAACTTCTTTTGGATTTGTGTACTCTTTCTGAATTGTGATTATCTTCCATGTAACCAGCACATGACACAACATGATGGCCAGCAAAGATGTGACTGCTCTGAAAGTGTTAATAGAATCCTCGGCCATAAAATGAGAAACTTCTTTCATTGTAGTCATAAGCATGTCTGTGACCTTTTCACTTTCAGTGTAAGCTGCCACTTCAATCCCTCATTCGCCAAGCTGAATGTCATAAGCCCTAGTGGACATGTAAGCTTCTGCTTGAGAATTACTTGCTGTGCCCTGTAAGGCATAGCTGGCTTATTTAGGGGAAAAAAGACTGATTTTGCTCCTTTGCAGCTTTGGATTTCTGTTGGTCTTATGTAATGTCACTCGATTTCTCTCTTAATCTCTGTTAGTGTGACAGTAACACCTGCTATTTCAAATGAAGATCTCAAAAATACTTAATAGAATTTAATGTGTCTGAAACATCAAACATGATCAATGATAAATGAAGAATAGAATATGCAAGAACCTATTGTTTCTATGGCATGTCTTGTTACTATGCCTATACATTCTCTGGTTGACTCTAGTGTTATGTATACTTAGCTGTGATCACAGTTAGAAAGAGACACTCGGAGGAACAGTACACCCTACAAACTTGTGGAGATCTGTGGGGTATAATCTCTGCTAACTGTTGTTATAGTGGTTGTACAGGAATACACAAAAAGACAACACAACACCTGTCCACAGGTGGTGACTGGTATTGTAGTTCTGAACCACTGAAGGAAATGGGGATGAGCTGCACTACTATATCCAATATCTGCACAATGGACAATAGATTCACTGCTTATTGCATATGTATTGAGAAGTACAGATCTGTCCATTCTTATCTTTTCGCTTATTTCAAAATATGCCAAGATAAATGGCATGACATGACCAACTTTTGAAAAAATATAAATTCTTGTGAGCTATGGCTGCAATAGTAACACTTTTTTTTTCTCAAAAACTGGTCTTGTTGATACTTGTGGCATATCTCCAAACAGTTAAAAAGGTAAGGACACATCTGTACCATCTGCCTTTTAAACGTTCTTTCCTTTAATGATCCACTCCTTGGTTTGAATTCAAAAGCTGCTTCAAAAAACCTGTGGATTTTGGTGGCAGGACCCGCCTGCAAAATTCACTGTGGAAATTGTCCCACTGGCAGCAGAAAGATTTCCTATTCTCATTCAGTTCACTGTGAGGTCTGTCGGAATATTTATGAAGATCAGCGAAGATGTTTCTTTTTTTTTTTTTTTTTTTTTTTTTTTGCTACTTGATTTTCTTGAAAAAAGGGAACAGCCACTCAAACAATTTGCAGTTTTTGTTGCAAAAATTTCACTGAAAATCAGTCTAAAGGTTTGTTCACACTAGTGTTCGGGGACTCATTCCCCCATTCCGCTTAAAGAGGACCTTTCACGTCCTCATGTATATGCAGTTTTACATACTGCTAGAAAGCTGACAGCGCGCTGAATTCAGCACACTGCCGGCTTTCCCGGTATGTGCCCCCGGGACTGGAGATATCGGGGGTCTATATTTCACCGTTCACTGTCAGAAGGGCGTTCCTGACAGTCTAGCTGCGCTGTGAGAAACGCCCTCCCTAACTGTGCTTGTCCTCACAGCTCAGCATCATCACTGGGCTTTAAGGTAGTACTCGGCTATGGAAGAGTGCAGAGAGAAGGGGAGTTCCTTATCGCCCAGTGATGACGCTGTGCTGTGAGGAACGCCCCCTCAGTACAGGGCTATGGACGAGCACAGTTAGGGAGGGCGTTCCTCACAGCGCAGCTAGACTGTCAGGAATGCCCTTCTGACAGGGAACAGTGAAATTTAGACCCCCGATATCTCCAGCTTCGGGGCATATAACAGGAAAGCTGGCAGTGCACTGAATTCAGCGCGCTGTCGTCTTTCTAGCGGTATGTAAAACCGCATATACATGAGGACATGAAAGATCCTCTTTAAAATAATTTTTTCTCCGCCGATTTCAGGCGGAAACCCGGCGGAACCCCTTTATAGTTTATGGGGTCCGCGGATAACTGCTTTAACTGGATAGGGTTTTTCGTTTTTAGAGTCCCCAAGCGGACCCAAAGAAGAGAAACCTGAATGCTAGTGTGAACCTAGCGTTATTCATCTGAAATGGTCGTCTTTTGGAGGACAGCACATGGATTTCTACAAATTCCTTTAACGTAATTGGAACTGATTTTTAGTCTCCGAAATTTCTGCAATAAAATCTGCTGCATGAGAACATAACTGAAATTTGTCTTTACACATGCAGATATTGATCAGGTTTTGCTCAGTTTTTCTGATGAAATTTTCAAGTTAAAACCAGGTTTGGATCACAAAGGACAAATTACAGATGGTAGCACCGCTCTTTTGTAAATCTATTTAGGTTTAAAGCGAAACTAAACTGTCAGACGACTTTTGATTTTCTGGCTGTATTTGTCATTAATAAATTTTGTAATATACTTTATTAATGAATCTTGGCTCCTTTCTGCGAGATCCCGCTTCTCTCAGTGAGAGACAGAACAGCTCTCAATACAGAAGCAAGGGGAAGAGTGAAAAAATGCAGGATTTCACAGAAAGGATCCAAAATTTGTTAATAAAGTATATTACAAAATGTATTAATGACACAAATACTGCCAGAAAATCAAAAGTTGTCCGAAAGTTTAGTTACGCTTTAAAAACTGCATTGAAAGTATATCTTCTATACTTACCACCCTCTTTAAAATGCCCTTAAAGGACATGAAAGCTAGCAGTTATTCATAGTTACAATGCTTTATAAACTGTCTTTCTCTTATGCATGAAGCAAAAGTGCTTTGTTCTACACCTTTTATGTAATGTGTGGTTTACAACACCTCTAGAAAATTGTACTGTTTGTGTCTTGGTCGTAGATATACAATTCTAATTGTTCTTGTCCCTATGTCTAGAATCGGATGCATGAAAGTATGAAATTATTCGACAGCATCTGCAATAACAAGTGGTTTACAGACACCTCCATTATCCTTTTTCTAAACAAGAAAGATCTGTTTGAAGAAAAAATCAAGAGGAGTCCACTAACAATCTGTTACCCAGAATATGCAGGTATGTCTCTTAAACTGTAAAATCCAGTGTTGTACATGTCACCCAGTGTTGATTAAGAAAAATGCTTGTCTGATCCATTGGTACAAGCCCATTCTGTGTTACAGCAGTGTCTTATAGCAGCAAGACTAAACTATGCACTGTTATTTCTGGATTTATGTACAAAGATAACAAAGGCTCTGATCAAGAAACTCCGCAGCAGGGCTCAGCAGCCGACTCTAGGTTCACACTTGTGCTCGGGTCTCCGTTCTTCAGGTCCGCTTGGGAACCCGAGAAACGGTCACCCAATCCGCTTACAAAGCGCTTACCTGCAGAAGCCCGCTAACCCCATAGACTATAATGGGGTCCGCCTGTCTGCTTGCAGGACTTTTCTCTCTGCATTTTTCAAGCGGAATGGGGAACGCAATCCCCGAGCACTCATAGAGCGCAGATGTGAACCCAGCCTGAGAGCCATTTACAGATAGAGAGAGAAAGAGGATATAGATGGTCAGGAAGAGGGACTGAGTCATTAGCTTGACCAGAAAAGTGGCCTGTAACCTAGGCCTCCAACACTGAGGAGACCTAATGAGCAGTATCTGGCAAACAGAGCAAGATATTGGGTAAAACACTTCACTTAGCTTAACATACATAGACTGCAAAATTTTATCCTTTGAAATATTAAATGAATATTCCACTCTAAAACATTTATCACCTATTACCAGATTGGTGCTAACTGTAAGGTCAGTAGATGGTCCATCCACCTGATTTTCCCAGTCTCTAGAATTTGGGACACCAGTGCTAAAGGGGCCTTTATCAGTGTGTTCTCTTGATCAGCAGGGTTCCCATAAATTGGGTTGATCGTAAGTGTCGTCCTAGCAATATACAGTAACATTAAATTATGGTAATAACCCTTTGAAATGTATTATTTTAGAATTAAAAGTTGCTTCCTATGTTAACAGGTTCAAATACATACGAAGAGGCTGCCGCATACATTCAGTGTCAGTTTGAAGATCTTAATAAAAGAAAGGATACAAAGGAAATCTATACCCACTTCACATGTGCGACAGATACCAAGAACGTGCAATTTGTATTTGATGCAGTGACTGATGTCATCATAAAAAACAATCTCAAAGACTGTGGCCTTTTCTAAAACATGTCATTATATGGTAAGAGGATTCAGTGTTTCACAGCTAGAACCAACCATGCAAAGTTTTATTCGGCTACTGACCTTTTGTAGGTTGTTGTATTTTATTTTTGCAATATAAAGATGACATTTTTCCCCATTAAAAAAAAAGATATATATATAGCAGTTTTCATAGGCCTGAGTTGTAATAGAGGTTGTTGATTCAGCTTTGACTGTTGCTCATGTGTCTTTACTTGAGCTCCAATTGAAAATGTAATTCAGGTATAGCTTCCTGTTAAGCTTGGTTTACACGGTGTGTTTTTCCTCAATAACGCATTTGTTTGTGTAGAAAAACCATATGCAGTTTTTAGAAACGCATATGTGCTTTTAAACCCCACATTCACTTTTTCAGGTGCGCACATAGTTTCAATATAACAATACATGCATTTTATGGGTTTTTGAGGGGAAATGCACAGTGTATAATCAGCCCTTCAGGTTCATCTAGGCCTCAACTTGATTGATTATACAATATAATATTTCATATAGTTACTTTGTATAGGCTAAAGTAGTACATGAGTCCTATGTAATATAAGTCCATACTGGAAGTTTATTAACTTTTGATCATTAAAAATTTGTCATTTTTATTTTTGTTTCGTTTGTTTTCTTTTTATCTTCCAAGTACATGAGTTCTTGCCAAAATAAAATGTGCAATCCTGAGATCTACTTGCTACATATAATATCTTGCACGTGATACTGTGCCCACTTCAATACATTTTTTGTCCTCAAGTCACTTTAGCTTAGACCATTTCATAAAAACTGTTCACTGTGTAATAAATACCAGTATTTCATAAGACTAACAGTGATTATATCTACTCTCTCTCCTGTAGATTTCATTTGACTTCACCCTGTTATAGCTTGATGGCTTTTGGAGTGATTTAAGACTCTCAATGAACGGCGGACCAGTACTGTACTTTGCCAGTTTTATTAGCTTTATTTATGTTCATGTCTTGTAAATTTTCAGAAGTAACTGCTATTTACTAGGCCACACAATGGAGAAGGTATCTTGATTGTATGTATACTGTAATTGTAGGAATGTTATTTGTACAGACATTGAACAGAATATTTTAATAATTTGAATTGTTTAAAAAAACACAAAAAAGATCCTCTGTTTTATGAAATGCAGTTAGAGGACATTTTTTTCTCACCTGTTTAGGTTATTTAAAGAAATAATGTATATTTTTTTCCCTTTTAAGCATGCATGCTGCCTTATTCTGTGATCTGCAATGTTTCCTTGCAAGCCTGTAAGATATAAAATATATATATAATGAAGCAGAATGAAATCTGGACACCTTACAGTTGCACAATCCTGGGGCATGTAACACAGAATCATCCTGTCGGCCTGAGCCTTCACTGTGCATTTTTATTATGTAATAGTTCTCTTGCGCATTGCCTTACAGGTGGTGCCAAAACTGCATTTTTTTATACATTTAAAAAAAAAAAAATCAAATAATCTTTTATTTGTAAATAGATTTTTTCCAGGTGTTTGTCCAGAACATTTTGTGGGCTGCTGAAATGCAGACAAACATTTTGGGATTGATTACCTTATTCTTGCCGGGGGAATCCTGTACTTGGCATGCGGACCATGGCAGTACTTTGTATAGATGAGTCAGTCTGGCATTAATTAAATTCCACATACGTGCTACATTTTGGTACACCTCAGCTTTTCCATTGATATGTGCAGCCAGATGACCCTCCATTTATTCCGTTTTAATGTTTGGCTTTGTGATGCTGTCTTTGTATTTGCCTCACTCTCACTTTTCGTCTTACAGTACTATCATTCCTTCTACTTTCTTGGGTGGTATTATTTTGTAGCCCCACTGGAAATCAAGATATTCCTAAATCTTGTGAGAATTTTTTTTTTTTTTTTTTTTTAAGAGGTGAAATATTCCTGCACCTTTTTAGCCATTCTAATTTCATGTGGTTACTCACTAAGAAATCTAGTTGGACCACTTGTTCATAAGATCTTTACCCTTACCTCACTGTGGGTTGACCGTTGACTTCACAAAGAATCCATGAAACTTGTGTTGCCTCATATTTACCCAGAATTCACAAGTAACTTTTTTGTGTTGTCCAGAACATGTAAAAAATGAATTGTACTCGTTGTTACCTTCTTCATTAAAGTTTTTGTACTTCACTATATGGAATGAATTCTTGGTGATTAATAATTACTAAGGTTACAGCTGAATTCTTTGTGCCTTGAATGATTTTTTTAATTTACTTTTATTTAAATAAAATATCTGGCAGACAACCTGATACGTATTTGTTACAATGTACTGACAAAAACCATGTTGTCATCTTCACAATGTATATAGAACACAGCTTTGTTGAACATTATTGATGGGTCCCTTGACTTTCTCATGTAAAACCATGTTGCTAATGAATCTCAATAAATAAAAAAAAACAACCTTGCAGTTTTTCAGATTTTAGATCTGATCTGTTAAATGTTTAGATTTTCATTGGAGAAATATTGTTATCATGCATGAATTCTGCTTTTTTAAAGGGGAACTAAATTGAAAGCCAGAATTTCCCATGTAAATACTTACTGGAAATCAGAATGTGAGGCCAGTTCTGTTTGTTCTGGCTTTTTCATAATATATCTGCCGGAAATTACGTGGGCTGCTGCATGGCAGTCCTTGCATCTATGAGGTGACAACAGTAGATTTCCAGTTGTCACAGAGACATAATCTGGCTTCTTGTATCCTGTGGGTAACCTGTTGTAACAGTCTCCCTTTGCTGAAGCTGCTTTGGCAAACCAGTTTGATTTCTTCATGCTTTATGGTGAAAACACTTGCTGAAAAAGGCATAGTTCTTTATCTGCTTAGAACCAACTCTTAAAACTCTTGTGCAGGATTAGAAAACATGGCTGATTTCTTCATCTCAGGAAGTGACCTCATGTTTGCTATAGAATAAATGGACTGAGGTGCAGCATGGCCATGTGACCAAGGGGCGTGATGTTACTTCCTGTGAAGAAAACAGCCATGTTTTGTAATCCTGCACAACCCCTTTAAGTAATTTAAAAATAAAAACAAAAAACAATGGAGCTGATTAATTAAGAATCTGGACCACATTTTGGCATATAAATCTCAAGCCAGTGTGTTTTTTTTGTCTTTTTTTACAACACCTTCACCACTTTTCTCAAAAGTGAGTGGGGAAGGGATCGCACCACATTTATTGTCATTTATGCCACTTTTGTGGTTGTGCATCGTTGTCAATCAGGCAAATCCTCCGCTGTTGCAGGGATTATAAACACTGGCATTTAATATGCCAGTGTCTATGGATTCACTCAAATAATTGACTAGAATATGGTCATTTTTATGGTGTTATTGGACTTACTTTCCTTGTAACAGGTGGTCTACAAATAACCTGCTTTACATAGTAACCCTCTTAAATTTCAGCCAATGTACTTGTATTGAGTCAACAAAAAAGTCCTTTCTTTCAGCAGTATTCCTCAAATCAGCATAACTTAAAGGGGTTATCCAGTTTCTAAGATTGATGGCCTAGGCCAGTGATGGCGAACCTATGCCAAGCGTGTCAAAGGTGACACACATCGGTAGCTACTTATTGTGTATTTTTTACTCACCTGCCCACGCTCCTGTCCTGGCTGCCCTCTGTTATCACCTCTATACGTATGTCACGACGCTGAAGAACACTGGTGTCTTTGCACCCTGGTGGCGACAGTGGAGGGTGGCCAGGACTGGAGCATGGACAAGTGAGTAAAAATTATCGGCCACAACTCTGTGTGAGGGTGGGGGTAGAAAACGGGGTCATTTACTGTGTGGGGCCATAAATAGGGGGATCATATGCTGTGTGAGTAGGGGAGGTCATATACTCGGTCATATATTATGGGGGGGGGGCATAGAAAAAAAGTCAGAAAATACAAATAATGCAAATATCAAAAATATTACTTTTTTATTATTAGATCTACAAATATAACAAAATTATGGAGAGTACGGCACCTGAGACTGCATTAGATCACTGGTACTGAGCCAGCACGAGAGAGCTGCCCCATAGTGTTCAATCTTAGAAACCAGATAAGCCCTTTTAAAGGGGTTTTCCCATGAACAATATTTTGGAGAAAATTAAAAGTTAAATTTTTTGCAAATATTTTTTAAAAATTGAGATTTTTAAAGATTTTCTCCAACCATCTTAGTGGTCCTTTTATCTTGATAGGTTGCCAATGAACATGACCATGAATGCAGGAACTTTCTATGGCCTGGAAAAAGCAGAGTTATCTTCTTGTGCTTGCACTGTTCTTGCCTGTTTGTGTACCTGCCCGAGAAGATAATCTGGGCCACAATAAGGAATCCAAGACTGGGTTTTGGATAAGTCTAAGACCATAGAAAGTTCTTGAATTCATGGTCATATCCATTAGTAACCTATCAAGACAAAATACTGTCATCTCTGAGGTGGAGAAAAAAAAATTAACATGCTGCAAATGTTTAAATAGTTAATTAGTAAAATCTTTAACTTTTAATTTTCTACAAATTTAAGTACAGTTATTTTTCTGGAAAAATCCCCTTATTAAGAGGATTTGCCAGCATGCATCAGCTAAAAGGGTACTTATAAACTTCCTATGGTTTATTGCAGACCTGTCAGTATTATTTCTTTTTAAAGACCATTTTGTCCTATTTGATTATATCAAGCACACAGAAAATAATTTTCAATTAGAGTAGGAATAGTCACAGCACAATCAGACATCTGCCTGGTAACAAGCTGTTCACCTGTGTGTCCATCACATGACCATGGACTGATTTTTATCCACTGGAAGTAAGCAGAATGAATGATAGCAAGCAGAGATCCATGAGGAATTGATACAGAAAGTATATTAGAAAATTATATCACTTTTCTTTATACAAACAATAATATTTGTCTCTTAATATTCATCTGAAACTGGACAACCCCTAAGTAAAGTAAGGCACTGATTGATTAGCAGCTTTTCCTCCTTATTGGCTGTGCGATTTTGCACACTACTGCACAGCCAGGGAAAGCCTATAATCATTTGGTGCTTTCAATTAAAGTGTACAGTTATAAACAACTTTGCATAAATTAACAGGAAAGATGAAAACAAAAAAGTTCCATTATACCTATAGGTAAAGCATCGGCGTTTCCGTAGGTATAATTGACATGCTGTGACTTACAAAACCGCGACGGATGAGATGGGATTCGCTGTGACAGTAAAACACTACATTTTTTTCCTTGGCGTTTACACCACGTGGGGCCCCGGCTTTAAAGTGGTTTTCCCATGAAAGAAAGTTATCCCCTATCCATAGTAACAGGGGTCTTTGGTCCCCCGTTCTGACTGGAGCAGTGCACGCACCAATCCATCCATTTCAATGGAACTGCCTGAGATTAAGTTGAATTACAGTGTTCACTTGAATGCATTACCTATGCTTTTGTGGGAAAACCCCACCGTGCAACTTCAGTGCTGCATTGTTATTACTATTATTATTGTTTATTTATATGGCACCATTAATTCCATGGTGCTTTACATTTGAGGGTTTACATACGGTACACAAAATATACAAAACAAATATAATACTAACAGTGACCAACTGGCACAGTGGGATACAGGGCCCTGCCCGCAAGGGCTTACAATCTATGAGATTCTACAATCTATTGTACCTGTATATTATAGCTGCACCCTAAAGCAGTAGCAGAAGTACAGGTCTAGATCGGAAATTAGCAACTGCATGTAATTACTGCCAATTGTCAGACTTCTCCGGTATTTGCCATTGCTTCAAATGAACAGTACAGCTGCAAGCTGGCCGTATGCACTGCGTAAGGCTAAATTTACAGGACCAAGTTTCACCCGGTCCATGTTCGCCGGATTTACCAGCCTAACCTTCATGTTGGAAGCAGATTTCATGATGAGAGTTCCATGATGATAGTCTAAATGACATCTTGAAGAAAACTTTAGAGAAGTTTTGCTGTTGAACCAGAATTCTTTTAGTGGTCCTTTAGGAAACCAAAAAAAATCTTTGACAACAGAAGAGAAAATGGAAAGTGAAAAGGCTTTCTTTCAACCAATATAATCAATCCCCTCAATCTTCCTAATGACTCCTGCCTTTCTGAAGGAGGCAGATTAAAGGATCCTTAGGATAAGCCATCTGTATCTGATCGGCAATTGGCCCCTGCACTGATCATCTGGTCACTCCAGACGTTGATAGCTATACAGAGGACAATGCCAGGTGCAGAAATTAAATGAATGGGAGCAGAGCTGCACTACCCCCAAATGGCTGCTATACACTGGGTGGCGGCTTCTGCTTCCAACAGCAATCCCTGTGTAGCCTCCAATATATGGACCAGCTGATCGGTGCAGGGTTTGGGTCTCAAACCTTCAATCAATCAGATACTGATGGCCTTTCCTGAGGATGCTGAGGCTCCACATTTTGGAAAAACAGTGCTTTTTTGTATTTTTTTTTTTTTTTTTTTTTTTTAGCCAAGGCCAAGAGTGACTCCTAGCTTTGGCTCAAAAAACCGTAGCAAAATCTGCAACAACAAAAAAGATGCGTTTCCGAAACATGGGGCCTCCGCCTTAAAGTGAGTCTATCATTCGCAAAAACAGTTTTAAGCTAATGGAACGTTGGAATGGCCTTTAAAAAAGCCATTTTTCTCCTACCTTCCCTTGTTTTCTTCTCCCAGCCGATTCCAAGATAATTTGTTTCTTCATGTATGTAACTCAGCACCACGGAACACCCAGGGCGTACCTTCTCTTCGGCGAGCACCCATCGCGTCATCACTTCTTACTGCCCCTTCGGCCGTTGCGGTAACTCCCCTCTTGGTCTTCTTACTTCTCGCTCTCAGCGAATTCTTGGGACTGCGCATGCAATCGTCTGCCATTTTCCGGTGGTCTGTCACAAGAGCGTGGCAGAGCCGATTGCGCATGCGCAGTTGCAAGAATTCGCTGAGAGTAAGAAGACCAGGAGGGGAGTCACCGCAACGGACGAAGGGGCAGTGAGAAGAGATGATGCAATGGGTGTTCAAAGAAGAAAAGGAAAGCCCGGGTGCTCATTTACATACATGAAGAAACAAATTATCTTGGAATCGGCTGGGAGAAGAAAACAAGAAAAGGTAGGAGAGGAATGGCCTTTTTAAAGGCCTTTTTAAAGGCCATTCCAACGTGCCATTAGCTTAAAACTGTTTTTGCGAATGATAGACTCCCTTTAAAGAGCTTTCTCCATGTAGTGATCCACCAAAGTTAGTGGCCTGAATTTCTTTCTTATCCCGCCCACCCCAGAAGATACATGTGCATCAGAGCTTTGGATTCCAATAGAAACTCAATCCTCTTCAAAAACAAGTCTTGATCTATGTCCTCACTTCCCAACAGGAAAATGGATTCTACTTTCCAGTGTTTCTTCTAAGAAAAACCAAAAGATTGTCAGAGCAATTATAAACCTGAAAGCATTAAACAAATTTCTGATTTACGAGAAATTCAAGATTGAAATCATAAATTCCACAGTCAAGCTGTTGCCTTAAAATTTCTACATGGGGACATTAGGTCTCCAGGATAATTACTACCACGTTCTTACACATTCAGATTTACACAGCCATATTTCTCAACAGGTTTAATTTTTTTTTTTTTTTTTCCATTTCTTATATTCAGGTTATGTGCTGCAGCCAGCATCTTCGCAGAGGTCATGGTAGTAGTCACTAGTGATGGGTAGTTCATGAATGATTAGTTCAAAATAACACATTTGTGGCAAAGATAAGCTCCAATAGGCTCACTGGCATACTACTACCTCCTTTTTAGATTCTAATGCTGGAAAAGGTTATGCAGCTGTTTGAATTAGACATTCAGGATTCATTCTCCTAGGATATTAGTTCAATAGTTCGTTCTATTCAGTTAATTCACAAGTCACATAATACCTTCCCTTCCAGCCTCCTTAGGATATAGAGCTGAGTGCTGTATGGCATGCTATAGGCTGCACTGTAGATCTGTTTTCTCCACCAGGTTTTCATTAAAATCTTATGGTTTACTACTGTCTGTCATCAGACTGCTAGACAATAGTTCCAGATTATAAGATTGACACTGCTAGTGTGTGGTATAAGTGATTGTCATTATAAAACATTTAATATATCCTATCGTTAACAGAACTATACCTCATCTAAGGAATTAGTAATGACTATATAACACACTAGCTCTATGTCTCCAATTGCTTCTCAGCAAAATCCCAGAGTAAGAGAGAGAATACTACATAATAGTGCAAAATGACTGTGAAAAACGTCCATTTTTCACATCCGTCTTGCAGCCATTTTCATGGATCCCACATTCATTTGATTGTATGGAGGGATCTGTGAAAACAGACAAAAATAGAACATGACCTATATTTTGATAACGGACTATCAAAATAACGGTCATGAGAATAGCTCCCATTTACTGACATTGAGTTTAATGCTGCTGTGTGACGTTCATTGAAAAAAAAAAATAATAATAAAAAAAAAAAAATAAAAGGATGTCAGATGGCCATTAACTGTGTGACTATAGCTTTAGTGGACTAGATCACAAGGAACTAATCTCCAAAATTAGCTAGATTTCCCAGCAATAGAAGTCACAACATTCTTTCATCTAAAATGAAAACAAATAGAGTTGGGAGAACCTTTAGATCCGTTTCAGGTTTGAGTGGATCAGGACCAAGATTTGTTTTGGTACAAACTACAGCTTAAAACATAGTGTATAACACACTGTAAGGGCTCCTAGGAACCTATCTATCAAATTTCTAGCTCTTTAAGGCAAACACAGCCGAAGTTATGTGACATGTAGGTCTATAGAAAAAACGGATGGTAAGCAGTAGATACAAACTCCGAGGTTAACCATACACTGTGCCGACACTCTCTTGTACACATTTTAACATTTAAAAGACTCCAAAAATTACCCACATGATGGTTATCTAGCAAAAACCAGTGTTTTTTTTTGTTTTGTTTTTTATAGAAAAGCCCCTTTTGATGACTAGTAAGTGCTACAGGTTTGTTATTAGGGTGGGTTCACACTTGCGCTTGGAGTCCGTCCGCCGCGAATCCGACCTAAATGTCAGACAAAAGGATAGGGAAAGGATTGGGAAAGGTTTGAGATGCATTGCTTAGAAACCCATTCACTTCTATGGGTTTTTAAAGCAATGCATGGGTGTCCGATTGCACCCCCTACACTGCGAAGCGGCACACAGTGTGAATCCACCCTTATTTGGGAGACAAATTTGTGGCTGTGTGCCAAGTTAAAAAAAAAAAACAAAAAAAAAAACAAAAAAAAAAAACACCAAAAGCTCCCTTCATGGGAGCAGAATGCCACACCAACATTGTGTTGGTATTGGAAGAAGCAATGGTGGGGTTATTGGCAATGGCACTGGCAGCTACAGAATTTGAAGAAAAATTTGTGATACACTGTCAACATGCCTGCCACTTGAAAAGTGAAGTGATAAATTGACTTCATAAAAAAAAGCCACCAAAAATTGTCCCTTTATGGGAGCAGATGCGGCACCAATGAGTGACAATTACAGAATTTGAAGAAAAATTTGTGACACACCATCAGTGTGCATGGCCTGCCAGCCGAAAAAGCTTGAATAGAATCTTTTCTCTTTCAGAGTATATGACCGTGAGAACAGCAATCGGGAGCTAGAAAAGAACCTAGATTATCCTACCAGTTATCTCTGTATGGTCGCAAATGCCACATCAACATTGTGTTGACGGCGAGACAATTTACAGAATTTCAAGAAAAAAATTGGGACACCGTTAGTGTGTCTACTGCCTATTTTGCCAGCTGAAAAAGATGGACTATCTTCCAAAAGTTATCAGGTATGAATTGTTCTTCCTCTCAAATATGATACAGCACTTGGGAGCCAGAAAAGAACCTGGATTATCCTTCCGGTTATCCCTGAATGGGAGTAAATGCCACATCAACATCCATGTTGGCGGAGTGGCAATTTACATACTTTCAAGAAATGTGTGGCACACCATCAGTGTGCCTGCCATTTGAAATTTAATAAAGAATTGAGTGTAGAAAAAGGCCACTAAAAACGACCCCTTTATGGATGCACATGGGGCACCAGGTACACCGTATTCAAAATTATTATGCAAATTATATTTTTCTCTGATTTTCAAATGCCTTCCAGAGTTGCTGTTTTGATGTAACCTGACTACCACTCTCATAGATCTTTTGCTTAAGGATACTCCAAAGGTTGTCAATAGGGTTGAGGTCAGGGGAGGATAGTGGCCACACCAAGAGTTTCTCTCCTTTTATGCCAATAGTAGCCAATGACTCTCATGAGATAATGCATTGTCATGCATGAAGGTGATTTTGCTACGGAAGGCACAGTTCTTCTTTTTGTACCATGGAAGAAAGTGATCAGTCCTAAACTCTATACTTTGCAGAGGTCATGTTCACACCTTCTGGGACCCTAAAGGGGCCTCTCTTCCTATGATTCCAGCCTAAAACAGGACTCTATCACCTCGTTGCTGATGTTGCAGCCTTGTTGGGATATGGTGACCATCCACTACTCCATCCATGTGGACCATCCAGGGTTGCATGGCACTCATCAGTATACAAGACTGTTTCAAAATTAGTCTTCATTGATGTCTGGGCCCACTGCAAGCGTTTCGGCTTGTGAGCACTGTTTTGGGTGGGGGGAAAATAGTAGGTTTATGCAGAACTACAAGCCTCTGGAGGATCCTACACCTTGAGTTTTGTGGGACTCCAGAGGCAACAGCAGCTTCGAATACCTGTTTTCTGCTTTTTTAATGGTATTGTAGCAGCTGCTCTCCTAATCCGATTAATTTGTCTGGCAGAACCCTTCCTCATTATGCTTTTATCTGCACCAACCTCTCTGTTCTCTGAAGCAGCCATAAATCTCTTCATAGTACAATAATCACACTTAATTTTCGTGAAATGTCTGTTTTCATTCCTTGTCCAAGACATTGCAATATTTGACAGAGAGATCCTTTTTCTTTCCCATATTGCTTTAAACCTGTGGCCTGCTTAATATTGTGGAACATCCTTCTTAAGCAGGTTTCCTTTAATTGGGCTTACCTGCCAAACTAATTATCACAGGTGTTTGAGATTGATTTCAGTGATACAAAGAGCCCTGAGATAGAATACCACCCATGCGTTCAATTGAAAAACAAAAAATTACATCTTTATGGCACTTAAATCTGATTTGCATAATAATTTGGAACGCGCTACAGTGACAATTTAAAGAATTTCAAGAAGAATTTATGGCATATCTTCAGTTTGCCTGCCATTTGAAAAGTAATCAAGAAAAAAAAAGCCACCAAGAAGGACCCCTTTATGGGTGCACAAGCAATACCAAGTACAGTGCCTTGCAAAAGTATTTGGCCCCCTTGAACTTTTCAACCTTTTGCCACATTTCAGGCTTCAAACATAAAGATATAAAATTTTAATTTTTTGGTGAAGAATCAACAAGTGGGACACAATTGTGAAGTGGAACGAAATTTATTGGTTATTTTAAACTTTTGTAAGAAATAAAAAACTGAAAAGTGGGGCGTGCAATATTATTCGGCCCCTTTACTTTCAGTGCAGCAAGCTCACTCCAGAAGTTCAGTGAGGATCTTTGAATGATCCAATGTTGTCCTAAATAACTGATTATGATAAATATAATCCACCTGTGTGTAATCAAGTCTCCGTATAAATGCACCTGCTCTGTGATAGTCTCAGGGTTCTGTTTAAAGCGCAGAGAGCATCATGAAGACCAAGGAACACACCAGGCAGGTCCGTGATACTGTTGTGGAGAAGTTTAAAGCCGGATTTGGATACAAAAAGATTTCCCAAACTTTAAACATCCCAAGGAGCACTGTGCAAGCGATCATATTGAAATGGAAGGAGTATCAGACCACTGCAAATCTACCAAGACCCGGCCGTCCCTCTAAACTTTCATCTCAAGCAAGGAGAAGACTGATCAGCGATGCAGCCAAGAGGCCCATGATCACTCTGGATGAACTGCAGAGATCTACAGCTGAGGTGGGAGAGTCTGTCCATAGGAAAACAATCAGTCGTACACTGCACAAATCTGGCCTTTGTGGAAGAGTGGCAAGAAGAAAGCCATTTCTCAAAGATATCCATAAAAAGTCTCGTTTAAAGTTTGCCACAAGCCACCTGGGAGACACACCAAACGTGGAAGAAGGTGCTCTGGTCAGATGAAACCAAAATCGAACTTTTTGGCCACAATGCAAAACAATATGTTTGGCGTAAAAGCAACACAGCTCATCATCCTGAAAACACCATCCCCACTGTCAAACATGGTGGTGGCAGCATCATGGTCTGGGCCTGTTTTTCTTCAGCAGGGACAGGGAAGATGGTTAAAATTGATGGGAAGATGGATGGAGCCAAATACAGGACCATTCTGGAAGAAAACCTGTTGGAGTCTGCAAAAGACCTGAGACTGGGACGGAGATTTATCTTCCAACAAGATAATGATCCCAAACATAAAGCAAAATCTACAATGGAATGGTTCACAAATAAACGTATCCAGGTGTTAGAATGGCCAAGTCAAAGTCCAGACCTGAATCCAATCGAGAATCTGTGGAAAGAGCTGAAAACTGCTGTTCACAAACGCTCTCCATCCAACCTCACTGAGCTCGAGCTGTTTTCCAAGGAAGAATGGGCAAGAATTTCAGTCTCTCGATGTGCAAAACTGATAGAGACATACCCCAAGCGACTTGCAGCTGTAATCGCAGCAAAAGGTGGCGCTACAAAGTATTAACTTAAGGGGGATGAATAATATTGCATGCCCCACTTTTCAGTTTCTTATTTTTTACAAAAGTTTAAAATAACCAATAAATTTCTTTCCACTTCACAATTGTGTCCCACTTGTTGTTGATTCTTCACCAAAAAATTAAAATTTGATATCTTTATGTTTGAAGCCTGAAATGTGGCAAAAGGTTGAAAGGTTCAAGGGGGCTGAATACTTTCGCAAGGCACTGTAGTGCCAATTTACAGAATTTCAAGAAAAATTTGGGGCACGCCGTCAGTGTGCCTACTGCCTAGCTTACCAGTTGAAAAAGATGGACTATCTTCCTAAAGTGATCATGAGGTAGAAGTTGTACTTCTTCCTGTTACAGTTATCCACTCCATTGCATTTGTGATTTACTGCATGCAGTATTCATTCATCACATACTGCTGGTCAAACTGACGCAACAGCATGTGCCACAGTACCACTCAATGGGCATTTCACCTTACAACCATGAAATGAGAGAGGGGGAGTGTAAGCAATGTAAGCTTGCCCTGGAGAAGTTGGAGGCAGGAAATTGTTTAGTGCAGAGGAAATAGAACACCGCCTGGTGTTCAAGCTGTGCCTGCCCTGCACCCAGGAGGTTGCTAGGTCTTATCTGTAATAGAATCATCTCCCCCACATTTTTGTGACTCATTATAGCAATGGGATTCCTCTATGTCCTCACAATTCAAAACGTATTTCCACTTAGTGTCCCTACCAGCATAACTATTAGCAGCACACACCCTGTGCCACTACTACCTCCACCAACACTCATATCTTCCACCTCCTCTACATCCTAAAAACACTAGCTGTACTTATCCATCTCATCAAGAAAAGGAAGTATTGCATTATGAGGAATATCTCAGCAGATGTCACATGTCTACTAGAGAATGGGATCTGTGTCATTGAAGAAGACATGGTTGACAGTACAGAAAAGAAGTGTGATAACTTAAGTGTTACAACAGAGGAGGAACACACTGAAACCTGACTCAACATTTGTGTTTCACTGCTAGAAGAATGACAACACTGTGGCTACTGGTGAGACTGTCAATATCAGAAGTAGTGTTGCTGTTGCCACCCACATTCTTATTTCTTATTGTTTGTACTTGCACACGTTTCCTCGTCCCCCTTCTTTTGCCTGCTTACTTATAATAGTGAATGTCTACAATTCTGACACTGTGAATGTCTTTTTTTTAGCTGTTTTTTTTTTTTACTTCAAGAAAAATTGCAAAGCACTAAAAGGGTGGTCAGTGATAATTAAAGTAGTGTGAGTATGTGAACCCAGAGGGCGCTATCGAGCGACCCAAGGCCAGCCCTGAAAAGGCTCTCAGCCACACCTTTGGGTGGGGGCGTAACTCCAAAGGGGAGTGGTTACAGCGGCAGAGCTGCTGTTGAATCCTGCAGGAAGCAGGAACTGTGGAACCAGCCAAGGACAGAGAGAGGCGGTCTGTCCCAGAAGGGCTGGGGTCCACAGGGGACTTTTGCTGGAGCTGAGCATTAGTCAGGCTGTTCGTTGCCCCAGAGGCTAGATAGGGGTCAAGAAGTCAGTGAGTGCCCTAACTGTGGCCCAGGCTGTTTTTTGTTTTGTTATGTTGCACCTAAGCTGAATAAAGCCAGTTTACTTTACACTTGAACCGTCTGAACGCTGTCTCTCCGGCGCCCAGTACCACGAACCACTGCTGTCCGGACCAGGAGTCTGCCGCCATTTGAGACTAATTACCCCAAATTGTCACAGAAGACTTTTGTCAGTTTTTCTTTTGCTATTAAAATGGTGGCAATTTGTATGTATTTTGGGTAACCAAATAAAAAAACACCCTTAGCTAAGGCCCCACATTTCGGAAACTCAGCTTTTTTTTGATGCAGATTTTGTTGCGTTTTTTTGACCCAATTCCAGGAGTACAAAAAGTATAAGTATTTCATATATATATATATCCCATTCCTCTTGTAGCCATTCTTGGCTTTGACTCAAAAAAACGCAACAAAATTTGCAACAAAAAAAGCTGCATTTCCGCAACATGGGGCCTTAGCCTTAAACAGATTTTTCACATTTGCAGGCTGCGAGACTGTTTATTGTGTGAGCCAAAAAAAAAAACCTTAACAGACAGAGAATTTTTCAGATTAGCAGGCTGTGTCACGCTGTTTATTGGATAAACAGGAAAAAAAAATGGAAGAAATTGAGATCTTTCAGATTAGCACAGGTGGAACCAGTGTTTTGTGTTAGAACAGAAGTTTGTATGTATTTAATGAAAATAACAATTAAAATCTTGCCCAAAAACCTCTTAAGGTAAGATTTTTCACATTTTTTTTAACAGGACTGGCTTTGTCAGTTTAAACAATTTAAAAAAAAAATCTGTACATTCACAGAGTCTCAGATAAACTGATCTATTGCAAAATAGACTTAAGAGAAGATTTTTCACTAACAGGACTGACTTTGTCAGTAAAAATTATGTTAAACACACTGTGGACAGTCACAGATCAAACTTCTCTATTGCAAAACAGACAGACAAAATTGATTATTGCCAATGAAAGGGTTTTCGGTCCTTTGTCTGTATTACTACAGCAGTCTGGCTCACATAACACAGATGTTCTCCCTCATTCCCTATCACTAATCTGCCTGTAATTGATTAAATCTGACTAAACGTTGTTCTAATTTTCCTACTGCTACGATTCTCTAGCTGTATTGCAAGTTTTGTTGAACTAAGTGCTCTGTATTGCTTAAGAAAATGGAGTTATTGCTTTGGATTATGCAGTGATGAATAACACATCCAACCCTTACTTCCACCATCGCTGAAATTCCTCTTGTTCCAACCCACAGCACATTATATACTGTAAATGACATCAGTACTCCACTTACCACAGACTATTAACTATTAGGTGATGCCAAAACTTCACAGTGACTCACAGACATGTGTCTTCTACATGGTTTCATTAAAAACCAATCAATTTGGAATATTCAAGTGGAACCCAGCTTGGAATTAATCTGTTTGCCCATCTCTAAGAACAAAGTATCCCCTGCTTGGGCAATTTACTTGTCTCAACCCCTTTTCCAGTACAACCTCTTCTACACCTCAAGACTTTCTCCTCTGTGTGATGGATGCTAAACAGGGAAAAACAGAAATCAACCCAAACTAATAGAAATGCTTCCTTGGGTTCTTCTGGACTTAACCTCTTTTCTTCTACCAGAGAAACAGGATACCTTAAAAGCAAAGATATCTTCTTTTTATGTCACATTTGTTTCCATCCCCAAACCCATGATAATTCTAGGGCTACTGACCTCCACCATCCCCGTGGTTCTCTTTAACATTTTGTATCAGTCTGTGAGAAAATTCAATTAGCTCAAAATAAGAAGAGCAGAATGCCCTTAAATGTTAAAAGCTCCCTAAGCTGGTGGTTTGTGAGGAGAAAATCTCTAGAGCGCAGTCCCTTGAAGGCCAATCCCCAATAATTGGTAGCAACATCTTTTTCCATAATGCAAGGCAACGAAGATTCAGCTATGTTCAAAAGCAACCTCCAGTCTAACAGAACTGTCTTGTTTGATGTCTTGCTGTAGATCCATCACTGAAAGAATATCACATCAAGATTCTGTCATGCAATGTAATGACTGCTGCCTTTTTAAACACATGGGATCACCAGCAACTCAGATCTTCTGGGCAGAGAAAAACATCTGTTCTCTGTTGTCCATTTCAAAGGGAAAGAAAATGTGACTGTTGGTTATCTCAGCTGTTTTCCTATGAGAGAGGGAGAGTGGTAACTAAATCCAGAGCAAAATGATGTAGTAAGTTCCATACACATGTGGCCCACTTACAGACCTTGTTTACAAGAAGAAATGCCATTTTTGTGGACATAGCCTTTTAGGCTGTGTTCACACAGAGTTTTTTGGCAGTGGATTTTGACGCGGAATCTGCCTGAAAAAACTCCTCCCATTCATTTCAATGGGAGTCAGTGGCATTTTTTTTCCTCTAGCTGCTTTTTTCTGCTAGCAGAAAAAAAAAAGCAACATGACCTAACTTGCAGCAGATTCCGCCTGCGGTGTCCACGGCTCGAGCCGCGCTCCTGATTAGGCCCATTCATTCAGGTGTAGTCAGGAGCGGTTAGCCGCGTTGGAATGCTGATGCACGACATCCGAATCCCGTCGTGGCTGACTGTGGTGAAAACTCCGGGGGCGGAAAATTTTCCACCGTGTGAACACAGCCTTACAGTCTAAAGATATTTAGCACCCAGCATCAGCCACTGTGATAAATCTGGCATATTTTCAGACTGACTTTCTAAGTATCCACTGTCTAACTATTAGTAAATCCAGGCCACAGTCTATAAATTTCACTGCCAACAGAAAGTAGTCCTTCCCTACTATTGTGCAAACCTCAATTTTTCAAGAAAGAAGAGGACCTCTACAGCTTGGACGTTTGTGAATGCATCCTGGCTCCAGAGGTCAGAAGGTCAGACCATTGTTTGATTCAGTTCCAGGGCAACCAAGCTGAAAACAAGTCTACATCTGTAGGTTTAAAGGCTCATTCTACTAGGGCAGTATTAACGTCCTGGGCAGAGGGTGCTTCTGTTTCAATCAAGCAGAATTGTAGGAAGCCTCCTTTTCAGGCATTATAAAAATGGACGTAGTTTGAAATGAGGACCTTTCATGCTGAATTAAAGTCCTTTCTGCAGGTTCATTATTTCTTGGCATGTATTAATTTTCTTATTGCAATATTTTGATATATTGTTCCTTACTGGAGATCGTGTGGAGGATGGGCATTTTCTTATGGTTCCATGTTGTTTTCTTTTTTATTCAAAGTTTTTATTGATTTGATATTAACAGTGGTGAAAACAGATACAAACAGTGGCAAGGAACAATTGATAATGAATACACTGTAATAAGTTTCAGTAGCGCTGACAAGCAAAGTAAAGTAAGATATAATAGCTCAACGCATGTGTAGTGAATAACATATCAGTACTATATAAAGACCATATAGGGTCTTTGATCTTCACCACTAATGGTAACTTTAAAATGGGGGGGGTCATTGGGATGGGAAACGAGGTAGGTAGAATTGGCAGCTAGTAGAGGAGTAAGCAAGGGTAGGGTCGGATGAAGCAAATGAGACAAGGAAAGAGTAGGACGAGAAAGAGGAAAGCAGAGATAAAGAAAAAGAAGAAAGAAAGCCAAAGAAGAAGAGAGAAGGTACCAGCAGCCAGAAAATCAGTAAATATTTCTGGAAGAGCCAGAGGACTCTTGATGTAGTAAACCACAGTTGATGTGCGCCACCATAAAGACAGCTAACCTCAGGTGTTACAGGTACAGATCAGGTCTGGACAGAAGGTGGCATATTGGACAATCTCTTGGAATATGACAACCACGGGGTCCAAACTTTCAAGAAGCAATCATGGGTCCTGGTCATCCAGCTCATGAGTTCTTCGAACCGAGCTATTTCTTGAACCTTACTCTTTCATAATGAAACAGGGGGTGTTCCATGTTGCTTTCTGTTCCTAGGAAGGCAGGGAATCCCGAAAGAGTAATTTTGATTTTTCTTGATCAAAGATTTAAAGAGGACCTTTCACGTCCTCATGTATATATGGTTTTACATACCGATAGAAAGCTAACAGCGCGCTGAATTCAGCGCGCTGTTGGCTTTCCCGTTATATGCCCCGGGGCTGGAGATATCGGGGGTCTAAATTTCACCATTCACTGTCCATAGCCGAGTACTGTCAGTGATGACGCTGAGCTGTAAGGAACGCCCCCCCAGTAAAAGTCTATGGACTAGTACTGTCAGGGAGGGCGTTCTTCACAGAGCAGCTAGACTGTCAGGAACGCCCTTCTGACTGTGAACGGTGAAATTTAGACCCCCGATATTTCCAGCCCTGGGGCATATAACGGGAAAGCCAACAGTGTGCTAAATTCAGCGTGCTGTCAGCTTTCTAGCGGTATTTAAAACCACATATACATGAGGACGTGAAAGGTCCTCTTTAAAGGGAGTCTGTCAAAAGTAAATTTGTTATAACTATAACTGCCTCTGTTACTCAGCTTTGGGGCCCCATTTTCATATCAATCACCATTTTATTCATAGGCAAATGGGGGGATGTACTTTGGTGTGTGACTTAGTTTGTCTGGGTGTTTCTCGCAGTTCTAGATTTCCAAGAAAATCACTTTCTCCTCATTTGTATTTGAATAAAATAGTGATTTACATGAAAATGGAACTGTAAAGCTAAATAACAAGGGCATATTTGGAAACTGTAGAACTAACTCTACATGGTCTTGTGATTAGGCTTATAACCAATTTACTCCTGACAGACTCCCTTTTTGCCACTCTATACAGCTGTAAATATATTGCATCATAACATGGTGTGGATGGGATTAGCCAGAATCCCATCCACTGTGCAGGTACTGTAAAACGCTGCGTTTTTGCAATGTGGGGTTTCAGCCTAAGGCAGTTTTTCCTAAATCTACCACAATGTACTTTTTTGCTGGACAACATTTCAATAATATGGCAAATTCATCATGAACAAAATCCATTTCCATTGCTTTAGTACAATTTTTTTTAACAAAGTCCAAAATAAGTAAGCTGAAAAGCACAACACTTTTCTTTCCTTTGTAACTTAATGGAATATACACAGTCTTCTTGGCCAACACTTTTCTCAACAGCTAAACCAAGGTCAAATTGGATACCAAGTTTTTAAGGCATATTGAGGTTTAATTTACTTGGAGGTTGGTATGTGGAGATAAAAGCTAAATTGGGTAGCTTTGGAAGGTTTGTGTTACAAACATGTTGATTTTTAACAACGTACCAACATTTTCCTAATGTGAGAGAAAGATCTGGATATAGGTTGCTGTAACTCATTAACCATGAGACCTGTTTATCTTACACTGTAGATCCAAATACACTTTAGATACCTGTAAGTCAACAGCTGTTTTTCCCAGTAACTACATATACATGCATATGTTATTAATGAGAGGGCTGTAAGCCACTGCCAGGCACACCTAAACGTGGCTAAATCTAATCTGAGAATAAAGGATCATGCAGTGTTTTAGGAAATATCATGACATTATATACACTGCCTTGCAAAAGTATTCATACCCCTTGAACTTTTGCACATTTTGTCACTTTACAACCACGAACTTAAATGTATTTTATTGAGATTTTAAGCGATAGACCAAAACAAAGTACCACATAATTGTGAAGTGGAAAAAAAAATGATCAAGAAAAACAAAGTCTCAAAACATATATAAAAATATATATTTATTAATAAATATATAATAAATAATACATGAAAAATAATTAGTTTAATGATATAAATGGTACAAACAGACATAGATGAAACATAACACAAGACACATGTGACACCTCCTGAGGAAGCTTTTTTGAGGTGTTTCTATGCATACCTTCTTGTGTGCACTGGGGCTCAACTTTACTATTTTTATGGCTTCATTTTTGCACTTATTTACTGATCTATTTGACATGATTTCCACCTACTGCTGTTTGTATTTATTTATTTAATATATGGTACATATTAGTATTTAGAGGTATGTGGATAGTGCCTTAATATTGCATTACCATACATTTTCTTGCCTATGTGGTATAGAATGTTTTCGTGGTTTGGGTGATTCCCTGCTTTGATATCTATATATGGTTTACATTTGATTGTGGACCTGGTGCTATATTATTTAATTAATATCCTGGGCCATATATATTGTCATCTTTACATCTTGTATGCAAATTACTGTTGAGCCTCTTTATGTGACACGTGTTTTGTGTTACGTTTCATCTCTGTCTGTTTGTGCCATTTATATCATTAAACTAATTATTTTTCATGTATTATTTATTAGATTTTTTATTAATAAATATATATTTTTATATATGTTTTGAGATTTTGTTTTTCTTGACCATTTTTTCTTTTTTTTGGTGTTTAACATTTATCTTGTGATCACGAGTACATGGAGGGTCTTTTTGGTTAGCGGAAAAAAAATGATACATGGTTTTCAAAATTTTAATCAAATAACAATCTGATGTGTGATGTGCAAAAGTATTCAGCCCCCCTATACTCTGATACCCCTAAATAAAATACAGTGCAATCAATTGCCTTCAGAAGTCACTTAATTAGTTAATAGAGTCCAGCTGTGTGTAATTTAGTCTCAGTATAAATACACCTGTTCTGTGAAGGCCTCAGTGGTTTGTTAGAGAACACTAGTGAACAAACAGCATCATGAAGACCAAGGAACTCACCAGACAGGCCAGAGGTAAAGTTGCAGAGAAGTTTAAAGCAGGGTTAGGTTATAAAAAAAACATATCCCAAGCTTTGAGCATCCCAAAGAGCACTGTTCAATCCATCATCCAAAAATGGAAAAAGTATTATACAACTACAAACCTACCATGGCCGTCCACCTAAACTGATAGATTGAGCAAGGAGAGCACTTGTCAGAGAAGCAGCCAAGAGGCTGCAGAAATCCACAGCTCAGGTGGGAGAATCTGTCCACAGGACAACAATGAGTTGTGCACTCCACAAATCTGGCCTTTATGGAAGATTGGCATAAAGAAAACCATTGTTGAAAGAAAGACATAGAAAGTGCCATTTGCAGTTTGGCACACGACATATAGGGGACACAGCAAACATGTGGAAGAAGGTGCTCTGGTCAGATGAGACCAAAGTTGAACTTTTTAGCCTGAATGCAAAGCGCTATGTGTGGCAGAAAAGTAACACTGCTCATCACTCTGAACACACCATCCCCACTGTGAAACATAGTGATGGCAGCATTATGGTTTGGGCCTGCTTTTCTTCAGCAGGGACAGGGAAGCTGGTCAGAGTTGATGGGAAGATGGATGGAGCTAAATACAAGGCAATCCTGGAAGAAAACCTGTTGGAGGCTGCAAAAGACTTGAGACTGGTAAGGAGATACACCTTCCAGCAAGACAATGACCCTAAACATACAGCCAGAGCTACAGTGGAATGGTTTAGATCAAAGAATATTCATGTGTTAGAGTGGCCCAGTCAAAGTCCAGACCTAAATCCCCCTGAGCATCTGTGGCAAGACATGAAAATTGCTGTTCACAGATGCTCTCTATCCAATCTTGTTGAGCTTGAGCTATTTTGCAAAGAAGAATGGGCAAAAATCTCAGTCTCTAGATGTGTAAAGCTGGTAGAGACATACCCCAAAAGACTTGCAGCTGTAATTGCAGCGAAAGGTGGCTATACAAAGTATTCATATATTGGGTCTGAATACTTTTGCACGTCACATTTTTCAGATTTTTATTTGATTAAAATTTTGAAAACCATGTATAATTTTCATTCCACTTCACAATTATCTGCCACTTTGTGTTGGTCTATCACTTAAAATCTCAATAAAATACATTTACAGTGGGGGAAAAAAGTATTTAGTCAGCCACCAATTGTGCAAGTTCTCCCACTTAAAAAGATGAGAGAGGCCTGTAATTGACATCATAGGTAGACCTCAACTATGAGAGACAAAATGAGAAAACAAATCCAGAAAATCACATTGTCTGATTTTTAAAAAATTTATTTGCAAATTATGGTGGAAAATAAGTATTTGGTCAATAACAAAAGTTCATCTCAATACTTTGTTATATATCCTTTGTTGGCAATGACAGAAGTCAAATGTTTTCTGTAAGTCTTCACAAGGTTGGCACACACTGTTGCTAGTATGTTGGCCAATTCCTCCATGCAGATCTCCTCTAGAACAGTGATGTTTTGGGGCTGTCGCTGGGAAACACCGACTTTCAACTCCCTCCAAAGGTTTTCTATGGGGTTGAGATCTGGAGACTGGCTAGGCCACTCCAGGACATGGAAATGCTTCTTACGAAGCCACTCCTTCATTGCCCTGGCAGTGTGCTTGGGATCATTGTGATGCTGAAAGACTCAGCCCGGTTTCATCTTCAATTCCCTTGCTGATGGAAGGAGGTTTGCACTCAAAATTTCACGATACATGGCCCCATTCATTCTTTCATGTACACGGATCAGTCGTCCTGGTCCCTTTGCAGAGAAACAGCCCCAAAGCATGATGTTGCCACCCCCATGCTTCACAGTAGGTATGGTGTTCTTTGGATGCAACTCAGCATTCACTCTCCTCCAAACACGACAAGTTGTGTTTCTACCAAACAGTTCTACATTGGTTTAATCTGACCATATGACATTCTCCCAATACTCTTCTGGAACATCCAAATGCTCGCTAGCAAACTTCAGATGGGCCCGGATATGTACTGGCTTAAGCAGGGGGCACGTCTGGCACTGCAGGATCTGAGTCCCTGACGGCATAGTGTGTTACTGACAGTAGCCTTTGTTAGATTAGTCCCAGGTCATTCACTAGGTCCCCCCGTGTGGTTCTGGGATTTTTGCTCACCGTTCTTGTGATCATTTTGATCCCACAGGGTGAGATCTTGCGTGGAGCCTCTGATCGAGGGAGATTATCAGTGGTCTTGTTTGTCTTCCATTTTCTAATTATTGCTCCCACAGTTGATTTCTTCACACCAATCTGCTTGCCTATTGCAGATTCAGTCTCCCCAGCCTGGTGCAGGTCTACAATTTTGTTTCTGGTGTCCTTCCACAGCTCTTTGGTCTTAACCATAGTGGAGTTTGGAGTGTGACTGTTTGAAATTGTTATCAGTATAAAAGACACCTGTCCGCAATCTCAAACAGGTGCCATTACTACAGGTAATGAGTGGAGGACAGAGGAGCCTCTTAAAGAAGAAGTTACAGGTCTGTGACAGCCAGAAATCTTGCTTGTTTGTAGGTGACCAAATACTTATTTTCCACCATAATTTGCAAATAAATTCTTTAAAAATCAGACAATGTGACTTTCTAGATATGTTTTCTCATTTTGTCTCTCATAGTTGAGGTCTAAGTATGATGTCAATTACAGGCCTCTCTCATATTTTTAGTGGGAGAACTTGCACAATTGGTGGCTGACTAAATACTTTTTTTTCCCCACTGTAAGTTTGTAGTTGTAAGGTGACAAAATGTGAAAAAGTTCAAGGGGTATGAATACTTTTGCAAGGCCCTGTAGTCATCCTGTTGACTTGCAAAGTGGGGAAAAAAGTATTTAGTAAGCCACCAATTGTGTAAGTTCTCCCACTTAAAAAGATGAGAGAGGGCTGTAATTGACATCATAGGTAGACAAAATGAGAAAACAAATCCAGAAAATCACATTGTCTGATTTTTAAAGAATTTATTTGCAAATTATGGTGAAAAATAAATATTTGGTCACCTACAAACAAACAAGATTTCTGGCTCTCACAGACCTGTAACTTCTTCTTTAAGAGGCTCCTCTGTCCTCCACTCATTACCTGTAGTAATGGCACCTGTTTGACATTGTTATCAGTATAAAAGACACCTGTCCATAACCTCAAACAGTCACACTCCAAACTCCACTATGGTGAAGACCAAAGAGCTGTGGAAGGACACCAGAAACAAAATTGTAGACCTGCACCAGGCTGAGAAGACTGAATCTGCAATAGACAAGCAGCTTGGTGTATAGAAATCAAATGTGGGAGCAATAATTATAAAATGGAAGACATACAAGACCACTGATAATCTCCCTCGATCAGGGGCTCCACGCAAGATCTCACCCCGTGGGGTCAAAATGATCACAAGAACGGTGAGCAAAAATCCCAGAACCACATGGGGGGACCTAGTGAATGAACTGCAGAAAGCTGGGACTAACGTAACAAAGGCTACCATCAGTAACACACTATGCCGCCAGGGACTCAGATCCTGCAGTGCCAGATGTGTCCCCCTGCTTAAGCCAGTACATATCCGGGCCCGTCTGAAGTTTGCTAGAGAGCATTTGGATGTTCCAGAAGAGAATTGGGAGAATGTCCTATGGTCAGATGAAACCAAAGTAGAACTGTTTGGTAGAAACACAACTCGTCGTGTTAGGAGGAGAGTGAATGCTGAGTTGCATCCAAAGAACACCATACCTACTGTGAAGCATGGGGGTGGCAACATCATGCTTTGGGGCTGTTTCTCTGCAAAGGGACCAGGACGACTGATCCGTGTACATGAAAGAATGAATGGGGCCATGTATCGTGAGATTTTGAGTGCAAAATCAGCAAGGTCATTAAAGATGAAACGTGGCTGGGTCTTTCGGCATGACAATGATCCCAAGCACACTGCCAGGGCAATGAAGGAGTGGCTTCGTAAGAAGCATTTCCAGGTCCTGGAGTGGCCTAGCCAGTCTCCAGAACTCAACCCCATAGAAAAGCTTTGGAGGGAGTTGAAAGTCCGTGTTGCCCAGTGACATCCCCAAAACATCACTGCTCTAGAGGAGATCTGCATGGAGGAATGGGCCAAAATACCAGCAACAGTGTGTGCCAACCTTGTGAAGACTTACAGAAAACGTTTGACCTCTGTCATTGCCAACAAAGGATATATAACAAAGTATTGAGATGAACTTTTGTTATTGACCAAATACTTATTTTCCACCATAATTTGCAAATACATTTTTTAAAAATCAGACAATGTGATTTTCTGGATTTGTTTTCTCATTTTGTCTCTCATAGTTGAGGTCTACCTATGATGTCAATTACAGGCCTCTCTCATCTTTTTAGGTGGGAGAATTTGCACAATTGGTGGTGGACTAAATACTTTTATTCCCCACATTATATGCACCTAAGGTTGTTTATTACCTGTTCACAATGGAATATCACCTGTGTTTGTAAGGCCAAATGCTTGTTTCTAATTCCTCCATACACATACACACTGGGCTTGGCCAAGCATGCATGTGCTTTCAAAACAGAGAGTAAGCTGCTGCCATGTTCCATCTTTCTGAGAACAGAAGGATGAGGCATGTTAAAATTCAAACCAAAATTGGTGGGTTCAGTCTATGGCCACTTTAAGCAAATGTAGTTGTAAATGGTTACTTTATTATCCTACATCTACTCTCAGAAACAGCCTTTATTCCGCTGATACCACTGCATTTACTTATTTGCCCAACATTAATATGAAAGGCACACTGTGTATACTACTGATCTGTAAATGCACATTTGTTGCCTTAAATTATATATGCAGAATAACATGATTAGAGTTCTGTCAAGGGAACCTGGTCCCCTTGGAGATGTAAGATACATAGAAACATTCCTAAGAGACTAAATGTTTCCTTGTAAACAATAAGTTAGAGATGTCAAACTAGTATTTATGTTTCTTAGTTTTACAGCTGTGTACCAACGTGCTAAAATCCATCTGAATGAGACTGCAGCCACTAACTCATCCAATTAATATTAGCAATATGAAGGTTCTGAATGTTCCTAAAATATGACTTATCTAGTGGAGATTGATTTCTTTAAGAAAATAACATGACTTAAATAAGACATACAGGATGTTCTTGGAGAACACAAACCATATAATCCTGTAGTTATTAAATGTATTTAACAGCTAATCCCTTCGCTGAACATACAGACTTTTTCTAAAAAGTGTAAAGAAAGCAGAAAATCTCATCATTGCATTCTTATATTTCTGCCTGAATATACTTTTGAATTAAACTTTGTCTTTTTTGTCAATCTTTTGCTTCCTGTTATCAGTCAGTTTGACACTTATTACTCTTTTCCTGCATAAATGATGTGAAAAAGAGCATCTGTTATGTATCAGTGAACAGATTGCATTTCTGTCATGTTTTTTTTTCTTTTCTTCCCTTTACCCCTCTACTAATTTTATATTCTACTAGGTTTATAAAGGGAAACAAATATCCAGTTTTTAAAGGGACCTTGACAGGAGCTTTGTGCTGTCTTAACCACTCACAGGCTCCCTCAATACTCATTGACACAGAGAGAAAACATTGTTTAAAATAGCCAGTAATGAGGAAAAAAAGTCTGCTGGGCCTGGGCAGATATCTCTGGCTTCTCCCTACCCGATTCAGCTTGATTTTCAGTTCTCTCCCTATACCCAATGAGGAGGAGCTACCCAATGGACACTTGTTCAGCTCTTTGTAAAACTGTTTTCCCTGAAACTTAAAACATACAGTGAAGGAAATAATTATTTGATCCCTTGCTGATTTTGTAAGTTTGCCCACTGACAAAGACATGAACAGTCTATAATTTTAAGGGTTGGTTAATTTTAAAAGTGAGAGATAGAATATCAAAAATAAAATCCAGAAAATCACATTGTATAAATTTTATAAATTTGTTTGCATTTTGCAGAGAGAAATAAGTATTTGATCCCCTACCAACCATTAAGAGTTCTGGCTCCTACAGACCAGTTAGACGCTCATAATAAACTCGTTACCTGCATTAAAGACAGCTATCTTACATTGTCACCTGTATAAAAGACTCCTGTCCACAGACTCAATTAATCAGTCAGACTCTAACCTCTACAACATGGGCAAGACCAAAGAGCTTTTTAAGGATGTCAGGGACAAGATCATAGACCAGCACAAGGCTGGAATGGACTACAAAACCATAAGTAAGACGCTGGGTGAGAAGGAGACAACTGTTGGTGCAATAGTAAGAAAATGGAAGAAATATAAAATGACTGTCAATCGACATCGATCTGGGGCTCCATGCAAAATCTCACCTCGTGGGGTATCCTTGATCATGAGGAAGGTGAGAGATCAGCCTTAAACTACACGGGGGAAACTTGTTAATGATGTCAAGGCAGCTGGGACCACAGTCACCAAGAAAACCATTGGTAATACATTATACCGTAATGGATTAAAATCCTGCAGTGCCCGCAAGGTCCCCCTGCTCAAGAAGAATGGATGGAGCCATGTACTGTAAAATCCTGAGTGACAACCTCCTTCCCTCTGCCAGGACATGGGTTTTGGCTGGGTCTTCCAGCAGGACAATGACCCAAAACATGCAGCCAAGGCAACAAAGGAGTGGCTCAAAAAGAAGCATATTAAGGTCATGGAGTGGCCTAGCTAGTCTCCAGACCTTAATCCCATAGAAATATGGAGGGAGATGAAGCTCCGAGTCGCCAAGCGACAGCCTCAAAATCTTAATGATTTAGAGATGATCTGCAAAGAGGAGTGGACCAAATTCCTCCTGACATGTGCGCAAACCTCATCAACTACAAAAAACGTCTGACTGCTGTGCTTGCCAACAAGGGTTTTGCCATCAAATATTAAGTCTTGTTTGCCAGAGGTGTCATATACGTATTTCTCTCTGCAAAATGCAAATAAATTTATAAAATTTATACAATGTGATTTTCTGGATTTTATTTTTGATATTTTATATCTCACTGTTAAAATTAACCTACCCTTAAAATTATAGACTGTTCATGTCTTTGTCAGTGGGCAAACTTACAAAATCAGAAAGGGATCAAATACTTATTTCCTTCACTGTAGATCTTTGTAATGAAGTATTCTGTCAGCATTTCATACCTCCAATGGGTATAGCAGCATGAATCTACTGACAGGTTTCCTTTAACTGTGAGCCATGTTATCCATGTATCCATGTATGCTTTACTTAAAGAGGTTATCCACTTTCTATTCTTGATGGCTTACCCTTAGGATAGGCTATCAATATCACATTTGCGGAGGCCTGACAGATGGGACCCCCACAGACCAGTTGTTCCGGGACAGGAACATGACCGTACAAAGTGTAACAGTGGGTTTGGGTACTGCCCCACAGACTTAGCAGCGAGTGACTAGCGTGGCTCCCAGCATGTAAACATTACCAGGAGTCACTCTGTTCCAGAACAACTGATATGCAGAGATTCCATCAGTTGGACCCGCACATATGTGATATTGATTGCCTATCCTAAGGATAGGCCATCAAAAATAGAAAATAGATAACCCATTTAAGCCTATGCTGTAGATGTTATTGTTGTTAATGTTTATGTATGACATCACATTCAAAAACAAAAAATGTATGTTTTGTATGGGAGGCACAAATACTGCCTCACAGTATAAAGGAGATTAAATGACTTTTCAACTGCAAATTGTAAAACCAGCATTAAAGGGGTTTTCTGAGGTCATTGATATTAGTTGACTTCCTGCACCCCCCACAGAACTGATGTTTAAAGGGACTGCAAAACCACGTTCATTAGTTACATGGCCTTTTTGCAACTCAGCCCCATTTAAATGAATGGGATCAAACTGTAATATCAAGCTCAGATGCTACATAATGTACAGTGCTGTACCCAGTATACAATGAAGATTCCATAGCATTAACCTGAATATCGGCGTGCTGGAGCCTCTTTATACAGGTGGATCGGTGGGAGTTCCGGTTGTCGGACCCACACTGATTTCTTATTGATGACCTATTCTCACACAGGTTATTAATAAAAATTAACTGGACAATCCCTTTATCAATCCAAGAATTACCTAGTCCTGGATACTATTGCAGCTGTATATGGGATTAGGATTTTTATTCATTCTCTAAATGTGCCCACTCATGGACAGCTTGCAAAGATTTTTACATGTGAAAAAAATTAAAACACAAGGGGCAAATTTATCAAGTCTATTCTGAAAACCTCCAGGTTTGAAACTTTGTACATACCATTTTTTATGCAACTTTCCAAAAAGGGGGCTGTGGTGAGGGTGTGTTGTGAGCCCAGCCAGATTTATCATCATTTTCACCTATGTAGATTTCTGTAGTCACCACATGAACTGTCTGAGGATGCGCCTAAGGTGACTGCTCTGCTTCAGCAGGGGTTATCAAGATGTCACTATATAATATCCAATTCTCAATATTTGGTACAGTTGCAAACGTTTTCTCCTCCCATAAAGCTAATATTAATCCTTTTGAGGTTTGGTAATCCTCTTACATTAAATTAACTTTAGGATTTGGATTAGAGACATTTAACCATGCAACATTTTTAGTTATCCTGGTCTGAAAATATAATATCAGAGGCCCTAGACTTGCAAGTATAGTCAGTCTGTAAGTTTATTTTCAGTGTGCACATAGAGATAACAAGGCATGAATTACTGCATTAAACACATTTTAGAAAATAAGTTGATTTTGGTTAGTTTCCCTTCAAGGAGCTTTTTTGCTAGTTTATGGCGATATGGAGAGTGTGACTTTGTCAGTGCATATTCTCATCTTTGAATTCCAATGAGGAAACTCTTCATGCTTTGTGTTAACTGTAATAGCATGGTTTTAAAAAAAATAAAAAATGTTTTATTTTTTTGCATTGTAAAGTAAGAAAATGTTAAATATTTAACTTTCCTGCTGATCACTTACATTTTTGGCTGGTAAACTATGAAGCATCAAGGCTTATCAGTGT
This sequence comes from Leptodactylus fallax, assembly GCA_947044405.1. Taxonomy (NCBI): domain Eukaryota; kingdom Metazoa; phylum Chordata; class Amphibia; order Anura; family Leptodactylidae; genus Leptodactylus; species Leptodactylus fallax. The sequence goes on along the minus strand of CAMRHE010000001.1, from coordinate 5,533,356 downwards.
GTAAACAGTGAATGCTGACAGTCACTGCACCCATAACACTTCACATGGGGTCAGTTTTAACCATTCACTTTCAGATACAGGCGGAATGCGCTGAAAGCTTACAGCACCAATACAGAAGACTCATGTGACAGCCACCACGGTCACTTTAGTGCTATGGAATAGTCAAGTTTACACTCTAGCACCATGGGCAGTGGAGAGCCTGAAATTGGAGTGGATCCCACAGTAAGAAATTAGTGAAATTATGAACTTCCATGGCAGTACTCAGCATTTTAGACCATTTTAGAGTTTTGAATATAATCATAATAATAATGAGTTTTATTTATATAGAGCCAATATATTCCGCAGCACTTTACAAATCGTAGGGTTCATGTCCAGACAAAATGAGACATTACAGAGTAATAAATCACACAATAGTTCACACTATAGAAGGGAGGGCTTACAATCTACGAATTTTATCAGTTTTATGCTTCGTTCACACCTGCGCTTGAGTCCGTCTGCTGCCAATCCAAGTGAAAATCTCGGGGAACAGGATTGGCAACGGATACCGACAGGTTAGCAACGCATTGGTTAAAAACCCATTCATTTGAATGGGTTTTTAAAGCAATGCGCGGGTGTGCGCTTACACACTCTGCACTGTGAAGCCATTTTTTTTCGTCAGACACGAAGTCCTGCATGTCCGACTTTGTTTCCGACGAAAAAAAAAAGGATTCGCAGCGCAGAGGGTGTAAGCGCACACCCGCGCATTGCTTTAAAAACCCATTCAAATGAATGGGTTTTTAACCAATGCATCGATAACCTGTCGGTATCTGATGCCTATCCTGTTCCCCGAGATTTTCACTCGGATTGGCAGCGGACGGACTCAAACGCAGGTGTGAACACACCCTGAATTGCAAAATGAGACAAAATAGGGTCAAATTAAATAATTGATGGGATTTTTTTTTATGTTTTTTGTTTCTTACAGATTTTGTCTTGACGGCGTTCACTATGCAGCCAAAAAGACAAGTCAACTGTATGCTATGGGTCAATACAATTCCAGGGATACCAAGTTTACATATATATTACATTTTAACCCCTTAAAAAAATCCAAAACTTCACAAAAAAAATTACAATTCTTGGAGTTGTCATTTTCTGACACCCGTAACTTTTTTATATTCCCGTGTATGGGGATGCATAAGCTGTCTTTTTTTTTTTGCAGGGACAGGGGTACATGTCTGATGTTTTGATCGCTTTTTATTCAAATTTTTATGGGAGGTGAAATGTTGAAAAAAAAAAATTTTTTGTCTCTTGATTTTTTTTCCTGCCACAGCGTTCGCTGTATGGGAAAAATAATTTTATATGTTTCTAGACCAGACGTTTTTGGACATGGCAATATATAATATGTTTATATATGCTTTTGTTTATTTATTTTTATTTCAAATCTTGGGAAAGGGGGGTGATTTGAATGAATAGTTTTTTGTAGTTTTTTAATATTTTAACTATTTTATTTCCCCCCCCCACCCCATGGGGGCTTGAACCTGCAATCTTTTGATTGCATGTCTCATAGACTGCAATACAACTCTATTGTAGTCTATGGGACTTTTTCTATATATCTATTAAGGCTGGTCATAGACTTCGACATAGATATATTCCTATGACAGGCCTGGGAGCCTTCATTGTAACATGACATTTCCCGCAATCTAGTCATGCCAGAGCTGCACCGGTAAAGGTATGGGGCTGGTCCTGGAAAGTATGAGGCTGGTTCTGGGGTGTTTTTTGTTTTTTTTAACTTTGGGAGGCCGTTTCGCAATGCAATGGCCGCGATCAGAGTGAACTCTGATCAAAGGCATTAGCTCCGGATTTCCTCTGTACAATACAGCTGCAGCAGAGTGCCCGCCATATTTAAAGATCCAACATCTGCCATAATAGTATGTGGTTAAAATAGATCGGCCACATTTATGCCAGTGTCTAGGTCATAACCACAGTAGTAAATCTGGGCCAATTTGTGTTGTCTGCGGTCTCTCCATGTCCAGAGACTTTTTGCTGAAATCCTCCAAGCAGACAAATACAGGAATGACTGTAATTGCATTCCTCAATGTCTTTTCTTGGGAGCTAAACTACTATGGTATATTGCTAGGTGTATGTTCCTAGTGTGCTCAAAGATTTTGTACTGCAGTACATGGAGTCCCTCCAGTGCCATAATTTTCTATTAGAGATATTCTTCCCTGGAAACAATACCTCTATAATAAGCATTCTGAGGGAACATGGCAACATTTTTCTTCATTCAATTCTCTGTTAATTTTACGGAAAGAATCCATAGAATCAGAGATATAGAAATGTATATTATATACCCTTCTGAAAATGTCAGAATATAGTTTAAGGGACATACAATATGATATGACCATGTGGATGGAGACTTAAACTTTTTATTATATTTGTTTTTTCCGAAACTGAGATGATGCAAAAAATGGTCAAATTCATCTTAATGAGGCTAGGAGAAATCCATGCACATCAAGTCTTTATTAATACATTTTTAATACTTTATTTTTTTATCCACTCCTGGTTCGTACTAAACAAGCAAATCATGCAAAGCTGCACTATGTGAATATATACAAAGGTTGAACAATTGGTGATATTGCTATGTACAGAGGTTCAGAGGTTTGTCAAGTTAGGGTTACTACCATATAATTATGTACCCCTACATTACGGCTATTGAAGTTTTTTAAGCCACACAATTAAATCATTACAGAATGTAACACTGACACATAATCTTGACAAGAAAGCAGCAGCTACCTGAGAAAATGAATGGGAGAGTCCTGACTCATTTACTTTATAACAGCAATAATATGCTGACAGCAGCGCTTTTTGTGTTTGTAGCCTATGGTATTGTTAGGGTATGACAGCAGTTTATCATTAATGAATGGAAACATAAACCTTAAAAATTAAAAATGGAAATCTCAGCTACAACAGGCAATTCATATCTCCAGAAGCTCACAATTGCCTGTCTTTGTGATACCATCCAAAAAAAATTATGCTTTTATTTATATAAAATTACTGAGACACAATCTAATTTTTTTTTGTTTAAATAAAAGAGTAAAATAAATATTGTAGTATGACTGTTTAAGGGAACCTTGTCATGTCATGTGTAGTCCTTCTGCTCCACACAAACCGGTGTGGAGCAGAAGTTCCAGTATAACCTGCCATTTATTCATTTATTTCCCTTTTTATGCTTAGGAGTCTATTGATGGTGTGTGTGTGTGGGGGGGAAGTCCTACTCAGTGACTTAAATTATATTAATAAAGTTTTAGGTTAAGGCCCCACATCGTGAGCCGCAGCCAAAAAGCACTGCGGGGAAAAAATTGCGACGGTTTTTCCCACAGAGCTTTTCAAAGAAAGTCCGCAGAGTTTTCTCCTCTACAGACTTCCTGCTTTTATTATACCTATACGAAAACTGCCAGCATTTACGTAGGTATATGTTATTTTTACTGTGGATTATTTTCTGCAACCCACTTTGCAGTTAATGTAAAACACCACGGCAAAATCGCAGCCTTTAAACTATGTGGGGCCCCGGCCTAATACAGTAGTAGCAGCCATATCAAATAAACATAAGCAGCTCACTGTGTTTTATATCACTGCATTATAACGCTAGGTTCTACTAGCGTTGGGGTTTCCTTCCTTTGTGTCCACTTGGGGACTCGAAAGACGGAAACCCACGAACCCCATAGACTATAATTTTAAGCAGAATCTGGGATGGAGTGCCCGAACGCTAGTGTGATCCTAATGTAAGGAATTATCCATAGGTTTATATAGTGGTCCTATGCATGTGATGTCTGTTTTGTGCCATAAGAGGATTGAATATAGTCAAAGTAAAGCAAGAAAATCTTTTGCATCATTGCATTCCACAAAATGTTTCTAACATATAGCCACAATGCCAGCACATGAATAATACCTTAGTGTGCAATATAAATTAATTTTTAACTGTATTAATAAAGGTTAATTGAGTAGTCAAAGTGAAACTGATGCACTGATGTATGCCAAGTATATAACCCAAAAGGCTGGTGCATGACACAGGAATTCATAGTAGTATAATGTTGTACCGTGTTAGCCATTGAAAGTAGTGGAAGAGTGAAGAAATCAGGCGATACCTTTTAGAGGCTAACTGAGTATATTTATAAGTAAGCTTTCAGGAGTGCTCGCTCCCTTCATCAGACATGGTGTGATACAAGAACTGAAAATTAACAGATTTTTATACACATGGTTTTCAAAGCATTTTAGAGTCCTTAAAAAAAATTGCAATCTAAGTAGAGAAGTTATTTACAACAGGTCAAAAAAACAGTCTGGAAACTTGTGGTGCGTGACGGAGGGATCAGTAATTCTTGCTGTTATCTGTTTGCTATCAGGAGGTGATTTGTGTCCCTCACAGGTCATACATAGTGTGATTTGAAGCTGGCATGAATATTGAGTTCAGTTCATTGTTCAAACATAGTGTGACATGAAGCTGGCATGAATATTAAGTCCAAATTGCAGAGTTTGAAATTTTTGCATAAATTTGTACTCCATTTCTTTCCTTTTCTCCTGTGTCTTAAAATGTCCCATTAAAACCACAACCCGCAAATCTTCAATAGAGTGGTTTTCTCCGGAGAAATGTGCGGCCACTGGGAGATCTGTTCTGCTGTTATTAATGGTGGATCTGTGTGAGTTCATTCGTTGACTGAGTCTCTGCCCTGTTTCCCCCACATAGAGGCCTGTGGTGGGACATTGCACACACATTATGAGGTACACCACATTGGAAGACCTGCAGGAAAATGTCCCCCTAATTCTGTGCACCTGTTGTGACTGTGGGATAGGTACACTGTCAGCGGTGTGGATGTGCTTGCAGGTCATGCATCTTTTATGTAGGCAAGGTGAGGTGCCATTTTCAGTTGGGGCCTTCAGGGCACTCCGGACGATAACGCGCCTCAGGTTTGGTGGTTGTCGAAAGGAGAGGAGAGGGGGGACTGGAAATATGTCCTTGAGTCTGTTGTCCCTATGTAGCACAGGTTGGAGCTCCTTGGCAATCCTTCGTAGGATCTCACAGGAATTCATAGACTAGCAGTGATAATCCCTGTGACCTATAGATCTCCTGGGTGCTGTACTAGGTAAAACACATTGCATCATTTTTGATCAGTGTTCCTTTAAGCTTTAATATTACTCTTTGACTTTAATGGTAGCTGAGCTGCAGTATCAGCGCCCAACAACTATACAGCGATCAAAGCAAACTGCTTCCAGCTACTTGCTCTTTATAGTATGTGCTTTGGAAACAGCTCATACAGCTGATCTATGAGAGGGATGGCTGATGGCCCCCCACCAGATATTTACAGCCTCTCCTATGGATAGCATCACAATAGGAAACAGAAACCATAATAAAGGCAGATTACAAAAATATAATATTGCTTTATTAATGCCAAAAGTTAATAAAAATTCATACAAAATACCTATAACAACATATAGTGGTTATAAAGCAAAGGGCAAGATGTGATTGCCTCTATACAAAAAACACCACAGGACTCACTTGGAGTACAATTGATATAGCCAATAAATAACCAGTATATAATGCTTACAACGGTGGCAGTCTTATAATGAAATCACTCTCTCAAAGCTTACATAATAATTCAAAAGTCATGCCATCCTTGGGAATACAGTCTGATAACTCAATATATCATGTGTCTAGCAACAAACACTACCTAGTACTAATAGCATATATAATATGCTGGCCAATGAAGAGAATACCTGCTGCAATAGTATAAGGCAGTACTCCAAAGCAAAACCGCTGTAGCATTGCCGGATCTCGTGAGACCAGAGAATGGTCGGATGCATCACGCATATAATGCCAGCGTATGACAACATATGAATTTCAGAACTCCTACATCAATGAATACTTAATAAATATATACTGTATATATATGGAATAGCTGTATTAATAAAAATACTAATAAATATAAATTAAATATATAGTACCTTTGACATGTCACCATATATCATACAGAAAACACATTCAAATCAGTGGGATAGTCACTCAAAGTAATAAGGATTCATTGAAAGGAGTGGCTAAAATTTAACTTTTAATATGAACATTAGAAATAAAAGTGGTCTGACATAATGTATAATAAAACCATATAATACACACCCAATGTATAGCCCTGGGGCAGTGTAATAATAGTAGTGCAGATATCAGGGTTGAGTACTAAGATTCCACGTGTTTAACCCTTTCCAGTCGGTGACATTTTTCGATTTTCGTTTTTGACTCCCCCCTTCCAAACCCAATATTTTTTTTATTTTTCCGTTCTCAGAGCCATATGAGGTCTTAATGTTTGTGGGATAAATTTTTTTTTTCATGATGCTACCATTTATTATTCTGTACAATGTACTGGGAAGCTGGAAAAAAATTCAGAATGGGGTGGATTTGAAGAAAAAGTGCATTTGTGCGACATTCTTACGGGCTTCGTTTTTACAGCGCTCACTCTACAGCCAAAATGATATGTCATCTGTATTCTATGTTTCGGTACGATTCCGGGGGATACCAAATTTATATGGTTTTATTTACATTTTCTAGGGAATTGGGGTTGATTTGAACTTTTAATATTTTTTATGTACATTTTTTTCAATTTTTATTTATTTATTTTTGCATTTATTAGATCCCCTAGGGATGCTAATGCACTGCAAAAAAACGGCGTGGGACAGCCTGGGAGCCTTCGCAAGGCTCCCGTCTGTCATAGTAACGGGTCCCGGTCCTGGAGCTCGCTCCGGGTGCCGGCGATCTCCGGCAAAATGGCAGCACCCGCGTGCCGCTGACAAAATGGCGTCTCGGTCAGATTTGACCAAGGTGCCAGAGGGGTTAATGCCCGCGATCATTGCGGGCACTGATCGCGGGCATTAGCGCCAGGTGTCTGCTGTATAATACAGCAGAAACCCAGCGGCTATGGCGGCTGCTCGGGTCCCGAGCGGCCGCCATATTTAAGCACCCGGCATCCGCCGTACTATTACGGTGGATGTCGGGAAAGGGTTAAGACCTCTGCATTCCCAGGTAAGGGTATTTGTTCAGCTTATATCAACCATCACTGATGTGGGCTTGCAAATAGCAAGAAAAACCGCCCCTCTTCTCAAGTCAATGTGCCTGTCAGTAAGATGAATATCTGCACATGGAGCATTAGAGGGAGTTGCTAAAACCCAGCCACTATAATGGGATGACAGATGAAAATTAGTCTGGAGTACTACGGAGGATGTAGAGGTCCAGAGGTGTTCCTGACTCAGCTCACTGAGATCACAGAAGAGCAATGCATCCCTCTGTGGAAGTAAGTAGTCTCAATCCTCTAGTAGATAAATGCTACATATCAGGATAAGAACTGAAATAATACTAGCAAAGCCCTCTAGGACCTAAAAAAAAGTTCTAACAAAGCCCTCTCCACATTTCTCCCATACTGGACAAGAGAAACGGCCACTAATAGCCTGTTACTATGGGATAGTCATCATCCCTTTCCTTTACGGAAGGGGATTCCCAAGGGCCAGTTCCTGAGGATGAGACGCAACTGCTCTTCCTTCAATGAGTATGAATGAGCTGCAGGCGAACTGGAGGAGAGATTCTCCAGACGTGGCTACCCCGAGATGTTACTTCTCCAAGCCCACTGTCTCAATCAGTATACCTTGGAAGGCACCTTCCGGTGTGGAATGTGTAAAGCTTGTCAATTTATACGGTCAGGTCATACATTCGAAAGCGTTTCTACTGGGCATAAGTACGATATCCGGGGGTCCATTAATTGCCGTACGTCTTGTATACCTGGCGACTTGTTCTTACCCCAAAAATTATGTGGGCAAGACAAGTTGCGAATTCAGGAGGAGAATTTTGGACCATGTGGGTACCATTCGGAGAAATTAAGACAGACCCCTAAACCGTCATGTATGGGAGTTTAATGGAGGGGATATTGGATCTATCTCCTTCCAAGCTGTTGAAAAAATACAGACTAACATGAGATGGGGAAATGTTGATCATAAAATTCTGAAGAAGGAGGCGGAATGAATATTCAGACTCAAAAGTCTGAAACTTTTAGGATCGAATGAAAACATCTTTTATACATGCTTTATTTAAGTTTCCTCCTTGTGCATCAATTGTGCAGTTCAGAGTGAGCATGCAATCCCCTGTTCGTTATATTCATATACTCTATCTAGGAGACATTCTATCATCTTGCAGGACATAGAAATTAGGACAGATGGTTTTTCATTATATTGATTAGAATTACATCAGTCCAAAGATGCACCACTAGAACTGTGTTCATACTGTGTGATTTTTTTTTCAGGACACTGGCCAGTTCTATCAATATAGGGTGGGTCCACTCACTAATTTATTTGTCTCCCTTTTTGGAGTTTTTCCTTGTCCATACTTATATTATCTACAGCCCGTGTTTTTCAATACATTATGTGGAGTAGTAATCCTATGTTCATTTAGGTAATATGATATCACTGCAGCCATGTGTCAACACAGTCTGCATAGTCTAATACATGTTGCGCTTTAATATTTGTACTTATATCTATTGATATGACAGCGCATATATGAAGATACAGCGAGATCGCATAGCCACAGGTAAGTATAAAAGACAAGAAAGTCCACAGCAGCACCAGGATAACGGCGGGTGCTCAGCTCAGAGCCTCTGGTAACATCTCCACGTAAATATCCAAGGAAAAAGGCAGCACTTCAATAGTATCAAACAAAATAGGTAAAGTTTATTCCATACTGTATGTAAGCGACATTTCAGTTCCACTGAGCTGAAACATTGCTTACATATGGAATAAACTTAATCTATTTTGTTTGATACTATTGGAGTACTGCCTTTTTCCTTGGATATTTACGTGGAGATGTTACCAGAGGCTCTGAGCTGAGCACCCGCCATTATACTGGTGCTGCTGTGGACTTTCTTCTCTTTTATACTTACCTGTGGCTATGCGATCTCGCTGTATCTTCATATATGCGCTGTCATGGCCATTGCTGTGATCTCTCGCATCTGCTTAAATGCAGTGTGCCAGTGACCAAGGAGTCTAGCATCATCTGCTACCATGACACCCAGCCACGCCCACTGGGTAACTCACGGAGGATGCGACCAATCATATCACGCTACGTCACGCCCCTGGGTGGGCCTGTCGGCTTTATATATCTGGCCTCAAGCCGCTCCTGGAGGCTCAAAACAGTCTACAGTGATCCACCATTAGGGCCATAGGAAGTGCAGTTTTAACTGCAATCATCTTTGTTCAACTTACCTGATAGGTTCTATCTCTCCTCCTGATGACCCCATCTCTTGTCCAGTATGGGAGAAATGTGGAGAGGGCTTTGTTAGAACTTTTTTAGTTCCTAGAGGGCTTTGCTAGCATTATTTCAGTTCTTATCCTCATATGTAGCATTTATCTACTAGAGGATTGAGACTACTTACTTCCACAGAGGGATGCATTGCTCTTCTGTGATCTCAGTGAGCTGAGTCAGGAACACCTGTGGACATCTACATAACCTGTAGTACTCCAGACTAATTTTCATCTATCATTCCATTATAGTGGCTGGATATTCATCTTTCTGACAGGTACATTGACTTGAGAAGAGGGCTGTTTTTTCTTGCTGTTTGCAAGCCCACATCAGTGATGGGTGATATAAGCTGAACAAATACCCTTACCTGGGAATGCAGAGGTCTTAAAAATGTGGAAGCTTAGTACTCCACCCTGATATCTGCACCACTATTATTACACTGCCCCAGGGCTATACATTGGGTGTGTGATATATGGTTTTATTATACATTGTCAGGTCATTTTTATTTCTAACGTTCATATTAAAAGTTAAGTTGTAGCCACTCTACACAGATTCGGATAGGCCATAAAAAATATTACAACATTTATTAATGACACAAATGCTGCCAGAAAATCAAAAGTTGTTGCCTCCAACAAGTGACAACAAGATATGAAATTAGGTCACGTAATATGACCGATTTCATTGTCTATTGCTCTCCTGACTTGGCTCATTCCCCATCAATTTGATGTGCGGAGAGATGAGATTGATTTTCACCCAATTTGCTGCAAATGGCTTTTGATCAGTTTTTTTTATGGTGATAAACATTCCATATCTATCTTATGCATGGTTCCTGAGCCACAATATGGGAATAATGCAATGTCACATGACACTTCCTGCTTTAACATTACTGCTTCGATTTCTATCACCAAAAACCTCCAAAAAAACAGCAGACGGAATATCTGTGTGCGTTTTTTTTTTTTTTTTTTAACACATTCCTATAGACTTGCAAGGGGTAGTCTGAAACGAAAAACAAATGAAAATAGTTCATGCAATGATTTTTTTTCTCGCGTGGACTATCATCCCATGAAAAAAAAAGAAAAAAATAGTTGAGTGAATAGCTCAATAAATTATAATGGGTGTGTGTGCAGCCTGCTTTTTCGACGGATAGTACATGGTCATGAAATACATTTGTGTGAATAAGCTCTTATTTTTTATAATGATCCTGTAATACAATTTTATAATTCAGATACAGAAACAATATTCAATGAAATATAGTTGAATTTGAGTTGTGTGTATTTTCTTGACATATCTGTTTTAGTAAATTCTCATATTCTCCATGAAATAACAATACTGGAGAATTTTTTTGTTAAAACTGTTTTACTCTTCCTGGACAAACTGTGGCCCTGGGCAAAATTAAAAGCAGGGCCCAAAATGCTGATATACCAACAACGCCATCATATTTCCAGTGGCAGCCCCTTTAATAACGCCCCCTTTCTGCCCCCAAAACAGTAACAACCACCCCCCATTATGCCCACACACAATTCAAATAACCACCTTTGTACCGCCTAATAGATTTTTGCACCCCCTCATCAGTTACTATAGCGCCTCCTTATAAATAATAGCCCCTGCTTATAAACAGTGCCCCATATCAGTAACAGCTCCCCCTTATCAGTAATAGCCCCCCTCATAAATAATAGTTCACCTTATAAATAGTCCCCCTTATTAATAATAGCCTTCTCATATAAATAGCCACCTTATAAATAATAGCCTCTTTAACAATACCCTCCTTATAAAGTTTCCCTCTTATAAATAAAAGGGACCACATTATAATATATATATATATATATATATATATATATATATATATATATATATACACACACGTGGACAAAATTGTTGGTACCCCTTGTTTAATGAAAAAAAACACCCACAATGGTCACAGAAATAACTTCAATCTGACAAAAGTAATAAAATATAAACTACATGTTGACAAGCCACAAAGCTTCTAGGAGAATGTCCTATGGACAGATGAGACAAAAATCGAAATTTTTGGCAAGGCACATCAGCTCTATGTTCACAGACTGGAAAATGAAGCATATCTTGAAAATAACATTGTCCCTACTGTGAAACATGGAGGAGGCTCTGTTATGTTCTGGGGCTGCTTTGCTGCATCTGGCACAGGGTGTCTTGAATCTGTGCAGGGAACAATAAAACATCAAGACTATCAAGGGATTCTAGAGAGAAATGTGCTGCCCAGGGTCAGAAAGCTTGGTCTCAGTCGCAGGTCATGGGTCTTGCAACAGGATAATGACCCAAAACACACAGCTAAAAACATCCAAGAACGGCTAAGAGGAAAACATTGGACTATGCTGAAGTGGCCTTCTATGAGCCGTGACCTAAATCCTATTGAGCATCTTTGGAAGGAGCTGAAACATGCCGTCTGGGAAAGGCACCCTTCAAACCTGAGACAACTGGAGCAGTTTGCTCATGAGGAGTGGGCCAAAATACCTGTTGAGAGGTGCAGAAGTCTCATTGACAGTTACAGGAATCGTTTGATTGCAGTGATTGCCTCAAAAGATTATGCAACAAAATATTAAGTTAAGGGTACCATCATTTCGGTCCAGGTCTGTTTCATGAGTTTTCTTTTTTTTAAAAATTCTGTTGAAGCATGGTTGAAAAGCAATGTCTGACTTTAATTTGTTAATTTTCATAGACTGTTTATATATTATTACTTTTGTCAGATTCAAGTTATTTCTGTGACCATTGTGGGTTTTTCTTTCATTAAACGAGGGGTACCAACAATTTTGTCCACGTGTGTTTATATATAAAATGTCCCCCTTATTATAGGCCATAGGCCTATTATAAATAGTTCTTCCCTTATAAATAATAGCCCACCTTATATGTTTCCCCCTTATAATATCCCCTTATATATATATATATATATATATAAAAACAGTCTCCCCCTTATAACAATCCACCTTATACAGTATATACTAGTTCCTTTCTTATAATAGCCTCCTTATATATAATACTTCCTTATACATAATGGCCCTCTTATAACAGCCAACCTTATATATAATAGTTCCCCCTAAAAATAGCCCCCTTATATATAACAGTTCCTCTCCTATAACAGTCCCCCTTATAATAGCCCCCTTTATATATATAACAGTCCCCCTTATATATAATGTGTCATGTCATATAATAACCCCCTTACATATAACAATCTCTCCATTATAATAGCCCCCTTATAAATAATAGTTCCCCTTATTTATAATAGTTTCAACCTTATAATAGCCTCACCTATTTGTAATAGTTCTCCCCTTTTAAGGAGGGCTATTATAAGGAGGTTACAATTATACTATTATTTATAATGGGGGCTATTATAAGGGGGAACTATTATTTATAAAGGTGCTGTTATAAGGGAGGAACTATAATATATAAGGGGACTAATATAAGGGGGGAACAATTATATACAAAAGCTCCCCTTTATATATAATATGTAATCTCTTATAATAACTCCCTTATATATAACAGTTTCCCCTTATATATAGTAGCCCCCTTATATATAGCAGTTCCACCTTATAAATAATACTTCACCCTTACAATAGCTCCCCTTATATTAAATAGTTCACCACCACTATAAATATTAGCCCCCCCCCCATAAATAATAGTTTGCCCCCTTATCAGGTAATCCCTTTCCCTTACCCGAAAACAATAAATCTATTACTCACCTTACCGTGCTCCCACGATGAGCAGAGCAGCCGAAGGTTCCCCCTGTAGTAGTGGCACGATGCAGTGACGTCATCACGCCACCTGCGCCACGACGTCTTGTGCGTTTCCGTAGGTCTTCTATAGCAGAGAACAACTTTTCATCTCCCTGTTCTGTCATAGAAATAAACTGTATCGGTGTTCTGTGCTGTGCTGCAGCAGTGGAGCTCCTGGGATTCAAGCCATCAGGCTAAAAACCTGATGCTCCGGATACCAGGGGCCCCTTTGGGGATGGGGGCCCTGGGCAATTGCCCAGTTCCCCCCCCCCCCAAGCTGGCCCTGACTATTGAGCAGTGTCAATATATGCAAGGAACTCCCCCATCTAGTAGTATCCAGTTGTCAATTTATAGATTTCAATAAGGATTAACAGAAGAATAGAAAATGCAGAATTCCAAAAAAACGCACTTCAATTTTTTTTTTTAATTAAGAGTTAAAGTATTTAAAGGGGTTTTCCCTAAATATTTACTCGTGACCGGGCGCGCGCACTAATTAGCTGTTCTGAGTGTTTCCAACACCGTACTATGCACAACATGGGGCCAAAAGAAGTTGGCTCCATGTCCTGTATAATGGCTGGTACTGCAGCAGTGGGAGTTAAACTGCAGTAGCGGCGCCCAGCCACTCTACAGGGACCGGAGCCAACTGCTTCTGGCCCCATGTTGTATATAGTACAGAGGTTGTAAACAGGCCCTGTACAGCTCATCTGAGCAGGGGCTGCTTGTCAGCCCCCCACTAATCAGATATTTCTGGCCTATTCTAATAATAGGCCATAAATGACAAATTCCTGGACAACCCCTTTATTAATCCAGATATGTCAAGGGAGATGACAATTCTTCTTTAATTATTAAACTAAATCACTGTATTTGACTAGAGTTTCCCCTTTAATTATAGAGTAAGGATTAGACTGCAGCCTTTTAATTTTCTTTTTTAATTTAGTTTTGCAGCAATATGTAAAATACTTAACAATTTCATTCTACCAACATTAATTTTCCACAGCTTGTATTACATTTCAATATTTAACTAAATAATTTGAGTTGAATTAAGTTCATCATGTCATGTCCCCACATGAACTTCTGAAAATAATTACGCTACTGCCCAGCATAATCTAAGTATTATACATGTCTCAATTATTTCAGGATTTATTTTGCATGACTGCTTGAGATACATAAAAGCAACAACACAGGGGACTGTAATGTTTAAAAGCACACGTTAAATACCTTGCTCAGTATGTCTGAAAACTAACCTGGACATCATGATGGCAGAGATGACTACAGTCTGTACTGCTGAAAATACTATTCTAGGAAGCCACAGTGTCGTCCCCAAATCAAATTTTTGCAAATTCAGAGAAAAATGTCTTTTGGTAGTGCGTATACATAAAGTTACAATTAAGCAAATACAGCATTATAAAGCACTCCTAGTTTACAAAATATTGGTGAGTTATCACTGGGCACAAAGTGAAATCAAACATTGTCACATGTAATTTAGATATGTCTATATAAAAAATATTAATTTCCAAACAGATGGCTAACAAGATCATCAAAGTAACTGTTCATTCCTTTGTGTTAAGCTGGGCAGCTGCAGAATCAGGAGGCCTCTTTCAGGGAAGGCAGGGACAGATTATAAGCACTGAGTACACAACTATGGGATGTGCCATGATGCATCTCGACTTCCAGCACTGCATTCACATGACCACAAGGGGCCAAGAACTACATGAGCTGCTGGGACCTAGAGCCAGATCAGCTTTGCGGTAACATTTTGGAGGCTGTATTCCTCCTGTAACTAGAGATAATGTGTCAGCCCTAGTTACAGGAGAAATCAGTCAAAAAAATAAAAAAGAGAAAGGAAAGTTAAAATGTCCCCACTACCACCAACAAAAGGTCTATTATGACCTTATGGAGTGGGGGAAGGGCATAATGTGTAAAAAATAAAGTAAAATAAAAACATTACTACCACCCCTATGTCACAGGTTCTAGTCCTACCCTAGTGACAGAACATTAATTAAAAATTACAGAAACGGAGAGGGAAAACTATTTACATTTTTTTTAAAAAAAGCACTATGTGCTATGAAAAATGTGAAAAACTGACACATTTCCCCTCCTTTTCTCAGATATTAAAATAAAATAAAAAACATGGCAAAATAAAAATATAAAGCCTTATATGTCCCCGAAAAAAAGGGCCAAAAAATATTTCAATAACTCAAAGGAAAAAACTGTTATAGCCCTCAAATGTATGCTAAAACCCAGAAGGTTTGTCTGGTTCTGAAACAGGGAAATTAGCCCAGTGCTGAAATGGTTAAAGACAATTCCCTCCCAAAACCAAGAAATCCCCAAGTGATAAGCCCTTCCTGATTATTTTTGTTTCTAGTAATTCTAGTAATGCTGAATTATGCTGACTGATGATCAGCCGAACAACAAATGTTCACAACTATTGCCTAGCTTAAACATGTCCGTCGATCAACTTGTTTGTCAGCTTATCGCATATTTTATGTTTTAACTGTATTTTTATTAAAGAAGTGACAATAAACAGCAAAAATAACACAACTGAAATGCACAGAATATTGACAATCATAGACAAGAGTCTACAAAGCAATCATCATGTAAAGAGAATTATATAAAAAGCATATTCGTGGGATCAAGAAAAGACACAGGGAAAACAGGAGGAAGGGGTGGGAATGTATATGTGAAAAAGGTGATAATGGTGAGGGCAGAACAGTCTTCTCAGGTTGACGCACCATTAGTGCTCATTGACAGGATTGCCAGTAGGTATCCCAGGGGTCCCATATGAAATCAAATCTATCTAATGAGTCATTAAGGGAGGCAGTGAGGTATTCCATCATACGTATGTCTCTTAGTCTAACCAATAAGTCATGAAAGAGGGGAGGTAAAGTCTGTTTTCAGCGGGAGGCAATCAGGGTTTATAGTCCTAGGGAGAACATTCAGTAAGTACTGGAAGGGGTCCAGCTTGACCTCATGAGACAGCAGGGTAGAAATTAAACCCTGTGCTTGCATCCAAAATGGACTCAATACCAGGCAGGACCAAAAAATATGTTGCATTGTACTGACATCCTGCCCATACCTCAAGCAAACCGAAGGGATGGTAGGGTTAAGTGTGTGTGCAAAAGGGCAGGGGTGTGGTACCAAAATATCAGAATTTTGTATTACTTCTCCTTATATGAAGTACAAATGGATGTCTTAACAGCTTTCAACCAAATCACCTGCCACAGCAACAAAGGGATAGGTCGGCTCACAATAGTTTCCCATTTTATAATGTACCTATGAGTAGGCAAAGCTGAGGGTACTGGGTTTTGGAACATGTAGTATAAGGCTAGTAGATGTACCAGTTCAGCAGAGTCTTTCAAAAGAGGTCAGAATGGACACTTGCGTAGAATGAAGGTGCGGGACATGTAGTGATGGATCTGAACATAGTGGCAGAATAATCGTGGGGGAAGTGAATGTAGCTGGGGGAATGGGCGAAAGGTTCATGTAATGGGGTCCACAACATCTGCTAGGTGGAAGACCCCCGCCGACATCCAGAGCTGTATGAGAGTGAAATTCAAACCCTCTGGAATGAAAACGTTAAAGAGAATTGGTATCAGAAATGAGGAGGGTGAAGCCGGAGAGCAGCGCTGCATTGTAACCAGATCTTTTTCTGGAAACTATCCCATATTTTATATAGTCATAAAAAGATTGTTTGCTGACACACCACCTCAAGGGAAAATGGGGTGTCCTGCCAACAACGTATGCCTAGTCACAAGAAGAGTCAAACCCTTCTCCAAAACTGGCAAGTTAAAATGAAATTAAATATTGATTGACTTATATGGTTGATCAGCACTTGTTACTTGTTTCATCTGCCTGTATAAAAGGAAATTATTCTACAACTGTGATTGTAATATGGTTAGTCACCCAGCTGTCCCAGACTCCTGAATGGCAAATATGTAGTAGACAGAATAGGGCAACTAAAATACTGATGGTTATTGTATATTGTGTTACACCTCTCTCTGTACGCCTGTAAGATTGTAGCATAGTATACTGTACACCATTAGTTACAGCCATTTCCTTTCAGAAGTTATTGCATACATTTGGTGTCGCCATAGAAATAAATATTTATACATCCATGCATCCAGAATGTTTATATCTTGACATTAATTATTACTGTTACTTGCTTGGAAATATTTCTGGAAGACAACAGCCAGAAAGAATTCAGCACACGTCTCCACGTAATAAAGAGCACCGTCTCTCAATTTATCTGTTTTCATTTTTTCAAGAGATCTTGTCTGAACTAAACTACATTGGTCCTGACATCAGCACTGAGCATACTCAAGATTAATTTCTAAAAATATCCCCTTTTCCTGCCCAGCTGTAGCCTTTGAAAGAAAAATGCTTTGGTATACATGTATCCTAAGCAACGGGAATTTTGCACTTATCCATGGCATTTTATTTAGATGAACATGACAGAATTAACCAATTCATCACCAGATTTTTTCCCTATCAGATCATGTTTCCCCTTTTGGTGTGCTGCGTTTTTTTTTCTCCCCTATAGTGTGTATGTATATATATATATATATATATATATATATATATATGTATATAGAAAATGATTTTATGGATCATATGTTTTCCTTAAAGTATATTCATACAGGATGATATTGATGTAGGAGAGAACCACACAACTGTCAGAGTGCAAAATTTGTAAAAAAAAAAATTCTGTGTTTTTCCCTTACTTCCTTAAAAAAAACCATCAGCTTCGAACAATTGAGCCATTCATACTCCTGTCTTGGTTGTATTGGTGCATTCACAAGATTTCAGATAAGGATGCTGTCACTTTGACAAAACAAAGGTATGTGCAGCACAATAGTATTTATGGTCACTATATATAAGGGCTTTAGAAGCAATTATGTAACGATAAAATAGAACAAACAATTCAGCTGTTGCAACACCAACTACAGGTACTTTAAAGGGAATTTGTAACATGGAAAATACTGAGGTATAGGTGATTCTATTTGTGGTGGACAGCTATCTCTGTATGCACTGTCATAGAGGAGAGTCTGTCAATCACCGATATTACCGCCACCTAGACTTCTCAACACATAGCAGCAGAGGCTTAGCTAGGGGTTCAGCACAGAGGGAGTGAACAAGTCTAATTCGTCCCCCAATTCAGGTATACCGATATAATCAATATACGGTGACCGTATAGTGGCAGATAGCGGCTATACACAGGGCTGTGAAGACCATTTAGGTAAATACAGTACAGGAAAAATGTTGTGACTTACAGGTGACATCTCTGACTATAATTATTCACATTTCTTGTCTCTTCCACCTGGACTGCCATGACCACTTCTTCCAGCTTTGACTTGTCTCTGTAAAGACATCTTTGGCTCCTGACTTTTCCAGGAACCTGACCCACATTGTTCTCACCTACATAAAATTTCCATCCTGCTGCTACTTCCAATTATACAATATATAATATAAAAATCACCTGGAAATGAGTAATATCCCTGTGTGACTTTTTATTTTAATAGTGCTCCTATGTACCCCTTTAATTAATAGTGCCCCTTAATGAATAATTCCCCCTAATTAATAATACCCGGTGTACCTCCGTAAATCAATAAGGCCCTTAAGTGCCACCTAAAATTAATATTGCCCAATTTTCCTATTAATAATTATACCCTCTTATGTCTCCTTGTATAAATGATGCACTTTTACATAAATGTCCCTCTTGTATTAATAATGCCTATTAAAAACCCTTTTGTATTAAAGGGATTGTCCAGGAATTGGACAAATCACAGAGGAGGCGGGGGTTGGTGAAACATAAAAAATCATACTCACCTGTCCCCGGTGTCAACTGTCTGGTCAGACACATGCTGTGCCTAACCCACTGTAAGTCCTTTGCTGCACATTAATGCTGAGGCCAATCAGTGGCTTCAGCGTCAGCAGGAAAGGACCCAGTGATGTAGTGGTATGACAGTGGTCACATGGGCTGCGGGACTTACGCTGGGGAAGGCATGGCATATGCCCGAACAGACACAGCAGCGAGCATTGGAGCGCCAGGCACAAGCGAGTATTTTTTTTTTTTATGTTTTACCTTCTCTGTCTCCTCTGTAATTTGTCTTTTAAGAGGGTTATCTGGGGAATATTAAAGCTTTCCAGTCAACTTTATTATTCTCTGGAGAACCCCTTAATAATTTATTAAGACTGGCCTTCTGCGCCTGAATCATTAAGGGGCTCAGGCTTCATAGTAATTCAGGTGCAGTCCTGTACATAAATTTGTCAGACTAAGGCTTTTCTGTCCTGGATCACCTTAGTCTCCACCCCATTTTGCCCACTTGTTAAAAGTGGCTAGCGGACAGAGAATTATGGGAGATTTATCAAGGAAAATGCACCAGCATTCTGGCAAAATTTGCGCCAAAAAACTGTCTAACATGCTGTGCACCACATTTAGCAAGTGTTCGACACTTTTACAATTTGTACAAAAATTGTGTGGGATTTAAATCCCATTCACTACACTGCTACTGTACATTGCTAAGCCCCTGTGACTACACCACAGGTGTCCCTGGCCTAAAGGAGTCAGTCAGATAAAAACTGGTTTTAGGCCGGTTCCCCACGTAGTGGAAATGCCACAATTCCCATCCACACATTGCAGAAAATAATCTGCAGTGGAAATGCTGCAATTTGAAAAATGCTTGCATTTTTGCAAATTGCAGCATATCAATTATACCTACAGAAATGCTGGAAGCAGAAAGTCCGCAGAGGAAAAAACCCAATGTGGCCCACTATGTGGGGCCTTAGCCTTAAAGGGTTTTCCCAAGTTTTAATGTTATCCTCTGTCCAAAGGATGTGGTATTTCCTGCCTGCATGAGTGTCAAGAAACTGAAAAATTTCAGCTGAAATAGTTATGGTAAAAAGCAGTGGCATAACGATCGCAGTCACAGGGGGTGCAACCGCGACAGGGTCCGGAGGGGTATGGGGCCCGTCGCCAGATGGAAATGGCCGGGGCCTTGGACCACGATAGCGGTCATATTGTTAATGGAAAGGGGTCTGGCTATTGCCGGGCCCCTTTCCAATTGATGCCAGCCCAGAGGAGGTGACTAAAAATAAAAATAAATACTTATACTCACCTCTTCTGGGATCAGCATCCTTTCCAGGGCTCTTCCTGCCTGTGACTGAGGTCACACGCTCCCGACATCACATGAGGTGCGCCGGCGTAATGACTTCATCGCCCCACGTGACCGCTGAGGCCCAATCACAGGCCCCAGCAGTGACATCTGAGGCACGTGACTGCAGAAGAGGACCAAGGAAGATGCTGCAGACAGCCAAACGGAGCGAGGATGCCCCGGAGAGGTGTGGCAAGGTGAGCATAAGTGTTTATTTTTAATCACTTCCCCTGGGCCTCTACTTATTATCCTCAGACCCCAGAGTATAATAATAGCACCGGCACTAGAGGGTGCTCTTGGGAGCATATAATACTGTGTGGGGCCACTGTGTAGCATATTATACTGTCCTAGTATTGTTTATGTGCCGGGCGCTTTGCTGCTCACTCACCGTATTATTGATAACTGTGGGTACTACAGCTGTATCCCTTTCAAGTATCTGAGATATCACTACATCACTATCAATAATTTGCTCTAGGGAGGGGATAGGGGTCCCGGATAAAAGTCTGCATCGGGGCCCACAAGACTTTAGTTACACCACTGATAAAAAGATATATATTTTACAATAAACATACACAGAGAGAAGGAGAGTGATCAATAGCTTATATGTTTATGCCTTGCACATCCTTCGAATACAGGAAATGAAATGTTCAGTTGGATCTGCAAGGCTACAGTGCACTCTTGGTGAGACCCACAATTCAGATTTGTGACTCAATGTAAAATGAGTTACCACAACCAGGATCCAAAATCTACCTGAAAATTTTCCTAGCAAATTGAATGCTGTTATATCAATGAAGAAGGAATATTAGTACCCATTGCAGTAAGATGTTCTGATGTCCGCTTACTTTTGGCCATGTAGTGTACATAATTCTACTGAAAATCTGCATATAAATATATTCAATATTATAAACATAATGTACTGGAAGCCTACAAATAGACTTAATCAGTTTGGTATCTTCCCAGCTCCAGTAGCCAGGGTTCATTTTAGATATCTTCAACACCCACATGTATGTTGTCTTGCCTAGTAATTTTCATGTAAATGTTTCCATCTGTAACAGGAAAGGATAGATTGTCTTGGAGAAATATAAATAGTCATTGTCTTCCAAAGACAATTTCTTTCAATAGCTAAAGTAACACTTATTTACCTAACAACCCAGCTATTGTGTGTTAAATGGCCCTGTTGTTCAGTTTCCAAAAACCCAGCATTTTAAAATGACTGGGACAATGTTACATACAAACCTTCTTTAATGTGAGGCTCCCCTTTAAAATATTGGGGAAAAAAATAACATTATGGCTAAGGCCCCACATTGCGCAAACACAGCTTTTTTTGTTGCAGTTTTTTTTTTTTGAGTCAAAGCCAAGAATGGCTACAAATGTATGTGAAATTTATAGGAAGCTCTTATACTTCTACCTTTTGCTCAATAAACCGAAACAAAATCTGCGTTTTCGCAACGTGGGGCCTAAACCTATTTACTTGTTACTCAAAACATGTAAGAGATCTGTAGTGATGATGGTTTTATCCTGTTTGTACCTCAAAGAAAGGTGGAAGATACTGTTGATTTATCAGAGTGCTGGACTATTTTTATTCATTCTGAATACATATGTATTGTTTAAAATGCTACATTTCAGAAATGAACAATGTGAACTGACCACTCTGGTGAGGGCTTTAAGTATCTGTACTTGTCCCTACCCAATCTAATACCGTTTAGATAGTGTACTGTGTAGGGACATTACCCCAACTGGTAACACCAAGATGTCAATGTGATCATATATTTTCTATAGGAATAATGCCAGAATTGTGCAGTATTATTTTCTTGGAATACAACTATATACTGAAACAGACAGGTCAGGAGGTGAAAGGTCCACTTTAAAACAGGCTGTCAGTGTTTGTTCACTAGGAGTTTGACCTTTGAGACCCCCACAATCCTGACAAATAAAAGGGGCTTCTGGAACAAACTGCAATACCAAGCACAGTCATCCATATGAATGAGTTACTCTGCTGGTGTAAATAATGATAGTTTGTCTTTGTCACCCCTGTTGCGCATTCAGTTGCTCACGTCCAAGTGCACCTCCAATAACTATGAAATTCATCTTATGTATATTATGATCTAAAATGACCCTCTTTTGGCAACATGTTCTTGTTAGAGGGTAATGTCACAGTAAATTAAAGTTGGGGTACCATTATCGCTGAAATAATGACATATACAGTGTATATGTATACAGGTACGAAAAGTATTCAGACCCCTTTAAATTTTTCACTCTTTGTTTCATGGCAGCCATTTGCTAAAAGCAAAAAAGTTCATTTTATTTCTCATTAATGTACACTCAGCACCCCATCAAAACAGAAAAAAAACAGAAATGTAGATATTTATGCAAATTTATTAAAAAAGAAAAACTGAAATATCATATGGTCATAAGTATTCAGACCCTTTGCTCAGTATTGAGTAGAAGCACCCTTTTGAGCTAGTACAGCCATGAGTATTCTTGGGAATGATGCAACAAGTTTTTCACATCTGGATTTGGGGATCTTCTGCCATTCTTCCTTGCAGATCCTCGCCAGTTCCGTCAGGTTGGATGGCGAACATTGGTGGACAGCCATTTTCAGGTTTCTCCAGAGATGCTCAATTGGGTTGCGGTCAGGGCTCTGGCTGGGCCAGTCAAGAATGGTCACACAGTTGTTACGAAGCCACTCCTTTGTTATTTTAGCTGTGTGCTTAGGGACATTGTCTTGTTGGAAGGTGAACCTTCGGCCCAGAGCACTCTGGAAGAGGTTTTCTTCCAAGATATCTCTGTACTTGGCCACATTCATCTTTCCTTCATTTGCAACCAGTCGTCCTGTCCCTGCAGCTGAAAAACACCCCCATAGCATGATGTTGCCACCACCATGTTTCTCTGTTGGGATTGTATTGGGCAGGTGCCTGGTTTTCTCCACACATACCGCTTAGAATTAATGCCAAAAAGTTCAATCTTCATCTCATCAGACCAGAGATTCTTATTTCTCATAGTCTGGGAGTCCTTCATGTGTTTTTTGGCAAACTCTATGTGGGCTTTCATATGTCTTGCACTGAGGAGAGGCTTCCTTCGGGCCACTCTGCCATAAAGCCCTGACTGGTGGAGGGCTGCAGTGATAGTTGACTTTGTGGAACTTTCTCCCATCTCCCTACTGCATCTCTGGAGCTCAGCCACAGTGATTTTTGGGTTCTTCTTTACCTCTCTCACCAATGCTCTTCTCCCACAATTGCTCAGTTTGGCTGGACGGCCAGGTCTAGGAAGAGTTCTGGTTGTCCCAAACTTCTTCCATTTAAGGATTATGGAGGCCACTGTGCTTGAGTGCTGCATAAATTCTTTTGTAACCTTGGCCAGATCTGTGCCTTGCCACAATTCTGTCTCTGAGCTCCTTGGGCAGTTCCTTTGACCTCATGATTCTCATTTGCTCTGACATGCACTGTGAGTCCAATAAGTTTAATTAAACACAGCTGGACTCCAGTGAAGGAGTAGAACCATCTCAAGGAGGATCAGAAGGAAATGCACAGCATGTGAGTTAAATATGAGTGTCACAGCAAAGGGTCTGAATACTTATGACCATGTGATATTTCAGTTTTTCTTTTTTAATAATTTTGCAAAAATATCTACATTTCTGATTTTTTTTCTGTCAAGATGGGGTGCTGAGTGTACATTAATGAGAAATAAAATGAACTTTTTTGCTTTTAGCAAATGGCTGCAATGAAACAAAGAGTGAAAAATTTAAAGGGGTCTGAATACTTTCCGTACCCACTGTATGTTAGCTCCTCACAAATATGACATGTGGTTGTACACAGCTGTATATTTTTCCCCTAAAATAGGAGCAGATATTCACAGATAAATAAAAGGAAATAGTTTTCCTTGTTCCCTTTGTTCTTTGATCTAATTCCATTTCTGGAAAGAAGATATATGGACAGAGCACAGACCTCTAATATGACTGTGTCAACACATCCAAGTCATATTAGAGGTTAAACAGAAAATGTACAGTGAGATCACAGATTATTTATTGCTGAAATTACAGTTATGTAATAAATAAGGCTGTCTACAGACATAAATAGCAAGCCTATGAGGAAATATCCTGTGTTGCAAATTGTTCTGGGAATCATGAAACAAAGCAGGGCATGTGTCTTGTTTGCACAACCTGTAATGATAAGAAGTACTGTATATTCCTAATGATAGCCTTTCACCATTTACAGTTCTCAATCAGGAGAGAATAAAAAAAAAATCATATCAAACATCTTTAGCTGCATTAATGATTGCTGAGAAGTCATTGATAGCTAACATTGCTATAAAAATATAGAAAATGTTAGAACACATAATGATTTATGAGATTAGAAATAAAGGTCTTTTCCCCTAAAAATAGTATCTATATATTTTATGTTATTGCAGTTCAGTAATAGTCAAGTGAACAGGGCTGAGCCACAATATCCCACACAACCAAAGGACAAGTGTAGCATTGATTCTGGAGGATAAATTTTTTCCCCACTATTTTATAAAAGGTTATTACTATCATTTCATATTTTCTGTGTCTCTCACCTTGCAATGCAAACAATGTCAACTGAAGTTGATACTTGGACCAGGAAAATATATAGTCAAAATGACATATTTTTTTTTTTTTTGGAAAGGCGCCCAAAACTGCGCCAACATTACACCCAGTGCATGAAAAAAGTGGGAGTGCCACTTAAAAAACTGTGTATGGGATGCGTCTATCGCAAAAGCACATCTTCAAAGAGAATGGGCTCCAGACTCCCCCAGACCTCTGGACCAAAAGGCACCAAGAGGCCTGGGGCTACAACTGCCTCCTGCCGGAGTAGGGAAGCTACCTGCTCTGGTTTCCTCATGAGCTTCTCAACCCACTGAGTACTACCAGAGCCTGCAACAATGTCCACCTCTACTGGAGCAGAGGTAAACCAGGGGCAGGGAAGGAGGGAACCTAATGGCCACACACGCCTTCCCCTAGACGTCGCTAGAGACCCCTTCATCCCAACACACAAAGTGAAAAACGGTGACTCACGACAGTGAAAAACATAAAAAAGACTAACAAGTCAGTAGAGTGCCAGTGACGGCCCAGTCTAATAAAAGTTTCCCATGCCATTAGGGACCAGGCATAAGGGTGGGTGCTCTGAAAGTGTAAAAAGTGCTGTGTAATGTGTCATCACTCAGTGGGATCCCATCTCCAGTCAGTTAAGGCACCCCGGGAGCCACCGTTACCCCTGGGGAACTTGCACTTTGAGCCCTTCAAAGCGCTCCTGACCTAATGGCTTCAATCCCAAGGGTGCCACCCCCTGGTGTGGTTCTCTGCCTACTTTCCTAGCTTTCTATTACCTCCCTACGGTGGGGTGACCAGTCCCACCTGCAGAGGTAATTACTAACTGGTACTGATAAGAACAGATTTTTTTTTTCACTCATATTACACGTCTCCACAACAAATAAATAAGCTAAGTTGCTTTGACATAAAATCACAGTGGAATGTACAAAAATAAAAATCTGATAATCTTATCAATTTATGAATGGATTTTTTTTTTTTGCAGTAATTTTTACCAAAATATAACATATACAGTATGTACAATCAAAAGATACAATATCTCACAGATAAACTCAGAAATGCAAACAAGATCGAGCAAAATAAATTATCTGATCAGGAAGTGCCACCTGCGGTGCTTCCAAATGCCCTCGGCGTCGGTTCCACCACCACCACACGCACGCCCATTCTCCCATAAATACTGTATACAGTATGCAATTTAGACAAAAACATTTTTATGCATATATCACTCGATAAATTTTTCTTTTTAAACACTAACACATTCCTTACATCCCATAAACA
Organism: Leptodactylus fallax; assembly: GCA_947044405.1. Classification (NCBI taxonomy): domain Eukaryota; kingdom Metazoa; phylum Chordata; class Amphibia; order Anura; family Leptodactylidae; genus Leptodactylus; species Leptodactylus fallax. The sequence continues at coordinate 5,507,322 of CAMRHE010000001.1, read as the reverse complement.
TTCCATCATACACGCCATAATAATCCACATCAACCTTTCATTCACAGATCCAAATTGACACTCCCTGGGGCTGTGTCCATCCTGATTGCACTTACTACATTTTTCTGGGTTGTTGCAGTTGTCATGAGTGTGTCCAAAACAACAATAGCGTTGGCAGAAGAGCGGGCTCCCCCCTAAAAAAAACAGAGCCCCTTGTTCCTCCCAATGGTGAAGTTAAGGGGGGGGGGGGGTAGGAGAACCCACGTACACAGGAGATGTCCTTACAGAAGCAAACCCGGAATTTGTATTTTCCATTCCACACTCCTTTCATGACCTTTCCATCAAACAGGACGTGTTGGTAGTACTTCCTGAGAAAAACAACAATATCCTCCAAAGGAAAAAAAGGGATTATACATGAATAGGATCAATAAAGCCTCTGACTCCTCCCACAGAATGAAAAAATGTAGGCCTGATAAAACAGGGTTAGTTAGGTTTTCTCTTAGATTCAAGTGGAGAGTCTGACAGGCAGACCAGCTATTGAGGACAAGGGTATAGTTAACCAGACGATGCTCCTGAAGACATAAGATGTCAGATTTGTAGATACGCAGGGCTCCTACAGAGGACTTCATTGATTATTTTCTTAATATCAAAGAAATTCTCCAATCCGGCTTCCACTTCGATGCAAATTCCTTGACGGACCAGGGTTCCCCCGGTCCGGGTGTGTCGAATAGTAGCTAACATCGCTCAAGAAGGAGTACTCCAGGAAAAGTGTGACATGGACCCTTTTCCCAGGTTTAAGAGATCGTGCAACGGGACTAAGCCCTCTCCCCAATAGCTGCAAGGAGGTTAAGCCGAGGCTATAAACCTACAGCGATCCTCCCTGACCGAGCAGTGAGGTACCTGAAGCATCCAGTAGACTCGAAACCATGTGGCAGTAGTCTGAACACTGATAAGAACAGATCTTTTTTTTTTTTTTTCACTCATATTACATGTCTAGAGCAACAAATAAATAACTAAGTTGTCTTGACGTAAAATCACAGCGGAAATTTCTTAAATAATGTACTAAATAAAAATCTGATATCTTATCAATTACAGTCATATGAAAAAGTTTGGGCACCCCTATTAATCTTAATCATTTTTAGTTCTAAATATTTGGGTGTTTGCAACAGCCATTTCAATTTGATATATCTAATAACTGATGGACACAGTAATATTTCAGGATTGAAATGAGGTTTATTGTACTAACAGAAAATGTGCAATATGCATTAAACCAAAATTTGACCGGTGCAAAAGTATGGGCACCTCAACAGAAAAGTGACATTAATATTTAGTAGATCCTCCTTTTACAAAAATAACAGCCTCTAGTCACTTCCTGTAGCTTTTAATCAGTTCCTGGATCCTGGATGAAGGTATTTTTGACCATTCCTCTTTACAAAACAATTCCAGTTCAGTTAAGTTTGATGGTCGCCGAGCATGGACAGCCCGCTTCAAATTATCCCACAGATGTTCAATGACATTCAGGTCTGGGGACTGGGATGGCCATTCCAGAACATTGTAATTGTTCCTCTGCATGAATGCCTGAGTAGATTTGGAGCTGTGTTTTGGATCACTGTCTTGCTGAAATATCCATCCCCGGCGTAACTTCAAATTCGTCACTGATTCTTGTACATTATTCTCAAGAATTTGCTGATAATGAGTTGAATCCATGCGACCCTCAACTTTAACAAGATTCCCGGTGCCGGCATTGGCCACACAGCCCCAAAGCATGATGGAACCTCCACCAAATTTTACAGTGGGTAGCAAGTGTTTTTCTTGGAATGCTGTGTTTTTTTGACGCCATGCATAACGCCTTTTTGTATGACCAAACAACTCAATCTTTGTTTCATCAGTCCACAGGACCTTCTTCCAAAATGAAGCTGGCTTGTCCAAATGTGCTTTTGCATACCTCAGGCGACTCTGTTTGTGGCGTGCTTTCAGAAATGGATTCTTTCACATCACTCTCCCATACAGCTTCTCCTTGTGCAAAGTGTGCTGTATTGTTGACCGATGCACAGTGACACCATCTGCAGCAAGATGATGCTGCAGCTCTTTGGAGGTGGTCTGTGGATTGTCCTTGACTGTTCTCACCATTCTTCTTCTCTGCCTTTCTGATATTTTTCTTGGCCTGCCACTTCTGGGCTTAACAAGAACTGTCTCTGTGGTCTTCCATTTCCTTACTATGTTCCTCACAGTGGAAACTGACAGGTTAAATCTCTGAGACAACTTTTTGTATACTTCCCCTGAACAACTATGTTGAACAATCTTTGTTTTCAGATCATTTGAGAGTTGTTTTGAGGAGCCCATGATGCCACTCTTCAGAGGAGATTCAAATAGGAGAACAACTTGCAATTGGCAACCTTAAATACCTTTTCTCATGATTGGATACACCTGGCTATGAAGTTCAAAGCTCAGTGAGGTTACAAAACCAATTTTATGCTTCAGTAAGTCAGTAAAAAGTAGTTAGGAGTATTCAAATCAATAAAATGATAAGGGTACTCAAATTTTTGCACCGGTCAAATTTTGGTTTAATGCATATTGTACATTTTCTGTTAGTACAATAAACCTCATTTCAATCCTGAAATATTACTGTGTCCATCAGTTATTAGATTGAAATGGCTGTTGCAAACACCCAAATATTTAGAACTAAAAATGATTAAGATTAATAGGGGTGCCCAAACTTTTTCATATGACTGTATATGAATGGAATTTTTTTTTGTGCTAATTTTTGCAAAAATAAATGACACATATATGTACAATAACTCACAGATAATATCGCAAATACAGAAAATAGAATCGGGCAAAAATAACTTATTTGATCAGGAAACGCCACTTATGGTGCTTCCATACACCCTCGGTGTCGGTTCCACCACCACCACGCGCACGACCCTTATCCCATAAATAAACAGTATGCAACTTGGACATAAACATTTTTATGCATATATCGGACGATAAATGTTTCTTCTTGAAAACTAATACATTTCTTACATCCCACAAACATTCCATCATACACACCATAATAATCCACATTAACCTTTCATTCACAGATCCAGCCACACCCATACCAAACATCGCAACCTTCCAATTAATAAAAGTAACCCCACTCAACTCCTTGCACAAACAACCGATCCTCATCCACGTGTAATTGCAATTCCATGCAAAATGTAAAACTGACTCGGGATGCCCACACCCCTCTATGGTACAAACATCAGTGCGAACGAGATCCCTCCTCTTCTGTACTTCCCTAACAGGCAAGATGTTGTGGAAGGACTCAAACCCAAAAAAAGTTCAACATTCGGGAAACCCATACTGCCGTTCACACTAGACTTATACACATCCACTCTCTTCAACCTTTGCATTCGACTCCCCCAAAAGAAAATAAACAACATCTTCTCGGTCTTTCTAATTTCTCGCGTCGTAAAAGGAAACACAGTCGCACAAAATAACAAAATCGGCAAAATAACCAATTTGATCGTTTAAAACCTTTCCGCTCAAAGTCAATTCACGCAATCTCCAAAAATTCAACTTTCGCTCTATTCTCTTACCACACTCATTCCAACTCTCAGTCCCACGCAAATAATCATTAAAATAAATGCCCAACACCTTAATAGCACCCGTCTCGCAATTCACATCATCCATCCTAACTGCTCTAGCCCCAAAACACTTAAAAACACACTTGTTCCAGTTCACGCTAAAAGCAGACGCGGAACAAAACAAACTCAAAACTAATCTTGCCTTATTGATAACAGCCATACTTTCAGCCATAATAACGATATCATCCATATACTCAAGCACTTTCACAGTCTTACCACCGCGACCAGGCACCAACAAACCTTTCATCACTTTCTCTCTTCTAATCATACACATCAATACCTCAATCGCGCTAATAAACGAAATAGGAGACATGGGACAACCCCGTGTCACTCCAGAACACACATTCACTTTCGTACTTAAAAAACCATTCACCAGAAACTCACTCGTCACCCTACCATACAGAGTCCTCACAGCATTCACAAATTTTAAAGGAAAACCCATTTTCTTCAACACACAAAACATAAACTCATGCGACACCCTATCAAATGCCTTCTCAAAATCCACAGACAACACGATGCACTTCTGCTTACGTCCCAAACAATTGCTCACCAAATCTCTAAATAATAATAAATTGTCAGTCATACTTCAACCAGGCATCACACACACTTGATCCTCACCAATCACTTTATCAATCACATCACGCATCCTATTGGCCAACACCTTGCTAAAAGCCTTATATTCGGCTTTCAGCAAGGTTATAAGCCTTCAGTTGGCCAAGCACTTTTTGTCACCTTTCTTCTTAAAAATTAAAACAACCACACCTTCTTTCATAGACTCACTCAAAACACCATTCTCCCGCATGTAATTACATACCTCAAGCAAATCCTCACCCATTGCACGCCTTCACATACAATTCCACAGACAACCCATCTTTCCCTAGCGTCTTGTTTGCGCTGAAAACAGCTCTCTTTAAGTTCCTCCAAACACACGTCATCACACATGCTCTCCCCATCCTCCCTCTCCAACTTCCCATCCAACCCATTCGTGCCCTCATCCATCAAATCCCTATCAAACCATTTAGTCTCATAAAATTTTTAATAAAAATTAACCACTTCATCCATCACATCCTTCCCATACACACAATTACAACTTTCATCCAAAAGCTCATCCATATCATCTTTCTTCCCACACACCTTTTTAAAGAAAAAAACTCGTACATTTTTCATTCTTATCCAAAAATTCAACTTTCGACCTATAAATTTCTTTCCCCTTTCGTTCCAACAATTTATTCATTTCCATTCTCGCATCCCTCAATAAATCTTTCACATCAAATCCTTGCAAATCCAACTCACGCAACCACTCAATTCTCTTATTCAAATCATTAAATTCACATCTTCGTTTGGTGCCCCATTTAATGAAAAACCTCCTACACTCCTCCTTCATCCAATCCCACCACTCCAACACACATCCAAACATACACTTCCTACTCTTCAATGCAGCATACATATTGGCAAACTCACGCATAACCCTTTCATTCTCCAATAATGTAACATTCAACTTCCACACACCCCTCCCATGCACCAGATGCACATTCACACTAACAGAAACATTCAAACGCAAATGATCCGAAAAAGCAACAGAAGTTTGAGAAAACATATCACAAGAAATATTACTGGAAAAAAAAAACCTATCCAACCTGGATGTGATGCCCCCTCTGTCTGAGTGGTACGTGGTGGGTGGTGGCTTCCCCAGCTTCTTCGCCGCATCTGAAAAACCAAAATGGTGAACCAAAGAATTTAACTTATTGCTACTGAAATCTACTTTTTTCCCCTCAGCAGCGCAATTAAAATCACCCAGAAGAATAGTTGGTATCCTACCATCTAAGAAGAAAACTAATTTTTCATATAAAGCAATATGGTCTTCTTTTTTAACAGAAGCATATACATTGATTATCCTAAATTTAATACCCCTACCCACAATAATTGCCATAAGGCATCTACTGTACCCTCCTCCACCACCCTGTAGCTGTCAATGTGCAAAGTCCTGTCATTAACAAGAATACCCACCCCATCGTTCTTATTGTGTGTGGTACCTGACCATACAGAGTCCCTGTGCGGCCAGTCAGAGTCCGATACCGGGTTTGAAATGCCGCATTCCTGTAAACAAATGATTTTGGCTCCAGTATTTTTCAGAGAATCCAGTATAGCCGCTCTCCTTGATGCCATCTTTATCTGCTGGACATTCAAGGATATGACATGGCATGCAACTTTGGTAGCCATACCTTTTGCGGAGCCATGCACAAACCCTCCACCTGTACTCCTCTGTCTAATTCGCAAGTACCACTCCCTGGACCTGCCCCTAAAAAAGACTGGCCAGAGGGTGGGACCACAACAAGATCAGAACATTGCTCTGTGAACGGGCTCGAGCGCCCAGAAGTCAATGGTGACAAGTCCAGCGGTTTGTCTGGTGGAGGCGCACCTGCCTCGCTTGCGGCTTCTATCGCAGGCTCCTCCCCAGACACATCAATCACAGAAAGAGACGTACTTACTACTTCTCTGGACCACCTGGGTCTCTTTGAGGCCAAAGAATGTTCTTCCTCTTCTTCCTTCGGGATCCCAGTGGAACAGGAGAGAGCAGAAGATGTAAGGTCTCCCTGACCTGCTTGCTCCACCGGGGTTTCCTCTCTGGGTTCGTCCCAAATAATAGCGGGAGATGCAGAAGATGCCCATCACCTTGCAAGCCTGTATCCCCATCTGAGGGTAGAAGGTGTTGCTCTTGTTTTGGCACCTGCAATGAGGTGTCCAACCCTTCTTCTCCTCTTGGGGACTCACACGGAATGGTCCTCTCAGATTCAGGCCGAGCATCGGCCGCAGGCTCAGGGTCAGGAGTGGAATCCGCTGCATTGGCTTCATCCTCTTCCCTTCCACTGCCACCTGCAGCCTCCACCTGTTAGGACACTGATACTAAGTATGATCAATACTGTTACATACAGTAGGCTGCAGCAGATTGGGAATTGACAATGCCTAGGGCCATGTCCCTCCTGATTGCACTTACTACATTTATCTGGGTTGTTGCAGTTGTCCTGAGTGTGTCCAAAGTGCCAATAGTGCTGACAGAAAAGTGGGCTCCCCCTGAAAAACCAGAACCTCTTGTCACTGCCGATGGTGAAGTTAAGGAGGGGATAGGAGAACCCATCTACACTGGAGATGTCCTTACAGAAGCGGACCCGGAATTTGCATTTTCCATTCCAAACGCCTTCCCATAACCTTCATAACCTTCCTGTCAAACTGGACATATTCGCAGTACTTCCCAAGAAAAACAGTAATGTCCTCAAAAGGAAAAAAAGGATTATACATGAAAAGAATCAACAAAGCCTCTGACTCCTCCCATAGAATGACAAAATGAAGTCCTGATAAAACAGGGTTAGTTAGGTTCTCACGTAAATTCAAATGAAGAGTCTGACCAGCTGTTGAGGACCAGGGTATAGTTACCCAAACGATGTTCCTGCAGACATAAGATGTCCGATTTGTAAATACGCAGGGCTCCCACCAGGACCTCGTTGATTATCTTCTTTATATCGAAAAAATTCTCCAATCCGGCTTCTACCTCGATGCGGATCCCTTAAACGGACCTGGGTTTCCCCAGTGCGGGTGTTTCGAATCGTAGCTGTCATCCTCAAGAAGGCGTACTCCAGTAAAAGTGCGACATGGACCCTTTACCTAGGTTTAAGAGATCACTTTTCGGTGCCATGGGACTAAGCCCACTCCCCAATAGCTGCAAGGAGGTTTAGCCGAAGCTATGAACCTATGGTGATCCTCCCAGGCCGAGGAGTGGGGTACCCGAAGCATCCAAAGGAATCAAAACCGTATGGCAGTAGTCTGAACACTGATAAGAACAGATTTTTTTTATTTTTTTTATCGAAGGTCTCAAAGCTGTGCCAACGAAAACACCAGTGCACGGTAAAAAAGTGACGGGTGCCACTGAAAAAAACGTGCAAAGGATGTGGTCTATCGCAAAACCCATCTCAAAAGAGAATGGGTCCTCCGAAACTGTCCCCAAACTCAAAGCCAAAAGGCACAAGAGTAAGGGGGCTGAACCAACCCAACTGCCAAGACAGGAGGGTCAGTGACTTACTTTGTTTCCTCCATGGGCTACCACCACCAGGAGTACTACCAAGCCAGCTACTTGCATCAGTCTCCTCAAGGGCTGCCACCCCAAGAGTACTACTACACTCGATTTCAACCATTAGGCCAGAAAAGATAGTCAAAGTGACATATATTCAGAATGCATCAGTGCAGAGCAGTGTACAGACAGGCTGTTGGAGAGGTCTGTGATATGGGTCAGAAGGGGCGCCATGCATCATTAAGGAGGAACTGTACTGGGACATATTAGACCATGCATGTAATCCTAAGAATTCTGGGAAAGGAATATGCAAAATATGTCCTCCTTGATGGAGAATTTGCTGAGAGACAATTAGCTTGAAACAGATGTCTGCGTATGAGTCCCTCTTCCTATTATGTAAATTATTCTGGCTTGGCTATATTTCCAGATTATGCGGTCAGATTTCAAGAAAACCGAGCTATGATCTATACGGAGCTACCTTACAAAAGGTAGCGCTAGAGCAGATTGTCCTTTTCCATCATTTGCATATTGCTTTCTCAGAATTCCTAGTAGGTAATGCATGCTCTAATAAGCCTCTGTATCGTATCTCCATAATGAGAGAGACATAGTACCCCTTGTGGTCTGTATAAAAAAGGCATACAGCAGTAGTTGATATTGTCTGTGGTGTTAAAGTCCTACAGTGTACAAATCTTGAAAATCTGCATTTAGGGGACAAGGATGAAATAATTCATAGTCCTTGTATGTTAATTGACCATAGTGAGCCATTTTATGAACTATGAAAATTAACCCAGAGTTTCTCTTTATAATATCTGGAGGGAGTATTGTGCTAACACTTAAAGTATAGATTGTCCAATGAATTACTCAGCTTTATGAGCCTCATTTCAGTTCTAGCTTGCTTTGAAGTTTGAGTATAAAACTATTTATTACAAGGCACTGACATACAGATATTTACATTATCAATGACACATCAAGGTTGTAGCAATAATTCTGCTAAAGGTAATCGAGACCTTAACTGTATCACCATTGGCAATGCAGTTTCCTGTTACATTTTAACCTTTCAGTTTTACCTTTTACTTTTTTTTCAGTGATTTTAAAAATGTAAACTTCATTCTGTACACTGTAAAAGACCAAAACTTTTCAGGGAGCAGAGAAGAGAGAACATATGTAGTTTAAAGACTTATTAGTTATCTATATTTTTAAATATTAATTTTCATGCAACATTTTCCTTAACATTGGAGCTATTGTCAAGTATCTTATTAGGGCCATTAATGTTTGTCTAATCCCTTAAATGCAAGTTTCCAAGATAATCTGTAGACTGTAGGTTCACCAAAGGGCTCAGAGTGCATTAAAAAGACAACAAATCATTACTCACCTCACTGATCCCTGTATTCCAGGGGTCGGCAACCCCCGGCACGCATGCCAAGAGTGGCACGTGAGGCTTATTTCCCTGGCACGGCAGTCCGAGTCCTTACCCAGCAGTTTCGATCGGACCAAACACGGCCGAAACGAAACTGCTATTATTATACTGTGGGGTCTCTTCAGACCCCAAAGTATAATAAGAGGAGCCCCCGGGGAGGTGATCAAACATAAAAAGCAATGTTAACTCACCTTCCCTGGATCTGCAGCCGCCCTGTGCTCTTAGGGCGCTTCTGCCTGACGTAAGAGACAGCTGACAGGGCCTCAGGGGTCACGTCCAACGTCATTACGCATAATGATGCAACGTAACCCCTGAGACCCAATCAGCAGTGGCTGATGTCAGGGAGAAGCACCCACAAAGCGGTTGCGGAGCGCAGGAAAAAGTGAGTAAGGGTGCGTTCACATATGTCTGGCGCAGCTATCTGTTTCCCTCCAGTGTGGTGCACACAAGCTGGAGGGAAACTGATGCCAGGACAAGAGGCATCAGTTCTGGCACCGTATTTGTGCCTCAGCCAGATGGAAAAACGTTACCTGCAGCGTTTTTCCACCCGGCTTCCTTAAAATTTCATTAGCGCCGGGTGAAGATGGATGTGGCAGCACCTGCGTCTGCACAGTCTATGTACAGTAGTGAAGCCGGTATTTGCCGACTTCACTACTGTACCTGAGTGAATTGCTCAGGATTGGTTAAAGCTATAAAGAAACACTTGGATTCATTTTAAAGATGAGAATCTCCTCTTTAAAATGATACCAAGATCACCATGATCGTCCTTAAACATCCTGAGCGATTCGCTGGTGAAAACGATGTTCGGCATTAAAATCCCAATGCAGAGCTCAATTCCCGACATCGTTTTAACATTGAATCGCTCTGAATGTGTAAGGTCAATCATGGAGATCTTGGTATCGTTTTAAAGATGAGATTCTCATCTTTAAAATAAATCTTTGTGGCCCTAACAGTTCCTTAGAAATGGGGCTCTAAAAGTGTCCCCCCCCCCTCCTGCCTCAGGCAGCATCTTAGAGCTAAGGAAGGAGGGGGAGGGAGGAGCTGCAGAGACAATGATAACTCATCATTGTCTGTGCATAAGCTGCAGATGACACCAGGGGGGGAGGGTAGCAGGGACTTCTGTCCATGTTATCCCCTCTCCTATCAATCAGAGAGCATACTGTACTTTTGCTCTCTGATAGTCACATAGAGGGATAATGTAATACCCCTCCAGTTATTGGCGCTGTGACCCAGACATTTACCATCATCCAGGTCGCAGCGCCAGAAGTGTCGCACCAAACACTTACACAACACATGCACAAAGTCACGAATAAAGTTTACATTTTTTCACTGTCTCTGTCCTGTCCATACCTGATCTTTATAGAGTAAAATACGCTGCCCGCCTCTCTAGTGATATCTGTTACACGCTAAAATAATAGTAATAGCAATTATCACTAGTATTATCACCATAATACCGTGTGCAGGGGACGCTATGTGACTTACAATTATTGACCGGCACTCCGAGTACCTCAACTTTGATTTTTTTAATCGAAATCGGCACGCCCGAACAAAAAAGGTTGCCTACCCCTGCTGTATTCCCTGGTCCCAAGAGACAGAAAACCCCCAATCCTTGGTTGTGGCACCTCAGCAATGAGACCAGTGATTGGCTGAGCAGGGATTCTCTGTGTATTGAGATGGCACCAAGAAGTAGACACCATGTTGAAGATTTTTTTATTTGGAAGTTTGAACTTCACTTACCTATATCCAAAAAAAAATTTAGTTTTCACTCTGGCAACTAGAACAGTCCCAAAAGGCAAACTACCTGTTTAAGATAGCTGTTTTCAACAGTGCTATGCCAGCTGAGTGTGCTGTTAGAATCAGAGCTCCCTCATAATAGATAGGGTAGCCAACATCATCATCAACAACAAAAATCACCCATAAAAGGCAGTACAGCCCCCATAACAGTTAGCACAGAGTATGACTGCTTATTTTTTGTGTGGCAAATTGTATTTCATAATGACTCATTTATTATTCCATACAATGTACTGGGTATCGGGAAAAAAAATCAGAAGGCCAGTTTCCTATATTCTGTGGGTCAGTACGATCACAGATAATACCAAATTTATATAGTTTTTTTCATGTTTTAATAGCTTAACAACATTTTTGTTTGGGAGGGGGAAGTGGTGATAAACTGGTGATTTAACCATTTTGAATTGTTAAACCCCCTCAATATTTTAAAACTGGTGGAAGTGCAATTGTTAGATTTTATTGTGGCTTATTTTAACCTTGACCCACTTGTGGTGAATATGCTGTGCCAGGATTTTTGGTTTGCAGTATGCTGTGGTCCTTTTAATGTGCTTTATATAATATTACTGTTTATGACAACATAATTGTGTCAACATGAGCTATGCTTTTAATACTTGCTCTTAATATTTAATTAATATGTTTTTTATTGCTGGTTTTACATTGTATTAGTCCGTGCCTACATCTATTCACTGTCCTTTGTGGGTAGATGGTCTGAGTATGTCATGTTTTACCTTTATAGGAAAATACATAAAATGTTAATCATCAACTTTTGTCCAGCCAAAGCATTGCTTTTTGCTACTGTATTAGATATGCCACTATGTTAGACCAATGCAGTATTTTTATGAAGAAATTTGTTTTGAGATTCTAATAGTTTACTTATACAATCGTTGCTTGCAGTGCAACAATCTATTTTCTCCATAAAAGTATTACTGCTAGATCACAACACAAAGGTTTAACCCCTTAAGGACCCAGCTCAAAAGTGCGTTAAGGACCAGGCCTCGTTTTTCAAAACTGACATGAGTAACTTTATATGGCAATAACTTTGAGACGTCTTAACTTACACAAGTGATTTTGAGATAGTTTTTTCATGACACATTGTACTTCATGTTAGTGGTATACACTAATGAATATTTTTGTATTTATTTATTACAAAATAGGAAATTTGATGGAAATTTGGATAAAAATCGCAATTTTCAAAATGTGAAATGTTCTGCTTTTCAGACAGATAGTTATACCACCCAAATACATTAATACATATTATCTACCATATCTCTGCTATATATCGGCATCATCTCTTACTCGTCCTATAATTTATTTTGGATGTTAGAAGGCTTACAAGTGTAACAGCGATTTTGCAGATTTAAAAGAAAATTTCCCAAACTAATTTTTTAGGGACCACTTCAGTTCTGAAAAGGATTATAATGGCCTATATATTAGAAACCCCCATAAATCACCCCATTTTCAAAACTGCACCCCTCAAATAATTCAAAATAACATTTGGGAAGTTTGATAACCCTTTAAGCATTTCACTGGAATTAAAACAATAGGGAGGTGAAATTTAGACATTTAATTTATTCCCACTAATTCCTTAATTTGCCCTAAAATAACACATTCACAGGGGTAAGGGGAAAATCTCTCACAGTTTGTTATGCAATTTCTCCTGAGCATGGAAATACCCCACAAGGGGGTGTAAACTGATGTTTGGGCGAATGGCAGCGGACGGAAGGGAAGGCGTGACACTGGGCGTCTGAAAAGCAGATTTTGCTGGATTAGTTTTCGGGTGCCATGTCTCATTTGCAAAGCCCCTAGAGTAACAATACAAAGGAAAACCCCAAAAAGTGACCCCATTTTGAAAACTACACCCCTCACAGAATTCATCAAGGGGTATAGTGAGCATTTTCACCTTACAGTCGTTTCACAGATTTTGCTAACACTGGGATGTATAAATGAAACATTACTAAAATGTCACTTTATCCCCAAAGTTTTCATTTTCACAAGGGGTTAAAGGAGAAAAAGCACCCCACAGTTTGCAAAACAATTGCTCCTGAACACGGCAATACCCCATATGTGGTCGTAATCTGCTGTATGGGTACATGGCAGGGCTCAGAATGGAAAGAGCGCTATTTGGCTTTTGGAGGGCAGATTTTGGTAGAATAGTTTTCAGGTATCATGTCGCATTTGCAGAGCCCCCAAAGTACCAATACAGTGGAAGCCCCCTAAAAGTGACCCCATTTTGAAAACTACACCCCTCACAGAACATATCAAGGGGTATAGTGAGCATTTTGACCCGACAGCTGTTTCACAGATTTTATTAACATTGGGACATTAAAATGAAAAATTACTTTTTTTTCCAATAAACCGTCAATTTAGCCCCAAATTTTTCATTTTCACAAGAGGACAAAGGAGAAAAAACTTCCCAAAGTTCATTACACAATTTCTCCTGAACACAGAAATGCCCCATATGTGGTTGTAATATGCTGCATGGGTACATGGCAGGGCTCAAAATGGAAAGAGCGCTATTTAGCTTTTGGAGGGCAGATTTTGCTGGAATAGTTTTCAGGTGCCATGTCGTATTTGCCGAGCCCCTAAAGTACCAATACAATGCAAACCCCCAAAAAGTGACCCCATTTTGAAAACTACACCCCTCATAGAATTTATCTAGGGGTATAGTGAGCATTTTGAGCTCACAGCTGTTTCACAGATTTTATTGATTTAGGGAAGTAAAAATGAAAAATTACTTTTTTCCAATAAACCGTCCATTTAGCGACATATTTTTAATTTTTGCAAGTGGTTAAAGAAGAAAAAACACCCCACAGTTTGTTACACAATTTCTTCTGAACACAGAAATGCCCCATATGTGGTCATAAATTGCTGCAAGGGTACATGGTGGGGCTCAGAATGGAAAGAGCGCTATTTGGCTTTTGGAGGGCAGATGTGGCTGGAATAGTTTTTGAGTGCCATGTTGCATTTGCAGAGCCCCTAAAGTACCAATACAATGGAAACCTCTCAAAAGTGACCCCATTTTAGAAACTACACCCCTCAAGGAATGTATCAAGGGGTATTATCATTTTGAGCCTAAAAATGCTTCCCAAAAATTAATGTACAAAGTGAAAATTAAAGTTTTTAAAGAAATATCCAATTTCAGTGCCTAATACGTTGCGGCCACTTTGTGGCATCAGAGACATGAACTCCTAAAACTATTAAGTGGGCTATCCCGGGGACAAAAAAATTAAATATGTGGGTATAAACTGCTGCTTGGGCACACAGCAGGGCTCAGAAGGGAAGGTGCACTGTGCTTTTTTAGCTTTTGGAGTACTTTCTGGTCGCCATGTTATATTTGCAGAGCCCTGGAGGTGCCAGTAAATTGGAATTCCCCAAGAAGTGACCCCATTTTGTAGTGGCAATTTTAGTGTCTCTGCAAATGTGACATGGTGTCCAAAAAAACAACAATCTAAATATGGGCTCCAAAAGCACATAGCGCTCCTTCACATTTGCGCCCTGCTGTGTGCCCAAATGACAGTTTATGCCCACATGTATGACACTGGTGTACCCAGGATAACGTACTTAACAATGCCATATGTGGGTATAAACTGCTGTTTGGGCACAGCCGGACACAGAAGGGAAGGAGCGCTATTTTGGTTTTTGGAGCACAGTTTGCTTTTTGGACAACATGCCACTTTTGCAGAGCCCATGAATTGCCAGTAAAGTGGAATCCGCAGACATCTCACCCCATTTTGGAAACTATACCCTTCAAGGGATTTATCAAGTGGGGTAGCGAGCATTATTAACCCTTAAGTGTTGCATTCTTTTAATTTCCAGAAATGAATGCGCAGCTGATAATGAAAAGTTAAAAATGAAATTTTTCTATAGATACGCCATTTCAGTGCCCAATTTGTTTGGCCCAGTTTATGTCTACACAGACACACACTCCAAAAACTGGTGAGCGGGGATCCTGGGCACAACAGCTTTTGGAGCGTTCGTCTCTGATACAAGCCGGGCACAACATATTACGCACTGAAATGACGTATTCCTGGAAAAATTGTCATTTTCACCTTTCACCATCAGCTGCGTTTTCATTTATGGATAATAAATTATAGCAACACTTGAGGGTTAAAAATGCTCACTGTACCCCTGGATAAATTCCTTCAGGGGTGTAGTTTCCAAAATGGGGTGACATGCCAGGAGATTCCACTGTACTGGCATTTCAGCTCTGCAAAAGTGCAATGGCGTCCAAAAACCAAACCGTCCAAGTCTGTGCTCCAAAAACCAAATAGCGCTTCTTCCCTTCTGTGCTCGGCTGTGCCCAAACAGCAGTTTATACCCACATATGACATTAAGTACGTTATTCTGGCTACGACAAGTGTAATACTTGTGGGGATAAACTGCAGTTTGGGCACACAGTAGGGCGCAGAAGGGAAGGAGCGCTATGTGGCTTTTGGAGCGCAGATTCAGATGTTTGGGATCTGGATGCCATGTCATGTTTGCAGAGCCTCTAAAGTACCAGTAAAGTGGAATCCCCTAGGGAATGACCCCATTTTGAAAAGTGCACCCCTCAAAGAATCAAGGGGTGTATTGAGCATTAGTATCCCAGACGTGACTGCACAGCGGATGGGGAAAAGTGAATGAATATGTAATCTGTGCGTAGTACATTGGATACACTAAATTCCCTACTATTTCCCCAGTAGTTCCTATTATTGGGGAGGTCACTCTAGGGGTCACTTCTGGTTTATTATCCCTCATAAGCTCTAAATCTAGTTTGTCCCCTGATATACGCTCGCACAGCTTATACATTCCCTTTCTGCCGCAGCCAGTTATGTTCTAATGATTTGGCGATTTTTGGGGTTTTTGTCTTCACATTGTACGAGCTATATTTTCTTTATTTCTCTGGTGATGTAGCCATATGAGGGCTTGTTGTTTGCAGTATGAGATGTATTTTTTAATGACATCATTTTTAGGTGCTTACAACTTATTAAATAAATTTTATTAACTCTTGGTGGATTAAAAAACAACCCCATCAATTCTGGCACTGCGTTTTACCTTTTAAATTTTTCACCATGCAGTGTAGAGCGTAAGTAACATGTTATCTTTATTCTGTGGGTCGGTATGATTACAGCGATACCTCATTTATACAGTTTTTTTATGCAATACCAATTTTGCAGAACAAAAACCCATTTGGGGACATAAATCAAATTTTTTTTTGCATCGCCATCTTCTAAGATGCGGAGCATTTATATTTTTCAGTTTAGAGAGTTGGTTTAGGGCTTATTTTTTGCAGGACAACCTGTGCTTTTTATTGGGACTGTTTTGGGGTACATATGACTTTTTGATCACTTTTTATGGCATATTTTGTAAGGTGAGATGGCAAAAAATCATTACTTTTGGCGGGTTTTTTCCGTTTTTTTTTCCCCCAACGTTCACCATGTACATTAAATATGGTTTCAGTTTTATTGTACAGGTTGTTTCGGACGCGGCAATACCAAATATGTATTGTTTTTATTAATTTTTAGATTTTTTATATAATTCATTTTATATAGGAAAAGGGAATTTTTGGGGCTTTATTCTTTTATTAATTTTTTTCACATATTTAATTTTTTTTTCTGGCTCAGTACTATAGACTGCAAGACACGAGCATGCAAGTGTCTTGCAGCCTATACAGGAAGTCAGCGCTATGGAAACACAGCGCTGACTTCCGCAGGTCTCGGCAGGATCAACCAGGTAGTGGGGGCTCCAGGCAGCCTGGGGTCACTTGGCAGGCCCCAGGCTGCAGATTATAGATATCGGCACCCCCCGATCTTGCCGTGGGGGGGTTCCGGGGGGCGGCAAGATGGTGGAGGGGTTAAAACCTCCAATCGGAACTCAGTTCTGACCGGGGGTTATGGAGTAGGGTGTTAGCTGTCAGTTACAGCTAACACCCAGTTCCGATGCCGCCAGCTCAGATAGTGAGCGGGCGGCCGGCCTCGGGCGTAGTATTACGCCCTGGTGTGCGAGTACCTAGCGCCCAGGACGTAATAGTACATCCAAGGTCGTTAAGGGGTTAAATATCACATTTGTTTAGTAAAGATAGATCAGTGTTTTGAAGTATATATATGTATTTTTTTTACTACTAGGATCCATCTTCATGTCTGTATATTTTCAATGTATGTACAGTGCTGGTCAAAAGTATTGGCACCCCTGCAATTCTGTCAGATAATACTCAATTTCTTCCATAAAATGATTGCAATCACAAATGCTTTGGTAATAATATCTTCATTTATTTTGCTTGCAATGAAAAAACACAAAAGAGAATGAAAAAAAAAGTCAAATCATTGATCATTTTACACAAAACTCTAAAAATGGGCCGGACAAAAGTATTGACACCCTCAGCCTAATACTTTGTAGCACAACCTTTAGACAAAATAACTGCGAACAACCGCTTCCGGTAACCATCAATGAGTTTCTTACAATGCTCTGCTGGAATTTTAGACCATTCTTCTTTGGCAAATTTCTCCAGGTCCCTGAGATTTGAAGGGTGCCTTCTCCAAACTGCCATTTTGAGATCTCTCCACAGGTGTTCTATGGGATTCAGGTCTGGACTCATTGCTGGCCACTTTAGAAGTCTCCAGTGCTTTCTCTCAAACCATTTTCTAGTGCTTTTTGAAGTGTGTTTTGGGTTATTGTCCTGCTGGAAGACCCATGACCTCTGAGGGAGACCCAGCTTTCTCACACTGGGCCCTACATTATGCTGCAAAATTTGTTGGTAGTCTTCAGACTTCATAATGCCATGCACACGGTCAAGCAGTCCAGTGCCAGAGGCAGCAAAGCAACCCCAAAACATCAGGGAACCTCCGCCATGTTTGACTGTAGGGACCGTGTTCTTTTCTTTGAAGGCCTCTTTTTTTTTTCCTGTAAACTCTATGTTGATGCCTTTTCCCAAAAAGCTCTACTTTTGTCTCATCTGACCAGAGAACATTCTTCCAAAAAGTTTTTGGCTTTCTCAGGTAAGTTTTGGCAAACTCCAGCCTGGCTTTTTTATGTCTCTGGGTCAGAAGTGGGGTCTTCCTGAGTATCCTACCATAGAGTCCCTTTTCATTTAGACGCCGACAGATAGTACGGGTTGACACTGTTGTACCCTCGGACTGCAGGGCAGCTAGAACTTGTTTGGATGTTAGTCGAGGTTCTTTAGCCACCATCCGCACAATCTTTCGTTGAAATCTCTCGTTAATTTTTCTTTTCCGTCCACATCTAGGGAGGTTAGCCACAGTACCATGGGCTTTAAACTTCTTGATGACACTGTGCACGGTAGACACAGGAACATTCAGGTCTTTGGAGATGGACTTGTAGCCTTGAGATTGCTCATGCTTCCTCACAATTTTGCTTCTCAAGTCCTCAGACAGTTCTTTGGTCTTCTTTCTTTTCTCTATGCTCAATGTGGTACACACAAGGACACAGGACAGAGGTTGAGTCAACTTTAATCCATTTCAACTGGCTGCAAGTGTGATTTAGTTATTGCCACCACCTGTTATGTGTCACAGGTAAGTAACAGGTGCTGTTAATTACACAAATTAGAGAAGCATCACATGATTTTTCAAAGGCATGCTGCCTCGCGGTAATAGTAACGCCACAAACAGAAATGGAGATATCTGGGTTATGTCGGATAGTAAATAAAGGGAACACAAGAAGTTCAGTTGTGATGAACAAACCTCCCAAGATTCACTTAGTTTTGGATGGCTCGAGTTCCAGAATCATTTTGGTCAAACAAGTTCAACAAACCACACCTTAAATTGGCTTAAAACATAGTGTAGAATACTCTTAGGGCTCCTAGGAACCTATCTATTGAATTTCTAATTCTCTAGGCAAACACAGCTGAAGTTATGTCAAAGTGAAGTGACATGTACAGTATATGATATGGAAAAATGGATGCTAAGCACTGGATACAAACTCCAGTGTACTATGGTTAACACACTGTGCTGCCAATCGCTTTTACACATTTTAACATTTCAAATGCTCTAAAAATTAACCTTTTTGGGGGAAAGGTGGTTATATTGCAAAAAGCAATGGTTTTATAAAATTAGCCGGTTTTAATGACTTGTAAGTGATACAGGCTTGTTGTTGTTGTTTGGAAGACATATTTGTGGCTGTGTGCCTAGCTGAAAAGTGATGAAGAATTGACTTTTCAAAAAAAAAAAAAAAAAAGCCATTAAGGCTAAAGCCCCACATTGCGGAAACACAGCTTTTTTTGTTGCAGATTTTGTTGCATTTTTTTGTGCCAAAGCCAGGAGTGGATTGAGCAGAAGGTAGAAGAAGTACTTCCTATATATTCCCCATTACTTTTGTAGCCATTCTTGGCTTTGACTCAAAATGCAACAAAATCGCAAAACGCAACAAAATCCGCAACAGAAAAAGCTGCATTTCCGCAATGTGGGGCCTTAGCCTAAAAATGATCTCTTTATAGAAGGAGAATGCCACACCAACATTGTGTTGGTATTGGAAGAAGTAATGGCGGGGTGGAGCAGTAAACTACTGGCATTGTATTTGCCCCCTGCTTCAGAGAGAAATACAAAAAGTGTTGTTCTCATAATGGAGTTATTCAGCAGAGAAAGAAATACATCACTATGGCTAATACTCCATGTTGCAGATTTTGCAGCGTTTTTTGTGCCAAAGCCAGGAGTGGATTTAACAGTAAGGAAAAATATAAGTGCTTCTTTTATATCTCCCATTCCTTTTCAAGCCACTCATGACTTTGGCTCAAAAAATCACAGCAAAATTTGGGGCACATACCTGAATTCAGCACACTGTGAGCTTTCTAGTGGTATATAATACCGCCGATCTCCATGGATATTTAAGGTCCTCTTTAAGCTACAGGTTTAAATGAAATCCTGGAGATATGAATACACCTTTAAGGCTAAGGCCCCACATTGCGTCCCACAGCAAAAAAGTGCGGAAAAAAACGCGGCGGCAATGCATCGCAGTTCTTCCCTCAGCACTTTGGACAGAAAGATCTCAGAGGTTACCCTATGGACATATTGATTTATCTTTGTTAATTTGAGGTTGCTCATGGGTTAAACAGATAATGTTTGGTGTCACTTTTGTCACTCTGCTTTTCACCCTTCAAAATTTTTTTCTCCATTGCATTTTAAAGGGACAAAAACCTCAGTTTAAATTTTTTTTTATTATTTATATAATTAAATAATAATTTGTTTTACTCTTTAGCAGAAAGCTGTGTTGTTGTTGCAGATTTAGATTTTTTTTCTGCAACGTTTTTCATTGCGTTTTTGCTGTGTTTTCTCCGTGGTTACAGTGCCAGTAAAGTGAATGAGATTTTGGTTAATCTCATCCACACATTGCAGGAAAAAAGAGCTGCGGAAAACCATGTCAATGTTAGCTGCAAGCTTTTTCCCTATTGATTTTTTTTTTTTCAATTCAAAGTTTATTGATTTTCAAAAAGACATAAAATACAGTGAAAACAGATAGCTGGAACGGCAGCATCAACATTTTATAATGTAGAGAACGGGGGAGATCCCCGAGTAGAGGCCAAAGGACAAGGTGAGGAGGGGAAGGGGAGAAGAAAGGAGGAGGAAGGGAAGGAGTGGCGAGACAACAAAAAAAAAAAAACACAGAATGTGATGGAAGAAGGAAGGAAAAGAGAAAAAAAAAGGGAGGTGGAGAACAGTATCGGGGTCCAGGGGTTGCCCAGGGGTGCAAACAATCGAAAATTCTTCTTCAGAAAGAGCAATAAAACTCTGCAAGGAGCAAAGCCAGAGGGTAAAAAGTAGTCCTAAACAGGTAACTACAGATGAGTGAATTTTTCAAAAGTTCGATTTGAAGTTCCAAAAAAATTTGCTTCGATCCGGATTACTTTGCGGTGAATAAACAGCTATTTCCGATCTTCAGAGAGCTGGGGTGGGCGGCAAAATTGCGGAAGCCCTTGGATGCCTCGGTCATGTCTCTCTCTCTCTCTCCGGCACGGACAAGTTTTATTCATGTGGAAGGATCTGCTAACAAGCAAAGACACGCCTACCCAATCACATCACTAGAGAACATCTTGTGACCGTCTGATGTCACAAAGGTCCTTAATAAATATTCGTTATCACGAAGCCAGAATCGTGGTGAATCGAAGATTTCCTGAAATTCGGATTGAATTCCACTTCTGCAGAATCGATTCGCTCATCTCTACAGGTAACCCATTAGTTAGCTATAAAAGCCAGAGCATCCCACTATAGGTCTACAGGGGAGGCACAGGCCCAAGAAGCGCCTGATATTCAATGGTACGTTGGAATTCCATCCAGTTTCCCTATAGATTTGATAAGGATATAAAAGTCGCAGACAAAAATGCAGAAAAAATGTAGTGGAAAAAACACATTGTGTTTCCGCTGCATTTTTTTACACAGTGGATTTTAGCTGCACTATTTTATGCCACAAAAAAGAAGTAACCACAATGATGAATCCCACCACTAATTGTTGTCCTAACAGCAGCATTCAGGAGAATGCTAATATATTATAAGTCTAATATAAATATCTAACATAGTAATCCTTTAATGGGATAATGGATAACAAAAAATTTAGCAAAAAAAACAAACAAAAAACCATTATTTAGTCTAAAATAATTAGATTGTAATGATGTTGTTTTAAGGCAAGGCAAACAACACAGTTCCTGATTCATGTCAAATTTAATGTACAGTAAAGTCACAATTAGAGATGAGCGAATTTTCTAAAACGATTCGATTCAATCCGAATTAATTCGCGGCGAATTAATAGCTATTTTCTGGCTGCAGAGAGGCTGTATAGTGGCTGTAGGTGCTGTGGAGAGAAACTATACTGTGAGTCAGTATGAAATGCACATGACAGGCGTCGCTCTTAGAACCACTTCACACTTCACTTATTTGGCCAGTTACAGGGCCAAAACTGACCAACTAACTCAAGTGTGAACTTAGCCTTACAGGTCGATGTTAGTGCCAGGTATACAGAACCATGCAGAGGCCCAAGATCCTACGGTAGTGTGAAAGAACGTACTCTTTTTACACCGTTGACTGTTGATTCCACATAGATGTCTACATAACCTGTTCTATTAAACACTTATACAAGTAAAGCCCCCCTGACAGAGTGGAGAGGGTGTCAGGAGTGGGTTTGTGTTGACGTCGCTGATTATTTTGCCCTTCCTCTGATCCATCAGAACAATAACCCCCCAAAAAAACGGATCCTGTCTGTTGAGCATCCACCTTCACTCGGTCAGGATTTGGTAGTAATCCATCAGTATTGCTGATACCAAAAAAAACCAGGAGTGGATCCAAAACAGAGATGACACGTGAATGGAATATTTGCATATTCTTCTGTGTTTTGTACCCACTCCTGCTTTTGGCTACCAAATCATAAGCCAATTCTGATGGGACCATACAGGCCTTACAGCTGCTACACAGACAGGATCCGTTGTGCATCTCATTTTTCCTTCCTTCTGACAGATGAGAAGAAGGGTCAAATAAATGATGATGTCAACCAGGCCAAAAAGGCAAAATAGTGGCCCAGACATGGAGTGGGATGGTGGGAATGGCAAGACAAGTGACATAGTGTTGAGGTAGCAGCAGCATGAGGAGGCCACAGAGTGGCAAGGTGACATAATGTGGAGGTGGCAGCAGCATGAGGAGGCCACAGAGTGGCAAGGTGACTTAATGTGGAGGTAGCAGCAGCATGAAGAGGCCACAGAGTGGCAAGGTGACACAATGTGGAGGTAGCAGTAGCATGAGTAGGCCACAGAGTGGCAAGGTGGCATAATGTGGAGGTGGCAGCAGCATGAGGAAGCCATAGAGTGACTCAGTAACAAACAGTACCCGCTGACGATGGTGGCTGTAAGAAGGAGCATTTGGCATCAGATGTGTGGCATGAGGCAGGTAGCCAGAAGAAACTGGTCTCTTTTGTCAAGGTTTGGGTGAGGCAGCATGGAATGATTTAAACTGATGCATCAGGCATTGGTGGGTGGAAATCCTGGCTGATCCACGCCTGATTCATCTTGACAAAGGTCAGTCTCTCCACATTTTGAGTGGAAAAACGAGTTCTCCTTGGGGTAACTATGGCCCCCGCTGCAGTAAACACCCGCTCTGATGCCACACTACTGGCCGGGCAGGACAGCTTTTCCAGGACAAACTTGGCCAGTTCCAGGCAACACATCCAGTTTGGCTGCCCAGTAGTCCAGCGGATCTTCGATGACGGGTAGCAGGGTACACTCCAAGTATGCCACCACCTCCTGGTTCAGATTCTTCTCTATGTCTAGCTGCTGGTGAGTAGTTTCTTCACTATGCGGGTAAAGAAAACTGCTCATCAGCGACTCTAGGCTCAGGCTGCTGCTGATGGAGCTGATACTGCTCCTGCTCCCCCCCCCACAGCAGCCATGGCAGTGCAAGGTGAGCACCCAGGGCCCCCGGGTCAGACCTGCGAGAGGATGGACGATGGCGCAGATAGGCAGCGGCCAACTGACTACGTAGGATGTCTCTATAGTAGTTCAGTTTGTCCTCCCTCTCAGCAGGTGTAAAAAAGGCCCCCATTTTTGGCCGGTAGCGAGGGTCTAACATGGTGGAAAGCCATTAGTCATCCCTCTGCCAAATGCTGACAATTCGGCTGTCACTACTCAAGGGGGGTGTGCTTGGCGGTGTACGAGTGGTTGAAGTGCATGTAAAGTTTCCTGGCCATTTTTAGGATGTCTTGCAAATGAGTGGAAGACTTAAGGAAACGCTTGACAACCAAATTGAAGACGTGCGCCATGCAGGGCACATGGCTCAACCCTTCTTGACACAGCTCTGACACCATGTTCTTCCCATTGTTAGTCACCATGGTTCCGATTTTCAGTTGTCGCGGAGAAAGCCAGGATTCGATTTCTTGATGAAGGACACTGAGCAGTTCCTCCCCTGTGTGACACCGTTCGCTCAGGCAAACGAGGTGTAGAACAGTGTGACACTGCCGTGCCCTGCACATGTGGTATGCTGGAGGAGCACTGTGAATTGTCCCTGCAGTGGAGGCTGAGGACACAGTGGAGGATGAGGCGGACATTGTTGCAGGACCAACGGCGTGAGAACATGGAGGCAGAAACGGCGTCACCTGGCCAAGTTGCTGGTGTGCCTGGGCAGGAAACACATTCACCCAGTGGGCCTAAAGGACATGTAAACGCAATTTTATATTTTTTTTGGGGGGGGGAGGGGCGTCTTTCGATAGTCCACCTCAGGCAGCAAAGAGGCTAGGTTCACCACAGTGTAAAGGACATATATTGTCCTTGACCTTAGTTACAGCTCCACACGGTGGTGCTGCCATGCACTTTGGCAGACACCGGCAGGCTCAAGGACTGGCCCACCTTCTGTTCTACATATTTGTGCAGGGCTGGTACTGCCTTTTTGGCAAAGAAATGACGGCTCGGCACAAGCCATCAGTTCTCAGAAAGGTGCAGAGCCCACCACTTGGAAAGGGAGGGACTGCAGCACCAGCAACTTGGACAGGAGCACGTTCAGCTTCTGCACCGTTTGATGAATGCACGCATACTGTTGTCTCTTTGAAATCCCTTCGGTGATCGATTGCTGACGCAATGACTGCCTAGGAGGAGAAGGAGCAGGAGCATCAGGACCAGCAGATGATGGGAAGGACACACAGCTTTTTTCGGTTGAGATGGTGGTGTGAGCCACTGGGTGATGCAGCGATTGCTGTGGCAGGCTGGACCACCACATTGGAGCCTCAGCTCTCCCAGGCCACTTTATGGTGACGCTGCATATGTTGGCGCAGGGCTTTGGTGCCAACATTGGCACCCTGGCAATGCAATTCAACATATGGCCATGTTCAACTTCCCCGGTGGCTTAACAAAAAACTACCAAACCGCTGAATAGGTGATTTTACCCCCAACACTCCGCACTGACTGTTACCGCCACTGCCACCATGAACCCCTGCACCACGGCTTTCCGGGCAGGTAGGCTCCTGCGAAGTGGGTGGTCTATCACGGGCACATTTGGTTCCCGACCTCAAACTTCTGCCACCCTTCTGACTCCTGGCCATGCTACCGACTTGCTGGCTCCTCCGCTGCCTCATACGCAAGCTGCCACCCTCTTCTCCCGATGATGATGAAGCCCCTTCGACACCCGACTCCCAATTGCGATCGACTATGTCATCATCGAGTACTGTCTGCACGTCACTGATGTCCTCCTCAACGGTCTCTGAGCCAGGAGCCTGACTGCTCGCAACACCAGCTCCCACGCCACTCTTCTCATCACTACTTGCCCGCCTACCGCAGGAAGCGGCGGATGTCTCCTCCAGATCTTGGCTGAGCAGTAGCTGCTGACTGTCCTCTAGTAGCTTGTCCTCACTGTATAGTGGAGCTGAGCCCACAGCATAGAGTACTTCTCTGGCTGAGGGAACAGAAAAGGACGGAGGCAGGTTGAGGACAGGTGAGGGCACAGGGCCTGCTCTCGGGCCATGCCAACTGAGGGTTGTGTCTGACGAACCCACCGACTCTTGACTGGGAGTGTCTGATGTGATTTGGGATGAAGTGACCGAGTAAACCATTCTAGAACCGCTGGGTTGCTGGTCAAGACACGACCGCTAGCTGACACTGAGAGCTCAGGCCTCTGGAAGTGACCAGTGGCGTAATGATCGTGGTCGCAGGGGATGTGACCACGACCGGGCCCGGAGGGGTACAAGGCCCGCCCCCAGCTGGAAATGGCCAGGGCCCCAGACCACCATGATAGTGGTCGGGGAACCAGGCTTTCTCCGACCGCTATACATATTGATGGAAAGCGGTCCCATCGGGCCCCTTTCCAGTTAATGCCAGCCCAGGGTAGGTGACTAAAAATAAAAAAAAAATTATTTATATTCACCTGTCCAGGGCTCTTCCAGCCAGTTTCTGAGGTTTACCTGCTTTCCAGACGTCAATGTTGGGGCCTGTGATTGGCCCCAGCAGTCACATGGAGCGCGCCGACGTAATGATGTCATCGTGCCCCTCATGACAGCTGAGGCCCAATCACAGGCCCCAGCAGTGACGTCTGGAGCGCAGGACCTCAGTCGCAAGACAGAAGAGGAACGAGGATACACAGGAGAGGTAAGGTAAGGTGAGTATAAGTGTTTGTTATTTTTAACCCCTTCCCGACATCCGCCGTAATAGTATATATATATAAAAATAAAAATATATTAAAAGTTCGAATCACTCCCCTTTTCCTAGAACACATATAAAAGTACTTAAATACTGTGAAACACATACACATTAGGTATCCCTGTGTCCAAAAACGCTCCGGTCTACAAATCTATAAAAATATTTTTCCCATACGGTAAACACCATAGCGGGAAAAAAATTCCAAAGTGCCAAATCGCCGTTTTTTCACTGTTTTGCCTCTTATAAAAATTTGAATAAGAAGTGATCAAAGCAATAGCAATTCCCCAAAATGGTATAACTAAAAAGTACACCTGGTCCCACAAAAAAAGATGCCCTATACATCCCTGTACACAGAAGTGTAAAAAAGTTATGGGTGTCAGAATATTGTGACTTTTAGAAAAAAAAATTTTTTTTCCAGTTTTGAATTTTTGTTAAGGGGTTAAAATGTAAATAAAACCATATAAATTTGGTATCCCCGGAATCGTATCGAAACATAGAATACAGGTGACATGTCAATTTGGCTGCACAGTGACGCTGTAAAAACGAAGCTCGTAAGAAAGTCGCACAAATGCACTTTTTCTTCAAATCCACCCCATTCTTAATTTTTTTCCAGCTTCCCAGTACATTGTATAGAATAACTAATGGTAGCACCATGAAGAAAAATTTGTCCTGCAAACATTAAGACCTCAAATGGCTCTGAGAGCAGAAAAATAAAAAAGTTATGGGGTTTGTAAGGGGGTCAGTCAAAAACGAAAAATTTCTCCGACAGGAAGGAGTTAATCACTTCACCTGGGCATAATGCTGTGTGGGGGGGGCCGCTGTGGAGCTCATAATGCTGTGTGTGGGCCGCTGTGGAGCACATAATGCTGTGTGGGGGCCGCTGTTGATCGCATAATGCTATGGGGGGGGGTGCTGTGGAGCGCATAATGCTGTATGGTGGCCGCTGTGGAGCACATAATGCTGTGTGGGGGCCGCAGTAGAGCGCATAATACTGTTCCAGTATTGTTTACATGTGGCACTGTGCTGCTCACTCACTGTATTCTTGATAACTGCAGTTGTGGGTACTAAAGCTGTATCCCTTTCAAGTACCAGAGTTATCACTGCCTCACCCGTAACCGCCACTATGAAGAATTCGCTCTAGGGAGGGGGCCCCGGACAAAAGTTTGCACCCGGGCCCAGAAGACTTTAGTTACGCTACTGGAAGTGACCCTTGCTGCCACGCCCCCTTACAATGCTGCGACCTGTGCCTGCGCCAGAAACATTTAGGCCTGTGCCCCTCCCCTGTGCAGGGCCTGTTGCTTCTCTGTCTGACATATTGTTAGATTAAAGAAGTAAATGAAAAGGAAATTAATACAGGGCAAAAAGGCCAGTAATTTTCTCCCTACAACACATAATGGCTAAAAAGCTCCTTATTTTTTCCCCACTAATAAACGCCAAAAAAAGGCATTATAACAGATAACTTGGGAGATTAATGGATAACAATCCTTTTTTTTTTTTTTTTTTTGCCACTAATGCGCGGCAAAAATTTTCTCCCTTCAACACACAAAGGCGAATAAGCCACTTATTTTTTCCCCCACTAATAAATGGCAAGCAAACCTTTACAACATATAACTGCACTGCACAAGGACTAATAAGACCCCAATAATTTGAATTACACAGGTATGATCTATTGCAAACCTGCAATGAGCAGCAGTATAATGGCAGTCAGTGCCTCAAGGGGTAGTAGGATTGTTTCTATTACCCAGGCTGCAAACACCCCAAATGAACCCTGTTCTGCTTCAAAACTCTGTATAAATTCCTCCCTATCCTTTCCCTACACTTCTAATGTTCTTTCCCTGAACTTCAATTGAGCAAAATATCAGTTTTCAAGTCTTTTCTACCACTTTTCCTAGTGCCTGCTGATGTTTCTCCCTGCAATAAGTACACTGGAAAATACCTGAATCCAAGATGGCGGAGGGTATTTATAGGACTGTGACATCACAGGGCTGGCTGGCTGCTGATTGGCTGCACGCATGGCATTGTGGGTGATCCCGCGTTCCCAGAGTTTCTTGCCCCATGTCCTAACATGTGCAGCAGCCATTTTAGGAAAAAATGCGGTTCGTTACCCCGAAGCGTGAGGAAATCCGGATTCGATGCAAATCGAATATTTCCTGAAATTCAGATCGAATTCCATTTCGTCAGCTTCAATTCGCTCATCTCTAGTCACAATACAGCACAGCAGGGTTGAGATTGTAAAATAACAACCAGGCATGCCATTGACATAACAGAGTTCAGCACCATCACAACTGAGCCACAGTTGTAGGTTCACAATATCTAAAGAAAAGATGCGCAGTTCAGATTCAGAGGATGGAATTCAGAATTCAGCGCAGGGCTCAGGTCCACAAGGCTCAGACTTAGGCTTCATGGACACGACACTGTATTAGTGACTGACCCATTCATTGCTATGGTGGAATACACACGCCCATGTGTTATCATGGGTATGTGTATGCGGCAATGAGCCTGGGGTAAAACTCAGGACAGGTCCTACACCTGTCAGTTTTGTGGTCCAGCCTCGCTGAGAACAGTCAATAAGTGCATGGAGGCACGGGCAGCACATGGATGTCATCTATGTGCTGTCTGTGCTGTTCAGTTGTGGACTGGCTACATGCATATGTTTCTGTGCATGTTGCCTTTGACAGGTGAAGCCTATGTATAACTAACAAGCAAAGCCAAAATAATCAGGTCAAGGAAGTACTAAGCTGCAGGTTAGTATAGGCTGCAATATAAGAAAGGCGAGTTCAGACTGAAGTCCTGGAAGTCCAGTTCCTGACATTGACCTACATAAAAGTTAAAACTGAGAAACTATACTAATTAAGTATCTACAAGACCAAAGTATCCTGAAAATGTAATCTGTTAATCAAAGTAAAACATGAACCGTATAAAAAAAATAAACAAAAAGAACAATTCCAAAATCCTATCCTAATATTCTATATTCACACTGGCAAAAATGTACATAAATTACAAAGCATTGTATACTGTATGTACCAAAAGCAGGGCTGAGAAATAATACAACTTGTTTTAGTGCAACTTGTTTTCGTGGTGTCCCCTAGCAGACCCCACAAACGGAAACCTAATATGCTTAAAAAAGTGGTTAAACGCGGAAATCCGCAGACCCCATAGACTATAATGCCCGAGAAAGGCGGAAACATGTGGAGAGACTTGCAGGACTTTTCTCTCTGCACTTTTCTTGAAGAGAAAAAAGACACGCCCCCTTCCACTCGCATTAGATAAGCAAGTTGGAATCAAAGTATCTATAGACAAACTTCCCCAGTAACAAAGGAGTGAACTGCAAATTATCTAGAAGGAAGAGACCTAGTGACAGGAACTTTAGACAGATGTTTCAGGTAGAAAGCAGCCACATATTTAATTAAAGTGCATTACATTTGTGTTGCCATCTCGTTTTTTCCCACAGCACTTTTTTGCTGCAGCTCTCTACGTGAGGCCTTAGCCTTAAGCAGTCTTTCTGTGTCCACCTTAGCAAATGTGTCTAGATGGACAAACGTGCAGAATTGGTTTTATCTTTGTTCTACGTATGCAGAGGAATTCCTGACTGTAGTGAGCTGGACGCTTCTGAAGCGGCACCATCTTATCTGTTTCTCTCAGGAGATTCTGAGCAAGTACAATTGTTGTAACACCTATTGTAGTCTCTTATGACTTGCTGAGGATCTTCTCTGACAAGCACTTGGTGAAGCAGAGAGAGAGAAACAAGACCGAGCATGTGGGTCGACCTCAGAAAATTTACTAAAATGGACACAGCAGGGATGTTCAATAGAAGCAGCAGGTTGTGCTGATATGAAGTTATTACTGGAATATCTGGGGATAGAAGCCTGGGAATAAATGTAAATACAGAAGTGTTTAGAATTATGGATTGGATTTAACTATGAACGGTATTCTTCATGGAATACCCTAAAGTATGAGTGGGATTTTTGAGACTGTCTTTCATTTACCATCTAAATACTACAAAGGCATCAAGTAGGAAAGTATGCAGCAAGAAGTTAGTAGTTTTGCTACTGCCCAAATTTTGAGCTACAGACTGTTTTATGGTAGCACATGAAACACAGTGTTGTGCTTGATATATAGTAGACCTTTTGTATGGAGACCAAGCACTAGCGCTAAACTGCTTCTGGTCAAGTACTTAAAGGGGTATTCCCATGATCATAATCATATCTATATTTGTAGATAATTACATTTTAAACATTTTTGCAAATATAAAAGATTTTCTCTAACCATCTTAGTGGTGACATCTGTTGTCTTGATCGGTTGCCAATGGATACGACCACGAATGAGGAAACTTTCTATGGTCTGGGACTTGACAGGAATCCAAATATGATTTTCTTATTGTAGCTGAGTTATCAGGCAGGGACACTACATGTATCAGAAGATATCCTGGCCTCAATCAGGAAATCATGACTGATTTTCTGACCTTAGAAAGGTCCTGCATTGATGGTCGTATCCACTGACAACCAATCAAGACAACAACTTGCAACCACAAGATATTTAGATAAAATCTATAAAACGCTGCAAAATGTTAAATTACTTATATTTGCAAAAATGTTTAACTTTTAATTATCTACAAATTTAAAAATGGTTATGATCATGGGAATACCCCTTTAAGGTTTGTTCACACAGATGATTTTTCAAGGTGAGAAATCAGTTGTTGATTTAAAGGAAACTCTAGCTCAGAAATCCAAGGCAACCCCAGATTTCTGCTGTGGATTTGTAGTTTGTACTGTAGCAGAGTGTGATTGCTGGATGTGTCAGAGTCAAAACCAGATAGACATTTGTATATAACAGGAACAGACTTTAGTGAAACATGAATGCAGTAAGATAATGTTCACCTCACATGGTAAATAACAGATCTGGTACAGCACACACACTAACATTACAGGAAGTGTATATCAAGAGCACCAAAACAAAGTATAGAGTGTCTACAGATAAACATTTAGTAACAGCTACCTCTAGTGTCATAAATGTGAACTGCAGTCAATCCAGCAAATATAGAGATGAAGCTGGCTGTTGCATATCTCCAACACCCCTTCTCAACAGCTAATGCTTAGTCTGTTAGGCCCATCTTCTCTGTAAGCCTTGAGTGTCTTTCAGCGGTCAGGGGCTTGGTAAGGATATCTGCTGTCATATCCTCAGTCGGTCAATAAAGTAACTCAAGAAGTCCCTGCTCTTGAAGATCCCTCAGAAAGTGGAACTTCACATCAATATGCTTGGTTCTCGAGCTAACTCTTTCCATCTGAGCAAGTGCAAGACATCCTTGATTGTCCTCAAAGATTCTCGCTGCTTTCGTCTGTGGTTGACCCAACCATATGACTTCTTGACTTGCCTGTGCTGCTGCAACATACTCTGCTTCAGTAGATAATAGTGTAACAGAAATTTGCTTTCTACTAGTCCAACAGATAGCACCTCCTGATAGAAATAACAGGTACCCACTTGTAGATTTTCTGTCACTGGTATCTCCGGCCCAATCGGCATCAACATATCCTGTCAGGGTGTTTTCGTCACTTGCTGGTAACTTTAGCTTGTAGTGTAAAGTCCCTTTAAGATAGCGAATGACTCACTTCACAGCATTCCAGTCCATCTGACTTGGTGTTGAAGTCTTTCTGCATAGGATTCCAACTGCTGCTGCAATGTCAGGCCTTGTAGCGGTGCTAATGTACAACAATTTCCCTATTGCTTTCCTGTACTGAGAGTTAGTTGGTAGTGGTGTATCTTGGCTGTCTATCTTCTTCAGGTAGTTGGTTTCCATGGGAGATTTTACTGGTTTTGTGTCTTCCATTCCAAATGTCTCAATTATCTCTTGTATTTTGTGCTTTTGGTTCAGAAAGAAGCTGCCATCTTCCTCTCTCTCAATCTGAATACCAAGATAATTATTTACATTGCCGAGATCTTTGGTCTCAAAGTGCTGATTTAGGGTTTGGAGTATTTCTCCTTCATCCCCTTCTTGCTTGAAACAAATCAGAATATCGTCCACATAAATGAGTACATAGATCCACCTGTCTGCCAATTTCTTTGTGTATAAACAGGGGTCTGCTTTACTCCTCTGAAAGTCCTCATGTGTAAGCACTTCATTTATTCTCATATTCATGCACTGGCGGCTTGCTTTAGACCATATATACTCCTCTGTAGTTTGCATACTAGGTCTGGCCTTTGCTCATCTTTGAATCCTGGTGGTTGTTCCATGTAGATATCTTCTGCTAACTCGCCATGTAGAAATGCTGTTTTTACATCAAAGTGTCTTACTTGCGTTTTCCTTATTGCGGCTACTGTCAGCAAAGTTCTTATTGCAGCATGTTTGACAACTGGCGCAAATTTCTCATCATAGTCCTCTCCATATTTTTGAGAATATCCCTTGGCTACGAGTCTTGCTTTGTATCGCTCTACTGTACCATCTGCATTGTATTTTACTTTGAAAGTCCATTTACAATCTATGGATTTCTTTCCAGGTGGTAGTTCTGTAAGTGTCCATGTTTTAGTGTCATGCATGGATTTTATCTCTTCCTTTGCAGCCTTTATCCATTTACTGGCTTCCCCTTCTGAAAGCTGAGATATGTCTTCCCAAGTTGCAGGTTCATTAGCACTGGCAGTGCTTGCCTTGTATGAGAGACGTACAGGTGGTTTACCTTTATTCTCTCTCATCGAGCGTCTTGGTTCTGTGTGTGAGCTTGGTTGTGTCTGTTCTTCATTACTGATGGATTCTGCGCTCACTTCAACTGTTTGTTCAGAAGTTACAGATGTTGGCTGATTAGTGTCGGTTTTCTCTTCTGTTCTTACTTCCTCTGTTGTCATTACATTGTCCCTCAGATCTTCAACAAAAGTTATGCTGCTGCTAATGGTAACCTTGTCAGTTTTGGGGTTTAGGATTCTGTAACCCTTAACATTGTCACTGTATCCAACAAAGACGTATTCAAATGCTCTGTTTTGAAGTTTGGTGCGTTTTTCTTCTAGAATGTAGATGAACTCCTTGCATCCAAAAACTCTTAGATGTTTTACACTTGGCTTCTCATTGTGCCACAGTTCATATGGAGTTTTCTCCATTGTTCTACAAAAGAGTCTGTTTTGCAAATAAGTGGCTGGCATTGCTGCTGCACCCCAATATTTTTGTGGTAATCCAGAGTCTGTCAGCATGCATCTGATCATTTCAGTCAGAGTTCTGTTCTTTCTTTCAGCTACCTCGTTTTGCTCTGGTGTGTAGGGGATTGTCTTTTGATGCTCTATTCCATTCTGCTTTAAGCATTCTTGTATTTTATGTCCTGTGAATTCACCTCCATTGTCACTCCGAAGTATGAGAGGTTTTCTCTGAAACTTGTTACTTGTCCTTACTACATAGTCCTGTAATTTGTCAAAAACTTCACTCTTGTGTTGCATTAGGTAAGTGACTGTGAATCTTGAATAGTCATCTATGAAAGTCACTATGTACCTGTTGCCTCCAGGTGTAGGCGGGTTTAGGGGGCCACATACATCACTGTGAACTAGGTCAAAAGGTCTTGAAGCTCTGTTGTGACTTACTTTAGGAAGTGTTACTCTTGTAGCTTTGGATTTGATGCAACATTCACATTTAACAATAATTGAACAAAGGGATACTGTTAGAGCCTTTGTCAGATTCCTCTTTTGTAGTTCCTGTATGCATTCTGGGTGTCTGTGACTTAAACGCCTGTGCTACACATGTATACATTCATTGTGCTTATGTGTGCATAGTCTCACCTGCTCCTTCACTGTGTTGAAGTGATATAGATGATCATCCAACTTGGCACTTGCTATCATCTGCTTGCCATCTAGGCTAGAACACTTGTCACCTTGGAATTTTACAGTGAGTCCTTTGCTT
The DNA here is from genome assembly GCA_947044405.1 of Leptodactylus fallax. NCBI lineage: Eukaryota > Metazoa > Chordata > Amphibia > Anura > Leptodactylidae > Leptodactylus > Leptodactylus fallax. The sequence goes on along the minus strand of CAMRHE010000001.1, from coordinate 5,473,488 downwards.
GTCAGACGCTTCACATATAAGAGTCCTCCTTCTAGATCAGGAACATAAAGTACATCTTTTACTGGTATTGCTAAATTGTGTCCCGCATCACTGGGGCATACAAGGGTTCCATGCCCATATCCTTCTGCACATATTTTACTCCCATCTCTTTGTTATTCAGATCAAGTTCTGTGAAAAAACTTCTATCACTTGTCATGTGACTGGTTGCTCCAGAGTCAATGCACCAGCCTTGCAATTTCTGGTTGTCTGTCACTTTAAATGTGGCATTCCACTTCCCTTCACTTGAATCAGAAATTGTGGCTTTGACTTTCTGCTTAGTATAAGAGGGATGCTGCCTCATCTGCTCTGCTTTCCATATAGTGCAGTCTTTCTTTATGTGTCCTTGTCTGTGGCATCTAAAGCACACTCTGGTTTCCTTCTTGTGTGACCTTGTGTCTGTAGCCTTAAGAGATGTCTTGGACTGAGTTTCTGTATAATCATGTATAAACTCCTTTCTTCACTGATACTCATCTATGAGCCTGGTCTTTACGAATGTTAGTGTCAGATCTGTCTCAGGCCGTGTCTCCAGCGCATTGATCAGTGCAGTGTTTGTATCAGGTAAACTGCATAATAAAATGGCTGTTTCGTGACTGTCTGTTATATTCTCACCAACTGATCTGAGTTGTGTGATCACTTCCAGCATGGCATTTATATGCTCCTGCATGTCCTGCTCTCCGCTCAGCCTCATTTTGTAGAGTTTCCTCAGCAGAAACAACTTGCTGTTTAAACTGGATCTCTCATGCAGTCTTTTCAGTACATCCCACATGCTTTTCGCTGTATTCTCACTGCGTATGTGAATAAGCTAATCATCTTCTACTAGTAAGCTTATAGTGGCCCGTGCCCGTCTGTTTTTCCTGTCCCAGTCCTGATAATCATCCTGTGGTCTCTCTTGCATTGATAACTTCCCACAAGTCATCCCTGGATAATAGCATTTCCACTTTAAATTTCCATAGCTGATAATTGTCACTGTTCAGCTTGGCCACTGATAGTTTTTGTTCTGAACTACAGGCCATTCTCCTTCCTTTATATATATAGGAACAGTCTTAGTTCTGTACAGGAGATGTCTATGTAGAAGCTTTCTTATATCGATCTCTGCATCTGCCGCACTGTCTACCGTTCTGGACTTCACTCTGCCTGGCCCGCTTCTGGTTACAGGGGTTTATCCGGTTACTGGCGCTTCATCTGATCACTGGAGATTCATTTGATCACTGGGCCCATAACCTGTAGCAGAGTGTGATTGCTGGATGTGGCAGAGTCAAAACCAGATAGACATTTGTATATAACAGAAACAGACTTTAGTGAAACAAGAATGCAGTATGAGAATGTTCACTTCACATGGTAAATAACAGATCTAGTACAGCACACACACTAACATTACAGGAAGTGTACATCTACAGCATCAAAACAAAGTATAGAGTGTCTACAGATAAACATTTAGTAACAGCTACATGTAGTGTCATAAATGTGAACTGCAGTCAATCCAACAATTATAGAGACGAAGCCGGCTGTTGCATATCTCCAACATGTACTACCACGGTTCTGCACAACGATTACCCATATTAGCATATGGTTACCCGCCATGACTTCTTTGCTGTTTATTCATGGAAACCACACTGAGAAAGGTCAGGATGTCTTTTAACATGAACTATACTATGGATTCCCATTGAAAAGGGAATCCATAGTGTAGTTAGCTACTCTTATTTGTATCTAAATTACTTCAGTTAATTTTATGACTATGTAAAGGAAAGTGGAAGATTTGGAGCTCTTTGTATGAAAAACACAGCTATGCCTCCTTTTAAAAAATGCAATATACTGTACAATTATGGCTGACAGGCTAAAGCCCCACGAGCCGCAGCCAAAAAATGCCGCAGAAAAGACCACTGCAAAAAACACATCACTCATCACATTTCTGCCCCTATTATACCTACAGTGCTGGCCAAAAGTATTGGCACCCCTGAAATTCTGTCAGATAATACTCAATTTCTTCCATAAAATGATTGCAATCACAAATGCTTTGGTAATAATATCTTCATTTATTTTCCTTGCAATGAAAAAACACAAAAGAGAATGAAAAAAAAAGTCAAATCATCGATCATTTTACACAAAACTCCAAAAATGGGCTGGACAAAAGTATTGGCACCCTCAGCCTAATACTTGGTAACACAACCTTTAGACAAAATAACTGCGAACAACCGCTTCCGGTAACCATCAATGAGTTTCTTACAATGCTCTGCTGGAATTTTAGACCATTCTTCTTTGGCAAATTTCTCCAGGTCCCAGAGATTTGAAGGGTGCCTTCTCCAAACTGCCATTTTGAGATCTCTCCACAGGTGTTCTATGGGATTCAGGTCTGGACTCATTGCTGGCCACAAGTCTGTGCTCCAAAAACCAAATAGCACTTCTTCCCTTCTGTGCTCGGCTGTGCCCAAACAGCAGTTTATACCCACATATGACATTAAGTACGTTATTCTGGCTACGACAAGTGTAATACTTGTGGGTATAAACTGCAGTTTGGGCACACAGTAGGGCGCAGAAGGGAAGGAGCGCTATGTGGCTTTTGGAGCGCAGATTCAGATGTTTGGGATCTGGATGCCATGTCATGTTTGCAGAGCCTCTAAAGTACCAGTAAAGTGGAATCCCCTAGGGAATGACCCCATTTTGAAAAGTGCACCCCTCAAAGAATCAAGGGGTGTATTGAGCATTAGTATCCCAGACGTGACTGCACAGCGGATGGGGAAAAGTGAATGAATATGTAATCTGTGCGTAGTACATTGGGTACACTAAATTCCCTACTATTTCCCCAGTAGTTCCTATTATTGGGGAGGTCACTCTAGGGGTCACTTCTGGTTTATTATCCCTCATAAGCTCTAAATCTAGTTTGTCCCTTGATATACGCTCGCACAGCTTATATATTCCCTTTCTGCCGCAGCCAGTTATGTTCTAATGATTTGGCGATTTTTGGGGTTTTTGTCTTCACATTGTACGAGCTATATTTTCTTTATTTCTCTGGTGATGTAGCCATATGAGGGCTTGTTGTTTGCAGTATGAGATGTATTTTTTAATGACATAATTTTTAGGTGCTTACAACTTATTAAATAAATTTTATTAACTCTTGGTGGATTAAAAAACAACCCCATCAATTCTGGCACTGCGTTTTACCTTTTAAATTTTTCACCATGCAGTGTAGAGCGTAAGTAACATGTTATCTTTATTCTGTGGGTCGGTACGATTACAGCGATACCTCATTTATACTGTTTTTTTATGCAATACCAATTTTGCAGAACAAAAACCCATTTGGGGACATAAATCAAATTTTTTTTGCATCGCCATCTTCTAAGATGCGTAGCATTTATATTTTTCAGTTTAGAGAGTTGGTTTAGGGCTTATTTTTTGCAGGACAACCTGTGCTTTTTATTGGGACTGTTTTGGGGTACATATGACTTTTTGATCACTTTTTATGGCATATTTTGTAAGGTGAGATGGCAAAAAATCATTACTTTTGGCGGGTTTTTTCCGTTTTTTTTTTCCCAACGTTCACCATGTACATTAAATATGGTTTCAGTTTTATTGTACAGGTTGTTTCGGACGCGGCAATACCAAATATGTATTGTTTTTATTAATTTTTAGATTTTTTATATAATTCATTTTATATAGGAAAAGGGAATTTTTGGGGCTTTATTCTTTTATTAATTTTTTTCACATATTTAATTTTTTTTCTGGCTCAGTACTATAGACTGCAAGACACGAGCATGCAAGTGTCTTGCAGCCTATACAGGAAGTCAGCGCTATGGAAACACAGCGCTGACTTCCGCAGGTCTCGGCAGGATCAACCAGGTAGTGGGGGCTCCAGGCAGCCTGGGGTCACTTGGCAGGCCCCAGGCTACAGATTATAGATATTGGCACCCCCCGATCTCGCCGTGGGGGGTTCCGGGGAGCGGCAAGATGGCAGAACCCCTTGGATGCCGCGGTCATGTATGACCGCGGCATCCGAGGGATTAAAACCTCCAATCGGAACTCAGTTCTGACCGGGGGTTATGGAGTAGGGTGTTAGCTGTCAGTTACAGCTAACACCCAGTTCCGATGCCGCCAGCTCAGATAGTGAGCGGGCGGCCGGCCTCGGGCGTAGTATTACGCCCTGGTGTGCGAGTACCTAGCGCCCAGGACGTAATAGTACATCCAAGGTCGTTAAGGGGTTAAATATCACATTTGTTTAGTAAAGGTAGATCAGTGTTTTGAAGTATATATATGTATTTTTTTACTACTAGGATCCATCTTCATGTCTGTATATTTTCAATGTATGTACAGTGCTGGTCAAAAGTATTGGCACCCCTGCAATTCTGTCAGATAATACTCAATTTCTTCCATAAAATGATTGCAATCACAAATGCTTTGGTAATAATATCTTCATTTATTTTGCTTGCAATGAAAAAACACAAAAGAGAATGAAAAAAAAGTCAAATCATTGATCATTTTACACAAAACCCTAAAAATGGGCCGGACAAAAGTATTGACACCCTCAGCCTAATACTTGGTAGCACAACCTTTAGACAAAATAACTGCGAACAACCGCTTCCGGTAACCATCAATGAGTTTCTTAAAATGCTCTGCTGGAATTTTAGACCATTCTTCTTTGGCAAATTTCTCCAGGTCCCTGAGATTTGAAGGGTGCCTTCTCCAAACTGCCATTTTGAGATCTCTCCACAGGTGTTCTATGGGATTCAGGTCTGGACTCATTGCTGGCCACTTTAGAAGTCTCCAGTGCTTTCTCTCAAACCATTTTCTAGTGCTTTTTGAAGTGTGTTTTGGGTTATTGTCCTGCTGGAAGACCCATGACCTCTGAGGGAGACCCAGCTTTCTCACACTGGGCCCTACATTATGCTGCAAAATTTGTTGGTAGTCTTCAGACTTCATAATGCCATGCACACGGTCAAGCAGTCCAGTGCCAGAGGCAGCAAAGCAACCCCAAAACATCAGGGAACCTCCGCCATGTTTGACTGTAGGGACCGTGTTCTTTTCTTTGAAGGCCTCTTTTTTTTTCCTGTAAACTCTATGTTGATGCCTTTTCCCAAAAAGCTCTACTTTTGTCTCATCTGACCAGAGAACATTCTTCCAAAAAGTTTTTGGCTTTCTCAGGTAAGTTTTGGCAAACTCCAGCCTGGCTTTTTTATGTCTCTGGGTCAGAAGCGGGGTCTTCCTGGGTATCCTACCATAGAGTCCCTTTTCATTCAGACGCCGACGGATAGTACGGGTTGACACTGTTGTACCCTCGGACTGCAGGGCAGCTAGAACTTGTTTGGATGTTAGTCGAGGTTCTTTAGCCACCATCCGCACAATCTTTCGTTGAAATCTCTCGTTAATTTTTCTTTTCCGTCCACATCTAGGGAGGTTAGCCACAGTGCCATGGGCTTTAAACTTCTTGATGACACTGTGCACGGTAGACACAGGAACATTCAGGTCTTTGGAGATGGACTTGTAGCCTTGAGATTGCTCATGCTTCCTCACAATTTTGCTTCTCAAGTCCTCAGACAGTTCTTTGGTCTTCTTTCTTTTCTCCATGCTCAATGTGGTACACACAAGGACACAGGACAGAGGTTGAGTCAACTTTAATCCATTTCAACTGGCTGCAAGTGTGATTTAGTTATTGCCACCACCTGTTATGTGCCACAGGTAAGTAACAGGTGCTGTTAATTACACAAATTAGAGAAGCATCACATGATTTTTCAAAGGGTGCCAATACTTTTGTCCACCCCCTTTTTTATGTTTGGTGTGGAATTATATCCAATTTGGCTTTTTGACAATTCTTTTGGTGGTTTTCCATTGACGACAAATTAAATGAAGATATTATTACCAAAGCATTTGTGATTGCAATCATTTTCTGGAAGAAATTGAGTATTATCTGACAGAATTGCAGGGGTGCCAATACTTTTGGCCAGCACTGTATAAGGAAAACACCAACATTTCCATTGGAATAACTGACATAATGCGATTTTCAAAAGTGCAAGCGTTTTTGAAATTGCAGCTTTTCCAGTGCAAATTTTTTCTCCAATTTGTGGATGGGATTAGCCAGAATTCTATCGACTTTGCAGATACTGTAAAACGATGTGGCCAAAACACTGCAGGTTCACAACGTGGGGCCCCGGCCTACAGGTGTTTGTTTTTTTTTTGTCAAAATGTTAACCCCAGGGAGGGCCACAATAAAAAAAGAAGGGATACTCACCTGCCCCAGTCTCTCGTTGTGGAATCGACTCCTGGTTCTATCCTGTGCCCACACTTGCAAGTCTGGAAGTGAGAACGGAATGAATGAAGTATTGAGATGAACTGGAAATATTTAGATAAAAAATAAAACTGATAACAGAAAGGGAGACAAGACAAAACAAAGTCACGTGTGTTTTTGCACAAGTGAAGAAAGAAATGGATTCATACACAGGGTTATAATAACCTTCCAGTGGGCTAAAGTCAATTGGGTATCATTCAGTTGGGTCATTTATAGTCATACGAGAGGAGTCAAGGGATCATTCAGACTATGTGAGTGATGAGGAGGCCACAGCACATAAAACTCATGCGCGATGGTAAATAGCCCTCATCACATACTGTATACACTCTTGTCCTTGTTTCTTGGAGCTAGGGGACAATGCCTCATTCCCATTCAGATGTACCAAGGAAAGTGCACATAAATTTGTCATTCCTTAGTGCTCACTCTATGACACAAAGGTAAAACTAGATTGCGTAGTATGTTTTCCTACTCAGTCTCTTGTCAGGACTCTGACACTGTCCCTTACTTAGGCACACACTCCCTCCTAATTTGTTGAATGGCGGGCTGCCAGCTGATTCTGCACACCATAGAAGCGAGTGGTGGTACTGAGAGGCAGGAGCAGATATTCACCCTAGATGTGGTGTGCTCTGAAAAGAGCGTTCACCTGCTTCTGTCTTCTCTTAAACTACACACATCCCTCAAATGACCCTAGCAGAAGTCAGCATGATAAACGTTTTCCCTCGTTGCTAAACAAAACAAAAACCTCTCTACGCATTTCACCAGAGCCCTAAACAGCACTTGATCATCAGGGGAGAGAATTTCAGCAGCATAACCTCTTAGTCTGAGAGGTGAATGGCAGTGGCTCTGAAGTCTGTGAAGTCTGGAAGTGAGGCAGCTCAGGTACCCACTGAGGCTAATTATTGGTGTTAATGAACCTATGTAGGGTACCAATGATGTCATTGCTAAAACGTCACCGGTACCCTGCACGTAACCACGATTGGCCTCAGTGGTCACTTGAGTCACCTCACTTCTGGACCGGCCAGTATAAAAAAAAAAAAGGGGGGACTTGACACGGAGTCATGGAGGGCTGGGGGTAGGGGAGTATGCCTTTTTTTTTTTTTTTTTTATTTACCCCACTCCCAGCCCTCCTTGGGTTTCGCAGTTTGACCAGAAAAAAACACTTTAAGGCTAAAACCCCATGCAGCGGGCCGCACCCAAAAGCACTGCAGTGGAAACGTATCACGGTTTTTCCCACAGCGCTTTTCACAGAAAGTCTGCAGAGTTTTCCACTGCGCACTTTCTGCTTCCATTAGACCTATAGGGAAACCACCAGTGTTTCCGTAGGAAGAATTGACATGCTGCGATTTGCAAAAACGCGAGCATTTTTTAAATCGCAGCATTTCCGCTTGAGAAGGAGGCGAGAAGGAATGGGAACTATCTAGGAAGCACTTATACTTCTCCCTTTTGCTCAATCCTGGCTTTGGCTCAAAAAACTGCAGCAAAATCTTCAACTAAAAAAAGCAACTTTGCCATAAAGTAAGGTTAGGGCCCCACGTTAAGGCTGGGGCCCCATGTAGAGTAAACACTGCGATTTTGCCACAGCATTTCTGCAATGGCAAAAAGCGCGGTATTTTACAGTACCTGCAAAGTGGATGGGATTCTGGCTCATCATATTCACATTGCAGAAAAATATCCGTTGCGTTTTTGTAAATCACAGCATTTTTACTACTTTCTGCAAAGTCAAAAGTTTACATACATTTCATTAGTATTTGGTACCATTGCCCTTAAACTGTATGACTTAGGTCAAACGTTTTGGATATCCTTCCACAAGCTTCTCACAATAGTTGGTATAAATTTGGGCCCAATCCTCCTGACAGAACTAGTGTAACTTAGCCATGTTTGTAGACCACCTTGCTCGCACCTGCCTTTTAAGCTTTGCCCATAAATTTTCAATAAGAATGAGATCAGGGCTTTGTGATGGCCACTTCAAAACATTGACTTTGTTATCCTTAAACCACTTTGTAACTAGTTTGGCAGTATGTTTCGGGTCATTGTCCATTTGGAAGACTCATTTGTGCCCAAGCTTTAATTTCCTGGTTGATGTCTTGAGATGTTGCTTCAGTATTGCCACATAATGTTCTTTCCTCAGGATGCCATCTATTTTGTGAAATGCATCCGTCCCTCCTGCAGCAAAACAACCCCACAACATGATGCTGCCACCCCCGTGTTTCACAGTTGGGATGGTGTTCTTAGGCTTGCAAGCTTCTCCCTTTTTGCTCCAAACGTAATGATGGCCATTATGGCCAAACAGTTCAATTTTAGTTTCGTCAGACCACAGGACATGTCTCCAAAAGTAAAGGTCTTTGTTCCTGTGTGCATTTGCAAACATTAATCTGGCTTTTTAATGTTTCTTTTGGAGTAATGGCTTCTTCCTGTCAGAGTGGTCTTTCAGCCCATGTCGATACAGTACTCGTTTCACTGTGGATAATGACACACTCTTACCAGCTTCAGCCAGCATCTTCACAAGGTCTTTTGCTTTTGTTCTAGGGTTGATATGCACATTTCGTACCAAAGCAAGTTCATCTCTGGGACAAAGAACCTGTCTCCTTCCTGAGCAGTATGATGGCTGGACATTCCCATCTTGTTTGTACTTATAATGGTTACGTACGTATAATGGTTTGTACAGATGAACGAGGAACCTTCTGGTATCTGGAAATTGCACCCAAGGATGAATCAGACTTGTGCAAGTCCACAATTCTCTTCCTGATATCTTGGCTGATTTCTTTAGACTTTCCCATGATGTTTCCAATCATCATATGGGCTGTCCCAAATTGTTTAAAGGCATAGTAATCTTAGTGTATGTAAACTTTTGATAATGCAGAAAGTAATAAAAATGCCTTAAAAAATTCTCTCTCTCATTATTCTGGCATTTGGCAAATTAAAAATAATTTTGGCAATCCTAATTGACCTAAAACAGGAAAGGTTTATTCTGATTTCATGTCAGAAAAATGGAAAAAAATTGTATACAGTGGGGAAAAAAAGTATTTAGTCAGCCACCAATTGTGCAAGTTCACCCACTTAAAAAGATGAGGCCGGCCTGTAATTGACATCATAGGTAGACCTCAACTCTGAGAGACCAAATGAGAAAACAAATCCAGAAAATCACATTGTCTGATTTTTAAAAAAATTCTTTGCATATTATGTTGGAAAATAAGTATTTGGTCAATAACAAAAGTTCATCTCAATACTTTGTTATATATCCTTTGTTGGCAATGACAGAGGTCAAATGTTATCTGTAAGTCTTCACAAGGTTGGCACATACTGTTGCTGATATGTTGGCCCATTCCTCCATGCAGATCTCCTCTAGAGCAGTGATGTTTTGGGGCTGTCGCTGGGCAACACAGACTTTCAACTCCCTCCAAAGGTTTTCTATGGGGTTGAGATCTGGAGACTGGCTAGGCCACTCCAGGACCTGGAAATGCTTCTTACGAAGCCACTCCTTCGTTGCCCTGGCGGTGTGCTTGGGATCATTGTCATGCTGAAAGACCCAGCCACGTTTCATCTTCAATGCCCTTGCTGATGGAAGGAGGTTTGCACTCAAAATCTCACTATACATGACCCTATTCATTCTTTCATGTACACGGATCAGTCGTCCTGGCCCCTTTACAGATAAACAGCCCCAAAGCATGATGTTGCCACCCCCATGCTTCACAGTAGGTATGGTGTTCTTTGGATGCAACTCAGCATTCACTCTCCTCCAAACACGACGAGTTGTGTTTCTACCAAACAGTTCTGCTTTGGTTTCATCTGACCATATGACATTCTCCCAAAACTCTTCTGGAACATCCAAATACTCTCTAGCAAACTTCAGACGGGCCCAGAAATGTACTGGCTTAAGCAGGGGGAAACATCTGGCACTGCAGGATCTGAGTCCCTGGCGGCATAGTATTTTACTGACGGTAGCCTTTGTTACGTTAGTCCCAGCTTCCATTTTCTAATTATTGCTCCCACAGTTGATTTCTTCACACCAAGCTGCTTGCCTATTGCAGATTCAGTCTTCCCAGCCTGGTACAGGTCTGAAATTTTGTTTCAGGTGTCCTTCCACAGCTCTTTGGTCTTCACCATAGTTGAGTTTGGACTGTGACTGTTTGAGGTTGTGGACAGGTGTCTTTTATACTGATAACAATGTCAAACAGGTGCCATTACTACAGGTAATGAGTGGAGGACAGAGGAGCCTCTTAAAGAAGAAGTTACAGGTCTGTGAGAGCCAGAAATCTTGCTTGTTTGTAGGTGACTAAATACTTATTTTCCACCATAATTTGCAAATAAATTCTTAAAAAATCAGACAATGTGATTTTCTAGATATGTTTTCTCATTTTGTTTCTCATAGTTGAGTCTACCTATGATGTCAATTACAGGCCTCTCTCATCTTTTTAAGTGGGAATACTTGCACAATTGGTCGCTGACTAAATACTTTTTTTTCCCCACTGTATGTGTCTTTTTATATATTGTATGTAAACTTCTGGTTTCAACTGTAGGTATAGTTGAAGCAGAAAGTCCACAGAGGAAAACTCTGTGGACTTTCTGTGAAAAGCACCGTGAGAAAAACCACAATGCATTTCCACCATGGATTTTCCCACAGCGTTTTTTGGTTGTGGCCCACTACATGGGGCCTTAGCCTTTAGGTGTTTTTAAAACATTTGAAAATGGTGACCTTTACTTAAGAAACCCAGCATTCCCACCATTCATCTGATCCAGATCTGCCAGCAACGTAGCTATACCATGGATGGAGCCAGAACCAGATAGCTCCTTCTATTGTGTAGTGGCAGTGCTGGGTTACTGCAACTCAGCCCCTAATAGCTTTAATGAAATCCAGCAAAGCATACCAATATCTGTACTAGATATCATTGTAGACACCAACATGTAAGAAAGGACATTTAAAAGCTAGAAGTGAAGAAATTCCAGTTTTCAGTATATATAGTACCTGAACTGTTCATGTAACTGAGTAGATACTATAACAATAGTTCATCAATTGTATGCGAAGATATTAAAAACAAAAGGAGAAAAAAAGTGCTTATACTAGTCATTCTATGTATAATGCTGCAAATTGCCATTAACAGCTTCCAAAGTATTAAAACTCAAGCAAAATACCAATGAAATCAGTCTGTTTGATGTATTCCGTGCTTTAGTATTACATTATAACTGCATTACACTACAGTACCACAGTGGGTATTTTTATTCAATGTTTTCCACTACTTTAGTTTTATGACGCAAACAATGTTGCTTCAATATCTTGTTGAGTAGATTACATATTTCCTATCTGAAAGGAAAATACATATGAAATGCAAATCCTCAAAAGCCTAATCCCAGCTCTCAAATATTATTGTGCTACTTCTCAAGATACAAAGTGCATTTACTGCTTTTATAAATGACTCCAGACCACTGTAGTCTAACAGATTAAAAGAAAATCTATCACATGAATATAAGAGGGAAGAGGGGCTTTTTACTATATAATATAAAAACTGAACTCTATTCAGGCTGCCGTCTATTTTAGGAAATATTAATTAGGGGCGGCCAGATGTACAGTATTTGTTTAATAAAGAGTTGACGCTCTGCTGGATTGACCCAGTGGTAATGAGTCAAATGTATTTCATGCTTATGTCAGTAGATATTCAACAAGCCATTAACTAATTGCATTCAATACAAATTATTACATAGTACAAGCAGAAAATAGGACAAAAGTCTATTTTGTTTTGTAATAAAAATGCATTTGTTGTAATAAGGATGTGTATGAGTTCTCAAATGTAATGTGAATAATGTGGTAAGAGATACAGTAGATCCCTACAGTAAAATCACAAATATTAATTGTATTTCACCTCTTTATTCATGTTTTCTCTAGGTTCACACTAGCTTTTGGGGATTCTGTCCCCCATTCCGCTTAAAATATGCGAGCAGGACTTTTCTCTCTGCCGATTTTGGGCGGAAACCAGGAAGAAACCCCGCGGATCCCATTATAGGCTATGGAGTCCGTGGGTTTCCGTGGGTAACCTCCTTTTTAATCAGATAGGGTTTCCATTTTTAGGGTCCCCATGCGGACTCATAGAACAGAAACCCGAACGCTAGTGTGAACCTAGTGTTACTCATGGAAGTCCAGAGTTTAGGGTTATATATGCTGAAAAGTGGTATTGGTTTTAAGGGTAATATTTCTGTACAATTTTTAGTCTTCATTTATCTTACATCAGAGGGGCATTCCTGTAACAATGCCAACTGGACACTACTTGTCAGAACTGGACTTCACCTATAGTGGTCACCCTTCCCAGGTACTCAAAGCATATACCAAAACAGCAGGTAACAAAAAATGCAAAGAAATGACAGAAACATGGTGATATATGCTCCAGAAACAAACAGAAACATGTCTCAGTAACAAGGACTGGAATAGAATAAAAACAAGAGCAAGCTACGGAAACATACTAAGGCAAGATACAAGGAAATCTGGAATAAAATGTATAGAGCTTTTACTATAACCTGTCACTATCTGCAGAAGCCAGGATATTTAAAGAAAGGATTACGAATGAGGAACTCCTCCCTAAAAGATACTGAGCTGAGCAGAGTGAAAGCTGCATAGCAACTGTCGCAAACAAATAGGTAGGATATGACAAAGCAGCAGAAGTTGCACTGTCCATAACAATTCCAATAACAAGTGTAAACAAAAACTGGCAATGACTGGCAATAACCAGCCTCAGCGGTTACATGCCAAGTAGAAGTTAGAGAGGATTACTCATGCATCAGCGCTAGAGTGATATGGGATTTAAAAAGCTAATTTTTTTATATTTTATTTAATTTTCTAACATTTTCAGCTGACATTTTGGTTTGACCTTTTTTGTGCCCTTTAAACAACACTTTTAGTTGAATAAACCTTAAAACAGTTGCCGGTTGAAATGGTAGATTAGTTTGGAACAGCAGTAGATAGTATGTGTGGGGGTCAGATTGGAGAAATTATGCATTATGTCCACTAAGGGGGCATTGCTATACTACATGAATACTACAGAGGGGCCAATATTCTGAGTGGAGTCACTTAGGGGCATTATACTGTTTGGGATCACTTTGGAGATACACTATGTAGGGACATTTAGGAGTCATTATACTGTCTGGGGTCACAAAGGTGGTATTATACTGTGTATGGGGCACTTAGGATACATTATATTGTTTGGTGAGAACTAAGGAGGCATATTCACTGTGTGCTATACATATTACTGTGTTGGGCCACAAAAGAACTAGTAGGAAAGTGCAAGGTCAAAGGGGACATGGGTGGAGTTAAAAATTTGCCACAGCACACTGCACGTGCCACCACACTTATCATTATGTCCTGTGAAAGTTAGGAAGTACGTTTAACTGATGGTGGTGGGGGGTCCACTAGTGAAACCATTCTACTGGTCCTACTAATATGTTAAAATGGCCCTGGCTATTCAAACCTTTTTAAGTGAACAGTTCTGAGGTTTTTTACACTATTAACCCCTTCACCCAAAATCACGTACATGTACGTGATTGGGTGTGAAGGGTTGTATGGAGAGAGCTCGAGCTGAGCTCTCTCCATACCTGGTGGTTGCTGGCTGTATAACACAGCCAGCACCTGCCGCTAACAGCTGCGATCGATGCAGACACCAATCGCAGCTGTTAACACTTTATATGCCGTGGTCAAACGTAACAGCGGCATCTAAAGTGCACAGCCGCCACGCGCACCGCCATCTTTATATGATCGCCGCCCCCCTGAACGTCATCGGAGGGCGGTGATGGGTTGCTATGACAGCCGGGAGCCTATTGAAGGCTCCCAGGCTTGTCATTACATTACATGCCAGAGGCATCGTGTAATAGAAGGAAATGAATTTCGGTATACACTGCAATACATTAGTATTGCAGTGTATAGTGTGAGCGATCAGACCCCCTAGGGTTCAAGGTCCCTAAGGGTTCTGATCATAAAAGTAAAAGAAAAAAAAAAAAAAAAGTTTTTTGAAGTAAAAAAAAAAAACACAAAAAATATAAAAGTTCACCCTCCTTTCCCTAGATCACATATAAAAATAAATAAACAAAAGTAAACATAAACACATGTCTGAACTATTAAAATATTACAATATTTCTCCCATACGGTGAACGGCGTACCGGGGAAAAAAAATCAAAATGGCCAAATGGCTGTTTTTTCAACTTTTTGCCTCCTATAAAAATGGAATAAAAAGTGATGAAGCCATCAGACCTTCACCAAAATGGTATCACTAAAAATTCCATCTTGACCCGCATAAAAAGACACCTTACCCAGCTCCATACACATAAATATAAAAAGTTATAGGTGTCACAATATGGCGACATAAATTTTTTTTTGTACTTTGCAACATTTTTAATTTTTTAAAAGGTATCAAAACATTACAAATACTATATAAATTTCGTATTGCTGCAATCGTACTGACCCGCAGAAAACAGGTAACTGGTCATTTTTACCATATAGTGAATGCTGTAAAAATTAAACCCATAAGAAATTGGCGTAAATGCGTTTTTTTTCCAATTCCATCTCATTCTGAATTTTTTTCCAGCTTCCCAGTACATTGTACAGGATACTGAAGGGTGCCATTAGAAAGTACAATTTGTCCCACAAACAATAAGCCATTATATGACTCTGTGAACTGAAAAATGAAAAAGTTATGGTTCTTGGAATGGGGGGAGGGAAAAATGGAAATGCAAAAACGAAAATTGGCTGAGGTATGAAGGGGTTAAAGGGGTTTTACTTTGGTCAATCTCTACTTCCTTCCTTCATAATAGAGTCAATTGACAAAAGCTTATCATAAAGTCTCACGCTGTTGGGACCTTCAGCAATGAATTGTTACATATGTAGGGAAGTAAGTGTTCAATTTACCTGCAGTGCCACCAGAGGGTAAATCATGCATTATACAGTGCCCTTTTAATAAATGGGCTGTGCATGAAATACAGGACAGGACAGAGCGAGAAATGTTCTTTGAAACCATTATCCACTCTGGAAAATCGATGAGGATCCTGAGCAGCAGTAGTAGTATCTATTAACACAGAATTTCCTTACAGAGTGCACAAAAATGGGTTTTCTAAACATAACAACCTCTTTAAAGGGAATCTGTCAGGGCAAACTGGGACAATAAACCGCACACACACTCCTGGCACAGTTCGTCATTAAATCTAGAGGAGTACACTTCGGCTTCAGTACGCATGCCCTGTACCTCCGGCGCTTTGAAGCCGGGATGTACATCCTCGACTTCACTAAAGAACTGCACGGGTACTGGAAGCACTAATGATGAGTCTGATGAGGTGGATGCATTTAAATCAGGGCGATTTGGGACACCAAAACCCCAGTCTATAAAGGACCAGTGGATGGCTTAGTGTCCCAAATTGACCTGATAGGTTCCCTTTAACCCCATATGGACACAGTCTAAAACCACTTTAAGAACACTGTCCAATTTTTCAGTCTGACACTTTGCATGATAATAACTTGGAGTGGTACATTTTGCACAATATGCTTTGTGTTGAATTATGAAAAAAATAGGAAATTTGTTGAAAATTTGCAGAAAAGTGCAGTTTTCAAACTTTCAAATTACATACCTTTCATACAGATAGTCATAATACCCAAATTACTTCATAAATATAATTTACCATATCTCTGCTTTATATCATTCCATTCTCAAAACTGCACTCTTGGAATAATTCAAAACAGCATTTAGGAAGTGTCTTAATCCTTTCCGCTTTTCACAGGAATTAATACAAAATGGAAGTGAAATTTACACATTTCAATTTCTTTCACTAATACATCTAGCCCTACAATTTACACATTCACATAGGGGTAAAGGAGAAAATGCATCCCAAAGTCTATTATGCAGTTTCTCCTAAGTGTGGAACTATCCCACATGTGGATGTAAACTGGTGTATGGGCACACAGCAGAAGGGAAGGAGCGCTATTTGGATTTTGGAGAGGAAATGTTACTGGAATCATTTTCAGGTGCCATGTTGCATTTACAGAGCCCCTTAGGTACCAGAACAGTACAACCTGAAAAAATTGTACCCAGTTTCATTTAATTTTTTTACCATTGGGACATGAAAACATTGCTTTATCCCAAATTTTTCATTTTCATAAGGGGTTAAAGGAGAAATGCACCTCAAAGTTTTTTAAATGATTTTTCTGAACATTGACAATACCCCATATGTGGTGGTAAACTCATGTACAAGCACATGGCAGGGCTTGAAACGGAAAAAGTGCTACTTGGCTTTTGGAGGGGAGTTTTTACTGGAATCAACTTCAGGCACCATGTCACATTTGCAAAGTCCTTGAAGTGCCAGAATATTGGAAACTGCCAAAATGTGATCCAATTATGCAAACTTAACCCTTCAAGGTATTTATCGCGGAGTATGTTGAGTATTTTGACCTTACAATTACTTCACAGAATTGGGCTGTGAAAATGGAAAATTACATTTTTTCCAATATACATGTTGCTTTAGCCAATTTTTTTTTTTTTTTTTCAGAAGTGGTTAATCATTTTCTCCTGACTATGGAAATGTCGCATATGTGGATGTAAACTGCTGTATGGGCACATGGTAGGGTACAAAATGTCAGGAAACATGAAGTGATTTACAGTCCCTGCAAAATGGATGGGATTCTAGCAAATCACATCCACGCATTGTTGGAAAATACGTGCAGCGGACATGCTGCCATTTCCAAAACTGCTGGTGGTTTCCCTATAGGTATAATTGAAGCAGAAAGTCCGCAGAGGAAAGCTCTCTGGACTTTATGTGAAAAGCGCTACAGGAAAAACCGCAATGCGTTGCTCCTGTGGTTTTTCCCAAAGCACTTTTTTTGCTGCGGCCTGCTACGTGGGGCCTTAGCCTAAAGGAATTTAGCAAAGGGTATGGCGAATATTTTGACCCCACAACTAGGGTTTTTTTTTACCACTGGGATGTATACATTAAAAATGACTTTTTCCAATAAAATTTTTAATTTTCATAAGGACTTAAAGAAGAAAATGCACTCTACAGTTTTTGCTACATAATTTCTCCTGAACATGGCAGATTTTTCTGGAGTAGTTTTCAGGTACCATGTCCCATTTGCGGAGCCCCCAAGGTGTAAGAACAGTGGAAACCCCCAAAATGTGACTCCATTTTGTAAACTAGGAATTTATCAAAGGGTATAGTAAGCATTTTGACCTCACAGATGATTCATATGTAACTTTAACAACAAAATTTTAATTTTCACAAGAGGTAAAAGGAGAAAATGCATTCAAAATTTGTTAAGTAATTGCTCTAACTACAGAAATGCCCCATTTGTGGATGTAAACTTCTGTATGTGCACACAGATGGACTCAGAAGGGACACTGCTATTTGTAGGGAAGATTTTTTTCAGAAATAGTTTTCAGATGCCATGTCATATTTGTAGTACCACTGAAGTACCAGTACAGTGAAAATCCCCAATTAGTGACCTCAATCTATCAAGGGTATAGTATGCATTTGGACCCCACAGGTATTGCATTAATTTATTTTCCAAAAATTGATGCACAACAGAGGTTGAAAGGTAAATCTGTGCAGAGTTCATCACAGTATAAGGTGATATATCAGGTAAAATAAATTATAACATTAATAATCCATAAATGTGTGGTACAGTCTGAAGCAATCCCTCTTGCATAGCCCAGATTTTTTGGAGCAGGTGTCACACTGATAAATTATGTCCTTCCTTATCCCCCTTTTGGAACACACTTTGCAAGTGAAGTCCCACAAACTGGAAAGATAGGGAAACAAAAAAAAGGGGCAAAGTGTTATCCTTGTACTATACGGGCAACTTCATTTCCAGAAATACGGAAGCTCTGCCCTTCCTGGTCCCCAAATATCAGGGCCATTATAACTTCCTCCTGAAACTGAAGGAATTTTCCTGTCCTGCCTGCATATCGTGATAGCATGTAAGTGTTATACAGTGCCATCTGCACAATGTGCACGGACAGCTTTTTGTACCACACTCTTGTTTTTCTCATGGTGTTATACGTCTTGTTCAACTACATCAAACACTCCCATGTAATTACAGGGGTGCTTCTATTACCATGAATAAATTGTGTTCAATACAAGGACATCCCTCTTGTCCTTATACTTGACTAACAACATGTACTCATTGCAGAGTGCCCTGTCCTCACCCCTTATGAGGGGTTGCACAACCTGTGCCCTAGGGAGGCCTCTGTGATTTTTGCATACTGTCTCAAAAGCGGCAGTTCCTCTAGAACTGAGGCACTTAAAGAGTGGGATGCTGGTGTAGAAATTATCCACATAGAGATGATCCAGCAGTAAGTGCAGCAAATCCCACACTATTTTCACACTAGGATTTGGGGGCATTCTGGAGGCTCAATTCTTGTGTCCCTTCCTTCATAAACTGATCAGGGACACGTCAATATAAATGTTCTGATCTGAAGTGATCAATGACTGGCCTGATTTTCAATAGGGGGTCAAAGTTGGGGGCATCGCATGGTGTGGCATTAAATTTCAGGTTAATTTCAAAGCGTGTTCTGGTCAAGGGCATTCAAAAGATTGGAGTGTTATACAAAATATGGTATCTGTACTCCAATACTGTCTAAGGCCAGGGCCCCACGTAGTGTAAACACAGCGGAAAAAAAAATGCAGCGTTTTACAGTCACAGCAAAGTGAATCCCATCCCCACGTTGTGGGAAAATACGCTCTGCGGACACGCTACGATCTCCAAAACCGTTGCGGTTTTGGAAATCTCAGCATGTCAATTATGCCTACGGAAACGCCGGCATATATCCCTATAGGTATCATTGAAGCAGAAAGTCGGCAGAAGAAAACTCTGCGAACTTTCTGAGCAAAGCGCTGCAGGAAAAAACGTGATGCGTTGCCGCTACAGAACGATAAGTGGGGCCTTAGCCTAATGTTTGGTTTCTTTCTATGGCCATATGCAGCACAAGACCCCAGAATACTTTCACGTGTACTGCATTTACAGGGGTCCACCTCGGGGGCTTAGCATTTGAACAGGTTGTATATTGTTCAATAAATTACCAGGCATATACACTTGTTTGGGTCACCATAAAATGTATGAAATCATCAGAAAAAAAGCCAATTTCAATCTCAAATTGAGTTCCTGACCTGCCCACAAAATCAGGAAACCGAGGCTCATAATTTTTAGGGGGTAGGGTACATATCTTGGCACTAATTTCAGAAGCTGCCTCAGTTTTTGTCCTGGGGTAACTCTTTGGGGGTCACTCATCACTGGATGATGAGAATGAGGAAAAATAGAGGAATGGGGCATCTTCCTCTTCTCCCTCGCTGGCCGTATCAGTATCAGAGGCCAGTAAGGAATACCCCTCCCCTGCTGAATACAGCCTTTTGGGACATCTGGGACGTGTGGGAGCTGTGGGATATCTTTTATTTGGGGAGAGATAGAGACCTCTGTGTGTATATATATATATTGTGACAACTTGGGGGAATTAGACTCAAATGGCGGCTTGTCCTGGTCCGGACAGCGGTGGTTCGTGGTACTGGGCGCCGGAAAAATAGCTTTCAGACGGTCCAAGTGTAAAATAAATGTGGCTTTATTCAGCTTAACTGCAACATAACAAAACAACAAAAAAACCTATGCCACAGTTAGGGCCTAACTCACTCCTTGAGTCCCTAACTAGCCTCTGGGGCAATAAGAGCTTGACTTAGTCTCTGTAAGTCCTCTCTGGATCCAGCCCTCTTGGACAGAGCCTCTCTCTCTGTCCTCGCTGGTCCTGACTATTGCTCAGCTCCAGCAACAGTCCCCTGTAGACCCGTGCACTTCTGGCACAGACCGTCTATCTGTCCAGGTGGGTCCACCATTTCCTGCTCCAAGCAGGTTTCTCCAGCCTTCTGGAGATACACGCCCCCCTCAAAGGCGTGGCTGAGAGCCTTTTTAGGGCTGGGCCTGGGTCGCTCAACAGCGCCCTCTGGCTCACATACTCACATACCCTCCCCCTCAGCTCACTACCCATGGGGTGAGCTACAATGGGATGAGACATCCTATGATGAAGTCCCTCTTCAACCAAATATGCCTGTTCAGTGTCTCTCCAGAAGTCCCAGTCAGGCGGTCTTTTCTTCCAAATACTGCTCCGTCGAGTTCTCCGTTTTCTCATCACTTTAAAGTCCCAATCTGGCGGTCTCTTCTTCCAAATTCCGCTCAGTCGAGTTTTCCGTTTTTTCAGCACTTTAAATGCTACGCCAAGATCCTGGCCATTCTGTACAAAGGCAAATGGCCATACAAGGGATCACATCATTTTCATCACATTTCTCGCCGTACTCTTCAGCCATCCCATTGCATGACCTTGATCCCTTTAGTGAATAGCCGTAAGAATCATCTTTACCTATCATGAATCCACAGGAGCTCAGAGACCAACTAACACGTACTTCATGCACATCAATGTCTTTAGAGTATAACTGTTTCACGGGTACTTTTTCCATAACCTTCATTCCAAAGCAAACTTTGTCATCACCATCAAGGCTTAGAAGTTTAGGAGACATAGGCTGCTTGCTCTCCTCTTTGTTTGAGAAACACAAGATCTGTACTGCAATATCTTCTCCTTTTGCACGAGGGCCATACCGTACACCCTCACATAATAGATCACGCTGAACTACATTTTCTGGTATGTCTTTAACAACTGTCCCATCATTGGTGACATGTAACCATCTCTTACTTCTGCATGCAAATGACGGCTGCTCAGTCTCTGCATTAGAACCTCTACCATGGTTACTTTCATTAGTTAGGGACATAGTAACATTGTATCTCAGCCTCTTCTTGTTGCTATTAGCATCAGGCGGTAGAACAACTTCTGCCTCTTCTCCTCTTTTTGGGTTGACTATATTATTTCCTGACTCCCCCTTCACAGACAACATGGAGTCATTTTTCACCATTTGTCCACCCGACATTTGGCTAGAGACAGGCACAGCAACACCTTTATCCACAATGGCTTCAGACACTTTAGCTGTTGGGACAACATATGCGTGGTCAGTCTTCTTACGGACTCTTGTTCCACACTTTTGGTGACCCTTCACCTTATTTACTATCTCACAGCCCTCTAGGCTTTGGACCTCATTGGTTTGAAGCTGGACCCACTCTGTCACAGGCAGTGTGTGACCAATCACAGTTTCTTCTTCTGTTGGACCTTCTTTGGCCTCCTCACAATTTGCAGGAAGTCCACCTTTAGCAGCATCTTCCTGGGGAACTATACCATCTACTTGACGTTTTACCGAATCACGTGGTTTCATCATAATCTGATCATTGGTATCTATGCCAGCAGCTTTCTCTAATTCTAACGCCTTCTGTAGCGCACAAATCTCTGATTCCAGCTCCAGAACTGCCACATTTTTCTGAGCAGCCTCCATCTCAGTTTTTACTATTGCAACTTGCAGAACTTCCTCAATCTTCCTGACACCTTCTATGGCAGCAGATGTAGATGCCATCTCTTTATCCACTATGTCTCCTAATTCTAGGATATTCTGCAGCGTTCTTCTAACATTTGTCAGGTCAGCATCCTGGATGATATTTTCTGCTTCCCTCACTGTTCCCTGAATTATATTAAATTGATCCTCCAACATCTTCTGATAAAGCTTCTGCTCATCTGCAGACTTTTTGTCAAGTCTTTCATTCAAGTCCCGTATCTCAGTGGCTCTCTTATCTTGCTCTTGGTTGAATAAATTGAATAAAGACTCTAGTTCTTGAATCATATTTTTCAGGGATAACAGCTCTAATTCTTTAGAGGTTAACAGGCTCTGCAGCGAGTCCTTCTCAGCTTCTAGTGCTGCCAGCTTTGAAGATAGGCAGATGCCGACTATTTAGTATTGGATAAAAACTGCTGCAATCGATCCAATTCTTCTCTTTTAGATTCCACTTTGGCTTTCAACTGTTCCATCTGAAACCCCAGCTGTTTCTTGTCTTCCTCCTGCTTGTTCACTTGCACCTTTAGTTTAGCAACAAGCATGTTTAGATCTACAATCTCAGCAGACAAATTAGACAGATTTCCCTCGAACTGAATCTTCATGTCTTTTATCTGGAGGTCCAATTCTCTCTTGGCCTTTTCCAGCTTGTCATAAGCATTAGCTTTGTTCTCATACAATATCTGCACAGATTCCAGGTTTTTCTCAACTTCATCCTTGGAGCTAACCAAATCCTCCATTTCAATGCACAGTTGCTTGTTGAGCCTCTCTAACTCGGTCTTCAATTCAAGGGCCTCTTCTAGGGAGTGAGCCAAGGCAAGAGCTTTGGTCTCTTTTCCACGAGCCTCTGCTTCAGCACGGTCACGTTCCTCTGCATATCTAGCAGAAAGAGTCTTCTCTTCACCAAGCCGTTGATCAAACTTTTTCTGCTTCCTTTCCAAATTTGACACCATCTGACGTTGATGATCAAGATCTACACCTACATCTTCTAGTTCCTGCTGCAGTCTAATTTTCATCTTCTCAAGTTTGTCATAAGCAGCAGCCTTCTCCTCAAATCGTTGATTTGTAGCTTCTAGCTCCTTTTGCAACTTTTCCTTTAGTTCTTCAACGGAGTCCAAGGACCCAGTACTATCCTCTATTTTTTTCTTCATATCAGTGGCCTGAGCCTGTAGTGTTAAAATCCGCTTTGTCAAATCTCTTTTTGCTATCTCTTCTTCCTCTAGTTGCTCAAGGAAACCATTTTTCTCATCTTCCATTTGTTTTAGTTTTGTACTAAGGTCAAGCTTCTGCCGGGTTTCTTCTTGCAAAAGTTCCTGAGTGTCCTGAAGCTGCGATTCTAGTGTAGAAAAATCTTTGGAAAGTTTGATAAACTTGCTGTCTGCTTGAGAAAGAAGCCCTGTAACATTATTCAATTCTTCGTCTTTATTTTGCACCAAAACAGACAACGTCTCATTATCTTCACAAGATCCTGACAGCACCCTCTCCAGGCTGCATATTCTAGCTTTGAGTTCCCTTTCTCTTTGTTCCAGAACTCCAGCTCTACTTTGCCATTCGTGGATTTCACTATTTAAGCGAACCTGATGCAAGTTTTGCTCTGACTGCAATGTCTGCAAAAATTCACTTCTCTCACGTTTAGCAGTTTCAAGGTCATCTCTTAATTTTTCAATGACACTCTCTTTGGCAATGGAGTCTTGGACATGCTGCTCCTTTAAATCCTGCAATTGCTTCTCAAGCACTTCCTTTTGCTCTACACTCTGTACAATTTTATTAGGCAGAGCACATTTCGTATCAGCAAACTCCTTCTTAGTGACACAGTCCATTCCAGGCAAACCCAGTACCACATTTTCACAATGACTAGGATATAACCTCTTTATAGTCTCAAGCTCTTTCTTCAACCAAAGGTTCTCTTTCTCTGATACCTCAAGTTGCCATTTCCAATCAGATATTTCAGCTTCATACAAGAACCTGTTGGCTTTACTCTCAACTTGAAGCTGCTGCACCATAACATTTTCATCTTTGGTGCTTTGACGCACTCCAATATGAGACATACAATCAGCAGGGACATATTCAATCATAGAACAGAGGTGCTTTAGACAAACTGTGTCACTTTCATGCAACCCTTTATCTTTTCTTGCATTCCACATGATCTGTTCCGGGTTTTGCGTCTCTCTGCATTCAGACTGTTGCACTAATAAACCTGTGCATGACTTCTCTGCTTTTTTACAAGCTGAAATTCTCTTTTTCTTGCCCATGGTTTACTAACAAGATTACACAATATTCCACAGCAACCTGCAGCAACTTTTTGCTATCTTCTGAAGTCACATGTATTCAAACAGTTAACTTATGTGGCACTACAACAACCAGCATTTTCTTCTGTCTTCCACAGAAAACACCAACATGGCACCATAGCCTTTCACATAGACTGTTTATGTGGCACTACAACAAGCAGCATTTTCTTCTGTCTTCCACAGAAAACATCAACATGGCACCATAGCCTTTCACATACACTTGTTTGCAATATCCAGCTTCTATACACATTGCTATGTTGCAATTCACTCACCCCTCCTGGGTTTCTTCAGTTGAAATCACAGATTTCTTCCAGCTGTAGGCCACAATGCACACTTAGCAGTACTGCAATCACAAACCACTTGTCTTCCAGGACTTGCGTGGATCTCTTTATGCGCGCGATTCTCCACCATATGTGACAACTTGGGGGAATTAGACTCAAATGGCGGCTTGTCCTGGTCCGGACAGCGGTGGTTCGTGGTACTGGGCGCCGGAAAAATAGCTTTCAGACGGTCCAAGTGTAAAATAAACGTGGCTTTATTCAGCTTAACTGCAACATAACAAAACAACAAAAAAACCTATGCCACAGTTAGGGCCTAACTCACTCCTTGAGTCCCTAACTAGCCTCTGGGGCAATAAGAGCTTGACTTAGTCTCTGTAAGTCCTCTCTGGATCCAGCCCTCTTGGACAGAGCCTCTCTCTCTGTCCTCGCTGGTCCTGACTATTGCTCAGCTCCAGCAACAGTCCCCTGTAGACCCGTGCACTTCTGGCACAGACCGTCTATCTGTCCAGGTGGGTCCACCATTTCCTGCTCCAAGCAGGTTTCTACAGCCTTCTGGAGATACACGCCCCCCTCAAAGGCGTGGCTGAGAGCCTTTTCAGGGCTGGGCCTGGGTCGCTCAACAGCGCCCTCTGGCTCACATACTCACAATATATATATATATATATATATATATATATATATATAACACAGTACAGACCAAAAGTTTGGACAGACCTTCTCATTCCAAGAGTTTTCTGTATTTTCATGACTATAAAAATTGTAGATTCACACTGAAGGCATCAAAACTATGAATTAACACATGTGGAATTATATACTTAACAAAAAAGTGTGAAACAACTGAAAATATGTCTTATATTCTAGGTTCTTCAAAGTAGCCACCTTTTGCTTTGATTACTGCTTTGCACACTCTTGGCATTCTCTTGATGAGCTTCAAGAGGTAGTCACCTGAAATGGTCTTGAAGGAGTTCCCAGAGATGCTTAGCACTTGTTGGCCCTTTTGCCTTAACTCTGCAGTCCAGCTCACCCCAAACCATCTCGATTGGGTTCAGGTCTGGTGACTGTGGAGGCCAGGTCATCTGGCGTAGCACTCCATCACTCTCCTTCTTGGTCAAATAGCCCTTAAACAGTCTGGAGGTGTGTTTGGGGTCATTGTCCTGTTGAAAAATAAATGATGGTCCAACTAAACGCAAACCGGATGGAATAGCACGCCGCTGCAAGATGCTGTGGTAACCATGCTGGTTCAGTATTCCTTCAATTTTGAATAAATCCCCAACAGTGTCACCAGCAAAGCACCCCCACACCATCACACCTCCTCCTCCATGCTTCACGGTGGGAACCAGGCATGTAGAGTCCATTTGTTCACCTTTTCTGCGTCGCACAAAGACACGGTGGTTGGAACCAAAGATCTCAAATTTGGACTCATCAGACCAAAGCACAGATTTCCACAGGTCTAATGTCCATTCCTTGTGTTCTTTAGCCCAAACAAGTCTCTTCTGCTTGTTGCCTGTCCTTAGCAGTGGTTTCCTAGCAGCTATTTTACCATGTAGGCCTGCTGCACACAGTCTCCTCTTAACAGTTGTTGTAGAGATGTGTCTGCTGCTAGAACTCTGTGTGGCATTGACCTGGTCTCTAATCTGAGCTGCTGTTAACCTGCGATTTCTGAGGCTGGTGACTCGGATGAACTTATCCTCCGTAGCAGAGGTGACTCTTGGTCTTCCTTTCCTGGGGCGGTCCTCATGTGAGCCAGTTTCTTTGTAGCACTTGATGGTTTTGGCCATTGCACTTGGGGACACTTTCAAAGTTTTCTCAATTTTTCGAACTGACTGACCTTCATTTCTTAAAGTAATGATAGCCACTCGATTTTCTTTACTTAGTTGCTTTTTTCTTGCCATAATACAAATTCTAACACTCCATTGAGTAGGACTATCAGCTGTGTATCCACCTGACTTCTGAACAACACAACTGATGGTCCCAACCCCATTTATAATGCAAGAAATCCCACTTATTAAACCTGACAGGGCACACCTGTGAAGTGAAAACCATTTCAGATGGCTACCTCTTGAAGCTCATCAAGAGAATGCCAAGAGTGTGCAAAGCAGTAATCAAAGCAAAAGGTGGCTACTTTGAAGAACCTAGAATATAAGACATATTTTCAGTTGTTTCACACTTTTTTGTTAAGTATATAATTCCACATGTGTTAATTCATAGTTTTGATGCCTTTAGTGTGAATCTACAACTTTTATAGTCATGAAAATACAGAAAACTCTTGGAATGAGAAGGTGTGTCCAAACTTTTGGTCTGTACTGTACACGAGGGGCGTTCATTAAAGAGTTCCCCTGACCCACTTCCTGTGGACTGAGAGTAATGAAACTTGGTACAGTTATTAGTCCTTCTCTACATAGCTGCCAACAAGGGACACACACTTCTCCCATCTCTTTAAACAACTGTAAACACCTTGCTTGAAGAAGTCGACAGGTTGCTCCAAAAGCCATGCTGTGACTTCGGAAATCAGAGTCTCATCATCTGGAAAATGCTTGCCCTTCAAAAATACCTTCATTGTTGGAAAGAGGTGGAAGTCCGATGGTGTGAGGTCGGGTGAATAAGGGGATGCGGTAGAATTTCAAAGCCACAGGAGCATGCTTCCATTTGGGCAACATGAGAGTTGAGAACTGGTGCACTGTCTTGCAGAAGGCGGACACCTTTGGTAACCAAGCCATGTCTCTTGGTTTTGATGGCCTCCCGCAATTTCCGCAGCAGTGAAGCATAGCATGCCCCAGTGATCATGGTACCCTTTGCTAGGAAATCCATCAATACTACTCCATGCTGGTCCCAAAATACTGTGAGCATGACCTCGCCTGCCGAGGGTCGGGCACGTGTCCTTATTTGGAGGCGGTGAGTCATGATGCTTCCATTGCATAGACTGGACTTTAGTCTCAGGATCATAGTGATGGACTCTGCTTTCATCCTGTGTGATCAGTCTGTTGAAAAAGTCCTCCTGGTTTCCATGGCACATCGTCAATAGAGCCTGAGAGCATTCAACTTGTTCCTGTTTCTGGAAAGGTGTGAGCAGCTGGGGATACCTTATGCATGTGAAGATAGTCTTGGTTGATTATTTCCACAGACCCCACACTAATCTTGATATTTTGGGCTAGGTGGCGAATGGTAGCGCGGCGATTTTCCAAAATGGGGAACTCCACTTGCTGGATGGTGTGTTCATCAATAGCAGGGTGGAGTTGCCCTGGAATTGGAGCTGTTTCCACCGATGTTTGACCACATTTGAATTGACGATGCCAGTTCTTGACTACATCATATGATGGGGAATCATCACCATAAACCTCTTTCACCTCATCGAACGTCTCCTTTGGTGTGCGGCCTTTCAAGTAAAGGAACTTGACTGCTGGGTCCATTATCAAACCTCACACCACTTCAGCACCTGTAAAATCAAGACCGTTATCAGTTCTGAGTTGCAAATTGGCACGTAACCTATAGAGACTTATATCATTACACAAGTGCAGTTTCAGCGCCCTGTGATAAATTGAAGTGGGTCAGGGGAAATCTTTAATGAACGCCCCTCATATATATAAAGTATATATATATATATATATATATATATATATATATATATATATACTATATATATGAGGGGCGTTCATTAAATATATATATATATATATATATATATATATATATAGCAAAATACTGCCACTCACTGAAAAAAAAAAAAGCTGTGCCGAAAAATTGAGTACAGTAATGTACGTCACTGGCCAATGCTCAGTGCTCATTCAAGAAAGCAGCTTGTGTGCTAAAAAGTAACTGTAGCATAAAAATGTACTGCAGTAAAAAAACACCTTGTCCTAAAGATACTTAAAATGTATCTATTATCTATAGATGGGGATAGATAGAAAGAAAGAAAGAGACAGAGAAATTCTAACCACTATTAGATTGAAGAAAAAAAAAACATGTGGTAACAAAAATGTTGAGCACAAATGCCACTGACCTATGCACAGCAAAAAAAGCAACTGTAATGTAAAAATATACTAAGTAAAAAAATAACCCCTCCTAAAAGCTACATAAAATGTATCTATACAGTGCCTTGTGAAAGTATTCGGCCCCCTTGAACTTTTCAACCTTTTGCCACATTTCAGGCTTTAAACATAAGGATATAAAATTTAAATTTTTTGGTGAAGAATCAACAACAAGTGGGATACAATTGTGAAGTGGAACGAAATTTATTGGATATTTTAAACTTTTGTAAAAAATAAAAAACTGAAAAGTGGGGCGTGCCAAATTATTTGACCCCCTTAAGTTAATACTTTGTAGCGCCACCTTTTGTTGCGATTACAGCTGCAAGTCGCTTGGGGTATGTCTCTATCAGTTTTGCACATCGAGAGACTGAAATTCTTGCCCATTCTTCCTTGGAAAACAGCTCGAGCTCAGTGAGGTTGGATGAAGAGCATTTGTGAACAGCAGTTTTCTGCTCTTTCCACAGATTCTCGATTGGATTCAGGTCTGGACTTTGACTTGGCCATTCTAACACCTGGATACGTTTATTTGTGAACCATTCCATTGTAGATTTTGCTTTATGTTTGGGATCATTGTCTTGTTGGAAGATAAATCTCCGTTCCAGTCTCAGGTCTTTTGCAAACTCCAACAGGTTTTCTTCCAGAATGGTCCTGTATTTGGCTCCATCCATCTTCCCATCAATTTTAACCATCTTCCCTGTCCCTGCTGAAGAAAAGCAGGCCCAAACCATGATGCTGCCACCACCATGTTGACAGTGGGGATGGTGTGTTCAGGGTGATGAGCTGTGTTGCTTTTACGCCAAACATATAGTTTTGCATTGTGGCCAAAAAGTTCGATTTTGGTTTCATCTGACCAGAGCACCTTTTTCCACATGTTTGGTGTGTCTCCCAGGTGGCTTGTGGCAAACTTTAAACGAGACTTTTTATGGATATCTTTGAGAAATGGTTTTCTTCTTGCCACTCTTCCATAAAGGCCAGGTTTGTGCAGTGTACGACTAATTGTTGTCCTATGGACAGACTCTCCCACCTCAGCTGTAGATCTCTGCAGTTCATCCCGAGTGATTATGGGCCTCTTGGCTGCATCTCTGATCAGTCTTCTCCTTGTTTGAGATGAAAGTTTAGAGGGAAGGCTGGGTCTTGGTAGATTTGCAGTGGTCTGATACTCCTTCCATTTCAACATGATCGCTTGCACAGTGCCCCTTGAAATGTTTAAAGTTTGGGAAATCTTTTTGTATCCAAATCCAGCTTTAAACTTCTCCACAACAGTATCACGGACTTGCCTGGTGTGTTCCTTGGTCTTCATGATGCTCTCTGCGCTTTAAACAGAACCCTGAAACTATCACAGAGCAGGTGCATTTATACGGAGACTTGATTTCACATAGGTGGATTATATTTATCATCATCAGTCATTTAGGACAACATTGGATCATTCAGAGATCATCACTGAACTTCTGGAGTGAGTTTGCTGCACTAAAAGTAAAGGGGCCGAATAATATTGCACGCCCCACTTTTCAGTTTTTTATTTTTTACAAAAGTTTAAAATAACCAATAAATTTCGTTCCACTTCACAATTGTGTCCCACTTGTTGTTGATTCTTCACCAAAAAATTAAAATTTTATATCCTTATGTTTGAAGCCTGAAATGTGGCAAAAGTTTGAAAAGTTCAAGGGGGCCGAATACATTCACAAGGCACTGTATATATAGATTGAGAGTAGAAATGAGCGAATCAGTTCATAATGAACCGGATTCAACCTGAATATCCATTTTTAAGGAAAGCGAACAATTTGTGATTCATTTCGGGCGAAAGAAAATGGCTGCCCCAAAATCCCTCCCCTCAACCGCAGGTGTCAGTGGTTTAATTAGTAGTGCTGTGAGTGGGGGAGAGAGAGGCAAGGGCTATTGTTTAGCCTTTGGCTAAATTAAGTGCTATACTTGAACCAGTGGAAGAGTGAAGAAATCAGGCGATACCTTTTAGAGGCTGAGTATATTTATAAGTAAGCTTTCAGGAGTACTCGCTCCCTTCATCAGACATGGTGTGATACAAGAACTGAAAATTAACAGATTTTTATACACATGGTTTTCAAAGCATTTTAGAGTCCTTAAAAAAAATTGCAATCTAAGTAGAGAAGTTATTTACAACAGGTCAAAAAAACTGTCTGGAAACTTGTGGTGCGTGACGGAGGGATCAGTAATTCTTGCTGTTATCTGTTTGCTATCAGGAGGTGATTTGTGTCCCTCACAGTTCATACATAGTTTGATTTGAAGCTGCTGGCATGAATATTGAGTTCAGTTCATGGTTCAAACATAGTGTGACATGAAGCTGGCATGAATATTAAGTCCAAATTGCAGAGTTTGAAATTTTTGCATAAATTTGTACTCCATTTCTTTCCTTTTCTCCTGTGTCTTAAAATGTCCCATTAAAACCACAACCCGCAAATCTTCAATAGAGTGGTTTTCTCCGGAGAAATGTGCGGCCACTGGGAGATCTGTTCTGCTGTTATTAATGGTGGATCTGTGTGAGTTCATTCGTTGACTGAATCTCTGCCCTGTTTTCCCCACATAGAGGCCTGTGGTGGGACATTGCATACACATTATGAGGTACACCACATTGGAAGACCTGCAGGAAAATGTCCCCCTAATTCTGTGCACCTGTTGTGACTGTGGGATAGGTACACTGTCACCTGAGGCGCATTATCGTCCGGAGTGCCCTGAAGGCCCCAACTGAAAATGGCACCTCACCTTGCCTACATAAAAGGTGCATGACCTGCAAGCACATCCACACCGCTGACAGTGTACCTATCCCACAGTCACAACAGGTGCACAGAATTAGGGGGACATTTTCCTGCAGGTCTTCCAATGTGGTGTACCTCATAATGTGTATGCAATGTCCCACCACAGGCCTCTATGTGGGGGAAAAAGTCAACGAATGAACTCACACAGATCCACCATTAATAACAGCAGAACAGATCTCCCAGTGGCCGCACATTTCTCCGGAGAAAACCACTCTATTGAAGATTTGCGGGTTGTGGTTTTAATGGGACATTTTAAGACACAGGAGAAAAGGAAAGAAATGTGTGAACTGAGAGCAAGGCAGGTGGTTTGGACTCCGCAACCAGAAATGAACGCACATGCGGTAGTTCAAGAAAAGAATATATATTTACTATAAGTTAATAAAGGCTATTTGAAGGTAAAATGACAGGGATAAAGACAAGCAAAATATACAATATAGCATGAACAATTTCAAGGCAAATTCTGCAATGGTTTCTACTTTTACTCTGTCCACTTCTGCAGTATGGACACTGAATGAACAATATACTCAAAACTATCCCTAACTGACCCTGACATCACATTTGGGTGCACCCCCTTTTCCCCAGTGGTCCAGGTGGACCGCTTACAGTCCGTAGAAGCGCGCGGTGGGGCCCAAAGTTGGTCCTTTCTTTTATAGTGAAGCGTCCTCTCCTCACTGTTATCAGGATCTCAGGAGAAATGAAGTCCTCTTTAACAGGGAAACCCAATGAATGCAATGTAATCCAACAGCAGATTCCACTCAGCACACTGACAGTCCTGCCGAATCCATACACTGAGCTGGGATGTAAGCCGGGATTTAGCAGGTGCTGTCCAGTACATCAACAGCACTACGAGTCTCTATCTGTGGTATCCATATACACAGTCACAATGTCAGTCTCACTGATCAGCCACTGAGCACAGTTCCTTTCACGTGGACTCACTAGTCCTGTTGTCTCTTTACACTCTGTTTGTCTCTGGACCAAGATACAGCTTAGCTGTACAGAAAAATATCCACACCAGTTCAACACAGCACAGACACCTGTCTTCTCTCTTGCCAAGATGGCTGCTGCTCTCTGTCTTGTCACTTCCTGCTTCTCTGCTCACACTCTGTCTGCAGAACAGGCAGGCTGACATAAAAGTGGGGGGGTCTCACTCCAGCATCATGTCACAATTACAATGGCTGCTGTCGTAAAGGAACAGAATCACAGAAATACATTCAACATTAACAATTTATACAGACAAATAAAGCTTAGGACAACATTGGCTGTCTCTTACATATTCCCCCCCACTTTAAGATTGGCAGTCCCTGCCTATGACTGTATATCCAGAGGGTTGTACTTTTATGCACAGGGTGGTAGTATACCGATGTATGGCAGGCCAAACAAACTCATCCTGCGCATACCGAACAGGGGGAATACCAGCATTTGGCCTAGTGGTCCGTCTGAGGACTGGTGGTATATTATGGGGTGCTGCAGCTATGGGCTGAGAAGGACCAGTGGATTCCGCACCAGAGGGGGCACAGGCCGGAGATACAGTAGTCACAGGTGGAACATCCCCAGGAGCAGGGATCGGCCAACAATCATCCTCCTCGTCGGGGCCCATTCCGCACCTCCATTCTCTGACTGTGGGAGCTCATTCACATTGGCAGGCCCATCATGATTTGTCCCTTCAGAATGACACAGGCGCAACATATTTCGGTGAAGTACTCGAACACAATCAGTTCCTTCTTTCTGGACCTGGTACACTGGCCCATTCGCATACTTACGGCCAACAACACGATACGGCAAAGCCTCCCATCGGCTTTAAAATTTCCCTTGGGGTTTCTTGACACGAACTAGCACCAGGTCGCCTGGTTGCAATGGTGCTTCTTGCACTGGGGTCTTATCAGGATGGGGATGTTCTTGCAGGCGCTGCCGCACCAATCGATGGATCGTCTCAAGTCTCTGCCGGTGCACCCGCACCCAAGAGGTTGGATCCCTCGGAGGGAACCCATCCACATCATCCAACTGTAATTCTCCTATACTTCGCCCAGACCGCCCAAAGAGAAGTGTATAAGGAGAGTACCCCGTTGTAGAATGGACCTGATTGTTATAGGCCCACACCATTTCAGACAAGAACTGAGGCCACTGTAACTTCTTGTCTTCCTCCAGAGTCCGCAGCATCTGTAGCAGAGTTCTGTTGAATCTTTCACAGGCCCCATTTCCCTGAGGGTGGTATGGAGTCGTGTGCGACTTCTTTATCCCATAGATACGTTGAACTTCTTTCATTACGTGTCCCTCAAAGCAGGCGCCCTGGTCGGAGTGGATGCGTTGGGGACACCCATATACTCGAATGAAATCTTGGCACAGAGCACGAGCTGCTGACTCAGCTGTCTGGTCCTTGGTGGCGGTTACCACCGCAAATTTGGTGAAGTGATCCACCATTACGAGGCAATACTGGTGTCCGCTATTGGATGGGCCAACCATTAGATAGTCTATCATGACGATTTCTAAAGGTTCCTGGGTCACGATAGTTTGCAGGGGAGCTCTCTGTTCTATTGCCTTATGGATCTCACAAGTTCGACAGCTGCGGCATACTTCTTCGACCATTTGACGAAGACCAGGGCAGTAAATCAGTCGCTGTAACCAACGAAAGGTCTTCTCATGACCAAAATGTCCATTCTTATTATGAGCCTCAACTGCCAACGAGCGAGCCAGTTCACTAGGCACCACAATTTGGTATTGAATGTCGATCTCAGAAGGTAAATAGACCTTTCGGCATAGCACTCCATTTTTCATCTCCAACTTTTCCCACTGACTCAGAACAGATAATATCTCACGTGTCAGTCGTTCTCTTTCCTCTCTACAGGGCTTCTGGCCTTTCTCAACACACTTGATCATCTGCGCCAGCCTCTCATGGGTCTGTTGTATCTGTGCCCATTCCTGTCGTGAGGGACCAAAGAAAGGAGCCGTTTCAGTCCCCTCCATCTCAAACTGATTAGCGGCGGCCAAGGCCTGTGAAAATCTGCTGAAGTCGGGCACCTCCACATGCTCCAACTCATGATCCACGTCTACTGTGGGGGTCTGGGCGGTTACCCTAGAAAGTCCGTCAGCATTCTGGTTCTCTGTCTTGGACCGATACTTAATGCGGTAATTGAACTTAGACATTCGGGCTATCCACCTCTGCTCTAACGCCCCGAGCTTGGCATTTTCCAGGTGAGCTAGTGGGTTGTTGTCAGTCAGTACTAAAACTTCAGCACCGGTCAAATATTCAGAGAATTTCTCGGTCATGGCCCATACCAGTGCCAACAGCTCCAACTTAAATGAACTATAATTCTCGGGGTTTCTTTCAGAATCTCTCAAAGACCGGCTGCCGTACGCTATGACCCTCTCCTGGCCATCCTGAAGCTGGGAAAGCACTGCTCCAAGACCATAAAGGCTTGCATCTGTATACAGCTGGAACGGCAAGTGGTAATCAGCATATGCCAAGATTGGGGCTGTTGTCAGTGCATCTTTCAATGCCTGGAAGGCTTGTTCCTGTTCAGGTCCCCACTTCACGGACCGGTTCTTTGGACCACCGGATGTGCCTCGTAGGAGAGCATTAAGTGGTGCTGCTACCTTGGCGAAATCCTTAATAAACCGTCGATAGTAACCGGCTACTCCAAGGAACGCCCTCACTTCTCGCAGGGTAGTCGGTATTGGCCAATCTTGAACAGCCGCTATCTTGTCTCTTGATGGTCTCACCCCTTCTGCTGATACGCGGTGACCCAAGTAATCAATTTCAGATTGGAACAACCGACATTTACTGGGTTTCGATTTGAGCCCATGTTCCCGCAATCTTCGAAATACTTGCCCCAACTGGTGGAGATGGTCTTCAAAGGTCGCAGAATACACTATAATGTCATCCAAGTAGATGAGAGTGAACTCAAAGTTGAAGTCACCGAGACATTTCTCCATCAACCGCTGAAACGTTCCGGGTGCATTTGTCAACCCGAAGGGCATCCGGTTAAATTCGTATAGTCCCATGGGCAAGATGAATGCCGTCTTCTCCTTGTCTTTTGTGGCCATCGGCACCTGCCAATACCCACTAGCCAGATCTAGTGAGGAGAAGTACCGGGCTCTCCCCAGCGCTGAGAGAGACTCCTCAATCCATGGCAAGGAGTAGGAATCTCGTACGGTGCAAGCGTTTAACTTCCGATAGTCTACGCAAAATCGGATGGACCCATCTTTCTTTCTTACTAACACCACAGGAGCCGCCCAGGGACTTTGGCTTTCTTGGATGATCCCACCCTGTAGCATCTTAGCTAACAGTTCTTTCACTTCCTGATACAACTGTGGAGGAATTTGTCGGTAGCGCTCTCTAATTGGAGGGGTGTCTCCTGTGGGAATCTCATGGTAGATCCCTGTGGTACATCCAAAATCTTCAGCATACCGTGCAAAGGCGGCTCGGTTCTCCCACAACAGCTCATCTACCTTCTGCACCCATTCCAGAGAACATGAACTTGCATCCATCTTCATCTGTTCTCGAATTGCACGGCCATTCCATTCAGAGGTGGGTTCCTCATCTTCTCCCATGGACACAGTTACGGTCCACTCATCCCTTTCAGTCGGCTTCAGCTGCATTGGAGTTACTTTCCTTACTTCCTCCGGAGTCACATAGATGTTAGCCAGCTGCCTCCCTGGGGTCAGGTCCACACTCTGGTCCTGAGTGTTTACACATCGAAGTGGTACTCTTCCATTGCGAACTATTGCCAAGGAACGGGCCACTAGCGGATCAACACCTCCTTCGGCTGCCTGCAGTGGTTCTACCAACACAGCTATGCCCTCTAGTTTCCGACAGGTGCCTACGGGCATGGACACTATTGTCTCCCGACTGGGTGGCAGTGTAACTTTTGTATGCAAAGGAACTGAAATTCGAGCCAGAGGACGTTGTGCATCCGAACTTTTCTGTAAGCCACATGTCCGGATCAGCCGCTGGAAAGCTGTTTGAGTAGGCCGATGGGTGGTGGTTTCTTTCCAATAACCGTGACCTTTCTTTTCAAAGAGGATCTGATCTAATTCTTTTAACACATTCATCCCCAAAATGACAGGGACCTTTACTTCATGTGACTCCTGTACCACCACAATGCCTTTCCTACCTAGATCTTGGCCACATACCCGGACATTCATCTAGGCCACTCCCATGACTGGAACTGGTAACTGGTTAGCTGCGACCACTCGTACGAATGTATGGGGATCATATTTCACATGTTGCTGGAAGTACCGTTCATAACAGTCTCTACTCAAGGTCGTTACTTGGGAACCCGTGTCAATCATCCCGGTAACCGGAATACCCTCCATTTCCACCTGTATAACAGAACTTGCAGAGATCAGGTCATCATTAGGGCATTCTCCCCACATAGTCTTCTTGTCAGTCTCCCCTACTACACGCCCTACAGCAGCAGGGGACTTCAGTTTAATGGCGGTCTCTCATAAGTTTGTCGCTGCTCTGGACATCTAGCAGCAACGTGGCCCATCCGTCCACACTCCCAGCAGCGTATCTCCCGTCGTTCTGGCCATCTGTTTGGGCCCCTTCGGTAAGCCCCTTCGATTTCTCCTGAGCACTGCACTAAATGATTTGGACCCCTTCGGTAGGTCCTATTCTCATCCCTCCAGCGGGGTGGTGGGTGATTCTGATTTTCTGGGTATGGACGGCTCACCCTTTCACCTCCAGTTTTCTGGAAGTCTGCAATTTTCATAGAATGGTCATCACAACGGGTGTGCAAGTGTTCCATTTGCTCTTGCAGTTTCTGCATTACTGTGAGAATTTCTTTAACCGTCCCCTTTTCTACTGTCTCTGAGCCAGAACTAGCCCCCTGTGACAAAGTAACTCCAACTGCAGTCTGGGGCCTCGGGACCATACTATTGGCACGGGAGATGGCCTCTACCTGTACATCATGGAATTTAGCATCAGTCTCTCGTCGTATAAAATCCTGCATAGTCACAGTTAAACTGCCGTCACGTATCCCCAGGACAAACTGGTCACGGAGAGTCCGATCAGGGTTACAGAAGGCTGGCGAGCCCCCTCTTGCCTTCCCTTGAATATCTCGGGGCAGTTCTTGTAGGGCATTTGCATATTGGGGAAGGCTTTCATTCTCCTGTTGTACCCTCTGGAAGAACCGAGCCTGCAGAGACCCCAGCAATGCAGTTTCTCCATAGATGGTTTCTAGAATCTGGACTACTTGCTCAAATGTCTGCCTTTGTTCAAATGGCCTCAGTATCACCGTGGTCTTAGCATCCCCTTGTAATGTCAATATTGCTAGCTCTACTAGTACTTCTGGTGTGGTCTGGTACATTCGCTGTATCATTCGTATCTGTTCCACCCACATACTCACTGACATATTATTGCCATCAAATTTAGCTAACTGACTCATTATAGCCCCTGCTGGCATTCTTCCTCCAGCACCATTCTCCCGAACGGGTGCGTCACCGTCCATTCTGGTAAGCGGATCCTGCCGACTACGCCAATTTGTGAACTGAGAGCAAGGCAGGTGGTTTGGTCTCCGCAACCAGAAATGAACGCACACGCGGTAGTTCAAGAAAAGAATATATATTTACTATAAGTTAATAAAGGCTATTTGAAGGTAAAATGACAGGGATAAAGACAAGCAAAATATACAATATAGCATGAACAATTTCAAGGCAAATTCTGCAATGGTTTCTACTTTTACTCTGTCCACTTCTGCAGTATGGACACTGAATGAACAATATACTCAAAACTATCCCTAACTGACCCTGACATCACATTTGGGTGCACCCCCTTTTCCCCAGTGGTCCAGGTGGACCGCTTACAGTCCGTAGAAGCGCGTGGTGGGGCCCAAAGTCGGTCCTTTCTTTTATAGTGAAGCGTCCTCTCCTCACTGTTATCAGGATCTCAGGAGAAATGAAGTCCTCTTTAACAGGGAAACCCAATGAATGCAATGTAATCCAACAGCAGATTCCACTCAGCACACTGACAGTCCTGCCGAATCCATACACTGAGCTGGGATGTAAGCCGGGATTTAGCAGGTGCTGTCCAGTACATCAACAGCACTGCGAGTCTCTATCTGTGGTATCCATATACAGAGTCACAATGTCAGTCTCACTGATCAGCCACTGAGCACAGTTCCTTTCACGTGGACTCACTAGTCCTGTTGTCTCTTTACACTCTGTTTGTCTCTGGACCAAGATACAGCTTAGCTGTACAGAAAAATATCCACACCAGTTCAACACAGCACAGACACCTGTCCTCTCTCTTGCCAAGATGGCTGCTGCTCTCTGTCTCCTTACTTCCTGCTTCTCTGCTCACACTCTGTCTGCAGAACAGGCAGGCTGACATAAAAGGGGGGGGGGGGTCTCACTCCAGCATGATGTCACAATTACAATGGCTGCTGTCTTAAAGGAACAGAATCACAGAAATACATTCAACATTAACAATTTATACAGACAAATAAAGCTTAGGACAACATTGGCTGTCTCTTACAAATGGAGTACAAATTTATGCAAAAATTTCAAACTCTGCAATTTGGACTTAATATTCATGCCAGCTTCATGTCACACTATGTTTGAACCATGAACTGAACTCAATATTCATGCCAGCAGCTTCAAATCAAACTATGTATGAACTGTGAGGGACACAAATCACCTCCTGATAGCAAACAGATAACAGCAAGAATTACTGATCCCTCCGTCACGCACCACAAGTTTCCAGACTGTTTTTTTGACCTGTTGTAAATAACTTCTCTACTTAGATTGCAATTTTTTTTAAGGACTCTAAAATGCTTTGAAAACCATGTGTATAAAAATCTGTTAATTTTCAGTTCTTGTATCACACCATGTCTGATGAAGGGAGCGAGTACTCCTGAAAGCTTACTTATAAATATACTCAGTTAGCCTCTAAAAGGTATCGCCTGATTTCTTCACTCTTCCACTACTTTCAATGGCTAACACGGTACAACATCATACTACTATACTTGAACCAGGACCACGAGATTTATATCACTTCGCCCTGATTGCCTAACAAGAGGAACGCTGAAGTCCCCTTCCTAGGAAGGTTTACTGATGACCATGAGTAACTCATACATTGCCCCCCCCCCACTAAACATCCCCCCTGCCCCCGTATTAACCACCCTTCATTGGTGGAAGTGGGAGAA
The DNA here is from genome assembly GCA_947044405.1 of Leptodactylus fallax. Lineage (NCBI taxonomy): Eukaryota > Metazoa > Chordata > Amphibia > Anura > Leptodactylidae > Leptodactylus > Leptodactylus fallax. Next base: position 5,434,222 of record CAMRHE010000001.1, on the reverse strand, counting down.
AACAAAAAATATCAATGGAGCTGCCGCCGCTATTGCTGTTGGTAGCCCTGCTATGTATAGCACCTGTTCTGTTGCTATATTTAAATGGGCCAATCACAGAAGAGCCACTGCTGCTATTGCGATGGATGTTCCCCAAAAAGGAACTGATTCTGATTAGGGCTTATTACCTAATCAGCAGCCAGCTGAGGGGGGAGACTACACTATAAAAATATATGGGCATTATAAGGATCAGGCACAGTGATGAAGGTATAGAGCAGGGGTCGGCAACCCCTGGCACGCTGCCAAGAGTGGCACGCAAGGCTTATTTCCTTGGCACGGGCAACGGAGATGAGAATTTCATCTTTAAAATGATACCAAGATCACCATGATCGTCCTTAAACATCCTGAGCGATTCGCTGGTGAAAATGATGTTCGGCATTGAAATCCCAATGCTGATCTCAATTCCCGACATCGTTTTAACAGTGAATTGCTCTGAATCTGTAATGTCTATCATGGAGATCTTGGTATCTTTTTAAAGATGAGATTCTCATCTTTAAAATGAATCCAGTTGCATCTTTGTGGCCCTAACAGATCCTTAGAAATGGGGCTCTAAAGTGTCCCCCCCCCTGCATCAGGCAGCATCTTAGAGCTAAGGAAGGAGGGGGAGGAGTAGCTGCAGACTGCAGAGACAATGATAACTCATCATTGTCTGTGCATAAGCTAGAGATGACCCCAGGGGGGGGTAGAAGGGATTTCTGTACATGTTATCCCCTCTCCTATCAATCAGAGAGCATACTGTACTTTTGCTCTCTGATTGTCACATACAGGAATAATGTAATACCCCTCTGAGCCTAATCACAGGGGTATTCTTATGTAATACCCCTCTGAACCTAACCAGGAAGTTATTGGCGCTGTGACCCAGATGTTTACCATCGTCCAGGTCGCAGCGCCAAAAGTGTCGCACCAAACACTTACACAACACATGCACAAAGTCACCAATAAAATTTACATTTTTTCACTGTCCCTGTCCTGTCCATACCTGATCTTTATAGAGTAAATTACGCCGCCCGCCTCTCTAGTGATATCCGTTACACGCTAAAATAATAGCAATAGCAATTATCACTAGCGATGAACGTATAAAACATTTCTGACAAACGGAAGTTCCGTCAGTCAGATAATAAATTTTTACCCATTTAAATGTGTATAAAATACTAGTTTTTGGCAGTTTTCAGATACTGTGTGCAGGGGCCGTTATGGGGCATAATACCGTGTGCAGGGACCGCTATGGGGCATAATATCGTGTGCAGGGGTCATCAAACTTACAATTATTGACCGGCACTCCGAGTACCTCAACTTTGATTTATTCAATCGAAATCGGCACGCCCGAACAAAAAAGGTTGCCTACCCCTGGTATAGAGGGATGAGGGAGGCACAGCACAGAGGCGAGGGAGGTACAGCTCGCAGGGCAGCATGGTGACTATCCTGCTCACAATCCCAGAGGGTGTGACGTGAACAGGGTTTTGACTGTTAGTTTACACTGCTCGCAGCGGCCACTATTGGTTGGTCTGTACAGATCGCTAATGTGATCACTAATTCCCTCCTAGGTTGGGTGAGAGGATTGTTTGATGTCATGGGCAGCAGCAATCCTCTCTCGAACATTATGTGCAGAGTGAAAGTATATTTACTTAAAGAGCATTTTGTTTTATTAGCTCAGTTTGTGAGTATTTTTATTTCAATGTGAGACTGCTAGAAAACAAGTTTAGTAGAAAAAGTTTAGGGATAAATCACACAACTATATTTTATTCTGTTTTAATACTTATTGCCAAACATGCCAATGGGACCCTGAAATGGTCCTAGAAATATTGTAAATATAAGGCTGCCCACCACTGTAAATCACTGCAAGTCATGCTTCCTTCTTTTGAGAATTAGGCTTAGTAATACTGATTAGTGTGCAAATTAATTAGGAGCTGCTCATATATTTGCAAGGGAAATTAATCCACGAAAGCTTCTGATCAGCTCTTTGATTACAGAAATAATGTTTGCTTATCTACAGTGCACACTGGATGATGTCACCTAGAATTCAAGTGGTTGAGCTGACTTTACATTCATTTAGACATACAATAATTATGGATTAATTAAGGATCATAATTAAGGACATGATTAATTAACATTTTCTTCATTGCCCTTAACTATTAGACCAGGGCTGCACCGTCACTTTTTGTAATGCTACTTACTGAATTTATTATTATTGTACTGCTGCTGTACTACAGGACCGAAAAACATTGTGTACCGCTAGTCTGAAGAGAGTTGTATGGCAAATTTATTGAAAACAGATAATGAAATGTATAACTTTTTCTGAACTTTTTATTTTTTTAATTTTTATATTAGTTTTTGGAAGAGGACCTTTCATGTGTTCAATATGTGGTATTATATACTTCTAAAAAGCTGACAATGCGCTGAATTCAGGCTTTCTTGCTTTGTGCCCCGATGCTGGAGATATTGGCTCCATTAATTTCGGTACTGATATCTTCCCACTGTCAGAGTGCGTTCCTCAGAGCTCAGCATCATCGCTGGGCAGTAAGGAACAAGCCTTTGTTAGAGTAAAGTCAGGGGGTGAATTCCTTACAGCTCAGCAATGATGCTAGGCTGTAAGGCCGCCCTTCTGACAATGGGGAGATATCGGTGCCGAAATTAAGGACACAGATATCTCCAGCACTGGGGCAAATACCGGGAAAGCCGACACCGTGCTGAATTCAGTGCACTGTCGGCTTTCTAGCAGTATAAAATACCACACATTGATGAGGACATGAAAGGTCCTCTTTAAATTCTATATTTTATACATGATTATGGGGACTGCCATCTTGCTTTTCCTCTGATAGCTTTTTATCTGCTCTGCAATTTTGAGATATGCTTTACAACAGTCTTATGGCTAAAGGCAGAAATATACCAGAACTGGCTCCTTAAAGTCTATGGGAAAGTGTTCTATACATGATCTGTGCTGTAAGTCGGTGTTAACAAGCTGTGATATCATCTATTGTCAGTACTGGATGAAATGATGGGTCATTGGTGTTATCCATAGACTTGTTTTTTTTTTATTTATTTTAATACTGTCTGTCTTGTCTGTGATGTAAATGAGGTCACTGCTACAAAGAAGACCCCTAGAGAATTGGCATGTGTCGTCCTATTTTTAAGCTTAGAGGCCAAAGTGTAAGTGCTGGATTTATTACTCTTTTTTAAAATTTAGATAGTGAAATAAAACATGAAATAAAGTACTGTAATTTTTGGACTGCAGCTGTACGGAGATGCATAGGCCATCCTTTTTTGCGGGGCTAGATGTACTTTTTAGTTATGCCATTTTGGTGAATGTCTATTGCTTAGATCACTTTTTATTCAAATCAGAGGCGAAAAAATAAAAAAAAACGGCGCTTCGGCACTTTTGATTTTCTTTTCTACTACAACGTTCACCTACAGGAAAAATATTTTTATAAGTTTGTAGACCAGGCATTTTCGGACACAGGGATACCTAATGTGTATGTGTTTCACAGTAATAGTCTACTTTTATATATATTCTAGAGAAAGACAGTGATTTAGAACTTTTAATTTTTAATTTTTTTAGATTTTTTTTAAACTTTTTTTTTTACTATTTTATTAGCTCCCTAGGGGGCTTGAACCTGCAATCATTTGATTGTTGCAAGTCCCATAGACTGTAATACAACTGTATTGCAGTCTATGAGAGTTTCTGTACATTACTATTGAGGCTGCTTTCATTAGGCTCCCGGCTGTCACAGGAACAGGACAGCTCCCGCAACAAGAAAGGTATGGGGCCGGTCATCCCCCCACTCCCAGGGGCTATTTTGACACTTTAGGGAGGACCTTGAAGTAGTAATGCCCGCAATCAGAGAGGACTCTGATTGCGGGCATTAGCTCCGGGTTTCCGCTGTAATGTACAGCGAAGATCATCTTTACAGACCTGGCATCCGCTGTAATAGCACGGGGGATGCCGGGATGATTTCGCTGGGACACTCTATCCTCGCAGCCCAGGGCCCGCCGATCATCCCACTCCTGCCTCCCCTGCTCCTCCGCGCCCCCCCTGCCAATACACCCCACATTCGGACTATAAGATGTACGCCCATTTTCCTCCCAAATTTTGGGGGAAAAAAGTGCATCTTATAGTCCGAAAAATATGGTATTACAAATTCTTTAAAAATGTTTAAGCATGTAAAAGAAAACAAAGTACGTTACTATGTATCATATAATAATAAAATGGTTGTCCAGGGAGTTTAAATTCACCCCCAGGTCTGTTATCATCCGCTGGATCCGCCTGGATAAGCATTTTGGAGCCTTGTGCATGTCAAGTTTGCATACTAAATAGGTGACTTCCAATGAAACATGAGCATGCAGAATACTTTGGTATGAAAAACATATCAAAACTTTATTGTATCCATGATTAAAAACATTGCATATATATGAATGTCACAATGGACAGCAGGGAGGCCTGTAAATATTAATACAGAATGCATAAGATAACCGTATTACTAATACAATCAGTTTATACAGAAGGCTGATACAGAGGTATGTATGTCTACATGCCTATAACCAGTGCATTGCTACACAATCCAAATGGTTGCTTACAGAGATGGGTGAACTGATTTGTCACAAACTGGGTTTCGATCCGAATATTTCAAATTGTTCAGTTTTTAACGAAACTGAACAAATGCTGATTTGTCTTGGATGAACAAAACACTGATGTACTTCCTGAGAATGAAGTTTTTGATTACTTAGCTTGCTCATCTCAGTCACAGGAAAATATTGCTCCTGAGAATGATGCTGCGATCTTGAGTCAGGCTTCTGTGTGTTTCTTCTCCTCCTCCTCCTCCTCCTACATAAAACGTAATTTACCACAGGGCATTTGTGGACTGTCAACCATGTCTCCTTTATTTTCATCACTGACGCAGATCCTTGGTAGTGATGTGGCACCTTCTGAGAAATCTATTTCTTCTAGTCAGAGCTGTCTTCTTCCTCTTTTTGATGAGCTGGAAGTGAGAATTTAGTGCAAGCAGACATGTCTGTTGGCGGTGAAGGTAGTAGTGACAGGGAGTGTGGTAATGCTACTGGTAGTCGTACCGGTAGGGGAGCTAGGAGAAAATCCAGAGGTGGAAATTCTGAGATTGTGCAGGAATTCTATGGTCATGATATGTCAGAAAAAAAAAGTGGGGAAGACAATGACGATTCTTTTGTGGATAGGAAATGGCAATTGGGTCAGGGTGACAAGTTGACATCAGATGAAGAGGGTAGTGGCAGTAGTGATAGTAACGATTCCAGTCATTGCATTGTCCTATGTAGTATATTCAACATAGAAGAATTATTTCACCCATGTTTACTATTCTTTGTGGCTTATAAAGATGAGCAACAAAGGAAATTTTCTTGACTCCAACATCAATTTTTAATTAAATCTATTGGGTTGACATGGACAATTCTATGAGATATAGCAAGCATCCGTTATGTCCACAGTGTGGGGAAATGTGGGAAGTATTTGGATATGTAAGTTTATACTTAGACTGTGACATGTTATTTAAACAGGAATCAATTTTTACCAGATAATCAGATTTACAACTAAAGCCTGGCAGGTTTCTGAATTTCCCTTTTTGCAAGCCTCTTTCCTTCAAGTGATCCATTATGCATGACTCCATCTGGCTCAAGAATAAACATTTAAATACATTTCTTAATAATTTAGAGCTTTTTGTCAATGGAAGTTCTACAGCATGTCCACTTCTACTAAAACTATGCATGTTTAATAGAAGTAAAGGTTGTTCAGTTGTATGTAGTGAATTTGGCTATGTCTCAACAGGCAACTTTCTTTTAAATCTCTCCCAGTCAGTAGCGAACTATAGAGAGTGGAGAGGTTGCAGGCGTCACAACATGACAGCATAAAGGGAGATCCTATAAGTATAGTAACAGCTGGGGAACCATCTTACAAATTTTGCATTAGGTCCCAGAACTCAAAATTGCAATGAAACTGCAATGCACCATTGTGCTAGTATAATAGTAATCAGTTATTTTTGCTAAATATACTTTGCTTGGTATATATTTATCAAATATTTTTAGAACTGTCAATCATTTTTGATCCAGAAAGGTGACAGTAAATACTTAATGGCTCCCTGTAACACAATGAAATTAAGCTAAAAAAAAAGTAAAAATTTCTCCCAACTGGTGTTAAAGGGAGGATGGCAAGAGGTGCACTATGGAAGGGGCCATCAGCCACATCTGATGTATCATCATTTACACCATAAAAATGGTATAAATGATGTCTGAAATCTATGCAGCTATGAGCTGGAGCCCATTTCAGTACAAGGACATGGCCCAGCAGAGAGTGCGCCTACTCATAAATCAGGCGCAAATTCCTCCAGCACTGGAATGATGGCGTCAGCTCTTTGAGCCTGTCACTCAACTGCTAGATCAGTGATAGTGAACCCATGCCACGCATGTCACAGGTGACACACCAAGACATTTTAGGTAACACACTTCGGCAGCTACTTATTGTGTTATTGCAATAAGTAGCTGCCGATAATTTTTACTCACCTGTCCTTGCTCTTGTCCTGGCTGCCCTCCGCTGCCTCCTTTAGGCGGTGCTACACTGAGGCCACAATACTGAAGAATGCCGGGATGCTACATACAGCTTCTTCAGCATCGGCAACAACAGACCCTGGAGGCGGCAGCAGAAGGTGGCCAGGACTGGAGCGTGGACAGGTGAGTAAAAAGTATCGGCTACTACTCTGTGTGGGGGTGAGAGAATAAAAATGGGTCATTTACTGTGGTTGGACTTTAAAAAAGGGGTCATAAACTGTGTGGGTGCCATAAATAGGGGGATCATATGCTGTGTGGGGGGGGTAAAAAAAGGGGGTCATATACTGTGTGCGGGTCATAAAAAGGGGTCAGATACTGTGTGTGGGCCATAAAAAGGGGTCATATATTGTGGGGGGGCATAACTTAAATGGGTTGTCCGCGATAAAATAAAATTTATACTTTAACCTAAACACCCTCCCCTGCATACTTTCTAAATTACTTAGTTTAGCAAAACTGTATATTTACCAGTATCACTGGAGCGGTCATGTGACCTCCCCAGGCACATTTTCTGATTACCCTGTGATGTTCCGTTTCCCCTTTTCTAGAAATGGAACGTCACCAATACTCCCCCACCACCCACCACCCCATCATACTTACCTGTCTTCCTGTCCAGATCTTCTGGGCATGGGAGATGACTTCCTTCTGTGGGGGCGGCTCCTCCACTTCTTTGATGTTTGCTGGCGCTTGCGCAATAGAGCCAGAGTCCCGGCACTGTGCTGTAGCTGGCACTCCATCTCTATTGCACAGGCGTGGGAGGCTGGAGGAGCTGAGTGGTGATAGTTGTGGAGGTGATGTCAACTTGTCTCCGTAACCAGATTGCCAGGTCCTATCCTCAAAAGAATCATCGGCAATGTCCTCGTCTTTCACAGTTTTTTCTGACGCATCACGGCCATGGGATTTCTGCACATCATCATAATTTCCACCTCCAGATTTTACCTAGCTCTCCTACCAGAACAACTACCAGTAATAGTGCCACATCCCCTGCCACTTCACCACCAACACTCATGCTTTCCTCCTCTGCTTGCACATAATGATTACTGTTCTCATCCAGGTCATCAAAAAGAGGATGAAGACTGCTTTGAATAGTAGAAATAGATTTCTCCTCAGGTACCACATGACTACCAGGCATAAGAAGCAGACATGGTTGACATGATATAAAAAAAGGAGGAGGAACACACAGAAGCCTGACTCAAGATCACATCACTCTTGGATACAATACCCTCATGTGACTGAGATGAGTAAGCTAAGTAATCAAAAACTTAATCTTGATTTTCAGGAAGTGCAATCCTGTGGCTACTAGTAGTGTTGTTGTTGCTGTTGCCACCCACATTCTTATTGTTAGTACTTACACAAGTGTCTACTCCTTCCCTTCCTTTTACCTGTTCCCTGCCCTGTTTTTTCCAGTCTTTTTTTTTTTTACTGCATTTTGATTCATTATAATAGTGATTGCCAACAATTTTGACATTATGTGTATGTCTTTTTTTGTTTTTGTTTTCTTAACAAACAACTATTTCAAGAAAATTTGCAAAGCACTAAAAAGGTAACCTGGTCAATGACTATTTGACTAGAACTGCATCAATCAGCTTTAAATAACTGAGGTTTTTTTCAGCGAAACTGTATTTATCTTTACATACATTACATACATTTTACATACAAAAAAACTGCTAAAGGCTGAGGCTCCACTTTGAGGAAATGCAGCTTTTTTTGTTGCAGATTTTGCTGTGGTTTTTTGCGCCAAAGCCAAGAATGGCTACAAAAGGAATGGGAAATATATAAGAAGCTCTTATACTTCTACCCTCTGATCAATTCACTCCTGGCTTTGGCTCAAAAAAAAAAAACCGCAGTAAAATCTGCATCAAAAAAAGCAACGTGGGACTTTAGCCTAAGAAATTTATTTTTTCAGATTAGTGCACTCCATCACACTGTGTATTAGGTGAGCAGAGCACAAAAAAACCTTAAATAACAGTTTTTTCATATTAGCACAGGCTGCAAGACTACATATGATGAGCAACAAAAAAAACCCCACTTAAACGAACATTTTTTCAGATTATCACACTCTGTCACAAAGTGCATTGGGTGAGCAGAGCAGGTTGTGAGACAGTATATTGGGTGAACAACCACAACAACAAAAATTTTTTTTTCAGATTTGTGCAGGTGGAATCAGCATTTATCAACACTGTAAGGTGTCCATCTACCACTGTCTATTGGCTGATGTCAGGTGGTGCTAGAATGTCACAGTGACTCAAAAAACACATGTCTCTTCTGTATTTTTCCTTCACAATACATGTGGCAGCAGTCATCTTAGTTTGTCTGAGACTAATCAGCATTTATTCGGTTTCCTTAAAAACCAAGCAATTTGGAATATTTGGGTTGAACCCGGCTCATAACAAATCGGTTCACTCATCTCTAATTCTAACATTAAGGTACATGAAAATATAATATATTCTGCTTATGAATCCTGGATACTTGTTAACCTGTATGAACTATGAGCACATGTACATGCTTTATTTCCTACAATTGGCAATAAAGACAGATAACACTGGAGTCCTTCAATGAACACTGAGATGTCAGGCAATATATATGTATGGACACTAAATGTATCACATGAATGCCTTGAGATACTAAAGGATAACTTAATGGCAGATATCTTAGATTTCTCTGCTGTTAGATCAGGTGTGTTGCTGTGTTTTTTGACCCACTCAAAATCCTAATCATACTGGTATAGTGCCTGTGCCTATGTGATCAGGGGTGCACCTACCTTTTTTAGGGTAGGGTGAGTGTGTGGAGGAGATGAGAGATATCAATCAAAAAATTATATACAATAACTTTTATATTCGCATATCATACAAATCTATTCAATACAAATGTAGAGAATTTATAAAATTTCTGATATGCTGTGTAAAATCCACCGTGTATTACCTACTGATACATTACATACCTACTTACACACTCAATGGAGATTTATTATGAGGGGAATTTTTCAAATCAGTTTTTCTGGAACCTGGGTTACTGGAATTTGTGCCAAGTTTATCAAAAATTCCATGTTGTTAGATAAATCTGGCCCATCTTTAAGATCTGAGATGTTAATTCACTTTCTGTGCCACTCTCCTACTGGAATGTGATTGTGATTTTTTTCAGACATTTCTAAAAGTTGCATATTAAAATTCTGACTTACACCAGCAGGGTATTCACTGCAACTTTCATAACCAGTTTTTGAAAGTGGTGTAAAAATGCAAAATTCCACATATATTTTTCGTAAATAAACTCAAAACCCTATTTTGAGACTTTTTGAACCCAAAATTCTGGATTGCGTTGCATACATACTGTAAATGTGCATAGTCAACATCATACGCAAGCACAATCCATTATAGACATACTGTACACGTGCATATTCAGCATCATAGGCTTGTACAATCTATTACAGACATACTGTATGGTATGTGTAGTCTATTATAGTGTGCACTGGAATAATCACAGTAAATACCATATAACAGTTAATGACCAATACTAAAACATAACTTTTAATATACTCATAAAATATCATTATATTTAACTCCACAAAGAACTAGGCCACATATAACAGTGTTCTGCATCATCCACAGGAAACAAATCAATGTCAAAAATAGCAATTCAGGTAGTATGGTACCAAATACTGTCCGAATCACCCTCAGGACATTATAATTGCACACTACAACAAATGCAATGAAAAAACAACTAAACTAAATTAGTGATAACCACAAAATAGTACGTCCTAATGGTTTCCCCAAAAGACTTGGTTCATCAGGGGTCCAATAACAACTACAAGTGTGCCCCAAGAAGAATATACAATAACACCAAACAGCTAATTAAGAGCTACTTAAAAGAAAATAAACATACAGGTGCATGTCAATAAATTAGAATATTTTTGAAACGTTCATTCATTTCAGTAATTCAGTCATACAATTCATAATCAGCGTCTTCCATGATTGTGTGTCCTACTGAACCAGACTGAGGGACCATTTAAAGGCTTAGGAAACCTTGGCAGGTGACACACTGAATTTACAAAACTGAACGTTTTTACAATATTCAAATTTTCTTAGATTTGGGTTTTCATTACCTGTAATCCATAATCAACATTTACAGAAATGAAACACTTGAAATAGAACACTCTGTGTGTAAAGAATCTAGAAAATATAATAATTTAATTACTTAAAAAGAAATAAATATTTCAAAGATATTCTAATTTATTGAGATGCACCTGTAAGTTGCTGTGTTGGTCTAGCAGCTAATCCGAATAACCACTCTGCATGTTAGTCCAAGGAGAACAGAATAATTTTCAGTGTCAGACAATGAAGGACACATGGCAAAAGCAAGCTGATGTAAAGACCATTGATGTAATCCACAAATACAAGCCAGATAACTCAGCTTCTCACATGGTGTACAAGATTACATCCTAAAGAGGCGTGGCACTTGTACTAAAACCAAGCTCAATATATAACTGCTGTATCAGAGCTAAGTTCCATATATAAATATAGTATCAGAATCAGACACAATAAATAAATATAAAATAAATATGAAACTAAAATCAAGCTCAGTAAATAAATGCTGTATTAGATTCAAGCACTGTTCATAAATACAGTACAACAACCAAGTTCAATAGATAAGGGCAGATCCAAAGCTAAATCCATTAAATAAATATGCCACCAAATCCAAGCTCACACAACATATGTTTTGTTCATAAATATGTTGACAGAATAAAGGACTCTTTGTTCGCTGTCTAGTGTCTGAACCAACTTGTGGCAACTTAGTCCCCATTCAAGTAAATGGGAGATGATTTGCAGTAACTTGGTCTCATGACTACAGAGAGAACAGAGCTATCTGCTTCCTGCTCCATTCTCTGTCTATAAAGTTCTGAGAACAGCTGATTGGTTGGAATGCTCATATCGATATATCTGATATTGATGACCTATTTTTAAGATAGGTCATCAATTTTTGCAGCCTGGAAAACTCTTTGAGGGTAATTCCCCACGCAGCGAATTGCTTCCAAATGACGCTGTGGAAAAGCGTTTTTGACAGAAAGTTCACTGTTTTCCTCTGAGGACTTTCTGCCTCACTTATACTTATACGTAAAATGCCAGCATTTCCGTAGGTATAATTGACATGCTGCGATTTGCAAAAACACAATCATTTTTGAAATCGCAGCATTTCTGTGTAGATTTTTTTCTGCAATGTGTGGATGGGATTATCCAGAATCCCATCCACTTTGCAGTTAATGTAAAACACAGTGTGTTCGCAATGTGGTGCGCCAGCCTTATATATATACATATATACACATACACACACACACACACACACACACACACACCAGAATGAAGTACAGTTTAACCCCTTCCCGCTGGTGACATTTTTTGATTTTTGTTTTTGACTCCCCCGCCTCCCAAACACCATAACTTTTTTATTTTTAATGTTTGCAGGACAAATTGTTCTTCATAATGGTGCCATTTATTATTCTGTAGCATGTACTGGGAACCTGGAAAAAAATTCAGAATGGGGTAGAATTGGAGAAAAAGTGAATTTGTGCGACTTTCTTACAGGGTTCGTTTTTACGGGTTCACTCTGCAGCCAAAATGACATGTCACCTGTATTCTATGTTTCAGTACAATTCCAGGAATGCCAAATTTATATAGTTTTATTTACATTTTAACCCTTTAACAAAAATCTAAAACTTTGCAAAAAAAAAAATGTTTTCTTAAAATTGCCATATGTGGGCCACAACCCCTGTTATGAGCCTTGCTTGCCATATTGTGCAATGTATTTATTATAACTCACACCACTTTTCTTTGCTGCAACTATAATCAGTGTAGATTTTCCACCCACAATTCTACTGTAGAAAATCTGCAGCATATCGATACTGTGCAGGAGTGGTACAATCTGACAATGTATGCCTCAGACATACTGAATTATGTAGTTATGTAATTCAGAATGTACTTTGTTTATATATAGCAGAAAAATATTCTTTTCTATAACTACTCAATGACAACCCAATGGGCAGTGTAGCTTCACAACATGTCAACAAGCCTTCATAAATTATAACGAAAGGACGCAGGAGAGCACAGAATCTAAGTATAGGTTAATGTATACTATTATTTAAAATGTTCCAAGTCATTTTTCTGAGAAATCCCTCTTAGTAGCAATGTGTAGCAATTAAGGTTTCCACTGAGCAAACAGTGTTCAGTGATGATAAGTGCTGCGGGAATAGCTGCTCTCGAATCTAGGTCATCCTCTTTTCTGATTGACTAGCTCACTTACTAATTGGATGCAGATGTCTGGCAACAGTGACTATAGCTAATACACTGAATGAGTGCTCTCCTTGTGACTTGTGATCATTCTGTTCTCTTACCTTTGGGAGTGTATCAAAACATGCTCAGCTCTAAAAAATGATTGGAATACAAAACACAGATATGAGGTCAGTTTCTAATTTAATTTTTGCTCTATTTCTTGAATGGGTAACCAAAAAAAAAAAAAAAAATCTTTGTATCCACATTCTGTAATCAGTATAATAGATTATATAGGGTACTGTAACATGTCACAGTATATTTTTATGCTTTCCTATAGTAACACTCTAGTGTGTAATTGGTGCCCCTTCCACCTGCAAGCTTTTAGAATTATCAAACACACATCATATTCTGCTCAAAGGAACATCATTGTGAGAGATAGAGCCTAAAGTAATATGAAGAACATATAACTAAACAGCACACATCATATTCATTCTGAACACATGATATTCTGCTTAAAGGGGCATCTTTTTGAGAAACAGCTTAAAGTCATGTGAGTGAGAGCATATACAGTGGGGAAAAAAAAGTATTTAGTCAGCCACCAATTGTGGAAGTTCTTTTGGATGCTGAGTTGCATCCAAAGAACACCATACCTACTGTGAAGCATGGAGGTGGCAACATCATGCTTTGGGGCTGTTTCTTTGCAAAGGGACCAGGAAGACTGATCCGTGTACATGAAAGAATGAATGGGGCCATGTATCGTGAGATTTTGAATGCAAACCTCCTCCCACCAGCAAGGGCATTAAAGATGAAACGTGGCTGGGTCTTTCAGCATGACAATGATCCCAAGCACACCGCCAGGGCAACGAATGTCAATTACAGGCCGGCCTCATCTTTTTAAGTGGGAGAATTGCACAACTGGTGGCTGACTAAATACTATTTTCCCCACTGTAGCTATATAGCAGATAAACTCACAAAAACAGAAGAGGCAATGTACTGTATAATGTTGCCATAACAAGCAGGAAATGTTATTTCTTTTATGTTATTTGTAAAATGAGTATTCTGATTGTGTAAAATTATGGTATATCATCATAGGATATACCATCACTTTATGAATGGTGGGAGTCCGCTCTCAGGGAGACCCTTAAATCCTGTGAATGAAGGGGCTCCAGTACTACTTTAGTAACCTCCAATAGTAACCTCCGCCTCTTTTGGACCTCCAGTATTTTTGCCTACACAGCAACCCTTCACTACCACTGTGCAGGGAGTTGCAGCATAGCCTCATTCAAGTGGTCAGAAGCACAGCTGGACAACGAAAGCTTAGAATGGGATGCAGAATTGAACTAATACTATGTGACACCTTCATTCCTAGACCTAATGGGTAGCCCAGAGGTCAGACCCCCACAGATTATAAAGTGATGACATATCCTAACTACGGGGGGGGGGGGGGGGGGGGGGGGGGGGGGGGGGGGGGGGGGGGGGGGGGGGGGGGGGGGGGGGGGGGGGGGGCAATGTATAATTTTATAAAATGGAAATACACCTTTAAGAATGTGATGTTTATTGAAATCTTGAACTATAACATATACATGATTAAATATTCTCCAAAGTCAATTTTAAGCTAAAAACAGGCCAGGATCATTTGATGCCTGCATTCTCATAGGCTTAAAATTGATCCTCTACTCCCAGTACAGAACAATCACTGACCCACTTATGCTGGGTGCTTCTAAATAAAGGATTACATTTAAGCCTATAAAAGTGCAGGCTTTTAACTTTTTTCCTTAGTGTTTCAGCTCTGGTCAAAGTGCCACTGGAGGGAGTAGGGGAGGTTTTTGCATCAACAAATGCTATATTTACAGATGATCTGATTATACGGGTGAAAATATAAAGTGAAACTGATGCTTGGAAGTTGAAAGTAATTTTAACTATCTTTGTTATTTATTTTTATATCTTTTTTGTCTGGTTAGAATTCATGTGTATGAGTCCTAGCTATAAGTATAACTTCCCTTTTGAAAAATATATAAATCACTTACACAGTATATACCTGCCCCTAATGTCCCCCTCCTACCTGCTGGAATACTTTAAAGCTAATGCCCCCACATAGCGAAAAGCAGCAAAAAAATGCTGTGGAAGAAACGCTGCAAAGAAACATTGTGTTTCTATTCTGCAGCATTTCTAATCGAGTTTTTGCTGTGTTTTGCTCTGTTTCTGTCCTTCCCATATTAAATATATAGGGAAAACGTGTGATTCCACAGCTGAAATTAACATGCTGCATTTTTCAAAAAGCAGCTTTTCCACAGCCCTTTTTTCCAGCAATGTATGGATGATTGACCAAAATCTCATTCACTTTGCTGCTACTGTGAAATGCAGCATTTTTTTCCTGCTGCGTTTCAGCAATGTGGGGCCTAGCCTAAGGGTAAATTCAAGCATAGTGATGCAAATTTTATTGAGAAGCTTAGAACTACACAACAAAAAGCTCTCATGTTTTCACCTCTAAATGCCACAATGCACCAGCATATACTACTTATCCTTACATATGACCCAGTCTAAGGTTCTAACTATGGTCATGTACAATTTTACATGCTACCTTAGGACTAATAAATACATTATGATTGTCCTAGCAAAATAAGGCTAAACAGACGAATGCCACAGATCACGTCCTGAAGACCACTGCAGATATACCCTCTCCCCTAGTGTGTGACCTTTTCTCTCCAAATGCTGCACCCTCCGGGTTCAATATTCAGGACAATACTGCATACCAAGTGCAGTGTATTGGAGGTCACCCGTTGATAGTAATCAGATGGTCAGTATCATATGGGGGTTTCCTGAATGTTGATCCCAGAGGGTACAGCAAAGTCTACAGAGGCCTATATAGACCAGCACCATCCAACCCAAATCAAGCGGCAACAACCAGTACTCACAACGTGCCTAATTATTCAGGATCAAGTACTGAATCCTCAAACAGAAATTTTTTTCATGAGCGCCGCAGGAACTATACCCACCGACGAGGAACCACCAGAGGAAGAGGAGGAGGAGTGGTCGGAAACAGCACAAACATGTCCTGCCAGATACCAATCTATACCAACCTATACCAACTGCTTTGAACTCGACCAAGACATGGAGCGATTCTTGAGAAGACTCCACCTTAAAACTATAATTGAAGAAGATCAACCAACCTGGACTGGACCAGGGAGAATACCACGTCTGACCAGTCTCTGTTTACATCAACAACCTTGGGTCTAAATATGTAAATAAATATGTAAATATGTAATCCCTAATAAATACCCATGCATTTAGACATATGCTAAATTTGTTAAGGCAGACTTACAAAATCTATTTTCTGAGTCCCCAACACACAGGGCACAGCACAATTTAACCAAAGAATAATGTTATACAGTCATGGCCAAAAGTTTTGAGAATGACACAAATATTATATTTTCACATGATCTGCTGCCCTCTGGTTTTTATGTGTGTTTATCAGATGTTTTTATCACATACAGAAATATAATTGCATTTATATTATGAGTAACAGAAGCTTATATTGACAGTTAGAATGAGTTAATGCAGCAAGTCAATATTTGCAGTGTTGACCCTTCTTCTTCAGGACCTCTGCAATTCTCCCTGGCATGCTCTCAATCAATTTATGGACCAAATCCTGACTGATAGCAGTCCATTCTTGCAGAATCAATGCTTTAATTTTGTCTGAATTTGTTGGTTTTTGTTTGTCCACCCGTCTCTTGATGATTGACCACAAGTTCTCAATGGGATTAAGATCTGGGGAGTTTCCAGGCCATGGACCCAAAATCTCTATGTTTTGTTCCCTGAGCCATTTAGTTATCACCTTTGCTTTATGGCAAGGTGCTCCATCATGCTGGAAAAGGCATTGTTGAGCGCCAAACTGCTCGTGGACGGTTGGGAGAAGTTGCTCTTGGAGGACATTCTGGTACCATTCTTTATTCATGGCTGTGTTTTTAGGCAAGACTGTGAGAGAGCCGATTCCCTTGGCTGAGAAGCAACCCCACACATGAATGGTTTCAGGATGCTTTACAGTTGGCATGAGACAAGACTGGTGGTAGCGCTCACCTCTTCTTCTCCGAATAAGCTGTTTTCCAGATGTTCCAAACAATGGAAAAGGGGATTCATCAGAGAAAATGACTTTACCCCAGTCCTCAGCAGTCCACTCCCTGTACCTTTTGCAGAATATCAGTCTGTCCCTGATGTTTTTTCTGGAGAGAAGTGGCTTCTTTGCTGCCCTCCTTGAGACCAGGCCTTGCTCTAAGAGTCTCCGCCTCACAGTGCATGCAGATGCACTCACACCTGCCTGCTGCCATTCCTCAGCAAGCTCTGCACTGCTGGTAGCCCGATCCCGCAGCTGAAACACTTTTAAGAGACGGTCCTGCCGCTTGCTGGTCTTTCTTGGGCGCCCTGGAGCCTTTTTGGCACCAATGGAACCTCTCTCCTTGAAGTTCTTGATGATGCGATAGATTGTTGACTGAGGTGCAATCTTTCTAGCTGCAATACTCTTCCCAGTTAGGCCATTTTTGTGCAGTGCAATGATGACTGCACGTGTTTCTTTAGAGATAACCATGGTTAACAGAAGAGAAACAATGATGGCAAGCACCAGCCTCCTTTTAAAGTGTCCAGTGGTGTCATTCTTACTTAATCATGACAGATTGATCTCCAGCCCTGTCCTCATCAACACCCACACCTGTGTTAATGGAGCAATCACTGAAACGATGTTAGGTGGTCCTTTTAAGGCAGGGCTGCAATGATGTTGAAATGTGTTTTGGGGGATAAAGTTCATTTTCTAGGCAAATATTGACTTTGCAAGTAATTGCTGTTAAGCTGATCACTCTTTATAACATTCTGGAGTATATGCAAATTGCCATTAGAAAAACTGAAGCAGTAGACTTTGTAAAAATTAATATTTGTATCATTCTCAAAACTTTTGGTCATGACTGTACACTATCCAAGACAGAACTCTAACATAATTATAAAGCCGGCAAACAAGGGGTCTGGAATCATCATTATACAGGACTGTCATGTCCCAGGACTTGGTTTAATTCACTGACATGTATCTGTGATACTGTTTGTCTTTGTAGTTTGTCCCTTTTCTCTCTCTGTATCCTTAGTTGTGATGCTGTAGCTCCTCCTCTCTGTCCCTCAGTTTAGTTTCACTTCTTTGTAAGCAACATGTCTGCTCAGCTCCTGGTATTTCATCATTTTTCACCTACTGCTGTATGAGGTTCTACAAGATTTACTTGGATTAAAGCATCTGGAATCTTATCTACGCCTCCTCAGTTGAGTTGAACACTATCTGATAGATATCTTGGTGTAAATTGCTGGTTAGCATAGAGACTACAGGACACTCACAACCTCACACTTGCAGCCAAGCTATTGAGTCAGAACAGTGAAAAATGATGCATAAAGACTGCCAGATACGGCTGTAAGACAGTTCACCAACTTCTGACATACAGTCAGTCACAGCAAGTTACCTGAAGCCAGAAGGAATCAGCATTGTGTAAGTTGCATCTGCAGCTCAGACTCCCTCAGCATAAGAAGATTCTAGCAAGCAGCCATCTTACTCCAGCAAAGTTATATTTATCCTGTTTGTGTTGCATCATGGCTGAAGGGCACCCTGAAGCACAAGGTAGCATGGACCTCAGTCTGCAGCCCAGTGAGAAGGCTAGACGCTCAATTAAACAGGTTAGAGACAATCTAGAAGGTTTAAAGCATGAACTTTCCTGTGAACTCTCAAAATGGTGGCAGGAAATACAGACTAAGATATCTGCCATGTGCTTGCCTGCATACCATATATCACCACTAGAGGGAGCTCTGCGACAGCTTTGTTCTATGCATGGACATTATAAAATGAAAGCTGAGGAGTATGAAAGCATATTGAGGAAACTTCATACAGATGATTCCTTAGTTGAATTGCAAAGCTTCCAGCATCTCAATTCAGAACGAGACAGCTTAGTACATGAAGCTAAGTCAAGGAAAGAGGCAAGAATTGCGCAACTGCAGGAAATGGCATCCCATGTTTCTGAGTCTACCAAGCGTTCAAAGCGTACATCTAAGTCACGTTCCTCAAAATCTTCCACACTCAGTGAGCAACTTATAAAAGCACGTGCAGAGGCGGAAGCTACTAAGATACAGGCAGCCTTTGCACAACAGAAAGCAGAAATGGAAGCTAAGGTAGCTCAACAGAAAGCAGTGATGGAAGCTAAGGTAGCTCAACAGAAAGCAGCGATGGAAGCTAAGGCAGCTCAACAGAAAGCAGAAATGGAAGCTAATGCAGCAGCAATGGAAGCTAATGCAGCTCAAAAAAGGGCAGAACTAGAAGCTCTAGAGAAACAGTATGAGCATGCTGCAGCCATGGCAAGGTTAAGCATTTTAGAACAAGCCATCAGTGGAAGTGAAAGAGACAGCACCAGTTTGTGTGATGTGGAAGCAGAGGATCCCCTCAAGCGCACAAGAGACTATGTACTAAGCCAAAGCAGTGAATCCCTATTTGCCACAAATGTTCCTGTCAGGGACGACATTTCTCCAGTGCAACAGGGCACAGTATCTTCTGAAGCACACCGCATTCAAGGTCAGTACAATGCCCTGCCTGTCCAGCATCCAGTTTCTTCTTCCTTCATGGATTCCCAAAGCCTTGCACCTCAGCAAATGCAATATACTGATACTCAGGTAAACACCAATGTGACACCATACTACCAGACTGCAAACAACCGTCCAGTCTCACATCCATATGTGGCTAAACCTATGGACTTTAAGCTAGCTCCTAGGCTGAATGCCTACGCAGCCCCTACACTACCTACCTCTGTTAACCAGAACCCCACTAACAACATAATCACCGCTACTCAGCCAGCAACTCAATATTTAAAGTCAGAGAGAACAGACATGTCAGAGTTTGCAAGGTACATGGTTCGCCGTGAGCTTACTAAGACTGGACTCACAAGGTTCGATGACCAACCTGAGAACTACAGAGGCTGGAAATGTGCCTTCAAAACTGCAATTAGTGACCTTGGCATTACTGCAGCTGAAGAATTAGATTTGCTTATCCGGTGGCTTGGCCCACAGTCCACAGAACGTGCTAAAAGACTCAGATCCGTCCACATTTACAACCCCATAGCAGGCCTTACCGCTGCTTGGGAAAGACTGGAGAAAACCTATGGCAGTCCTGAAGCAATAGAGAATGCTCTGTTCAAACGGTTGCAAGGGTTTCCAAAGATATCTGGTAAGGATCATCAGAAATTTCAAGAACTTAGTGACCTACTCATGGAGCTCCTACTGGCTAAGGCGGACACTCTCCTACCGGGCCTCAGTTACCTGGACACTGCTCGTGGGGTAAACCCGATAGTCTCCAAGTTGCCATATAATATTCAAGAAAGGTGGACCACAGTTGGGTCAAGACACAAAACTGAGAATAGAGTCTCCTTTCCTCCATTTTCCTACTTCTGTGAGTTTATCAAGAACATTGCAGAATCCAAGAATGACCCAAGCTTTTCCTATGGGGATCCCAGTGTTCCTGGTTCACCTCCTATTAAGTATGACAGCTCACATTCTAACTACAGAAACCGCAGAGGCCCAGTTTCGGTGAAAAAGACTGATATTCTTCTTATACCTACATCAGCACCAGAAGAAAGCAGTTGCAACAGCAACCAAGACGAAAAGGTAGAAAATCCTAACCGTCTGTGTCCTATTCACAAGAAGCCTCATCCCCTCAAGAAGTGTATTGGCTTCAGGAGGAAACCAATCCAGGAACGTAGAGAGCTTCTTAAGAAACTAGGGATATGTTTCAAATGTTGTGCCTCTACTGAACATGTTGCTAGAGACTGTAAAATTGCTATTAAGTGTATAGAGTGTGGCAGTGAGGACCATGTACAGGCTCTTCATCCATCCCAGCCTAGTGCCACACCGCCTAGAGGTTCCCCTTCCCCAAGTAAGCATGGCGGGGAGAACACAGATCAAGCAGCAAATACTACCACAGTATCTTCCTCATGTACAGAAGTCTGCGGAGAAGACCTTTGTGACAAGTCCTGTGCAAGGATATGCCTAGTCAATATATACCCCAAGGGCCAACCAGAAAGGGCTCTGAGGGTGTACGCCATTCTGGACGACCAGAGCAACCACTCACTTGCAAGGTCAGAACTCTTTGATCTGTTTAATTTAAAGGGTGATACTTATCCATATACCTTGGGTACTTGTAGTGGCATATCAGAGGTTTCTGGAAGAAGGGCCAGCGGTCTCGTAATAGCTTCTCTCAAGGGCAATTTGGAGATACCTTTGCCCACACTTGTTGAGTGCAACCAGATACCATCAAACAGAGAAGAGATACCCACACCAGAGGCGGCTTTCCAGCACCCTCATCTAAGGGCTATAGCCAGTGAAATACCATCCCTTGACAAAAATGCAGACATTCTAGTTCTGCTAGGTAGAGACATTCTCAGACTGCACAAAATACGCCAGCAAATTAATGGACCACATGATGCACCATTTGCCCAGCGCCTCGATCTAGGATGGGTAATCATTGGCAACGTCTGCATAGGTAGGATGAAAAGGCCCACCAATATTTCTTCATTTAAGACGCATATGTTACCAAATGGTCGCAGCACTTGTTTTCAGCCATGTCCACATCACTACCAAGTGAAAGAGAAGATAAGCAGCAGTAAGTGGCTGCATAATCACCGGAAATGCTGTCTGTAGCTAACCTCAGACTTCACAAGATCATCTCCAACAATATGGAAGTAATGAAGGCATTTCCCTCTGATGATCATGCAATCAACTTGAAGGATCTTGATCTCAGTTCTGATACTCCTCCTATGCAACGCAGCCTAGGATTGCTATGGAACACTGAACAAGACACGTTCACATTCCAAGTGTCTTCTTGTGACAAACCTTTCATCAAACGAGGAGTTTTATCTGTTGTGAACAGCATTTATGATCCTCTTGGTTTCATTGCTCCCATCACCATTCAAGGCAAGCTACTACTAAGACAGCTTACCACTGAGAACATGGACTGGAACACTCCACTGCCTGCTGAGAAACAACTGAGGTCTGACTGTGGCACTAACTTCGTTGGAGCCTGCAAAGAACTGCAGTTAGACAACTTATCCAACAATGGGTGCACTTGGACGTTTAACCCTCCACATTCATCCCATATGGGAGGTTCCTGGGAACGTATGATTGGGATCACACGCAGAATCCTTGACTCTATGTTGATGGACCACAAGTCGACACTGCTTACCCATGAGACGTTAATAACCTTTCTTGCTGAAGTGTCTGCGATAATCAATGCAAGGCCACTTGTCCCAGTATCTTCAGACCCTGAATCTCCAATTATCTTAACCCCAGCAACGCTTCTTACTCAGAAAATTGGTACTGCTGCTACCTCTCCACGTACCTTAGATCACAGTGACATTTACAGACGCCAATGGAAACAAGTTCAACACCTGTCCAATGTGTTCTGGCACCGCTGGAAAACAGAGTACCTCCACATGCTACAGAGCCGTCACAAATGGCAGACCTCAAAACCTAATCTCCAGGTGGGTGACCTCGTCCTTCTAAGGGATAAAGAAGTCCATCGGAATGAATGGCCTATGGGTCTCATCACTAAAGTTGTCCCTAGTGATGATGGGAAGACTCGGAAAGTGGAGGTCAAGGTAACCAAGGGAGGCTCAGTGCGAGTTTTCTTCCGCCCAATTAATGAACTGGTGCTTCTTCTTCCAAGAGGAGATGTCACATAAAAGAAGATAAGGACACCATTCACAGCTCATGGCGGGGAGCTTCCTTCCATGAACTAAAACCGTGTTCTTGTGGATTACAGTGTGGGTCGGTGGAGGTGTTGGCAAATTGCGGCTTCCCGACCTGAAGATTGGTTTATTTGGACTAACTGTTGATTATTGTTTGTTGTGCATGTTTCTTTTTTGTTTTTCAGGTTTGAAGAGGACTTTATGGACATCTCAGGACATTTAATGTTTGTTTTCATTGAAATCTAAAGATTTCAGGCGGGGAGTGTCATGTCCCAGGACTTGGTTTAATTCACTGACATGTATCTGTGATACTGTTTGTCTTTGTAGTTTGTCCCTTTTCTCTCTCTGTATCCTTAGTTGTGATGCTGTAGCTCCTCCTCTCTGTCCCTCAGTTTAGTTTCACTTCTTTGTAAGCAACATGTCTGCTCAGCTCCTGGTATTTCATCATTTTTCACCTACTGCTGTATGAGGTTCTACAAGATTTACTTGGATTAAAGCATCTGGAATCTTATCTACGCCTCCTCAGTTGAGTTGAACACTATCTGATAGATATCTTGGTGTAAATTGCTGGTTAGCATAGAGACTACAGGACACTCACAACCTCACACTTGCAGCCAAGCTATTGAGTCAGAACAAGGACCAACATAATTACAGATCAGAAACTAAGTGACACTTTGGTCTACAAACCACTACCTATTTGCCCTACACTACATTTGTGTCAACAAATCAATTGTATCATAAATACCGCATTAAGCAACTATTATTTCCACCAAACTAGCTGAATTCATGAAATTCCCGTGCAATCAAGTAATCTACACACTGCGCAAGGTACACAAAAATTTAGATAACCCACCGGGTCGACCAATTGTCTCGGATACTGACTCACTTTTCCAAGCACCACCAAGTTCCTAGCTGCAGTACTTAGACCATATGCGCACGAGGGCCTCTCTTACCTCAAGGACACTACTGATTTCATCAACAAATTACAATCATTAACTTGTGAGAGGCAATTCTACATTAGTCACAATGGACGTTACTAGTCTATATACTAATATTCCTACTCACTTAGAAAGCAGAATACAGTCCATCCCAGATTACCCTTTTAACTGAGTTGATATTCTTTGTCCTTGCAAATATTTATTTTCTATTTGGTTCTCAATTTTATCAAGAAATCACTGGAACCGCTATGGGCTGTAATGTGGCCCCAACCTTTGCAGTCATCTTTATAAACAATTTTGCGAATCAGTTTGTGTACAGCCATGAACTATTTTCCACGCTTGTTCACAGCAAAACATCTGTAGCCTTTTTGGATTATTTTAGTAGGGATTAACAACAATGAATTAACTCTGAAACTTTACAGAAAACCCACGGACAAATTTACTACAATTCACCAGATTCCACCCTCCCAATATCTTCAAATCATTCCCCACATCACAGTTTATGGGGATTAAGAGAATTGTGTCTGATGAAAGACATGAAGTGTAGACGACTTGCACAAATGCGGGGTAAATTTCTTGAAAGAGGATACCCACATGATATTCTTGACATACAACTCGAGAAAGTTCAACAGTTAACAAGAGGTAATTTGGTACAACCACAACCTAAGTGTAACATAACAGCAAATCGAGCAGCATGTGTATCCACATATACAGCAAACAGTGTACGATTTAGGAACTCATGCACAAACACTGACATATTCTTCAGAAAGGCCACCACAAGTTTTCTCCGAACCTCCTTTAACCTTCGTCAGGCTGCATAATTTTACAACATTGACAGGCTGCAGAGGAATAGGTACAATTGTACCTACTCAGCCGGACGAGGGTTAATGTCGTATAGGAGAGGTAAAACGATCCGTGACAATCTAATAAGAGCTGACATAGGACCGGATAAGAAATCTATACAATCTACCATAATGGGTAGGCAAAATCTGGGCACATTTCCCTGTCTTGAGTGTGCACAATGTGGAAATGTACTGAAAGGTAATTCCTTTACTCATCACAGATCTGGAAAACTACAAAACATAAGAGGCCACTTTACATGCGACAGAATATGTGGTCTATCTCATTAAATGTCCCTGCGGCCTGGGTTATGTGGAGGAAAAAACATGAGAATCAAGGACCGTATCTCAAAACATAAGTCCAACATAAGTCCAACAGGAAGAACTCCCTTTACCAGCACATTTGAAGGAGAAATTACACAAGGTCAACAAACTGAGGTTCCAGGTTATCAACTGGGTTTAACCTGAAAGAAGTGGTAGTGATAGAACCATGATTTTTAAATAAAGACAGATGAAATGGATATTGGAACTCAACACACTACATCAACCGTGATTATGCCCGATATAACTGTTTAGGTTGTTTATATGCCATTATATAATCATGTAAACTGTTTCTCTGCTCCATACATCATTCTCTCGATTTTAAAAATAAAGCCGAATTAATCGGGAGGACCGAGAGCATTAAATTATGTATTTAGTATTTAGCACTTGGTGACAGATCCACTTTAAAGCAGCCTGCTCCCTTCATCAGGTCCAGTCCTAAAGGAACACAAAAGTGCACATTTGTAGTGGCACATAATTTCTACAGTGGAAATTTCCCTTCTGATATTCTAAAGAGAGATATATAGAACTTAAATATGTTAAAAAAAAACCCAAATATGATTTACTAAAAATATGTTACACAGATCCATAAAATGGATGCCACAGGCAAACAGACAAAGCTGCCTGTATTTTAAGTTGCTGCTTGCATTATGAATTTCTGCTTTGACCCATCAAGTGCAGGATGTAGACTATACAGAGAAGGCAAATACACAGAAATGCACAGGCTTAAAACCAGCAACACATACTGTAAAGTTTGAGTTTATAAAACTGCAAAATTGTGAATGCGACTGTGGATGAGAATACACTGTAATACCTGTATGTAAGGTAATGTATTTGAAAAGTTTCTTAATTTTTTTGCAAGTTGAAAATTTTAAAGGGAACCTGTCAGATTCATTTCACCATAAAACTGCTATTATTGCCTCACAGGTTGTTTCAGAAAGTGTCCTTTGCTGTTTTTATATGGCTGTACCAATGTCTCAATCCGTATAAAAATAACTTTTATTCAATATGCTTATGAAGTCAAGCTCTCAATGACCATATCCTGGCCCCTCCACTATTTATGTCACTGTTTAAAGTCCAGCAAACAGGCAGGGGACCTCTATCAGAAAAGGGGGTGAGGAGCTTGATTTCTGGCATTAGTTCTCCCCCCCCCCTTGACTCCAAATTAGCATATTGAATAAAAATTCTTTTTATATGGCTTATGGCATCGGAGACAGCACAGGAGACCTCATGAAATGGCATGTGAGGTAATACTAGCAGTATGAATGTGAATGGAGATGACAAACCTGTAAAGGTTGAATGTAGGTTTTCATTCGGCCTGAGTGAAAAAGATTTTTACAGCATGTTATTTTCCACAAATAGAAGGGTGTGAAGAATTGGAAAATCTATAGTCTATTCTAGGTGTGCAAGTAAAATTTAAAACATAGAATTAATTTAGCAAACCATATTACCAAGCATATCATTATAGTATAAATGTGTCAGCAGAACTCAGCATGTCAACCCAGACCTACAGATAGATAAGTTATGGTCATCTGAATCAAATTATTGCCCTTGTGAATTGGTACCTTGTTTGCCGAGATACCACCATTTTTTCTATATGCAAATGACCCCTTTGAAGCAATGAGAACGTTGTCACATACCTCTTTGGGGCAAGGACAACTTCATCATTGCTCCAAAGAGCTCATTTGCATATTGCCAAAACTGTGATGTCTCAGTAATGGAGGCACTGATTCACAAGGAGTAGACATCATTTGATTCAGTTGACTCTAAGCTATCTGTGGGGCTTGGTTGATATGCTGGTTTCTGGTGACAGACTCCCTTTTAAAAAAAATCTGACAGATTCCCTTTAACAAACCACAGCTTAACACATTTTAAAGGTACAATTGTCAATTATGACTGGATTTGTCCTGTGTTCAGTATTTAATAGTGTTTGCTAGGTTTATATTGGCTGTTGGAGTACTTATGTTTGATAAGCTCCAAAAATGACATCATCTTAAACTAACTGAAAACATCAAATCCGAGGATGATACATTAGGACACACTTTATTATACAACTAAAGTTAAAATGCAATGGTAGAAGGCTTATTATAGCCGCCTGCCAGCAACAGAACACACAACTGTATTTAAGTCATCCTATGTGGAATACCAGGGAAAAATCTACAAACACTATAATTTACGAGGGTAAAGTAAATGATATGTTGCAAGACTTGATCAATTTAAATAGCACTGGTTATATGTCTCTAAGTTAGGCTAAGATTTCACAATGTATAATCAAATTCCTGCTTAAAGCTTTATTTTATTGTTCCGAGTTACTGTTTTAGTGAATTTAATAACAATCTGTTTTGTAAAAATATAGCCTAAAGTAAGGTTTTATTACTAGGGTTAAGGTGGGAGCTCAGAATATATGCAGGTTTAGCAACCTGGAACCTGTGTGCAAGATTTGACTAAACACAACATGCTAAATGTTTGTGTTAACACCTTTAGGACACAACCTAGTTTGGTTCTTAAAAACATAATCCTTTTTTTGCTTTTTATTGTCACGAAAGCCATCACTTTTAATATAATTTTCAATGGTGTTTTTAAAAAGAACTAACCAATCAAGTCTCCTAACAGCGATCATGTGACAAGATGATAACCTAGCTGTTACCCAGCGACTATCCCACCAACAAAATAATAGGTTGTAGATAGGTTGTTCATAACATGGACAAAGTTTAGGCTATGCCAATATGTAAAGAAAAGTTACATACTTTTTTATATAATAATGATAAAAGACCTATAGCAGTGATGGCGAACCTTTTACAGACCAAGTGCCCAAACTACAACCCAAAACCCATTAATTTATCACAAAGTGCCAACACGGCAATTTAACCGTAATACTGTGTGGATCCACAGTTGCGAACAGTTACAGACCTGCAAAATAGTTCTGTGAATGGGATTTTACATAGCTTTCAATGATAGAAAACAACTTTGTTACTGCATTTGGTGTACTTTTGAACAATTAATAATATCACGTCTGCTATAAAGCAGATATTGTGTGACATAAAAAGTGAAGGACCCCATTCAATACAATGTGCTCCACAGTGGCCCCCGGACAGTACAATGTGCTCCGCAGTGGCCCCACACGGTACAATATGCTGCACAGTGGCTGCCAAACAGTAAATTATGCTCCACAGTGACCCCCACGCAGTATAATATGCTCCACAGTGGCCCCCACACATTATAATATGCTTCTCAGTGGGCCCCGCACAGTATTATATGCTCCACAATGGGCCCCCACACAGTATTATATGCTCAACTTTGGGCCCACACACAGTAGTGTATGCTCCACAGTGGGCCCCCCCACACAGTATTATATGCTCTACAGTGGGCCCCCACACAGCATAATATGCTATTTACCTTACCTCTTACAAAGAGCAGCCAGGTGACCTCCTTCTTCTAACATGGTGCAGGCGCAGATGAATTACGTCATCGTGCCTGCGTCGGGGCAGAGGTCACATTCTTCTGTCAGTGTAAGCCGCGGACCCATGGCCTACACTGACAGTTTTCAGCTGTATGTGCAATCCTGTACCAGATTCCCCGTTAGTGAGCGATCAGGGAGCCTGGATGGGGCGACGCTGCGTGTGCTAACAGAGAGGGCTCTGAGTGACCCGTCTGGGACGCGTGCCATAAGTTCACAAACATGGACCTATAGGATATCAGTGATGACTGGGCTACATAACTGATGCATTTTGACCTTGGTCATTTTGCAGCTCAAAGTGCAGCTCTAAAGTGTGCAGACCAGAATTAGGCCAGAATTGGACCAGAAGGGAACTGAAGGTAACAACCACCCACAAAAACAAAACGCATCTATTATTTACAGATATGCTTCTCACTATAATCACTGTTGTTCTCCCTATACTTGTAAAAACCGCTTTTCCACCCCAAACCAGCCATGTCACTAAGAATATCTTTATCTCTCCATCTATTCTACCCCACCATCTGACCTTCTCTGCACAGCTACTCACAAACCTACAAGCTTTCCTCCCCAGAAACACACAACCTCCCCACACTCTCTCCCATTTACACCTGCTATCCCTCTCCCTGCATCTCCTTACTTCTGGCGACATATCTCCTAATCCTGGACGACACAAGTATTTCCCTGCTGTCGGATCTTTCCGCACAACCGGCATCAGCGCACGGAACCCCCTAAATCTTACACCTATGTTACCCGCTCCTGCCCCTCCCCAATGCACTATGGAATGCTCACTCCATACACAACAAACTTGACTACATCCACGACCTCTTCATTTCTCATAAATTATCATTTCTTGGTATCACAGAAACGTGGATAACTCCCTCAGACACCACTTACCCTGCTGCACTCTCCTATGGAGGTCTGCAATTCTCGCACACTCCCTGCCCCAACAATAAACCTGGAGGAGGCATAGGCATACTCCTGTCTGAAAATTGCTCCTTCGCCCCAATCAAAGCGTTACCTACTGCTGCCTTTATCGACCACTTCACCACCTGGCTAATGCACTTCCTATCCACTGACACCCCCACCATCATCATGGGTAATTTTAACATCCCCATTAACACAAACTACCCCTCCACTTCCAGTCTCCTGTTCCTCACTGCCTCCTTTGGTCTCTCTCAATGGTCCTCCTCTGCCACCCACACAAAGGGGCACACACTCAACCTCATATTTACCCGCCTCTGCTCTCTAGTCAACCTCTCTAACTCTCTGTCCACGCTCTCTGACCGCAACCTGCTGACATTCTCTGCCCTCTACTTTGTAATAGACCCTCCAACCCCTAAACCAACATGCCCCTGCAGGAACCTTAATAGCCTTGGCATCCGCACGCTCTCAGACTCTCTCCTACCGCTTGCTGACATATCCTCACTCCAGGACGCAGCTGACTTCTACAATACCACCATCACTTCAGCCCTTGACTCTGTGGCCCTCTTCACTAACACCAGAGCCCAACCGATCAATAGGCAGCCCTGGCACACTGACCTGGCTAAAAAACTGAGACGTACCTCACGGGTTGCAGAACGCCTCTCAAGAAAAGCCACTCCCAGGAATACTTCCTTAGGTACAAAGAGGCAGTTCTCACATTCAAGAACGCATTCACCTCTGCAAAGCAGGTCTACTTCTCCACACTAATATCTGCCCTATCTCGCAACCCCAAACAGCTATTCACTACCTTTAACTCCCTTTTCGGTCCTCCTGCGCACCTTCCGACATCACTTATAACAGCTGATGACTTTGCCTCTTATTTCAAAAGCAAAATTGACACCATCAGAGACAGTCTCACCATACACCCCCGACAACCACTCTACCCAACTGCTCGGTGCTCTTCTTCTTTAACTTGTTTCTCCACGTCACTGATGAAAAGCTCTCCATCCTAATCTCTAAATCCCACCTCACCTCCTGCACGCTTGACCCGATCCAATCACATCTCATCCCCAAACTCTTTGAAGTCATTGCTCCTGCCCTAACCCATCTCTTCAACCTATCCCTAACCAATGGATCCTACCCTTCCGCCTTCAAACATGCTACCGTCACACCTATACTTAAGAAACCCTGCCTCGACCTGTCCTCTCCAGCCAACTATCTCCCCATCTCTTTGCTCCCATACGCCTCTAAATTGCTGGAGCAACACGTCCAGTCCGAACTATTCTCCTATCTCTCGTCCAATGTGCTCTTTGACAGACTACAGTCAGGCTTCAGACCCCATCACTCCAACGTAACTGCCCTAACCTTCTAACTGCCAAAGTCAAGTGTCACTACTCTGTCCCCCTCCTCTTCGATCTCTCCTCTACCTTTGACACAGTCGACCACTCCCTCTTGTTAGAAATGCTCTCATCCCTTGGCATCTCAGACCTGGCCCTTTCCTGGATCTCCTCATACCTCACCAACCACACATTCAGCGTCTCCCACTCTCACACCACCTCCCTGCCACACCCTCTTTCTGTAGGTGTCCCCCAAGGCTCCGTCCTAGGACCCCTCCTATTCTCCATCTACACCCTCGGCCTTGGCCAACTCATAGAATCTCACGGTTTCCATTACCATTGCTATGATGACAACACCCAAATATATCTCTCTGGACCAGACATCACCTCTCTGTTGTCCAGAGTCCCAGAATGTCTAGCAGCCGTAGCCTCCTTTCTCTCCTTCCACTTTCTCAAACTCAACATGGAGAAAACGGAGTTCATAATCTTCACCCCTCCTTGCACGGCCCCCCTACCTCACCCATCTATCAAGTTAATGGAACCACACTCACCCCAGTCCCACGGGTCCGCTGCCTTGGGATAACCTTAGACTCAGACCTATCCTTCAAGCCGCATATTCAAACCCTCATCACCTCCTGCTGCCTCCAACTCAAGAACATCCATCGAATCCGCTCCTTCCTCACCCCTGAAACTACAAAGATGCTAGTCCATGCCCTCATAATCTCCCACCTAGACTACTGTAACACCCTTCTCCATGGCCTCCCAGCTAACACTCTCGCCCCCCTCCAATCCACCTTAAACTGTGCTGCTTGCCTAATATACCTCTACCCCCGTTCTTCATCGGCCGCTCCCCTCTGCCAATCCCTTCACTGGCTACCCGTTGCCCAGTGAATAGAGTTCAAATTACTAACGCTGACATACAAAGCCATCCACAACCTGTCCCCTCCATATATCACCGACCTAATCTCCCGCTACCTGCCCACACATAACCTCCGATCCTCCAAAGACCTCCTACTCCGCTCTTATCCGCTCTTCACACAATCGTCTCCAAGATTTCTCCCGTGCATCCCCGATTCTCTGGAACTCATTACCAAGACACATAATACTATCCCCCACAATCACAAGCTTCAAGAAGGCCCTGAAGACCCACCTATTCAGGAAGGCCTACAACCTCCAATAACACTACTGTCACCACACCACCACCTAAACAGCCTCTCCCCCCACCTTCTGTCTCTATCCCTCTTCCCTCATAGATTGTAAGCCCTTGCAGGCAGGGCCCTCTATCACACTGTGCCAGTTGGTCACTGTTAGTATTATATTTGTTTTGTATATCTTGTGTACCGTATGTAAACCCTCAAATGTAAAGCACCATGGACTTAATGGTGCTATATAAATAAACAATAATAATAATAAATTGAATTGTATAAACCCCTTCATTTTATTGTAGTTAGGGAACATGATGCACCCTTCCTACTCTTAGTTGTAACATTACTTGGTGCCATTTACCCAGTAAGAAAAAAATGCACAGAGTAAAATTGATCCATTTACCTTTTTAGGAAAATATGTGTTATGAAGACCAATAGAAGAAATTCTAATACATTACAATAGAGAAATTAGAAACCATAGTGTAATGTAATTCATGCAGTAAGTACACAACTTTTACCACTTACAGAGCTAACACAAACATTATATGAATGCTTTTCATGAAGTGGTTATTTTGGTGAAATGAGTCCCATTCAAAGGGGTTTTCTATTTTCTGGAAAATATTGTGAGACAAATGTTATTGTTTGTATAATGAAAACTTATATAATTTTCCAATATACTTTCTGTATCAATTCTTCACAGTTTTCTAGATCTCTGCTTGCTGTCATTCATTCTGTTTCTTCTAGTGAATAAAATTCTGACCATGGTATGACCATGTAGTCCATGGTCATGTCATGAGGAGCACAGCTCATTACAGTCATAGAACAGTAATCAGATATCTGCCTGGTACCGAGCTGTGCACTGTGTGTTCATCATGGATTGTATATGACATGACCATGGGCTGATATTTATCTATTGAAAGTAAGCGGAATGAATAACAGCAAGCAGAACAGTAGTAAACTGACAACAATTTTGTCTCAAACTGGAAACCCCTTTAAGGATATACATAGTATATAATAGACAATTATCCTTTAAATGCTGGTTATAGAAAAGAAACCGTTGCTTGCACTAAAATGAGACAATTTCATATTTTATTCAAGACATATTTTACTGCACGTGTGTTGTTTTTAGAACAGTTGCTTTTACTTTTGCTTATCACAGGAAATGTCAAACTGTGATATGACCTACTTTAGTGTTCATGCATATGTTATGGTACCAAATGGATGAAATGTTTGATAAAGTCAGTCTGGAATTATAATGTATTAAATTACTGCTAGGAATATCTCATTACTATTGCACAACATTCCTTTACATGCACCCTGTTACAGATTATTGCTAAATTTATTGTCTTTTTTTTTTTTTTTCATTAGCAACCAAAGTGTAACTATACACACAGCCAAAGACAATAATAGGGAATGTAGATTGTGAGCCCTATATGGGACAGTGACTGACAATGTCTGTGAAGCGCTGTGGAAAATGAAGGCACTATACAAGTAAGCTAAATAAATAAATAATTAAATCTGCAAATGATACTGTAAACACTGCTCACCAGTGGCATAACTAAAGTCTTGTGGGCCCCAGTGCAAACTTTTTTCCGGGGCCCCCTACCCCCTCCCTACAGCAAATTCTTGATAGTGACGGCCCCAAACAGTATAATATGCTAGACAGTGGCCCCAGATAGTATTATATGCTCAACAGTGGCTCCCACACATCATTATATGCTCCACAGTGGCCCCCATACAGCATTATATGCTCCACATTGCTCCCCCACACACAGTATAATATGCTCCCCACAGTGGCCCCACCCTGTATTATATGCTTCCCACAGTGGGCCCCACCCAGTATTATATGCTCCCAACACCCCCCTCTGCTTCGGTGCTATTAGTATACTCTGGGTTCTCCTCAGACCCTCGAGTATAATAATCGGAGGCCCAGGGAAGGTGAGTAAAAATAACAAACACTCATACTCACCTTGCCTTACCTTTCCTCGGCATCCTCACTGCATCCTGCCGTCTTCAGCGTGTTCAGGCCCTCTTCCGACGTCGCTGCTGAGGCCTGTTATTGGGCCTCAGCGGTCATGTGGGGGCGCACTGACGTCATTACGCGGCCGCACCCCATGTGACCGCTGGGGCCTAATCACAGGCCTCAGTCACATGACGGAAGAGCGCCGGAGACGACGCTGTGCCCAGGAGAGGTGAGATTATGTGTTTATTATTTTCAGTCACCTCCCCTGGGTGCCCTGCCCTGCCATCTATTGGAAAGGGGCCTGGCAATATGTCAGGGCCCCTTTCCAATAACAGTATGTATAGTGGGCGGGGAACCAGGCTTTCCCCGAACGCTATCATAGTGGTCCGGGGCCCAGTCATCTACAGCTGGCCACGGGCCCCATACCCTGTTGGTCGCGGTCGCACCCTCTGCGACCGCGACTGTTAGGCCACTGCTGCTCACAAGTTGGCAAGGTAATATTACTAACAGATCTGGATGTGCAAGATGTAATAGGGGAGGTCTGACCCCTAAGCAATGACAAAATTAGAAAGTCAAATAATCAAACTCTAATTCCAGAAAGTACATTGCATTTTCAACACCAATCTTCATATCTCCTACTCCAGTGGAGGAAGCACCTTATTTATGAAGTGACGCACGTCTCCTCATAAACTAGGCAAATCCTCCAGGGCTGTGCACCTGCACTAGAATCTATGCCAGCTCATACCTATGCTCATAGCTGGCATAGATTTCAGACATTATTTACACCAGTTCACTGGTGTAAATAATCATAAATCTGGCAGGGCCAGAGACCCTTCCCACATCATGTACAGGAAAGTGCTGAGAGTGGTATAAAAGAAAAAAAAAGACGCAAACTTGCACAAAATTTTTTCAAAAACTGCCATACAAGACATAGTAAATCTTCCCCATTGTTCTTTACTTGGAGGAGTTTGGTTCAATATATCCTCTTCATTTCTGTTATCACTAAATATAAATTATTCTAACTTGGCAAAACATATTAGAGCATAGTATATCCTTTAGGGTTAAATTTTTGTTCAGAATTTTCTTTAGCTCAAATGTTATTCATTTATAACTTGCTAGAGAATATAATAGTTACAATATGCTACAATACGTCAACATGTTACATATAACTGCAGAATTTTATCATAGCCATTACAATACAAAATCATATATTATGCCTGTATTGTAAAATGCAAGTAGGTTTCCATCTAGTGGATGAAAATGGTAAAATATGGTGTAGAGCAGAAAGGATTGTGCTACAAGTATTAGCAGCAGAATATGTGTTTACATTCCCTCATGAAATATGTTAAAAGCCATAACAGTAGAAAGATTTCAGCACTCTCTGAAAATTCTTTGTAAATACTTAAAATATTTACTTAAACTACTTGCAATATTCTCTCAAGTCTTCTACAACTGTGTATGACACTTATTGCAGACTTTCCAAAAGAAGTTCAAACAGGTTTTGAAGAAAGTAGGAGGGACTTTAAAGTATGTTATGTTGCAGTATGCTTAGAAAAAGAGATAATGTTAAAAAAGGAAAAAGAAAAGAAACTGCCTATAGAAAATGTAATGCAATTCTAAAGCAAAACATCACATTAGGTTAAATACTTCACTATTCCAGCACCAATGTTCCTGTAGTCCCCTGCTGTAACTGAAAGACTTCCAGAAGCCAGGAGCATGTCTTCATAAATTTCCCCCATTGTGTCATCTAACTGATAATTTGAAATCAGAGACCAACTCAGGTCTCAACATACAGCACCATAGTAAACATTATAAACTATGGAAAGGAGAAAATGTGAGCAAATAAATATTTGTAGCGCTAAGTGTATTTCTATATTTTCAGTGTATATTTTATGGGTGTATCATAGTGGTTAAAGCATAACTAAACTTTTAGACAACTTTTGATTTCTGGCAGTATTTGTGTCATTAATAAATTTTGTAATATACTTTATTACAAAATTTTGTATCCTTTCTGTGAAATCCTTCATTTCCCCTTGTATTGAGAGCTGATTCTGCCTCTCACTGAATGTTATTTTGTATGGTGTAGGGGCTTGGAGTATGGGGCTGTGTAACATATAGAGAAAATGAGGGGAGGGTCACTTCAAACAGTTATATATTGGACATTATAAAACATATAAGCTTGTGTAGGGAACTGCCATTTCTACTAGTATATAATGTATCTGGCTTCTTTGCCCCTGCAGTTTGGCTTCAGAGACCCCAGGCATTTAGTGCAAGTTTTGTTTTGTAAATACAGTGAGTCAGACACATGTGAGGCAGAGCTGCTGGGGGGAGAGATGTGAGCAGAGCTGCTGAGACAGACATGTTATGTCTGGGGGAGTCTAAGAGCCACTTGTTCCTCTTTACTTCACAGTATATAGTTAGGTATGTGTTACCCCCTATATACTCACAGGACCTAGCTAGTAACAGTAGTTAGGTATCCATATATATATATATATATAGTTCAGGGCAGTGATAGGTTAGGCTTCCGAAGGCCAACTAGCTAGTTAGAGGCCCGGTGGCACTAGTAGTTTAGCTGGCAGGTTAAGGACTCAGTGTTAGGGTAGTCAGGCCTGCATCTACTGCCGTCACCATCGCCCTGTTTGCTGCCTGTGAAGAATCTCACCATCATCATCATCTCCTGATCGGCTGTCTGTCATCTCCTGGAAGAATCCGAGGATCCACAGTCATCCACAGGGGCCCCTGCATCTCTTCTGTTGCCTGGAGGTATTGTGCACTGGACTCTTGCTATATATCTATATATATACCCGGGTATATAACCTAAGACGGTTGAGGACTTGCTGGTTGTTGTAGTATTGCTGTGTTCTGAGTATATTGTATGTATGTATTATTACCCTGTTGATTCTTATAAAGCTACTGTTATAACCTTATGTGGTATCTGTATGTATTCTTCAGACTGTGAGATTAGTACAGTGATCCTTGTTAAGGCTACTAACTGTATTTCATGGGTAAGTCCCAGGAAGAGATCCTCCCTGTAATACAGAGGCTCTATCCTGGGTGGAGGCACTGATATATTTCATATATGTTCCCACTCTTCCCTTCAGCGAAGGCTTCAGGTCCCATTATACACACAGGTCAGCGCCAGAGTCTGTTGCGGGAGGGATAATACTCATACCCCCCCCAAATAGGGCTACATTTGGAGGCACTGCTGAGATTTAGAAGTGGGAATAGTCATTGATATGGAGAAGCGATATAGCTCAGAGGGGAACCTCCCACTAGCTACTACATGGGATTACCGACCTCCTGTTCCTCCCCTGGTTCAGGTAAAGGAAGAACCCCGCTCAGCCAGTTACCCCCCCAGTATGGCCGTCGCTAGCAGTTCCTCTAGTGACAGTGCTATTAGCACTTTAGCCAGGCTGACTGAAATGTTAGCTCAGGGCCTGCAGGCCACTCACTACAAGAAACTAAAAGTATTCTCTGGTAATGTCCCAGTACCACAAGGGGAGGAAAACTTTGAGATATGGAAAGAACATACTCTCCAATGCCTGAAGGAATGGTCTTGCTCTGAAGAAGGCAAGCGGCAGCGTATCAGTGAAGTTTCGGTCTCCTGCTGCAGAATTGATCCGCTTGTACAGAGACTCTCATGAAGGAGTGAGTGCATTGGACTATATACAAGTACTGTCTGATCACTTTGAGCCATACTATGACCTTGCCCAGATGGTTGCTGATTACCGAATGGTTCGTCAAAAAGAAGGGGAAAATGTCTCTACTTTTATTAACCGTTTACAGCTACTTCTTTCACGTCTGGTGTACCACGCAGCTATATCTACTTCAGAGGTAGACGCTATGAGAACCAGTCAGTTGGTGAGAGGGTTACAACCTCATCATCCTCTTGCTCAAGTACTCAAGGTCTTACTATCTGATAGAGTCCTTCCATTTCCTGACTTAATGAAGTTAGTGAAGAAACAAGAAGCTGACATTAGTTTTAGTACCCCTAAGAAAGCGAAAAGCATCTCTAAAGAAGATGTTCCTAATTCAAACAAGGACAAACCAGCGGAGCGGTCAGAACTTAGACAGTCCGCCACTCCACCCACTGCCACTCAGTGGAGGAAGGATGCTAGAACCGTTATAAATGTGGTCAGACGGGCCACACTGCCAGACAGTGTACGGAGGACAGTGAGGGATTGGGACACAGTGCTGTCTTCTCTATTCAGAATCAAAGACACCGAAGGAAGGCGGGCCGAGTAAAGACCAGAGGAGCTATCGCGGGCTCCAGGTCCGTTGTCAAAGTCACTGTCAATGGTCATGCCGCTCCTGCCCTGTTTGATACAGGATCTCAAGTGACCCTGATTTATCGCTCGTTCTACCAAAAGTATCTGGGGATATACCTCTTCAGTCTACGGGACAAATGAAATTGTGGGGGCTTAATACAGATCATATCCTGTAGATGGCAGCCTACAAGTAGTTATAGCTGTCCCTGAATTAGAAGATCAGAGTGTCGCTCCCATGAAGATTACGGCTCTTGTCTGCCCTGATACAGGGGATTCTTGTGCAGCTCCTGTGATACTTGGCACTAATTGTCCCGCAGTGCATTATGCTTTTCAGAAGTTTCTTGGAAGAGATTGGAACCCTGCAGCTCAGCCGGTGAATATATCTTCTGATCTTAGAGAACTCTGTGATGCCCTGTCTACTGGCTATCGACATGGAATGGTATATCATATCGGTGAGAGAACCGTGGAAGTTCCTGCCGGCGGGGAGAGAGTTCTGAGGTAGCCTCCAGCATTGCTCCCGATTTGCTTGAAGGGGGGAGTTATGTCCTTATGGAAACCCCTGAAGAAATGATTAACCAGAATGGCTGGATGGTGATCCCAGAGAGAAAGGACTGGAGAAATAAAGTGGAGTTATCTACCTGTGTGACAGTGAGGAACTGTTCACCGCATCCGATCGTAATTGGACCATACCAGAATGTGGCCCACTGCTACCCTGTGCTTGGAGTAAATCCATACGCTGAAGTGTGCAGGATTCAAATCCGAGATGCAATCCCTAATCTCAATCTTGACTTGAGTGATCCACATTTACCAGAGGCCTGGAATCAGCGACTGACACAGAAGTTGTCTGAATTATCGGAAGTGTTCTCCATGGATGATATGGATGTAGGTTGTGCTAAAAGTGCTCAACACACTTTCCGATTGACCGATTCTACTCCCTTCCGGGAGCGACCACGGAGAGTTGCTCCAAAGGATGTTGATGAGTTAAGACAGACTCTACAGCAAATGAAAGGTCAGGGGATCATTGTGGACAGTAAGAGCCCCTATGCCTCACCTATTGTGGTGGTAAGAAAAAAATCTGGAGCAATTCGCCTATGTGTGGATTACAGAACTCTGAACCGGAGAACCTTACCTGATCAGTATACACTGCCGAGAATTGAAGAAGCTCTGGAAGCTCTGAATGGAAACTGTTGGTTCACAGTGCTGGACCTAAGATCGGGATACTATCAAGTCCCAATGGCACCTGAGGATCAGGAAAAGACAGCCTTCATATGCCCCTTGGGTTTCTTTCAGTTCACTCGTATGCCGCAAGGTACAAAAGGTGCGCCAGCAACATTCCAAAGGTTGATGGAAAGAGTGTTAGGTGATTTAGTGCCCCGGGAATGCCTTGTATATCTTGACGACATTATTGTGTTTGGAAAGACGCTGGAAGAACATGAAGAATGACTCATGAGAGTACTCCAACGCTTAAAAGAAGAGGGGCTGAAGTTGTCGGCTGACAAATGCAAATTTTGTAGATCTTCGGTCACTTATGTAGGTCATATTGTTTCTGCTGAAGGAGTTGCTACCGATCCTGGTAAGATTGAAGCTGTGGTGAATTGGCCCCGACCGCAAAATATTACGGAGTTGCAATCTTTCTTGGGGTTTTGTGGATTCTATCGACGATTTGTGGAAGGATATTCAAAAATTGCTCGAGCCCTCCTCGACCTGTTGAAGAGTGATGCAGGAGATCCGGGAAAGAAGAAAGGGTCTTCCAAAAGCCTTTTGGCGAGAGGTGGACTGCGGATTGTGAAGAAGCATTTAAGTTGTTGAAGAAGAAATTGACAGAAGCTCCCGTTCTGGCTTATGCTGATGCACAGAAGCCATATGTGCTACATGTAGATGCCAGCTTTGAAGGATTAGGTGGCGTGCTGCACCAAGAATACCCTGCCGGGTTACGGCCCATAGCTTTCATAAGTCGAAGTCTTTCTCCCAGCGAGAAAAATTATCCAGTACATAAATTGGAGTTTTTGGCGCTGAAGTGGGCCATTGTTGATAAATTACATGACTATTTATACGGAGCCACGTTTGAAGTAAGAACAGACAACAATCCACTGACATACGTTTTGTCAACCGCTAAACTCGATGCTACAGGACATCGCTGGTTGGCAGCTTTATCCAACTACCAATTCACACTCAAGTATAAATCGGGGCCTAAGAACATTGGGGCAGATGCTCTATCAAGACGGCCTGGATTACCTAGTCCGGAAGTAGTGGATGAATGGGAAGAAGTGCCAAGTCCTGGAGTAGGAGCTTTGTGTGCCATGGCTGCTGTAGTTGAAGACCGAGTAGCCTTTTCTGAAACTCGGCTTATTGACTCTATTGGGGGAGGTCCCGAAGCTGTACCAGACATGTTTGCCTACCCTGCCGCTTTAGGATCCTTTGAGAGTTGTTCTATATCTTCAAAGCGAATGATCTGGAGTCAAAAGACTGATCCTTTAATTGGACCTCTTTATCAAGCAGTGAGTTCTCAAGACAGAGAAATGTTAAAGACATCCCTACCCTCTGAATGCAGTCAACTTCTACGAGATTGGGAGAAGTTTGAAATAGACAATGGCCTACTTTATCGTGTGGTGCTGTATCATGATCACCCTGGAAGGCGCCAACTAGTTATTCCAAGCTGCTTTCAGAAGATGATTTTCCGAAGTCTGCATGATTATCATGGTCATTTGGGACCTGAGAAGACTTATGGCCTAATACAAGACCGATTCTACTGGCCCAAAATGAGAGATACCGTGAGTCGTCTGTGTAGGTGCTGTCGTAGATGTTTGCAGAGGAAGACTGTCCCGGTTCGAGCGGCCTTCATGGGACACTTGAAGAGTTCGGGCCCCATGGATCTTGTCTGCATAGACTTCCTTTGTATTGACAACGACTCCAGAGGATTTGGAAATGTATTGGTGGTGACTGATCACTTCACACGATATGCTCAAGCCTTTCCGACTAAGGATCAAAAAGCAGTCACTGTTGCAAGAGTGCTTTGGGAAAAGTATTTTATCCATTATGGCTTACCACACCGGTTGCACTCTGATCAAGGCCGGGATTTTGAGAGTAACCTGATCAAAGAGTTACTTCAGTTGTTGAACATCTGCAAAAGTCGGACGACGCCTTACCATCCAGAGGGAGATGCCCTTCCTGAAAGATTTAACAGGACTTTACTTGATATGCTTGGTACCTTACGAATTGAGGATAAGCGATCCTGGAGTCGAAAAGTGGAGGCTATGGTGCATGCCTATAATAGTACAAGGCACGAGAGCACAGGATATTCACCATACTTTCTGATGTTTGGAAGAGAGCCTAGGCTACCTATTGACATCTTGTTGGGAGTCTCTACCGATGGTATCAGTCATCGAGATCATTACCGATACGTGGCACGTTTGAAAGAAACGCTTAAGAGTGCTTATCAGCTGGCTGAGGAAAATGCGGCCAAAGTGAATGAAGGAAATAAAAGGAGATTTGATCTTCGAGTAAGATACCGAGAATTGAACCCTGGGGACCATGTTCTGCTACGGAATTTGGGAGCATCTGCAAAACATAAGCTGGCTGATCGATGGCGGAGTGAACTCTTTACAGTGGTAGATCGATTGCCTGGAATACCAGTCTACAAGATAAAAGGACGGGACGGGAGGATCAGGACTTGGCATAGAAATCATTTGTTGCCTGTACCTCAGATTGATGGTATGGATATCTCCAATGATGGCTCGGCCTGCGATTCTTCACAGTCCTTAGCCGATATTCCACCTGACCTTCCTGAAACTCCTGAGAGTGATTGGACTGTGGCTCCTGAAGTTCCTAGATCACCAGTATCTTCTCCTTCAGGGAGACCTATGAACCCTCAAACTCCAGAATTCGTACCTAGATCTGTGTCTACAGATGAGCAGGGATCTAGCTCTCCTACGCCACCAGCACCATCCCCTCCCATGGCAGACAACCCTAGTTTAGGGCCTGGACATGCTAGTTTACCTCAGAGAGAGGTACGGAGAGGAGAGAGAATTAGACACCCTCCACCTATGCTGACATATGATAGTTTGGGGGACCCCAGATTTACTACTCAGCCTCATTTATACCATGCTTGGGTGGGTGCAGTGTCCACTTTGGTCAATATGTTACCAATTTTCGCTCCTGCTGGCATGTATACCTATTAACCTGTTGTGACTCTGTAAATGCAAAAGCAACCATATTGATATTGTCATTGGTAATGTTGACTGTATACTATGACTTTGTATGTCTTTGACGTGACGTAAAGATTTCACCAGAGGGAGAGTGTAGGGAACTGCCATTTCTACTAGTATATAATGTATCTGGCTTCTTTGCCCCTGCAGTTTGGCTTCAGAGACCCCAGGCATTTAGTGCAAGTTTTGTTTTGTAAATACAGTGAGTCAGACACATGTGAGGCAGAGCTGCTGGGGGGAGAGATGTGAGCAGAGCTGCTGAGACAGACATGTTATGTCTGGGGGAGTCTAAGAGCCACTTGTTCCTCTTTACTTCACAGTATATAGTTAGGTATGTGTTACCCCCTATATACTCACAGGACCTAGCTAGTAACAGTAGTTAGGTATCCATATATATATATATATATATAGTTCAGGGCAGTGATAGGTTAGGCTTCCGAAGGCCAACTAGCTAGTTAGAGGCCCGGTGGCACTAGTAGTTTAGCTGGCAGGTTAAGGACTCAGTGTTAGGGTAGTCAGGCCTGCATCTACTGCCGTCACCATCGCCCTGTTTGCTGCCTGTGAAGAATCTCACCATCATCATCATCTCCTGATCGGCTGTCTGTCATCTCCTGGAAGAATCCGAGGATCCACAGTCATCCACAGGGGCCCCTGCATCTCTTCTGTTGCCTGGAGGTATTGTGCACTGGACTCTTGCTATATATCTATATATATACCCGGGTATATAACCTAAGACGGTTGAGGACTTGCTGGTTGTTGTAGTATTGCTGTGTTCTGAGTATATTGTATGTATGTATTATTACCCTGTTGATTCTTATAAAGCTACTGTTATAACCTTATGTGGTATCTGTATGTATTCTTCAGACTGTGAGATTAGTACAGTGATCCTTGTTAAGGCTACTAACTGTATTTCATGGGTAAGTCCCAGGAAGAGATCCTCCCTGTAATACAGAGGCTCTATCCTGGGTGGAGGCACTGATATATTTCATATATGTTCCCACTCTTCCCTTCAGCGAAGGCTTCAGGTCCCATTATACACACAGGTCAGCGCCAGAGTCTGTTGCGGGAGGGATAATACTCATACCCCCCCCAAATAGGGCTACACTTGTTTTCCACCAGTGATATCTCTGGAAATTTAGATAGCACTATAACTTTAATGACATATGAAAGAAGAGAATCTCTTCTTGCATATGACACCAAAAGCAAGTTTATACATTGCATGTTGTTCGAGATATAACTCATTTTCTCTACATATTACCAAGCCCCGTACCACCGTACACAGTAATATTCAGTGAGAGGAAGGAACAGCTCTTAATAAAGAAGCAATGGGAATAGAGAAAAATGCAGTATTTCACAGAAAGGATCCAACATTTTTTAATAAAGTATATTACAAAATTTATTAATAACAC
Organism: Leptodactylus fallax; assembly: GCA_947044405.1. Taxonomy (NCBI): domain Eukaryota; kingdom Metazoa; phylum Chordata; class Amphibia; order Anura; family Leptodactylidae; genus Leptodactylus; species Leptodactylus fallax. Next base: position 5,390,810 of record CAMRHE010000001.1, on the reverse strand, counting down.
AAATACTGCCAGAAAAGCAAAAGTTGTCCGAAAGCTTAGTTACACTTTAAATAAAACTGGTTACCTGTCCAGTTACTACAATAAAAAAAATGTAGTTGGTTGAAGTTTATGCATTAAAGGGAGTCTGTCATCAGGTTGAACCATGTTAAACCAGCAACATAGATAGGTTAGGCTAACCTGAATGTAACCCTGTTACTCAAAGAAGGGAGGGGGGAAAGAGGGCATATTAGAGCAGTATGTGACATTGCAGTTTGGAGCAACAGAGCCGTCCTTGGTGCTCTAGACTGCTCATTTGTTTATTGTGAAATAAATGAATATCTGGGAAATGGAGACTCAAATTTTCATAGGGAAAAAAGCATTACATTCAGGTGTTCCTGACCTATTTAACATTGTTGCTGGTTTAATATGCTTCACTCTGGTGACAGACTTCATTTAAAAGAATTTGCAGGATTGGAAATATATGGCTACTTTCTTACAAAAAACAGTCTGTACACATATGCCCATAAGTTAAGTTTAGTATTTCTGTTCAACATCCCCGTATTAAAGGGGGCTGAACTACAATGCCACACACAACCTATTGACTGTCAAGCATAATATACTGTGCAGTAGCCACTGTGGAGCATATTGCATTATACTGTGTGGGGGCCACTGTGGAGCATATTATACTGTGCGGGGGCCACTGTGGAGCATATTGCATTATGCTATTTGTGGGCCACTGTGGAGCATATTATACTGTGTGGGGTCCACTATGGAGCATTATACTGTAGGGGGGAGGGGCTCAAAATTCCTGCTGGACGCCCTGTGCGCTATGCCTGCATCACAGCTCCCTCACTATAATTTTGCACATACATGTAGTGCTCCATGGCTGTATCATACAGTACTGTGCATGAACCAGCCATGGAGCTATTGGGGCCAGCACAGTACTATAGGGGATGGCGATACGTGAAAAATACACAGGATAGTCGGCACATATGTAGGATTTCAGTGAAGGAGCCTTGGTGTAGGCTATTAGCAGGAACTTGTTGGTTGGCCCACAGAACAAGTTCCTCTGGTGGGCCCTAGGCCCTTCAGTCTTACACTGTATATATTTGAGAAGGAGAGAGACATACATTTCTAACAATCATAAAGATATATATATAAGAGAGAGAGAGAGAGAGAGAGAGAGAGAGAAAGAGAGAGATATGTAATTGTCAAAATATTCATGTACCAAATGCCAAAAAAAGCATCAAGACGGAGTTGTTGTCCTGTCCTGAATCTTTCTCTGTGTGACTGTAATGATGATTTATGGAAGTGATTACAATATCGCAGCCAAAGGTTATTGAGTGAGAACTAGGAGTCTAAAGATGGCTGCTGAGGTTATAGTGGGCAGGCTAGCTAGGGAAACAGGGAGGGTGAGTGAGTGAGAAAGGGAGGTGGAGTGAGTTGCAGCTCTGAGTGCAGCCCAAGGAATCATAGGAGTTATAGTAAAGGCACACAACAAGAAGATGCAGATGTAAACAAAGGCAGTGCATGGCAGGAGCTTCCAGAGAACCCAGAAATCACTCAAAACCCTGCTAATTATATTTAGGGTTACTTATTAACAGTACTAGGGGACCTTTTTTAAAAAAATAATTTTGTGGCCGGGAAACCCCTTTAAAGAGAGTCTATCATTGGGATTTTACATTTTCAACTGAGCCTATCTTCATGAAGCCTTTAGAAAGGCTATTGTAGGCATACCCTTTTCTTTCCTGATCGTTGCAGCCGTTTTCACGAAAAAACCGTTTTCTTGCTATGCAAATTAATCTTCCAGAAGCACAGGGGGTTGCTAGCCCTGTCCCCCGAGCACACACGTGTCATCATCCTGGACCTTTCGTTTACACCCCTTTCTTGCTTGTAGATCACTCCTCTTCTTTGCTTCATTGTCGGCGCTAACAAAATCTCACAAATGCTCTGTACGCTCGCGGGACCGCGGGACCGCGGCTTACACTGACTGCAGAGTGTGACCTCTGCCCCGACACAGGCGTGATGACATAAGTCATCTGTGTCTGCAGTCAGAAGAAGGAGGACGCCCAGCTGCTTTTCTTGGGACTTAAGGTAAGTATCATATAATACTGTGTGTTGGGGGGCTATTGTGGAGCATATAATACTGTGTGCAGGCCCACTGTGGAGCATATAATACTGTGTGGGGTCCCACAAAAGGAGCATATAATACTGTTCGGGGGTCACTGTGGAGCATATAATACTGAGTGGGGGCCACTCTGGAGCATATAATACTGTCTGGGCGCCACTTTGGAGCGCATTGTACTGTGTGTGGGGGGGCCCTTCACTATTGATATCACACAGTATCTGTTTTATAGCAGACATGTGATATTATTACAATCTGTAATTCTGGTTAATTTAAGGTTAAATTGCCATGTTGGCACTTTGCGATAATTTAGTGGATTTTGAGTTGCAGTTTGGGCACTCAGTCTCTAAAAGATTCACCATCACTGGTCTATGGGGTCCGCCGGTTTCCTAAGGTAACCGCTTTTTTATGCGGATTAGGTTTCTGTTTGGGGGATCCCGAACGGAAACCCATGCGCAGATGTGAACCGGGTCTTAGCTGAAAATGTAAAATTCTAATGACAGACTACCTTTAAGCAAGGTTAAATACCCTACTTTAACTCTTAATTGGAAGAAGAGGAAGATCTCTGATTGGGTTTGTGTCTTAAAGTTTTTGCTTTTTTTTGCAGGCTTTGCCGATAAAGCTGAGTTTGTTTGGTGGTCATGGAAACCTTAAAGTGGTTTTCCAGGCAAAAAATCTTTTTTTAAAAAGGTCTGTTAGTGCTTTTAATGGGTTAATAAGTGCACCCAAATACCTTTAGCAGTGTTTTTAGTGATTTCTGGGTTTCTCTGGGAGCTCCTGGCATCCTCTGCATTTGTTTACATCGTGTAGCTTCCTGCTGTGGAGCTTCCACACTACCTCTCCCCCCCTTCCTTTCTCACCCCCTTACACCACCTCCCGGTCTCCCTAGCTATCCCACCCACTAGTAGCCCTTCTCAACTAACTAACTCAGCCCACGCCTCCATCCCATCACACTTACATGTCTTCCTCTTTAGACTTCCCTTCTGGAACGGCTCCTCTTTTTCTTCCACTCTCCTGGCTGTGCGCAGGTTGGAGATGCCTGCGCAGTAGAGATGGCACCAGAAGTGCCGCTGACGCCTGCGCAGTATAGATGGAGTGCCGGCCTGTGCAAGCGCTAGCAGAGTTAAAGAAGAAGAGGAGCCGTTCCCAGAGAGGAAGACACATAAGTATAATGGGGTGGAGGGGGGGGGGATATTGGTGACGTTCTGTTTCAGAAACTGGGAAATGGAACGTCACCGGATTATCAGAAAGTGTGCCTGGGGCGGTCACATGAACGCTCTGGTGATCAGGGTAATTATGCATTTTTTTTAAAACAAAGTAAATTAGAAGTTAGGCGGGGGTAGGGTGTTTAGTTTAGGGGTTCATTTTTATTTTATCCCCGACAATCGCTTTAAGGTGGCAACAGCAAACAGGAGCTAATGTGATGGAATTCCTGACAATAGTCAGCTAGAAACTGTACTGTATATACCGGCTATAGGGCAGTGTAATTATCCTTTTCTATATTCTCCTAAATAATCTAAGAGACTATAAGTATATAGCTAGGGAGGTTGTTATTACCTTCATTATAGCTATGTCACCGTAACTGTTTTTTGTGAAATCAGAGTGAGATTACATAATCTAACTGAAGAGAAATATTCAGATAGTAATAACTTAATAAGGTAATACTGGCTGAATTATGCTGTATATGGTAGAGGAATACATCCATAATGAAAAAGATGACCTGTCACCAATTCTGGTGTTTGTTTTAGTAAACACATCCCCCTGAAATAACAATTGTTAAGCAACTTTTCTCATAACAATGGATTGTCCCATTGATTTGTTACTTCTCTCAGAAATTTATTCAGTAGAATGGCCACATCACTGATTTTGGCACTGTTGCAATTTTTTTCTAGCCCCTAACGTTCCTGAGCACAATTATGCTTTCTGCTGTCATATGGGCAATCTCTGTTTTTGTGTTCCAACCTAGGACCACCCACCTGACAGTAGAGAGAGCATAATTGTGCTGAAACAATCAAAAATGATTGCTTGCCAATGGTGGGGACTAGAGAAAAAATTCCAACTGTGCCGGAATCAATGGAGTGGCAACTATTGAAGGATGAAATGTGTTGGAGTTGATGGAGGTGGATTTTCCACAGAATATGCCATAAATGTTCCATAGATGCACAACCCAGCTCTGGGCCCCTAATATATCTTGATTATGACACTGTCTTACGACTTCATTGAGTAGTGAGTATGTCGCACATCCATGGCTCTCTATTTTCACTTCCATGACACTAGTGAGAATAGCTGAGCATGGAGGTAGGACCCGCACCTATGGGACATTTATGCCATATCCATATGCCATAAGTGTCCTAGATGGAAAAATCCCTGTTTATTGCCACAGCCTAAACTGGAATATGGTATACTATGCAATTTCTGTCAAGCTGCTTTCCACTTTCACTACTGTCCATCCAATGGCAATCTAAAATTAAACCACTAGATGTCAGTGGCAGCCTTGTATAATAAAGCCTTGGTTTTAAGCATGTGCATGTATACCTATCCCAGAAAGAGCTTTAATGGCAGCATTCATTTCACATATTTCTATTTGGGCTCTAACTCCATGGTGTACTATTTGGTTATTGTAGGCTGCAGCAGCAACAACAGGTACTAACATGGAACACTAGACAGCACAGCAGTTACATTACTGGAGCCACTGGGTAGAAAAGTATTAGATATATTTTGTCATTTTATAGCTGGCCACTGTGTGGGGTATAAATTATAAAGTGTCTAGCAAATTATTTCAGGAAAAAGTGAGATGGGTAGCTTCTGCATGGATAAAAATGGGGCACACATCTTTCCTGCCCTGGTGACCAAAGCTCCCTCTAGTGTCTTAAATGTCCTAATATGCTTACCTACTAAATTAGAAGTTTGCTTAATATTAATATTTATTGTGGCTTGAAAACACACAAACACAAACATACAACTGTAAGGGTAAGTTCACACAAAGGAATCTGGAGCTGATTTTGAGGTGAATTCTGTATTCAATGGGAGGCAAAGTCCAAAGCAGGATGCTGAAAAAATAAGCTTCCTGCTCGATCTTGCTGTTGATTTCATGGCTGATTCAACTGAAGATCCCATGAAGTGAGATTGCCGCTGCATAGCCCAACTGAATCTGAAGCTAATCAGTTAGTAAAAGCCGAGGCAGAAAGCCTAAGGGGGAAGACTTCATGTGATTCTAGAGCAAACTTTTTGTATTAAATTCAGTCTATGTATACAATACAACTCAAAGCATATGAACATCCCTCCTAATGGCAGAGATTACAAATTACAGATCTCCAAAGATAAAAATGGTACTCTTATAGGATGCCACCTTTGCCCAAGTGAGATTGTGAAATTTATGATAAACTAGATCTGCCCCAGGCAACTGTAGGGCTATTATTGTGAAAAGGGAAAAGTGAAAGGGAACTGCCTACGATTATGGTAGACTCAACTGCTAAATATTTTTGAACCAAATATTTGCTACTTCACTCCTTCAGTATCCCTCTTGTCCTTGCAGGCATGGACAACTCAGTCTGACAAATTTACTATAACTCATGCCAGAATGCTGATGTTACACCTGAAATATGCACCAGATCCTGACTAGCATAGATTTCAATTCTGGCTCACAGACGTGCACCTGAATTATTAAAAGGTCGGAGCCTGGCACAGAATGCCAGCCTTACTAAATTTCCCACAGTAAATTCATTACTGCTACAGATATCAGGCTGAAAAGCTGCAGAATTACATTGCCGCTAATCCATATGCAGATCTGCAAGCCAATCTGCTGCAGAAATCTTTTACTACATAGGTATTATACAACAAATCCACTTACAGTATGAATATAATTCAAGATTATACTGGGAATTGAAGTGTCTCAGTGCTTCAGTCAGTATGTATTACTAGGTTAACCTGGAACATGTCGTTCTTCCGTGTTACAGTGTCCAAAGAATCTCATAGATTGTAAGCCCTTGCGGGTTGGTTACTGGTTACTGTTAGTATTATATTTGTTTTGTATATTTTGTGTACCGTATGTAAACCCTCAAATGTAAAGCACCATGGAATTAATGGTGCTATATAAATAAACAATAATAATAACTTGAAAACCTTATAGCTGAATTTAAGTTGGGTGGTATTAGAAAAAGTTTGCTAGTCATGTTTCCCTGGGAGCTGTAGCCTTGGGGTGCATTCAGATGACCAAAATGCAAAACAGCCATGAAAAAAAGTCCATCTTCACGGCTGTCTTCCACCCGAGGAGCACCCATTTTAATGGATTCCCCATACATTTGTGTGTGGAACAGTCTGTGAAAACAGACAAAAATAGCACATGACCTATATTTTGACAGTCCATTGCAAGGTTACGGAGCACAAGGGGACAGGTGATTATGTTTGTTTTTGTTTTTTTTACCTTTCCCGGCCTCATATTAAAAAAAAGTGGTTATCTTGGACAACCCCTTTAAGGAAAAATGGCTGTGAATGCAAAGTCTCATTTGATGTTCTCTAGTGTAAAAATGAAAGCTAACAGGTGATTGATTCCTCTGGACAACACCACCTTTTCCATATCAGTCCCCTAGCTGCATATAGCTTCTTTAAAATACAATACAAGGGTATTATCTAATCTTAAACTTGCAGTTTCTTGAACTTTGGTCTTTAATGAGGGAAGGATTTTTCGTTATCACTGAGGTTAATGGTAATTCCATAATTATCAACCAAAGTACAAAGAAACATGATATAAGGAACTGATGACTTTTAAACTGCTCCACAATTCTGTCTGGATTCCCCCTAACAACAAAACACTATGTGCTGCAATACAAAATGCTGGCTAATAGCGGGATCTATCATCGGGGCTCTGCTGGCTATCCTTGGAGGGGTCTTAATACCTGTTGGAGATATAATTATTAAAGGTGAAATAGACAAGGTATAGTACCTCCATATGTTATTACAAGGAATACTGGCAGCATAAAGCCATAATGCTTTTCTTTGTTTAGCAATGCGCAGAATCATTTCTTTCTGAATCCAAACTTGATTTTTCTGTGATGACATTATTTTCTGGAGTTGTATTATACAATATGTACTATGCAATTTAGTGATTTATGCCACTGACATATAGCAAGATAATCCACTAATATGATTTTAGAACAGTCTTCTATAGAGATGACAATATTTCTTCCATTGACTTTTCAGTATGGTATAACACACAGTAGTTGGGATATGGTACAGCTTGTTTTATTGTTTCCATTATACGCAGGTTCTTTTTAGCCAAAGCCAGGAGTAGATTGAAAAGGAATGCTATGTATAAAATTAAAGAATTACTCCCCCTCTTGTGTTTAGCTTAAAAACTAAATCAATATCTACATTGAAAACTGTATTAAAATATTAACACAAGCTGTGTCAAACATGCATGTGTGAATCCAGACTGAAGCTGCACTTCACTTCAATATTTGATCCCATTTCAATTATGGGGAAAATATTGTATTCTGCAGGAAATGCCTGTACCTTTATAACTGAGATTTACCATCTATTTATCATTGTAGTATTAACTTTCTATTCCTGTCAGTTTGAAGGATTTGGAGAAAATGGGTCTGAAAAAGTTCATAGCTAACGTGCTATAAGCAGCGGTGTAGCTATAGGGGTATAGAAGTAGAGGTAGCAGTCAGTACCAGGTCCTGGAGGCTGAGGAGGCACAATGATGTTTCATTGGGACCCAAGAGCTTAAAGTTACTCCTCTGGCACTAATGGTATGTTCACACGGTAAGTATTCTGTCCAGATACATATGTAGGTTTCATACCTAAATCTGTACAAAGTCTGTGGCAACTCTAATAACACTGCCGAATATTGCAGTGAGTATCCCCAATGGACTTCAGTGACACTAATCTGCATGAAAGTCAGCCACTGAATTGTACCAATACCATGTGAACATCCTAAAACAAGGAAATTTTGAATTTTATATTTTATAAGCAGAGTTGCAGGATATTACTTCGCTGGAGTTCCTTTTCAGGGATTGTCTGGCAGGATAATACTTTTTTATAAAACAGACTTAATGGGTTAAAATTATCATTACTTAACTGATGGATCCCATGTTGGCTTAATTTCTATCTTATTTATTTATTTATTTATTTATTTATTATTTATATACTTAGTTTACTTGTATAGCGCCATCATATTCTATCTTCGTTACATTTAGAAGGTTTAGGGGTTAGGAATAGATTGTAGGAGTTAATGGGTTAAAATTAGGGATAAAGTTACCACAAGAAATAACTGCACTGTCAATAATGGTCCGTAGTATTCTCTACATGTGGAAAGGGACCAGGAATAGGAGAGCAGCAGGGGATCCAGAGAACCTGTAGGCATGGAGTGGGTGACCACAGGCTGAAGGAAGCTGAAAAAGATTACACTTTCCCCAGTAACATATATTGCAAAGTTTTGACGGAGCTATAAAATATGGAGTGTTCTGCCACTTATAAGATTGACATTCATTTACGTGTTGTGGCATTTAGCCTATATTCACTTCTCTGATGTGAAACGGAAACACCAAATCCATGAAAAATTAATATAAATGGTGCTTGACTATAATGTATTCCATCAGGTTACTCTCATGGTGTCCATTATTTCATCATACAAAATAAGACAGTCATTTGTACAGGATTTTGATCGACTTTTTTAATGGAATCTGTGACAGTAGTGGCTAATGGAGCTTCTGGCACAGATGTAAATATAGCCTTGGTCTGTTTGCCATAGCAAAAACTGTTATATAACCACAACATGGAAAAAGAGCCTCATCTATGGGAGGGAAAAAAACTACTGAAGACATTGTGAATAGTTTATATTGAGTATTTGTTTTAAACAGGAAGCAGTTATTGAAGAAGGAACCTTTGCCTACGACAACTGGATTGTGCCTGGAAGTTCGGTCTATAGGCAGTTTTGGATGTTTCATGTTTTAAATCCAGAAGATGTCATTAATGGGGGAAAGCCTAAATTAGAGCAAAAAGGACCATACACATATTTGTAAGTACACATGTACACATATGAATTGTCCACTTTTGTTGTCCTAAAAGGTCACATATGAGACAGACAGAAGACATATTGTTTTCTTGAAGAAACTGTTCTCAGTAATGCACCTAGAAAATGCTTCTCAGGAAACCTGCAATGTAGTACCATTTGATAAAAAAATACAATTTCTGTCTTTTTTATGCCTCTTCATTTGAAATACAAAATTTTTTCCACCTTGAAGTTACATCTGTTCTCTTACAATTCAGAATCAGGACATGTGATTTATAGTTGATAAGTAAAAACAATTCTAGAATTAATAATGTCAAGAATAACTTGGACTTATGGGACATTACACACTTTTGATGCTGATTTTACTGTCCCCACATTTGGAAAATGCCTAGAATGAGTAATAAAAGAACCAAGTTTACTAATCATGGTCAAGTGCATTCAGATAGTATCACTACCTGCCATAGAGCTTTACAATTGAGGCTGGGACTACAGGGCAATTTTCGCCATGGCTTCAGACATGTGACCAAAGATTGGCCTGCCACCCTGCAATAGCTGTACTAATGCAAGTTAAAGCATAACTAAACTTTTGGACAACTTTTTCATTTTCTAGTATACTTTATTAACAAATTTTGGATCCTTTTTGTGAAATCCTGCATTTTTTCACTCTCTCCCTTGTATTGAGAGCTATTTCTGCCTCTCACTGACTGTTACTGTTAGAGATGAGCAAATCGAAGCTGACGAAGTGGCATTCGATCTGAATTTCAGGAAATCTTTGATTCACATAGAATCCGGATTTCCTCACGCTTTGTGGTATCGTATAGCATTTTAAACTAAGGACACATGAGAAAAGCCTTTAGAAAGGCTATTCTACTTCTACCTTTGCCGTTTCATCATGCCCCCTGCAGTGTCCTGGTCCTCCTCACTCGTGTAGTAAAATAATCAAAATGGCCACCAGACATGTGCAGAGCCGCACGGAATAGAATCAAGATGGTCGCCGGACATGCGCGAGAGCCACACGGAATAGAATCAAGATGGCCGACGAGCAAACTTGCTTTTGATGTCATATGAAAGAAGAAATTCTTTCACTAAGGCTGAAGTGCTAACTAAATCATTTCTGGTTGAAAACACATACAAGATTAGGATATTTATATGCAGCAGTATAAATATATGATATAAAAATCCCAATCCCGACTATGTTTTCAACCAGTGATATCACTGGAAATAATTTAGATAGCACTGCAGTGTCACATCAACGAAAAGAAGCTTCTCTTTCATATGACACCAAAAGCAAGTTTCTATGTTTTATAATGTTCGAGATGTAACTGTTTGAAGTGACCCTCTCCTACTCTCATTTTCTCTACCTGTACACCCCTACACAGTAACATTCAGTGAAAGGCAGAGAACAGCTTTCAATACTGAAGCAAGGAAAAGAGTGAAAAATGCAGGATTTAACAGAAATGATCCAAAATTTGAGAATAAAGTATATTACAAAATTTATTAACAACACAAATACTGCCAGAAATCAAAAGTTGTCCAAAAGTTTAGGTAAACTTTAAGTTACATTAAGGCAACTAAACTAATATCACCTGACTGAAAGAGGGACACTTTGGCTTTGCCCATTCCCATCAATGTCTCTGTGCTTCAAAACTGTATAATGTCGCTATAGTGGCCCCCACATTATAATGTCCCCCTCCAGTTTCCCCCACAGTATAATGTCCTTCTCCATTTACCCCCACAATTTAATATCCCTCTTCTTGACATTTTTCTCTACACTGCTTAGCCTTTTCTTCTTATTGAAGTCATAGCCATCAGAAGTGATCATTTTGCACCTCGGACTCATTCAATGAATGGCTCTGAAGTGCTGTACAAGGCACATTTGTACACTATGTATGGTGCTGTGTTTGGTATGCCGAAAACAGGCAACAGCGATTGCCTGTGTGCTGTGGTATCTTCAATTAACTTACCAGTAGTGGTCCCCCAAAAAAACTACGCAGAGTGGAGAACAGATGAGACCCTACACTCCAATATTCTGTTGTCAAAATGAAGCAAATATTGTTTCACGACTGTCTGGACTTTTTTGCATTTTTATGCCAGTAAAAATCAGCATCACAATTACACAGGGCAATTGTTCTCAATAACTTCCATGGTTTTATTAACTCCATCAGGTAATTTCTGATATTTCTTTGTGCTATTTCTAATTACTATATTTTGGACATTTTTTTCTTCAAAGGGTCCGTCATTTACCAAAGTCTAACGTGTCACAGAACAGTAACTACACAGTGACTTTTTATCAGCCAAATGAGGCCATATTTCAGAGACATTTGTCTATTGGATCTGATGATGATAACTATACAATTCTGAATCTTGGCGTTGCAGTAAGTAAGACCATCAAAGACAACTTACCCTCTGACTTTGGTGACGTCTTGGCACTCACCATCAGTTTCAGTGCTTCAGAGGCCTTTATTCAAACCATGTCCTACAAAAAAGAGCAATACTTCATGAGAAAAATCGAGATGACATTCAAAGAGCTGTGGTTCAACCTTGCAGACTGAAGTCTACAAGAATGCCTAGAAATAGATAAATAATAAAATCCAATAAAATACAGATAGAAGACTATAAAAATCAGTTACTATAATGATAACAGATGAAAAACAATGAGATATAAATTCATATTTAAGCTTCACTTACAGTTGTGCTAAAAAGTTTACATACCCCGGCAGATTTTTTGTTTTTTTGTCCTTTTTCAGAGAATATTAATGATAACACTAAAACTTTTTCTCCACTCATGGTTAGTGGTTGCTTGAAGCCATTTATTGTCAAACTTCTGTGTTTTCTCATTTTAAATCATAATGACAACCAAAAACATCAAAATGACCCTGTTCAAAAGTTCACATACCCTGGTGATTTTGGCCTGATAACATGCCCAGAAGTTGACACAAAGGGGTTTGAATGGCTAGTAAAGGTAACATCCTCACCTGTGACCTGTTTGCTTGTAATCAGTGTGTGCATAGAAGCTGAGTGAGTTTCTGGGATCCAGGCAGACTGTTGAATCTTTCCTCCAGCCACTAACGTTTCTGGATTGTGTCATGGGGAAAGCAAAAGAATTGTCCACGGATCTACGGGAAAAGGTAGTTGAACTGTATAAAACAGGTAAGGGATACAAAAAGATATACAAGTAATTTATAATGCCAGTCAGCAGTGTTCAAACTGTGATTAACAAATGGAAACTCAGGGGCTCTGTAAAAACCAAACCACGGTCAGGTAGACCAACCAAAATTTCGGCCGCAACTACCCGGAAAATTGTTTGGGATGCAAAGAAAAACCCACACATAACATCAGCTGAAATACAGGACTCTCTGAAATCTATCGGTGTGGCTGTTTCAAGATGCACAATAAGGAGGAACTTGAAGAAAAATGGGCTGCATGGTCAAGTTGCCAGAAGAAAGCCATTACTGCGCAAATTCCACAAAGAATCTCGCCTTCAATATGCCAAACAGCACAGAGACAAGCCTCAAAACTTCTGGAACAAGGTAATTTGGAGTGATGAGATAAAAATCGAACTTACTGGCCACAACCATAAACGTTACATTTGGAGAGGTGTCAACAAGGCCTATGATGAAAGGAACAGCATTCCTACTATAAAGCACGGAGGTGGATCACTGATGATGTGGGGATGTGTGAGCTTCAAAGGCACAGGAAACTTGGTCAAAGTTGAAGGAAAGATGAATGCAGCATGTTATCAGCAAATACTGGAGGAAATTTGTACTCATCAGCCAGGAAGCTGCGCATGGGATGTACTTGGACGTTCCAACATGACAATGATCCAAAACACAAGGCCAAGGCGATCTGTCATTGGCTACAGCAGAAGAAAGTGAAGGTTTTGGTGTGGCCATCTCAGTCTTCTGACCTCAATATCATTGAGCCACTCATCAAAAAAAAAATAAAGAGCCTCATCAACAACTACCACAAAACACTTCAAGCTGTCATTGATGTTAGAGGGGGAAATACACAGTATTAAGAACTGGGATATGTGAACTTTTGAACAGGGTCATTTTGATGTTTTTGGTTGTCATTATGATTTAAAAAGAGAAAACACAGAAGTTTGACAATAAATGGCTTCAATCAATCACTAACCATAAGCGGAGAAAAAGTTTTTGTGTTATCATATTCATATGTGTTCATATTCTCTGAAAAAAGGCCAAAAAATCTGCTGGGGTATGTAAACTTTTTAGCACAACTGTATATACTGGAAATACAATTGTTATACAATCTCAAAGTTGCTTATCTCATAACCCTGGCAGGACGTGTAGCCAGGCAATATATGATAGACATTACTGTATAGTTTAATATTAATTATTCTGTAATTATATTACTAAAAGTGTTACAGCTCCAAATCCCCTGCTCAACAAAGATTCCAGCAACCTCTGGCCATGACTAGAGGCAGCTTTCAGAACAAGATTCTTATGAGTATCTTGAAGTCATGTTCTGTGAGCCATAGGAAGCTTCATTATTATTAATGTATTCATTTTTTATTCATAAAACCTTTCCTTGGGGTCTGCGTTATCGAAGACATAGATCTCCTTCCTGTATAATCAGTAAAGAAGAATGTATATGCGTTATAGCAACTGAAATGAATGAGATTCAATTAATAGATTTTATACAATCTCCCAAAAGTGATGAAGCACAGTCCCCTCCTCAGAGATCAGGAAGTTGCCTTAGTGACCCCCACACAGTTTAATGCCCCCCACACAGTATAATAACCCCTTAGTGACGCCCGCATAGTATAATGCTCCCTTAGTGACCTTCACATAGTGTAATGCCTCCTTGAAACCCCCACAAAAGCCATGCCATAAAAGAAAAATGTAATATTTACCAAACTTCATTCTGAGCTGTCTGCATCTCTTCTCTGACTTGTCCTCTCTCCAGCTTATTGCAGCAGGCTTGATGATGCCATTGCATGGCTCCTGCCTGTGTCAAGCCACAGACATCTCTGGCCGCAGGTTAAATGGTGGATTTTTAAGAACAGGTTCTGTGAGTGGAGCTGTGGGGAGGGGTGCACCAACTATGCCACACAAATTTTGAAGAGAGAACAAGCAGCATGCAGTGAAATTGTTCAGGCCACGTCTCCTTTAACAAAAAGCCACATCCCATTTTGAAGCCCCCCACAGTGTCTCCTGTCACCCAGTGTATTCCCTGCCCCACCACATTACTATTCCCCCTAACATAATGTTCCCTTGTAACAAAGGGGTTATCCACCTTTCTAATATTGATGGGCGAGAGCTGTCCCATAGACTTCTATGGGACACTACTGCAGTACTAAAGCCTCTGCTACACATTGTACAAGTGTTTTAACATCACCAGTAGTCACAATGCCTCAGAACAGCTGATTTTTATTGGCCCTTCCTAACAGACCCACCCAGATGTAATATTGATGGTCTGTCCTATAAGGATATGCCATCAATATTGGAAAAGGTTGATAACCCCTTTAATATTAACCCCCATCTGTTTCCCCACACAGTGGTGAGTGTTAGTTCATTACTCACTGCTCCCTAGTCCTGATCTCATTGCTCCAGTTATATTGCTGTGACGTGTCATGTGCGCCTGATGCATGAAAGGCTGGGGAAGAAATAAGTTGGTATTGAACTGACACTTACTTCTCACTCTCTACAGCTTGTAGGTCACAGGCCTAAGACAGCTTGCAGCCAACAAGTTAGATAGTGGTAGGACAGGAATCCTATGGCTTCCAACTGTACCAGGCAATAACACTTTTACCATAAGTCAAACAGTGCACTTGCATCAGGCCATATGGCAGCATGGGCTCCCCCTCAGTGGGTCAGTGGAGCTGTGTCCCGATTACAGCACTAGTTGCATACTCAGGATGCTGATAGAGATGAATACAATGGTGAAGCATGCTCCATGTTCCACCATTCAGGCCTCAACTAGTGCTGTCTGAGGCAAGGAGACACAATGCCAGGAGCCGCAGACAGCCCTAGAGTAAGAGCCTGCAAACAGCCAATTAGAAAGGGGTTAGGTAAGTATGGTTATTTTTTTTTTTGTTGTTTAATGTATTATATTGTATGTTGGGGAACATCTTAATGTCTGATGGGCCACTGAGGAGGCTTCTTAATGTGTGATGGGCAATTGGGGGGTATTTAATGTGTGATGAGCCACTGAGGGAACGTTCTATTATTTGGGGCACAATGAAAATGCGAAGGGTAAAAGGGAACATGGATGGGGTAAGGGGCATAGTTTATGCATGATGCCACACTAAACTGTCTTTGGGTCCTCTGAAAGTTGGGAGCTATGTCTAAGTGCTGGTAATAGGGGGCCCCACTTATGAAACCTTGGGCCCACCAATCTGTTAAAATGGTCCTGCTACCAGGGTCAGAACGAGGTCACACATCTTCTCCCCTGTTCTGCAATTTGCGATTATTTTTTACAACTGGGTCAGCAGAACTGGGGAGAACTCACTGCATTCCACCCCTGGCTATTTTGTGTGAAATCCATGCAAACAATGAACATGCTGTTGGTATTTAAATCTGCAGAACATTTCTTATTCTGCACCAGTTGATTACCACTGCATGGGAATGGGGTATAAGATGCCTTATTTTCTTACATTGGGGAAGCACTGTGTGTCAGTGTTTAGAACTGTCATCTTGAAATCTTGGTTTCTAATCTAAATAAGAGCAACATCTCTTTGTATGTTACTCCCATGTTTGCATGGATTACCCCCCCCCCCACACACACACACACACACACACACAGATCTAAAACTTTGCAAAAAACTATTTTTCTTAAAGTTGCCATATTCTGACACCTGGAACTTTTTTATATTTAAATATTTTATATTTTTTTATTTCTGTGTATGGGGATGCATAGGGCATTTTTTTTTTAGCATAGTCAGGTGTGCTTCTTAGTTATACCATTTCAGGGAATGGCTATTGCTTTGATCACCTTTTATTCAAATTTTTATCAGAGGCGAAACAGCGAAAAAAGTGGCGGTTCGGCACTTTTCATTTTTTTTTTCCGGCGTTTACCATACTGGAAAAATATATTCTAGACTGGGCATCTTCTGAAACTCCCACTGAGCCTGAGAATTGGGTCTTTTCGCCCCCACTGGGAATTCAGCCTGACCGCAGTCAGTCTGAATATAGGCTTGTTGGATGGATGAACACACACTACCATTCTCTTTAATAGGAGAGCCGCAGATGGCCTATATTCAACCTGGCTGCAGTCAGGCTAAATTCCAAGTGGGGGGGAAAAAAATCCCAATTCTCAAGCCCAGTGGAGGTCTCAGCAGACACCCAAAACACCAACCCCCGCGCTAAACCCCCCCAACATCAGAATACCCCCCCCCCCCCGTGACCTCCCCATTGTCAATCAGATATTTATCCTCTGTCCTATGGATAAGGGATAAATACTTTGAAAACCAATTTTTCATCAATCATTTCATTAATATAAAACACTTACTTCAGCTACTTCAGAGATGAGATGAGCCAGGGGGGCACAGGTAGAATCCGGATCCAGGGAGAAGTATGCCAGCAGTAGCACTAAAATCCTTCCTGAGAGCAGGGAGAAGGAGACAGCGCAGGAGCAACACTGCGTATCCTAGGAGTGGTTTGGTCACATCAGGTCAATATACCATAGAGTGACGTGACCTGATGTGATGCACGCAGCCCAGCAAGGGCAGGGGTGGAGGGAGAGAGCAGCACAATCATCAAGGAGCTGGCCAAGTGAACGTCTGAGGGTGGACCGCTGGAGCAGCGCTGCTGCCAATAGGTGAGTGCTGATGCAGCGCTGTCTCCACACAGCCGCCCCGAGCTACCTCTCTCCTCCCCTGCCTACATCTCTAAGCCAGCCCAGGACACTGCTGGATGGGTAACCAGTTTCAGCACAGTAAAGTACTTCAGGGAGGATGGCATATAGATGTAGTTTTCCATCCTCCAAGTAGTCCAATGTTTGTATAGATCTAAATGAGTGTACACACAAGGGGTTTTTGAGAAAAAAATGAAATGCACATTTTATGACCGGGCACATTGGACAGATATGATTTATAGACTGCTCATAAAGTAATAGACAGTAACGACTGTGACCAATCAAAATACTCACATTGATAGTGAAATAACATACTAACACAAAGAATGTATTTTAGGCTGCCCCTGGTATGGTTCCAGAACTCTTTCTAGGAACGGTGAATGCAGCAATTAAACGATCAAATTCATCATTGTTTCAAACAAGAAGTGTCAAAGAGGTCCTATGGGGCTACACAGATCCCTTTTTGGAAGAACTACCAGATATTATTATGAAAGATAAAACAACTGGAGTATTCTATCCGGTATGTAGCAGCTAATAATATAAGCTGAGGTTGTAAACTGTGACCAAAAATCTCTGTCTAATACAAAATACAAGGTTAGTCAGCAGCTTATAACAAAGTTAGGGTATGTGCTAAGCTGCATTGACTACAGTGTGTAAACAAACCAATAAAAAGATGCTGGACATGCTGATAAATTTCCATAATGGATTCCTGAAAGCCGCTGCCACAAAATCTGCCTTAAACTAGTTAGTCTTTGTGCAGCAACAGGTACAGATGAATACCCCGGTGGCCCCCTGAGCCCTTCCCCTTCTTGAGCAATGTAACAGTGCAAATTAAGGCCAAACAGTACCTTCCTTCCCTGAACCAATCCTTTTTAACGTCACTGTGGGGGTCATCATGTTACACTTTGCTGCCGGAGGTCTGCTGTGTGTCTGTTTTCACAAAGCTAAGACAATGGCCTTTGTACAAGACAAGAGGCAGTCAGCAGGCTACTGACAGGACCCTAGGAAACAAACAGCCCAAGATAAGGACTAAGCTACAACCTAAAAATCATGAGTGCTTCTCCACTTGCAGTAATTTGTGAAAGTGTTAAAAGTTAATGTTTGCATGTAACTGTACATTGGGCCCCCAGAATTAACTTTACTGGTTGGCTCTATGCATCCCAGTCTGATGTTGATCTACATACTACAAAAACACCTGTGCAGAAAAATGGACACGTTGCAAATTTTATATCCTCAGCATACTCCTTGTAAAAATGCTGCGGAAACATATTGCCTTTTATGAGGCAATAGAAAACAGGTGCCCCTTGGGTGCAAGATAGCTGTTTTGCATCTCAGTCGTGTGAATGTAGCCTTAGACAACCGAGGTGCAAAATGACCATGAAAAATGTCTATTTTTCATGGCCATCTTGCACCTGAGGGGCACCTGTTTTCATGGTTCCCCCAATAAAAATCAGCTTTGCAGGCCATGAAACAGAAACCTACAGGAGACAATGGATACACCACTGGAGGTCTTAGGGATTGGTAGTATAGTGCTTTATATTAAACAATTCAGATTTTCATGGATCCCGTTTTCATGGATCCCCGATACATTGCAGAGTATGGAGGGAGCCGTGAAAACAGCCAAAAATAGGATATAGTTTGACGGCCCATGATAATGGACAGTGAAAATAACGGTCATGCGAATAGCCCCAATTCAATTACATTGAATATAATGCTGCCGTGTAATGGTCGTTTTCACATGATGGTGAAAGATAGCCGTATGATGGCCGTTTTTGCAATGTCCCTCAGACAACCATTTTGAGAATACATTGATTTCAGTGTTCACATGTTCGTTTTCTGACAGACGGTTTTTATTGTATGTACATCTTCACTGACACATGGAACCAATAGAAATCAATTCATCAGTTTTTAACTGATGTAAAAAAATTTGATTAGATCTATCAAAAACATCACAATAGTCTGCATAACGCCTTAGGATAGGTCACAAATATCTGAAGTAAATGGGAGTTGAGCTGCAATAATGGTGTTTGCATGGAGCCAATTGTCACCACTGTGTTGCAGAGCATGTTACAGTGATAACCAGATAAAGACAACTTTGAAGTCTTATGCAACTGAGGCAGTTGGTGCACTGGAGATGGGTCCTGAGCCCTGGGAGCACTGCCCTTGCTGTTCAAATTGGATGGGTTATGTCATAGCAGTGGGAGGATCAACTCTCCCTACACGGTGTGGCACAGGCAGAAGATGGTAGGAATCTAAGTGACAAGATCATTGCTTCAGGGAGCTGAAGGCCCCCTCACAGTGCACAGTCTGACAGTCTCATTTGCAAAAATTGTTTTTCTCCTTATCTACAAATGTGACATGCATAACAAAGGTATGATGTTTATCACTATGATAGGCTCTTTAACATGGTGCAGGCAGCTGAATATGCTTGGGGGAGGTGATAGACTCCCTTTAATTGCTGTTGCTCTGATCCATAGAAAAGAATGGGTGAGTGTGCTATCTGTGAAATACACGGATAGCACGCTGACCACGGCCACGGTCGTCTGCAAGGGGCCTTACACCCATGCTCTTTAAGCTTCAATGAATCACTGTGCAGGTGCTGGGAGTACAGAAGCTGGGTAAATATAACTAAATATAAAGGTTATTATATTTTATTTTTCCAGGTAATGACAGGGTTAGGCTCGTTACACATGACTATGTATGGCCACCGGCCGTGATTGACTGGCACGGCCGATGTATGGGCGGCACACAGATGTCATCCATGTGCCGCCCATGCTTCTGCGGCCCCATTCATTCAAACCCAGATAGCACACTGACCTAGCCCACGGTTATGTGTAAGGGGCCTTAGGCGTAAGCTATTTGGGGCACTAAACCACCAGTCCATAAGACCTGTGGGTGGCTTAGGGTCCAAATAGATTTAACAGTTTCTTATTTAATGTTCTTATTGAATGACTTTTCAAGAAAAGATCTTGTAAACACAGATAAATTGATACAAAAAGAATGTTGGTAATTTCTATAACTTTTCATAACACAAAGAATAACCTTTATTTACTTAAACCAGAAAATCCCTTTAACTAAAGTTTGTAACAAAATCATCTTTCCACTTTCTAAGATCATTATAAACTGGTCCATTTCTTTTAGCTACTAGGTCATCAAGTATTTATAGGTGTGGTGCCAGGTGTGGTGATTTATATAACACTAATGAAATTTAATTCTATCTTCATATACCCAGTACAATGGAACTAAAGATGGTCCTTATGTTGTATATAATGGAAAAGATGACATCAGTAAAGTTGCCTTAATTACCAAATACAAAGGAGAAAGGTATTTTTAACTGATGTTTTTTTTTACTTTCTTTGTTTACCTTTAATATATAATTAAATAATACCAGTATTAAACTATACACTGGGGCAGATTACTAATACTGTCTAGGTTTTAGACAGTGCAAACTTAGGCCAGTTGTACACCACCGTGTGCTTTTCTGTGGCGGTGAATTAAAAGCACAGGTGGAGCACAGGGGACACGCGGATGTCAGCCGTGTGCCGCCAGTGCACGTGCCGTGCTTCCACGGCCCCTTTCATTAAATGAATAGAAGCCACGGAAGCAAGGGCAGCAAAATAGGACAGGAATAGGACCTGTTTTATATTTTACGGCTCAGACTGTTGGCCTGCACACGTGTGTAATTCACGGTCATGTGTACGGACCCTTAGAAATGAATGGGTCATTTTGCCATCCGTGAAATACACGCATAGCACACTGACCACGGCCACGGTCGTCTGCAAGGGGCCTTAGACTGGACCATTTTAAACAGTCTTAAACAAATGTATCCCAAATTTATACTATGGGTGAAATTATACTAGGTGAAAATTCTGGCACAATGCTAGACTGTCTAGTCTATGTGTCACTGGAGGCTATGACTTGAGGCCACCTTTAAACTGGTATACTAGGAGACTCCCCAGTCTTCTGGTCTTTGCTGTGGGAAGTCCGCCAGGCCACTACCTCCTAAGCAGAAGTTCCACAGCCATAGGCAGCAGGAGGGACATGGCCAAACAGAAAACAGAGTAAGTGTCAGTTCACATCTGCACTTGTACTCCGTACGGGGATTCCGTTCCCCTCTCCGCATTTTTCGCCCTTTTCAGGCGGAAACCGAACAGAAACCACGCAGACCCCATTATAGGCTATGGGGTCCGCAGATTTCCTAAGGTAACTGCTTTTTTATGCGGATTAGGTTTCCATTTGGGAGTCCCCAAGCGGACCCCCCGATCGGAAACCCAAGCGCAGATGTGAACCTAGCCTAATATTTCAGAAAGCATAGGGGCAAAACAGAGATAAAAATAAACACAACAGGACAAGCATAAAACAAGGAAGACAAAGACTCTGGCATAAAATACAGTAACTGAGCAGCATGCATGCAAACTTATCAGTGACAGAACTCAGATGCCAAACAGGACCGACAGAGACTAATATAAAACAGAAAGGGAGAACTTCATCAAGAAAACTGGCATAGAGGGATAAAATTGTAGCAAGGACCTTTCTTGCGACAAACGTGCCACAAGCCCAATCTATGCCTCACTCATCACTTTGTGCAGATGTGGAAAGGACGGGGAGCAGGGTGGGGATCAAGCGGGCCAGGGCAACAAGCATGGCGGGCCAGGGCAGTGACACCTTGGCCTGACAGATTCATTATAACATAATAGATTTCCATTCTGGTGCAGGGACATCCGATTGATTTCTGAAGAGGCTACAGTCTCCTCAAAAATCTGTCAGTACCTCATAAATCTCTCAGTACATGGGCTACTTGGGCCCTTTTTAAGGGAGCCTACATGACTTGGTGCCAATTCTAATCTTAGTAGACTCCCTGGTCTTAACCCTTTACCCTCCATATGGGCAACATGGAGATCTGGTCTTTGTTGCAAGGACTCTGCCAGGCCGCTATCTCCTGAGGTGGTCCCGGTTTGGTAACCAGTGCCACTAGGTGTCCACTTCTTAGATTTTTTTAGTACTATCAAAGGCCTCTTATTGGTAACTAGTAGCATATAATAAGATGTACAGAATGACCATTTCCTGATGATTATTAGCATATATTGTATTATTATTGTACTAAGTATATGGTCTCTAGTTCCATGGTTTTCTTCAATATATCTATCTGTATTAAAGTGTTTCTCTTGTATAAAGACTTACAGCTATCCTAATGAGCAAACTTTGAACTTTTTTTCAGCACTCTCTCTTACTGGAAAGATGACTATTGTGATATGATAAATGGTACAGGTATGTGTATCATTTAAAGCTAAATTCTGACACTTGCATTCAGTGACAATATAACGTGACTTATAAAATAAATACAATAGGTCACGTAACATGATCGCAGTCAATTTCCTGTGTGATGCCCACTGTTGCTCCAAATTATGTTCTCCTGGCTGCATCTGTCAGTGATCATTTCCTATTTCTGTGACCAGCCTTTAGATTCCTAGAGAAATAATCATTGTGGTCTCAGACATAAATTCATATTGTAGAGACGAAAGAGTCGACAGCTATAAAAGATGGTGGCTAGTCTTCTAATAAGTTGAGAGGATGATTGCTTAAAGTTAAGCTGGCCATACACATTAGTCTAATGTATATGAGGACCTCCCAACTCTCCCCTGACACAAGGATCAGGTAGTGGGATTATACCTACTCAATCTTTTTGCTCTCGGGAAAACAAGCCACTTCCAGAAGAGTCTTCTCTTCAAGTTCAGTACACATGCACCAGTTGGCCAAGCTGAAAATTCATATGTATGGGGGAGGTGGGCTAGATAGCTGTTGGCCAAAGGTGCATTCAGCTGACCGCTATCTAATGCCTATAGCCCGCTTTACTCTTTCAACTTACATTTGACTTAGTATAGCTACTGGTAAAATCCAGAGATGTCCATTTTGACAGAAATTATTGTTTTATTTGGGTATGTAACATTTTGTTGAGTATCAAACCATCAATATCAAACCATTGAGATTATTATCATTATTAATAATAATGAATAATGTGAAAATTTCATGACAATTACTGTTCAATTTTTAAGCAATTGTATGTTAAGAAATCCATATTGTAATTCATATGAACGGTAGCTAAAAAATGGAAAAAAAAACACCAAGTTACTTAATTGTAAGTAAAACAATATTGACATATGAAAAGAGCAGTTTTCATAGCATTCCAATCAATGCTATCAAGTCAATTTTCTATGTATTTAAAGCGTTAATAATTTGTATATGTTTGTGCAACAGATGCAGCTTCATTTCCTCCATATGTGGACAAAAATGTTCCTCTATATTTCTTTTCATCAGAGATCTGCAGGTAATAAATCTGCTGCATTTTAATATTTTTAGCATTATAGCAAGCCATGTATTTTCCCAGTTATGTCTGTTGCTGTTGAAATGTGGTATTACTTTGTATTATAATATAGCAATTTTACATTGTACTGGGTCCATTGAAACTGGTGTAATTTCTGAATAACTTTCTTATACTGCACTATACTAAATAACTGTGTAGTGTGATCTGCATTATCTTGTAGGATTCAAGAGCATGTTTTCATTTTTAGCTGTATGTATAGTTCAGGCTTATAGCGCATGTAATATAAGCATGGAAAAGAGTAATAGATTTATAGATTAACTATGTTATATTTATATATTTCTGATTAATAATGTTTTGTATGTTTAACAGATCTATATATGGGAAATATGAAAAAGAATATAAATTGAAAGGAATTAAGCTGTATCGATTTGTACTGCCAAAATATGCTCTTGCCTCTCCATATGAAAATCCAGACAACTTTTGTTATTGCACAGATGAGGTTATTTCCAGAAACTGTACTGGTGCTGGTATACTGGATCTTCGAGCTTGCCAGGGTGGTAAGTATGGTGCTAAAATGTACTGTGAGCTGTCAAAGCAACTTACAAAATACTAAGTAAATGTCATATTTGTTGTGCTTGACTTGCATGATCAGCAAAATAAAGACTATCATTTAGGGCAATCTGTATTCTCTCTGTAAACCTCCATTCACACAAACGTCATTCAGTTGTTTGACAGCCATTTTTTTAACAGCCATCACACAGCTGCATTAAAATCAATGGAAATCAATGAATCCATTCACTTGACTGTTTTTTTGATGGTCCATGTTAACAAACCGTCAAAAAATAGGACATGTCCTATTTTTATCCATTTTCACAGATCCCTCAATAGACACAAATCTATGAGGGATCCCTCAAAACGGTGCCCCTCAGATGCAACACAGTCAGGAAAAATGTCAATTTTTCAATGCTGTTTTATCCATCTAAAGAGAATCATTCAATTAACATTGTAGTAAAGGGTTTTTTGGCACTAAAATACCAATGACCTATCTTTAATATTGGTCATCAATATTAGATTAGTGGGGGTTCAACACTCTCCACCCCTGCAGATAAGCTGATGGAAGTGGCCATGCAGCAAGTGCTGCTTCATATTTACAGGCCTGTGACGCCACATTTCATCTGTCACATGACATTCAAGTGAATAAGACTGAAATTCAAAACCAAACACAGCTGCTATATATTGCATGGGACTGTGCTTGGTAAGCCCTGGAGAGGCCGCAGCACTTGTCCAAGCTCTGTTTTCTTTTAAAACACTGGTTTGTTGGGGAATTGGATGTTGGGTGCTAGACCCCTACCAATTAGATATTGATAACCTATCATGGAATAGGTGAAAGTTAAAATCTTGACTTTATTTCTTCATGCTAAAAATGAAACACACTGATGCATTTCAAGGTTACTCACTTATCCCAAGGATAGGTCATTAATATCACGGACCCAATAATTCCCTTTAAAAAAGATAAGTTTTCTATTCTAAAATACAAAATTTTACTAGATTCTTTGCGGCTTTCCCATCCTTCTGCATTGGTCATCAGCTCAGCCATACTTTGCTATCTGTATACATTCTTACCAGCAAATACATCACAATGGCTTGTGGTGATTGTCCACTACTGTAACATGGTATCATGTGGACATATACACTGATGTTTGCGAAGGATGAGAGGAAAGTTTCATATGCAATCACTATCTTTTACTTTATTGCAGGAAAGCCCATATTCCTTTCATTGCCTCATTTCCTGCATGCAAGTGAATTCATTCTGGAATCCCTTGATGGTCTGAACCCTAATATAGAAGAGCATCAGACTTTTGTAGATGTGGAACCAGTAAGTTGAATTGCTAAATATTGTGTGGTTCATTTGCATGGCACATTCTCATGTTGAACATAATTATTCTCTAATGTATAATATTAGATGCTAGTAATGTTGAATTAAAGGGGTTATCCGATTTCTAACATTGATGGCCTATCCTTGGCGGCAAGTGTGTCTATTTCAGCGCTGTCCCATTGAAATTTATGGGGCAGTTCCTACACTCACCGCTACAGTTTGTATGGCGAGTGGACTGCGCTGTCTCGGTACTGGTGATCTGCAGGGGTCCCCAGTATCAGACCCCCGCAGGTCTAATATTGATGGCCTATCCTAAGGATAGGGCTTCAATGTTACAAACCAGATAACTTTAAGTTACTAAAGGGGAAATGTAGCATTACATGGCAGCCAGTCAGAAAAAACAGTCCACTAGTATGGGAACTGCTGCTCATCAGCAGCTCTGTGCTCTGGTTCATGTAAGGGAACCCCATCTAGGACATGCAGATAGGGGTTATATTGATGCGACAAGTATATCATAAATACTGTATATGCTATGCACCCAGATTTACAATGGTGATTTTACAATACAGTTAAAGAAGCTATAACTACTTCCATATACGGTATTTGCCTATTGCTTAGTGGAAACATTGTCTTCCTTTATTTCAGACTACAGGCTTTACTATGCATTTCGCGAAGAGATTGCAGGTCAATGTTTACTTTAGCCCCACAAGTAAAATAGAGTGAGTACTACAATCTGCTTTTCTGCAGCAGAATTTATTTTTTCTACAACTTTTGTTTCATATATTTATAATTTACAAACTGTACAAGTAATTTAACAGTTTCAAAGCCATGACCTTCAGATACCAGAATGTCCACAGTAAAATACACTTTTTTGGAATAACTGACAAATCTAGAGATATAATGTGTTACAAAAAACAGTGAGGAAAATTTAATATACCCTTTACGTCTGTTTCCTTGTGTAGAAGTTAATAGTTGTGGCGCATAATTAGCACAACTTCTTTCTGTTTCCCACCTTCCACTTTTCACAAAAGTGGGCGAAGACAAAGGTGGTCTGTGGCGGTAGCAACTTGGTCCAACAAATTTACTAGAAATTATTCCAGAAAATTGGTGTAAGTTATATAGGAAGTCTATGCCAGTTCCTGATTGGCGTAGATTTCCATTCTGGCGCACGGAAAGTGTACAGAGTTTTCTGTTTCTATTATACCTATAAGGAATACACCAGTGTTTCCGTAGGTATAATTGACATGTTGTGATTTACAAAAATGCAAGCATTTTTGAAATTGCAGCATTTCCGCTGCTGATTTTTTTTCTGCATTGTGTGGATTAGCCAGAATCCCTTCCATTTTGCATGGCCAAATCATGACGTTATGCTACGTGGGGCCCCAGACTTAAATGGTCTTCATTTACTATATTGAATGTTTTATTATTTTAGGTAAGACATAATATTATATATACATTTAATGTCAGATGGAATAATTTCCATTATTTATTACCTTTTTCACATTTCAGTATTCTGTCAAAACTTCAGTCAGAATTTTTGTTTCCTGTGGTCTGGTTAAATGAGGTGAGCATATGAATATTTTTGACTAGGAAAAAACATGCATACTGCAGTCATTTTTATATAAACAATATTTATCCTTGAATTAGAAACAAAAAAATCGTAAAAATTCAATTCAGCCATTGTTTTGTAGTTACACACGTCGACAAAATTGTTGGCACCCCTCATTTAATGAAAGAAAAACCCACAATGTTCACAGAAATAACTTGAATCTGACAAAAGTAATAATATATAAACTACATGTTGACATGACAAGCCACAAAGCTTCTGGGAGAATGTCCTATGGACAGATGAGACAAAAATCGAAATTTTTGGCAAGGCACATCAGCTAAAATGAAGCATATCTTGAAAAGAACACTGTCCCTACTGTTAAACATGGAGGAGGCTCTGTTATGTTCTGGGGCTGCTTTGCTGCATCTGGCACAGGGTGTCTTGAACCTGTGCAGGGTACAATGAAATCTCAAGACTATCAAGGGATTCTATAGAGAAATGTGCTGCCCAGTGTCAGAAAGCTTGGTCTCAGTCGCAGGTCATGGGTCTTGCAACAGGATAATGACCCAAAACACACAGCTAAAAACACCCAAGAATGGCTAAGAGGAAAACATTGGACTATTCTGAAGGGGCCTTCTATGAGCCCTGACCTAAATCCTATTGAGCATCTTTGGAAGGAGCTGAAACATGCCTTCTGGTAAAGGCACACTTCAAACCTGAGACAACTGGAGCAGTTTGCTCATGAGGAGTGGACCAAAATACCTGTTGAGAGGTGCAGAAGTCTCATTGACAGTTACAGGAATCGTTTGATTGCAGAGATTGCCTCAAAAGGTTGTGCAACAAAATATTAAGTTAAGGGTATCATCATTTTTGTCCATGAGTTTTCTTTTTTAAAAAATTCTGTTGAAGCATGGTTGAAAAGCAATGTCTGACTTTCATTAGTTCATTTTCATAGAATTTTTATATATTATTACTTTTGTCAGATTCAAGTTATTTCTGTGACCATTGTGGGTTTTTCATTAATTAAACAAGGGGTACCAACAATTTTATCCACGTGTGTATATACTGTATGTTTCTTGAAAAATTGGAGAAAAATTATATGGTTACAAACTACAGCTCTCCTAGGGGTTGTTCACTGTACCCATTGCCTATTTATGCATCAATATAGTGGAGAATCATTTCCTTTACTGCTTTCTAGTGACAAGCCCTATGGGGGCAGTATTGTTGTCCATATTGGTTGTAAACAGAAATGACTATGTCTAAGAAGCAAGTGGATAGAATTTTATTGCACAATGTTTTCAAAGAATGTGCATATAGTTATCATTTCTGGGTGTCTGACTTCTAGCATAGGGGACACAAATGCATAGGGGACACTTGAGCATTTCTTCTGCACAGCAGCACTTCTGGTCACCTGCTGTGTAGAGAACAGTGCTCTTCCAGGAAATGGGGCTGATATTTAGTTTCTGGCAAAGCAGGTACTAGGATTCCTGCTGTACAGATTAAATCAATCAAGGAATGGTTGACTTTCCCGCAGTTAGATCCCCAACAATCTGTAAGTGATGTCATTTTCTTTTTTACAAACCATCACTTTCTTCCATGACACACTGTGTTAATTCTTACATTCATTTTTAATGGATGGGGGAAGGTTCTCTGTTTTTACTTTTCTTAATTGTAAAGGGAATATGTTATGTATTTGTAGTTTTATTAATTTGATTGAAGCATACAATTAATTTATCATTGTCTTTGTGCCAAAAATTGGTGTTGCAGTATTTGATGCACTGCTGACTTTACTCCAAAAAGTTTGCTTTGTTGGATTTTTGTTGCCCTGCGTGATATTTTTCTGAAAAGTGGCAGTGTTTAGTATGAGTCTAAGTGAGAGGATGTGGCTTCTGAACGGCCATCAGTTTCATTATAATTTACGCCAGAAACTGGTGTAACTTGTAGCTTAAATATATGCCAGTTCCCAACTTGAGTTTCCTGTCCATGGAGGGCCAACAATGCACCTCATTTATTAAGAGGCTTAAAGGGGTTGTCCAGGCAAAAATGGACAACCCTTTTAATGTTTAAATAAGCTGGGGGCAGTGAAAAAAAAATGCATACTCACCTGTCCCCATTGCTCTGGTGTCCTCCCACACCTCCAGTTTCATCTGCTCCGGCGAGTCTCTTCCAGCGTTCTGCTGAAGCCGCTGATTGGCCTCATCAGACTAATCAACGAAGGGCCTGAATGTCACTACCTGTGACATCATGGGTCCTCTTCCTGAGGCCTGCTGAGGCCGATGATTGGCCTCGGTGGTCACATGACCGCCAAGGCCAATCAGCGGCTTCAGCACAACGCCAGAAGAGAACCGCCAGAGCAGATGAATCGGGAGGCATGGGAGGACACTGGAGCAATGGGGATAGGTGAGTATGCATTTTTTTAATTTTTCACTGTCCCCAGCTTATATAAACTTTAAAAGGGTTGTCCATTTTTGCCTGGACAACCCCTTTAAGTCTGTTAAAAAATTAGGTGCATCTCCAATGTGGGAACTTCCTGGAATAGGAAATGTCCATCTTAATAAATTCCCCAAAAGTGGTTTTTAAATGTTGTAGATATTTATTTTTATTTTTTATTTATAAAACCTTTCCTGGGGGTAGCCATATTGGAGACTCACACTTCCTTCCAGCTGAAATTAATGGAAGACACCAGGGGTGTGTGTACAGAGCCTTATCTGTGTGTATAGTTGCTATCCTACCTTATCTGGACCTCATGAGAGCTGTCATTAACTCGCTCATGCCCTAATAATAATGAGATGATTCTCTTCATCATGTGCCTGTATATACAACAAAGGTGACAAATAAATTGTGACTAGTGACCAGTGTAAAATCTGCAATATTTTAAGATTATGTTTATGTACATAATATCATAATAAATAAAAAAACTCATCATTTTATAAAAAAAAAAAAAATCTTTGTAATAAAAACCAGTATACGTAAGATTATTTTCAAACTCCTTTTAAATTGTAATTTTTTTTACTTTGGGATGTCATTGTCCATTTGTTTTTTGTTTGTTAGAGCTGCCTGAATTTTAATATACAACTATACCTGCATCTTTGCGTTATTTTTTTTTTTTTTTCAGACTGCCCTGATCAGTGACGATTCAGCAAATTTATTTAAATCCAGTGTAACTACTCCAATGAATGCTCTAGAGATTGTTCAGATCTTTCTTCTTTGCCTTGGCATCATTATATTCCTTGCATGCTCCATAACACTTTGTGTCAGACACTCCAAAGGGAAGTGAGTACAATATTGTCTTAAGATATCAAGAAATTTGTCTGGATTATGATGATTATCATTCCATTTTTGATCTGAAACAATGTCAGTTTGTGCTGCTTAAATTTAATAGTAGATAAAGTATCTCAGATGCTAGGTTCACACTAGTGTTCAGCATACCGTTTTTTGGGTCTGCTTGGGGACCCGAAGAACAGAAACCTAATCCGCTTAAAAAGCAGTTACCCGCGAAAACCCACAGGCTATAATGGGGTCTGCTGAGTTTCTGCCCAAAAAATGCAGAGAGGAAAGTCCTGCAGGACCGAGACCGAGTGCTAGTGTAAACCTAGCTTGAGATTCACTAGACTATATTGTCATTTGCCCATAGTAGTTTCAGGCTTCAATCTGTCTTTTTTCCAAAAACATTAATTAGTGGGTAATAGGAAGTATTTACCCTATTAAGGTATCCATGAGAATTAAAACTGGCCATACACAATAGAAGTGTATCAGTGACTCTACCAACTTCAACGGCTTACCATCGTAGGCTGGGTTCACATCTGCGCCTGTCTGTGTTGGGGAACATATGATAGCTTGATTACTTGCATAATACTCTGCAATACTTCCGAATTGCAGGTACTGTAATTGTGCACTGACATCCAATCTATTAGACCTGTCCTTTGTCTGGGCCTAATAAGCTTCTGTATATGGCAGAGCCATGGCAACCCCCAGAACCCAGCAATCGTATTGTGGGGGATGAGGGGCTCCTCATTAATGCACTTCTTCACTCTGTCTAACCATTTTACATGACACAGTCACTATTGGTCACAGCATCTAAAGGGTTAAACTGCTGTAGATAGGAGTTATTCAACCCAGGCAGTTGCAGCAGGAGCTAGGACCTGCTGCTGATCAGGCAGATTCATAGGCTATGCCTGTGCGATCATCATGACTAATATAACCGTCACTGAGCATTAACTGCCTCTCATTTGTGACAAATATATTTGTCATGGAGCATTATGGGGTTACTAAGATTCTGCTGCTTCGTGTAGCAGTCAGTATGTACATTATGCCTGTTCCTCCTGTTTGCGTTTGCACAGGGCAAGGATTTGGGACAAATGCAGCTGCTGCACTATGTTTGCTTTATATAATTTTTTACTGTTACATTGCAGGTAAAAACATAATTTCCAGTTTTATACTTTTAGGTTCTAATACTAAATGCATTTTTTTCTGTTTTTTATTTTACAGAAAAATATAAATGAGTGCCATAAATGCTAAAATGACTAAATACTATAAAAATAAAATAAACTTCACAGAAGTTATACCGAAGAATACATGTTAATGAAAGAAATAAAAAGAATGTAAAATGCATAAAGCAAATACACTATTCCACTGTAATGTTTATATTGTACAAAAATGTTACAATAATGTATTTTCTTACAACAGTATTCATTATTCAATATGTATAAAATATGACAACATCTAATACATATATTAGTTCAATTAAATAAAAAAAATATTATGTTCCATTTAAAAAAAAGGACAAATATTTTTGGCTTTTATTGTGATATTGTTTTGTAGCTGCACCATAATTTTAGCTATGGTCAATGCACAATTATGGTTCCATATTATTTTTGAAGTGTTCTATTGTTTTATGCAATACTATGTCAACACTGATGACAAAATTTTATGTTTCACAATAAAATGTAATATGATGTACAGTTTACATGTTAATATATTTGAATGCTCTAGAGCAGATATTAAGCTAAATTCTGTGCCTACCATGTAAGAATAAAAAAAAATCTTAAATTTATGTTTATTTAACTTATGATTTTATTAATTTATCTACATGTCTTTTTACAAAATGTTTGTACTTTTTCAGTTTAACACATTTAAAAATTGATTCTATTGCTTTCTGTTTTTATCTGTTATATGACTGTGGCACAGGCTACATTGTCCTAGTTTAGTCCTTCTGGACTGACACAATTTCTCTTTAAGGCTAAGGCCCCACATAGTGAGCTGCAGCCAAAAAATGCTCCGGAAAAGACTGTGGCGGAAAAGCATCACATTATTTTCCCCAGCATTTTTCACAGAAAGTCCGTAAGGTTTTCCTTTGTAGACTTTCTGCCTCTATTATACCTATAAGGAAAACAACAGCATTTCTGTAGGTATAACTGACATGTTACGATTTTCAAAAACGCGAGCGTTGTGTGGATGGGATTAGCCAAAATCCCATCCACTTTGCATGTACTGTAAAACTCTGCATTTTTGCAATGTGTGGCCTCGGCCTAATATAGTTCAAAGCTAAAGCATTTTATTTTTCCATTTATAAAATTGTATCAGGGTTTGTTTTTTACAGGACAAGTTTTAGTTTTTAATGACTAAAGTTTAATGTACAAATAATTAATTGATTTCATTTTTGTGGGGAGGGAAATGGAAAAATTCTGCAATTCTACAGTTGCTTTTTGCATTATTTTAGGCCATTTACTGTGGCTTTAGATAGCTTGTTAACTTTATCCAGTACAGTTCAAGTAGTAACAAATTTATATAACTGAATAATGGTCCTTACTTCTAAAATCCACCTTTTATTTTTATGTATTAAAATAACACAATGACACTACTCAGTAGATAAACTTGCCTGCCCTGAACCTTGGGTTGTCTACGACCTTGTTTATCTGCCACCTGTCACTGACCGTCAACCTGTTCCTGACTATCCCTCTGCCTGTACCCTCTGGTGCCTCATACCAGAGTCCGTCTGGTCCCTGGTCTGCAGCCACCTATGTCAGGACCCCTCTAGTATTTCAGTTATAGATATAGAATAGAGATGCGAAAGGACTGCTGCATTTTAAGACTCTTTTGCCCGATTCCTTTTTGTAATCCCTTTTCAAACTCTTTTGTAAACACTTTTTTTTTTTTTGGCAAGACGTCCTTATACACATGTACACAAATTGTTTAACCTGTTTATCCAAACTGAGGAAGACTGCAAATTGAACAAAATCCATTCTAGAACAAATGGAATATTAATAACAAAAATAGAAAATAAATAAGCACAAACTTCCTTTAGTTTAGGGCATGCCTAAAGGTTCTGAAAACTGAATTTAAAAGGCCACATTTTACACATGAATAGGAAGAGCTAAGCGACATTTTTGAATATATAGGGTAATATTCACTCTGTGAAATATTATCAGGGCTATATACCTATAGCTACTAACAGGCATGGCCTTCTTTAAATCAAAAGTGACCATTAGAAAATTTTCAACCCCATAGCCTGACAAGTTGAGAAATCATTTTGAAGACTCTTGTAGAATACACAATGATTCCCGTGGTGCATACCCACAAGATGTATAACTATGACAGTAACAGAATGTTTGCTATAACGTTATAATCTGCCGTTGTTTTGTCAATGAGACTACTAGCAATTCCCAACCAGGGTGCTATGGAGACTCGCCATTATTGCTACAACAATCCAGTGGTAAGATAGCTGCTCATCTTGATGTGACTCTATCTGCATGCTCAGGATACAGATATAGTTGAATATAATGGAAAAGCAAGAAACCTTCTTGCTTCACCATTCAGGCTTCTACTAATGATGTCTGTGATGCGGTGTAGGCCTGCTGCACCAAGCCAGAGACAAGTAGAGGAGAACAGCAAAGAGGGCAGTGGGATTAAGGCTTGGTACATATTGCTTTCTTTGTATTTTGTATGGCACAGCTTCTGTGTAGAGCCACTGGGGAGCTTTATAAAGTGTGTAGATCCACTGAGGAACATTACTTTGTGTGTAGGGGCCGCTGGGAAGAATTACACTGTATGTATGGACCACTAGGGAGCATTATGCAGCATGTGAGGACCACTGAAGAGAATTATACTGTATGAGGCACAAAAAGCAGCATGATACTGGTGAATTTAGTGTGACTGATTGTTAAATGTGAATTTTGAAAGGTGCCGAGTTGGGATGGTTTTGTGAGAAGTTGGGAAGTATGGGATGGGGTAGCTTTGAAGATGCATTCACATGGGCAGTTGTGGTGCAGTAACAACAGCTTCAGAAAAAATTTATTTTTGATATGGCTATATTTCAACTATAAATTCAAAGACTGACAAATAACCCCTTCAAAATTGCATTGTTTTGTCTTTTGTTTACTAAGCACCTTGTACATATAAAATAGGAAAAGCACACAAGCATATTGGGGCATTAGATTTATACAGTGCTGATATGTTACTTATTAATACATCACAATGTAGACCTTACATTACATATTATCTTAATATACTGTGTGTACAGTACTGTAACTGTGCTTTTCACATCTTTTACTGGGTGGGTGTGCTGTATTGCCCCTATTTTTTTAATTCATAAATACCACATAGACTAGTTTGAAGTTGCATATTAGAGTTCATTTATTAATTCTAATAACAGTGTAGAATCCTAGTGTAGCATATACTATATTCCCCAATGTGTTGTATTTGCTGTTGTATAGACAGTTGTGGAACAGAGAAATAAGTAGTTACCATCTTGAACCCTTCCTGCATCAGTTTGTTATTGTATTTGATAACCAGTAAAAGTCATAAACAAGCCAATGTGAAATCTCCTGAATCATATCGACTCATAGAATACAGGTGACATGTCATTTTGGCTTCACAGTGAACACTGTTAAAATAAAACCAGTAGGAAAGTCATAAAAAACGCAGTTTTTCTCCAGTTCCACCCCATTCTGAATTTTTTTTCAACATCCCAGTACATCATATGAAATAATTAATAGTACCATTCTGAAGTACAATTTGTCCCACAAACATTAAGCCCTCTGAGAACGGAAAAATAAAAAAGTTAATAGTACGTCCTGAGTCGCATGACGATGTATGGAGAGCGCTCAGGAGCTGAGCGCTCTCCATACACCGCGGGTGCCAGCTGTATAATACAGCCAGGACCCGCAGCTAACAGCAGCAATCGGTGCCTGCACCGATCGCGGCTGTTAACCCTTTAGATGCCGCGGTCAAATGCGACCGCGGCATCTAAATGCAGAGCCGACAAGGGCGCCGCCATTTTTACCTCATCGCCGCCCTCCGGAACGTAATCGGAGGGCGGCGCTGTTGCCATGACAGCCGGGAGCCTATGAGGCTCCCAGGCCTGTCATTTCAGTATAGCTATTACACGATGCCAGAGGCATCGTCTAATAGCAGTGAAGGCATTTTGCTATTCACTGCGATACAGTAGTATCGCAGTGAATAGTATGAGCGATCAGACTCCCTAGGTTTCAAGATCCCTAGGGAGTCTGATCATACAAGTAAAAGTATAAAAAAAAAGTTTTTAAAAGTATGTAAAAATTAAAAAAAACACAAAAGTTCAAATCACCCCCTTTCCCTAGATCAGATATAAAAGTAAATAAACAAAAGTAAACATAAACACATTAGGTATCCCCACACTCCAAAATGCCCGAACTATTAAAATATTAAAATATTTATCCCATACGGTGAACAGCGTAGCGGGGAAAATCAAAATGGCCAAATAGCGTTTTTTTCAACACTTTGTCTCCTATAAAAATTGAATAAAAAGTGATCAAACCATCAGATCTTTCCCCAAGTGGTATCAATAAAAACGTCATGTTGTCCCGCATAAAAAGACGCCTTACCCAGCTCCATACATGTAAATATGAAAAAGTTACAGGTGACACAATATGGCGACGCAAAATTTTTTTTCAATTTAGCAAAGTTTTAAATTTTTTAAAAGGTATCAAAACATTACAAATACTATATAAATTTGGTATCGCCGTGTTCGTACTGACCCACAGAATACAGGTAACATGTCATTTTTACCACACAGTGAATGGTGTAAAAATTAAACCCATATGAATTTGGCGCAAATGCAGTTTTTCTCCAATTGCACCTCATTCTGAATTTTTTTCCAGCTTCCCAGTACATTGCACAGAATATTGAATAGTGACATTACAAAGTACAATTTGTTTCGCAAACAATAAGCCATCATGTGACTCTGTGAACTGAAAATGAAAAAGTTATGGCTCTTGGAATGTGGGGAGGGAAACGAAAATGCAAAAACAAAAAATGGCCCGGTCATTAGGGGTTAAAGAGGTTGTCGAAAAATTGGAGCAACCCATGTAGCTGGCGGGAGGTGTAAAGTAAAAATAAGTAAATTAAAAGCATACTCACCTGTCCCTGGCGCTCCGCTGCCATTGTCCATTCAGTCTCATGCCGGCGACTCCTTGCTGGGAGTCCTGCACCTCATGTGATCACTAAGACCAATTAGGTACAGGATTTCCAGAAATGAGGCGCCTCCATGAGACCGAACAGACACAGGCAGGGGACAACGGGGTACTGGGGACAGGTGAGTATGTTTTTTAAAAATTTTCTTATTTTTACACCTCCCTGGCGGCCGACACAGTGGTCGCTCCAGTTTATGGACAACCTCTTTTAAGGGGTTGTCTGGGCCAAATTTTTCTATGGTCACCTAACTGGTCCCCCCACATAGTGGCCTCTTCACTGGTCCCCCATACTGTATGGGGAATAGTGATGGGGTCATTATATTGTGTGGAGCAGTGATGGGGGCTAACATCCTGTGGGGGGGACATTAAACTGTGTGGGGCATATTAAAGGGTTTGTCCAGGGTTAATCTTTTTTATGGCCTATGCTCTGGATAGGCCATAAATACCTGATCGGTAGAGGGTTGACACATGGCCCCATCAGCTGTTCAGAGCCACTTCCGGAGCCCGTTCTGTACACAACACAGGGCCGGAAGCAGAAAGCTCCATCCGCTGTATAGCAGCCCGACACCTTCACTGCAGCTCAGCTCCTACTGACTTCAATAAGTGCTGAAATACAGTGAAGGTGCCCAGCCCCTATACAGTGGACAGAGCTTTCTGCTTCTGGCCCTGTATTGTGTACAGTACGAGCATCAGAAGTGGCTCCATACAGCTGATCGATCCGGGGTCAGCCCCCTACAGATCTGGTATCTATGGCCTATCCTGAAGATAAACCATAACAAATTATGCCTGGACAATCCCTTTAATATACCCCCCAGGGCCCCCCTAATGCACTACACTTTAAAGAGATTGTGCAGTATAATTTTTTTCTTTTTTATAATTAGTCTGGGGGAGGTGAATCCCCCCCCCCCCCCCCCCCCAAAAAAAAAAAAAAACATGCTAAACATACTCACCTGTCTCCAGTGCTCTGGTGTCCTCCCAGCACGGTCCGGTCCTGCAGCTCCGCTGTCTTCTTTTTCCGGAATTCCTCAATGGCTGTGACGTCCCAGGTCCCTTCCCTTAGGCCACTGATTGGCCTCAGGGGTCACGTGACGTCACAGGTAGTCAAGTGCAGGGGGAACTTCAGCTGGAAGAAAACAACAGAACTGCAAGACCGAACTGCTCTGGGAGACACTGGGGACAGGAAAGAAAGTTTGTGGGGGGGTTTTTTGTTTTGTTTTTTTCACCTGCCCCTGCGTAATTAAAAAAAAAAAATGAAGGAGCCACTGTATGAAGTATAAGCTCCACAGTGGCCCCCACCCTGTATTATAAGCTCCACAGTGGCCCCCACCCAGTATTATAAGCTCCACAGTGGCCCCCACCCAGTATTATAAGCTCCACAGTGGCCCCCACCCAGTATTCTAAGCTCCACAGTGGCCCCCACCCAGTATTATAAGCTCCACAGTGGCCCCCACCCTGTATTATAAGCTCCACAGTGGCCCCCACCCAGTATTATAAGCTCCACAGTGGCCCCCACCCTGTATTATAAGCTCCACAGTGGCCCCCACCCAGTATTATAAGCTCCACAGTGGCCCCCACCCAGTATTATATGCTCCAAAGTGGCCCCCACCCAGTATTATAAGCTCCACAGTGG
The DNA here is from genome assembly GCA_947044405.1 of Leptodactylus fallax. Classification (NCBI taxonomy): domain Eukaryota; kingdom Metazoa; phylum Chordata; class Amphibia; order Anura; family Leptodactylidae; genus Leptodactylus; species Leptodactylus fallax. The sequence continues at coordinate 5,353,050 of CAMRHE010000001.1, read as the reverse complement.
CCCCCACCCAGTATTATAAGCTCCACAGTAGTCCCCACCCTGTATTATAAGCTCCACAGTGGCCCCCACCCAGTATTATAAGCTCCACAGTGGCCCCCACCCAGTATTATATGCTCCAAAGTGGCCCCCACCCAGTATTATAAGCTCCACAGTGGCCCCCACCCAGTATTATAAGCTCCACAGTGGCCCCCACCTAGTATTATAAGCTCCACAGTGGCCCCCACCCAGTATTATATGCTCCAAAGTGGCTCCCACCCAGTATTATAAGCTCCACAGTGGCCCCTACCCAGTATTATAAGCTCCACAGTGGCCCCCACCTAGTATTATAAGCTCCACAGTGGCCCCCACCCAGTATTATAAGTTCCACAGTGGCCCCCACCCAGTATTATAAGCTCCATAGTGGCCCCCACCCAGTATTATAAGCTCCACAGTGGCCCCCACCCAGTATTATAAGCTCCACAGTGGCCCCCACCCTGTATTATATGCTCCCAACAGCCCCCCTTCGGTGCTATTATTATACTCTGGGGTCTCCTCAGACCCCAGAGTATAATAATCGGAGGCCCAGGGGAAGTGATTAAAAATAACAAACTCTCATACTCACCTTGACTTACCTTTCCTTGGCATCCTCGCTCCATCCTGTCGTCTTCAGCGTCTTCAGGCCCTTTTCCGACAACGCTGCTGAGGCCTGTGATTGGGCCTCAGCGGTCACGTGGGGGCGCACTGACGTCATTACGCGGTCGCGCCCCCATGTGACCGCCGGGGCCTAATCACAGGCCTCAGTCACATGACGGAGGAACGCCTGAGAGGACGCTGTGCCCAGGAGAGGTGAGAATATATATTTATTGTTTTCAGTCACCTCCCCTGGGTGCCCTGCCCTACCATCTATTGGAAAGGGGCCTGCAATATGCCAGGGTCCCTTTCCAATAACAGTATGTATAGCGGTCGGGGAACCAGGCTTTCCCCGACCGCTATCATAGTGGTCCGGGGCCCCGGCCATCTCCAGCTGGACGCAGGCCCCCGTACCCTGCCGGGTCCGGTCGCGGTCGCGCCCCCTGAGACCACGATCGTAACGCCACTGGTCAGGGGCCCGATCGGGATGGTTAGGATCCCGATCGGGCCCCCATGACATGAGGACTAATAGTCGGGGTTCGGGGCCCACCGGTGGATTCACCGGTTCCCCAGTGGGCCAGTCCGACCCTGGTGACCATTCCTGACTGGCCCAGCCAGAGCCCTGACCTCAACCCAATTGAGCATCTCTGGAGAGACCTGAAAATGGCTGTCCACCAATGTTCACCATCCAACCTGACAGAACTGGAGAGGATCTGCAAGGAAGAATGGCAGAGGATCACCAAATCCAGATGTGAAAAACTTGTTGCCTCATTCCCAAAAAGACTCATGGCTGTACTAGCTCAAAAGGGTGCTTCTACTCAATACTGAGCAAAGGGTCTGAATACTTATGACCATGTGATATTTCAGTTTTTCTTTTTTAATAGATTTGCAAAAATATCTACCTTTCTGTTTTTTTTTCTGTCAAGATGGGGTGCTGAGTGTACATTAATGAGAAATAAAATGAACTTTTTTGCTTTCAGCAAATGGCTGCAGTGAAACAAAGAGTGAAAAATTTAAAGGGGTCTGAATACTTTCTGTACCCACTGTATAGCAAATACAGGCATAATACATAGGTCACTTACATATAGTATAAAAGTTGCCTAAACAGTACATTTTGGCAAAATTCACTTTGTGACCTTTTGTTAGAAAGTTTGTTGGCATATATTGGGCAATAGCATTTAACTGTATGTGCATAAGCACATGACTAAACTGATATAGAAATTTTAATATTTGTTTACTTCCTTTTGGCTAGTAGGTCCACTCCTTTTTAGTTAAGGGGCCATGTGTCTACTTTTTGAGTGTCTATTGAACAAACATGAGAACAAAGATGAAGCTATTCCTTTACCTATGCAGAACTACAAGCTGCTAGGTGTACTAAAGCAAAGCTTCTGGGGTGGCTATGCTGGAACTCACTGGAGGAAACCAAATGATGGCAGTAGTAGTTGTTGTTGGTGTTGTCAACAGTAGGCTAGGAACACTCCACCGACACCTCAAGCCCACCTCCCGAGTTGGGGAAGTGTTGAGGGGGCCTGCGTTGTACTTGTGTTTTGGTAGGAGTAGTTCCCTCAGGTGCTTTCAGTTGTGAGGGATCCTATTCTCTCAATGAGCGGGGTGATGGTGATCAGAAGGATCCTTGATGGTAAGTAGGCACAGGAATGACTCATTTGCACAAAATAGTGTAACTTTACTGAAATAACGGTAACCAATGCAGCTTCCCTGATGGGGTAGTAGTGCAACAAGACTTCCAGTGTAGTAGATGGTACTGAGCCTGTTTTTTCACAGCAAGGGGATGCCCAGAAATAGATGTTAGTCCAGTGCCTGAAAACACTCCAATATCACTATTTTCCTGCCTCTCCCACAATGTATGGGGTTGTGAATGAGTAAATCTCAATGGTACCCTTGCTACCTGTGTAACACAGGATCTAGGTTGTGAGGGTCTGGTTAACCTCAACTTCTCCTCCATCTTGACACTTTCTTCACTCTCAGGAGGCCGACAGCAGAATTCTTCCTTGTCTCAGTGCTGTACCAATAGTGATGCTAAGGCTCAGAAAAGAACCTCATGACACTTCCCTCAACTGAGGTTACAATGGACTGTCTCTCAAATATGTGCAGGGCCGGCGTTAAGGGGGGGCAAACTGGGCAATTGCCCAGGGCCCCGTTCCCAAAGGGGCCCCCGGAGTCAGGCCCAGGCGTATCAATAACAGAAAGGGACCCAGAGTCATGTGCCGCAGGGCCCCTTTCCGAGGTGAGTAAAAATAACAGTTTTACTCACCTGTCCTTGGCGTCCGACGTCATCTTCTGGCGTTGCGGACATCACCGCTGAGGCCAGGCCTCAGCCGTAGCGATCACGTGGGGCGTGCTGACAGCGTGCCTCACGTAATCGCTGAGGCCCAATCACAGGCCTCAGCGGTGACGTCCACAACGCGTGACGTCAGCCGCAGAGAAGAGGAAGCGGTCGCCGGCGGGGATAACGGAGCAGCGCGAGGAGGCCCTGGAGAGGTAAGACAAGGTGAGTATAACTGTTTGTTATTTTCCCTTACCTTCCCTGGGCCTTCGATAATTATAATAATAGCACTAAAGGAGTCTGTAGGGCCACTGTGGAGTATTATACTGGGGGGCCCCCTCTGGATAGCATATACCGTATATTGTTTTGGGCCACTGTGGAGCATTATACTGGGGGTGGCCCCACACAGTATAATATGCTCTCCAGAGGGGGCCCTCAAGTATATTATACTGTGTGGAGCATTATACTGGGGAGGGGGGGGCTCTGGAGAGCATATTATACTGTGTTGGGCCACCATGGAGCATTATACTGGGGGGGCTTTGGAGAGCATATTATACTGTTTTGGACACTGTGGAGCATTATACTGGGGGGGCCTCTGGAGAGCATATTATACTGTTTTGGACCACTGTGGAGCATTATACTGGGGTAACCTCTCTGAGCAGTATATTATACTGTGTGGAGGCCATTCTGGAGTATGTTATACTGAGTGGGGTCACTGTGGAGCATTATTCTGGGGGGGCCTCAGCAGAGCATATTATATTGCGTGGCGCCACTTTGGAACATTATACTGGGGGAGACACTCTGGGGAGCATAATATATTGTGTGGGGCCACTGTGGAGCAAAATACTGGGGGGGCACTGTGGAGCATTATACTAGCAGGGGCCTTCTGGGGAGCATATTATACTATGGGCCACTCTGGAGCTTTATATTGGGGGGAAGGGGCAGTGTGGGGAACTTGTTACACTCCACAGTGGCCCCACACAGTATAACATGCTCCACAATGGCCATCACACAGTATAATATACTCCCCAGAGGGGTTCCTCCAGTATAATGCTCCACAGTGGTCCCCCACAGTATAATTTGCTGCCCACAGTCCCCCCCAGTATAATGCTCTACAATGGCTCCACAGAGTATAATATAATCCCGAAAAGCCCCACACAATATAATACACTCCACAGTGGCCCCACACAGTATATTATATTGTGTGGGGCTTTTCGGGATTATATTATACTCTGTGGAGCCATTGTAGAGCATTATACTGGGGGGGACTGTGGGCAGCATATTATACTGTGGGGGACCACTGTGGAGCATTATACTGGGGAACCCCTCTGGGGAGTATATTATACTGTGTGAAGGCCATTGTGGAGCATGTTATACTGTGTTAGGCCACTGTGAAGCATTATACTGGGGGGCACTGTGGGGTGCATATTATACTGTATGGAGCATATTATATTGTGTGAGGCTGCTGGGGAACATATTGTACTATCTGGGGCCACTAAGGGGTAGTATACTGTGTGGGCCACTGTGGAGTATTATACTGTGTGGAGCATTATATACCATGTGGGGAAACTGTGGAGAGCTCAGGGGAGCATTTTAAACTGTGGAGCATTATATACCATGTGGAACATTATACACCATGTGGAGCATTATACTGTGGGGGAGGGGCAAAAAATTCCTGCTGGCAGCCCTGTGTGCTACCGTGTTTCTCCAAAAATAAGACCTACCCCGAAAATAAGCCCTAGCTACATTTTCCAGGTTTTTTGGAGTAGGCTTGAAATATAATCCCTACTCCAAAAATAAGCCCTAGCTAATTTAACCCCTTCCCGACATCCGCCGCGCGATTACAGCGGATGCCGGGTCCTTAAAGATGGCGGCCGTACCGGGTCTCTGCGGAGACCTGGAGTTAATGCCCGCGATCAGTGTCTACCCTGATCGTGGGCATTGTTCAGCGTGACTTCCCTTTCCCTTCCCTCCCACCAAAGTAGCAAAACCCGGAGTTAATGCCCGCGATCAGAATGGACTCTGACCGCGGGCATTGCTTAGTGTGACCTCCGCGCTTCCCCACCCCCTATAGCTGCTATACCGGGTCTCCTTGTACACCGGAGACCCGCAGTTAATGCCCGCGATCAGAGTCCACTGATCGCGGGCATTGTTAGGTCTGTCAGTCTGTGACCCCCCCCCCCCCAAATCAACCCCCCAAAGCAGATTAACTATCCCCGGGGCCGGTCCCCACCGGCCCCGTACCTTTTACGTTGTAGGCCGGCTCCCGCGGGTGAGATCGCAGGAGCCAACCTGTTCCTTTGAAAGCCGGGAGCGTTATGAAGGCTTCCAGACCTGTCATAGGAATATTACTATTGAGGCCAGCCTCATTAGTAATATAGATAATCTCCCATAGACTGCAATAGGTTGTATTGCAGTCTATGGGATGATTGCAGGTTCAAGCCCCCTAGGAGGGGTTAATACTGTAGTAAAAAAAAAAAGTTAAAAATTTTTTTTTAAAAAACAACGAAATAAAAGTTCAAGCCCCCTTCCACTTTCACTAGAATACATATAAAAATAAAATATTACTGTGAAACACATACACATTAGGTATCCCTGTGTCCGAAAACGCCCAGTCTACAAACTTATATTACTATTTTACCTCTATGGTGAATGCCATAGCAAAAAAAAAAAAATGAAAGTGCCGAACTGCTGTTTTTTCGCTGTTTCACCTCTGATAAAAGTTGAAATAAAAAGCGATCAAATGTGTGATTGTTGTTCATGGAAAAAATTAAGACCTACCCCGAAAATAAGCCCTAGCCCTTTTTTTCAGAGCAAAAAATAATATAAGACCCTGTCTTATTTTCGGAGAAACACGGTATGTCTGCATCACAGCTCCCTCACTATAATCTTGCACATATGTGTAGTGCCCCATGGTCATGTCATTCCCCCTTCAGTCCGACACTGTATAACGGAGAACTATTATATATAAGGGTGGGTTACTATATATAATTGGGAAACTTAAATATGAGGGGGCTATTATAAGGGGGAACTATTATTTATAAGACGGGCTATTATTTATAAGGGGGGAACTATTACATATAAGGCATCCATTGCAAGGGGGGAACTATTATTTATAAGAGGGGAATTGTTTATAAGGGGGGTATAATTGTTAAGTGGGCTTATTTATAAAGGGGGCTATTAGTGATAATGGGGACTATTATTTATAAGGGTAACTATTATTTATGAGGGGGCTATTATTTATAAGGAAGCAGTATTATTTTTACGCGGTGACTGTTACTGATAAGGGGGGATATTACTGATACAGGGCACTATTTATCATTTATAAGGGAGCTATTACTGATAAAGGTGTAATATTATTTATAAGCAGGGACTATTATTTATAAGGAGGTGCTATAATTACTGATGACTGCGTGCAAAAATGTTAAGCATTACAAAGGTGCTCACTTGAATTGTGTGTGGTAAAATGGGGCTTGTTATTACTTTTTTGTTGGCAGAAAGGAGGCATTATTATAGGGGCTGCCATCGGAAGACGATGGTGTTGTTTGCATATCAGCATTTGGGGCCCCGCTTTTAATTTTGCCCAGGGCCCCACTTTGTCTAAAACCGGCCCTGAATATGTGTGCTGCTGCTAACCACAGACTCAACTCAACAGAACCGAACAGAAGACTCAAAGTTGTTGACTAGGCAGAACCAACTCCCCTACAAAGAAGGGGTGTATTCACCACAGTAAAATGCTCGTAAAGCAGCAGGGAAACACACAGGGAAGCCGCAAAACATACATCTATATAATATATCCAGACACAGTGGCACATAACACAGCAAAATAACACAAAACAATATAAGCAGTGTCCACTGAGATGCTGAATCTATTGTGGCAGTGTTTGGTGAATCCCCAGCCTGTTCGGGATGTTGAACATTACTAAACATACTATACTTACATATACTAAGATTTCCTGTCGGAGCAGCAATGCTATTTAACATTGTAATCAGTTAACAATATCATTATTCTATCAGTCTGGTTAAACATTAAACATCTTTATATCTCTTACCTCACTGACGCTTATGTGGTAAAGCCTTTTATTCCAACAAATATTAATCAAGACACTGACTAAAACAATAGGGAATCAGTCTTTATAAAATGTTTTACTCAGTGCCATGAGCTATAGCAAATATGCATTCAGTGTGCTCATCCAGTATAAGAAATCATTTATAGGGGTGTGATGATTCCACTTAAATATGGCTATAACTCAAAGATGTATTTTGATCTCTGGGTATCGTATCTCCTTCTTACTTCTATTCATTCATAATGTGCGCAGCTCTAATCCTAGGTACATGTTGTCATTAGTGGCAACATTGTAACAATAGGGCTTTGTATCCATCCCAGAATAGCTCTATTGAATTCCTACCTAGACCTGGGTGATCAAATAAACATGCATTGTTCAGCCTGGGCTGTTGATCAGATATGGCTGATAACATTGTATCAATTCACTTGGTCTCATCTCCATACAAAGAATCTGGACTTGAGTGCATTAATCAATAAGACTTGCCATCGCCGGTGACCTCATTCTGGGTGGTGTAATCAAGGGTATAAAAGATGAGGTAAGAGGTCAGTGGGAGGAGATTGTGCTGGGACTACAAGAGAATACTGTGTGGAGATTGGGCTGAGACTACCACTGGAAGATTACTATGAAGATGCTACTATGAGGAGAGGCTGCTGTGATGAGAGCATGCAGGCTGGAATGCTGCTGCTAGAAGCCTCCACTGGTTATTCACACATACCAGAGCATGTGTGAGTGTTGGACTATAGAGACACATCCAGGACATGTGTGGTAAAGTAATCATTTCACCTTTATTCCCTTTTATTTTATTGTACTGTATATTGTAACTAGTAACTGTTAATGCTTGCATACATCTGCATATCTGTTCTGAACTGCATGTGTTAAATGTTAATACCGACCCATTTAGGGGTTAATAAATATATAAAATTTAGAAAGCTTGTCTTGTATTTATCTTGTGGACCCAGCACTCACTGGCGGTGAGTGTGGTTTTTATGAAAGAAGTCTCAGGTGTGGGCCAAAACGGTGTTGGCGCACTGAGGATCTTTCACATTGGTGGCAGCAGTGGGATCCTAGGATAAACAGCGTGTGTTGGTGACCTTTATCACTCAGATGCTGGGGATTATGGTAATCCTATGAGACAAGCTCGGTATTAAAGGAAGCATTAAGATACAGTGAAAGTTTGATACAGTGCTGTTCCCCTCCCTTACTCTTTGTATTCTATCCTATCTTTTATTTGACAAATACCAGTGGATGGCTAGTGGGCTCAGAAGCAGAGCTCAAGAACTGCACAACCAGGCTTTTGGAGATCCTGAGCGTATGGCTGAAATGGAGGCAGCCACAGCCATGCAGAGAATCGAGCAGAGTCCTGATTTTGGGGCTAAGCCAGGAAGTGCAGCAAGCAGCCCGGTCCCAAGGGTTACTTCACCAGTAGAGACCAGTAGCCTCAGCCTTGTCGGGGGAATGGCTTCATACTGGCAAATGGCCCTACAGAAAGTAGGCACCAGTGATCCTAACACATACCTGCAGGTGTTGTGCCGTTTTCTGGAAGCTGTAGAACAAGAATGGCAGGCCGCAGAACGGCAGGCAGATCGTAAGGCAGCAGAACTAGAACGGCAGGCCGCAGAACGGCAGGCTGATCGTAAGGCAGCAGAACGGCAGGCTGATCCTGAGGCTGCTGAGCGACAGGCAGAGAGAGAGAGGAAGGCTGCTGAGCGACAGGCCGAGAGGGAGTATCAGCTTGAGCTGAAGAGGCTGGAAATCTCCCAGCAGGCGCAAACTCCAACAACCCTGCAGAGACCCTCAAGTTGGAAGGAGAAGCCAGGCCGGAGGTCACCACAGCCGTTTGTCGTCAGGTCGGGTGAGACAAACTATGCCCCGGGTGGTCCCTCCCCTGTCCCAAGAACTCTGGGCACCCTAGTGACCTTCCCCAAACCCAAGGGGCGGTGCGGCGGTGCCATGCCTGTAACCAGACAGGACATTTCAAGGAGGAGTGCCCCAACTGCCCTGAGAACTTCCCTGCTTCCCAAGCCACAGCAGGTGGCCCATCTGTGTATCTGGACGGGGGTGCAGGAAAAGGAATGCGGACTGTGGGACTATTGACTGATTTGCCTGCTAATGTACTGTTGGGAACTGATTTAGGACCTATGATGTCCCAGTATGGGGTGGGGAGCACCCCAATTTACTGTGATAAATTGTCTATGATTAATGTTGATAATGTGTCTGTCATATCTGCAGAGAGGACCCGTAACCCCCCCTCTGAGATACTTCCCATGGCAGTAAGTGTAAATGCTAATGAGTTGCCTTCAGCTGAGAGCAGGGAGGATGCAAATGAGCTTCCTGCAACCCAGCTCAGCAAAAATGTTATTGATGCTTTGTTCACTCCCTTGCTAGGAGCCAGTGAGACCTTGTCCGTAGACACACCCACATCTGCGGGGGCGTCTCCCTCCCAGCTTGTTAATATGTCTACCACAGATCTCATTGAGGCCCGGTGTGAATTAACAATTGCTAATGAATGCACTGTCAATGTAATTGCCAATGCTTGTTGTGAAAGTGTACAGGGTATCTCTTCTGAGTCACTGGAAGCGACTTCTGCTATTTCGCCCAGTGCATCCAATAAGCACCCAACTGCTGACCATGTGCCAGGTGGTCAGGTAGGCTATGGGGATCTCATGGCCAATCCAGGTGAGAGACGGACTGCTGGTAGTGCGGTGCTAGCCCGCAGCCAGAGTGCTACAAGGGTGGAGGGCGTTCCGACCCTTGAACCGTTGCCTACACCACCTAGAGTCGGTGCTGAGACCGCCATGACTAGCCTCACTCCCTTGAAGCCGGAGGATTCCGGCCAATATGAGACATACACGTCTCTTCTGTCCAGTTCTATTCCAGGAGTGCCCATGGCCCAAGTGCAGATGGCATGGGGTACTGGAGGTGTGATCCAAGAAGGGAGTATGTCCAATGTATTACCTGTCAATGTATTGTGGGGGGATGGTTTGGGTAAGCATGATCTCAGTCATTTGCCCAAGGTATCACCATCACCCACCCAAGTACAGGAGGAACAGGGTGTAGGCCCAAAGGGGCAAGGTATCTGGGAGGGAGGACAGGGTCCAAACATACCTGTGCCAGAACCAGAGGTGCCCCTAGGTTTGGAAGCAAAGGGGGAGGTGCAGCATCCCCTAGAATTCTCCCAACTAGCGGCTAGTGTCAGAGAGACCCTGAGAGACCGCCGGGATGGGGTCTCTGAACTGGTATCTCAAAGACATGACCCTAGTCTGGACATATTGAAGGCACGTGGCGTTCAACCACCCTCGGAGTCCAACAAGGCCCGAGTCTGCTGGGACCCCGGGGGTGAGGTAGGGGAGCCTTGGGGCCAGAGCCTGAGAAGCTGAAGCGGCAGAGGTGCTCTCAGAAGAGGGGCACAGGCCCCTACTTCCTACAAGCCCCATCTAAAAGGGGGAGGTGTGATGATTCCACTTAAATATGGCTATAACTCAAAGATGTATTTTGATCTCTGGGTATCATATCTCCTTCTTACTTCTATTCATTCATAATGTGCGCAGCTCTAATCCTAGGTGCATGTTGTCATTAGTGGCAACATTGTAACAATAGGGCTGTAAGAGACAGCCAATGTTGTCTTAAGCTTCATTTGTCTGTATAAACTGTTAATGTTGAATGTATTTCTGTGATTCTGTTCCTTTAAGACAGCAGCCATTGTAATTGTGACATGATGCTGGAGTGAGACCCCCCCCCCCCCTTTTATGTCAGCCTGCCTGTTCTGCAGACAGAGTGTGAGCAGAGAAGCAGGAAGTGACGAGACAGAGAGCAGCAGCCATCTTGGCAAGTGTATTGAACTGGTGTGGAGATTTTTCTGTACAGCTAAGCTGTATCTTGGTCCAGAGACAAACAGAGTGTAAAGAGACAACAGGACTAGTGAGTCCACGTGAAAGGAACTGTGCTCAGTGGCTGATCAGTGAGACTGACATTGTGACTGTGTATATGGATACCACAGATAGAGACTCGCAGTGCTGTTGATGTACTGGACAGCACCTGCTAAATCCCGGCTTACATCCCAGCTCAGTGTATGGATTCGGCAGGACTGTCAGTGTGCTGAGTGGAATCTGCTGTTGGATTACATTGCATTCAGTTGGTTTCCCTGTCTGTTAAAGAGGACTTCATTTCTCCCAAGATCCTGATAACCGTGAGGAGAGGACGCTTCACTATAAAAGAAAGGACCGACTTTGGGCCCCACCACGCGCTTCTACGGACTGTAAGCGGTCCACCTGGACCACTGGGGAAAAGGGGGTGCACCCAAATGTGATGTCAGGGTCAGTTAGGGATAGTTTTGAGTATATTGTTCATTCAGTGTCCATACTGCAGAATTGGACAGAGTAAAAGTAGAAACCATTGCAGAATTTGCCTTGAAATTGTTCATGCTATATTGTATATTTTGCTTGTCTTTATCCCTGTCATTTTACCTTCAAATAGCCTTTATTAACTTATAGTAAACATATATTCTTTTCTTGAACTACCGCGTGTGCGTTCATTTCTGGTTGCGGAGACCAAACCACCTGCCTTGCTCTCGGTTCACAGGGCTTTGTATCCATCCCAGAATAGCTCTATTGAATTCCTACCTAGACCTGGGTGATCAAATAAACATGCATTGTTCAGCCTGGGCTGTTGATCAGATATGGCTGATAACATTGTATCATTTCACTTGGTCTCATCTCCATACAAAGAATCTGGACTTGAGTGCATTAATCAATAAGACTTGCCGTCGCCGGTGACCTCATTCTGGGTGGTGTAATCAAGGGTATAAAAGATGAGGTAAGAGGTCAGTGGGAGGAGATTGTGCTGGGACTACAAGAGAATACTGTGTGGAGATTGGGCTAAGACTACCACTGAGAGAGACTATGAAGATGCTACTATGAGGAGAGGCTGCTGTGATGAGTTGCTGAGAGGCTGGAGTTAATGCCGCTGCCTCCACTGGTGATCTCCACATGCTATGTGTGAGTGTTGGACTATAGAGCCACATCAAGGAGATGTGTGGTAAAGTAATTATTTCACCTTTATTCCCTTTTATTTTAAGTACTGTATATTGTAACTAGTAACTATTAATGCTTGTATATATCTACATATCTGTTCTGAACTGCATGTGTTAGATGTTAATACCGACCCATTTAGGGGTTAATAAATATATAAAATTTAGAAAGCTTGTCCTGTATTTATCTTGTGAACCCAGCACTCACTGGCGGTGAGTGTGGTTTTTATGAAAGAAGTCTCAGGTGTGGGCCAATGCGGTGTTGGCGCACTGAGGATCTTTCGCAAGGAGTAATGGAATATATAAGATTTTCCAAAAAAAAAAAAAAAGATTCCAGTAGTAAGACATATCTTACCTTAATGCTGCGGGGCACAAATCAATTTAACCATAATCCACACAATTGCATAGGGCCCCAGGGAACAGGGGGGCCTGCAGGGATGGGTTACGTTATGACTTTTTTTAAATTAGTGGTTACCTATTGAATTAATCCAACAGGAAATGGCTGATATTTATTGCTCACTGATCTCAGCTCCTGCCCAGTCTTGCCTCCTCCAGACCTGTTCTGCTTTCAATTCAGGGGCTGCACTATGCCCTGACACTGAACAATTTTTGTATGTCATGTCCTGACATTGTTCAGCATCAAGACGTAGTACGCAGTATAAGGCTGGAACCATAGATGAGGCGGGACAAGACAGAAGCTAGAATCAGTGAGAAGTAAAAATCTGCTGTTACCTGTTCAGTAATTCAGTAGATAACAGTCTTATGTGTCACTGTATGGGGACCAATATAGAGGGAAATAGACTGGCTGTGGGCCAATAAGGGGGCAGTATACGGTATGGGGGAAGTAAAGGGGGTAGTATACAATGTGGAGGCCAGTAAATGGAGAATATACTGTGTGGGGGCCAAGAAAGGTGGCAGTATACTCGTTGCACAGCAATAAAGAAGACAATGTAATGCATGGAGTCCAGTAAAGGTAGCATTACACTGTGTGGGGGCCAGTAAAGGGAGATTTATGCTCTGTGGAGTCAGTAAAGGGGACTTTATACTGTGTAGAGCAGTTCTGTGTAAAATATGGAGGGGTGTGGCATAGGGAACCTACCATTTTACAGGATAAGATTTGATTAGGTGGCTCCCCAGACAAAATTTTGCCTGGGGTACCTGAAATGCAGAATCTGTCCCTGGAGCACATTAATTCAGACTGATTTTAGTCTTAAATTGAAGTACATTGTAGTAAAATGTGCCAAATTTACTAAGCAATGCACCCCTCTTAATAAAATGGGTGCATTTTGGCATTTCTTTAGGCTAGAAAATTAAATATATGTCTGCTGTGAGCTGACATAGATATGCACATCCTTTTGCACTATTTTTTACTATGTATCAGAATTATGCCAAGGTCACACAATACAGAGCACATTACAATGATAAATAATATACCTTTGTTATATAAACACGTGGACAAAAATGTTGGTACCCCTCGTTTAATGAAAGAAAAACCCACAATGGTCACAGAAATAACTTGAATCTGACAAAAGTAATAATATATAAAAATTCTATGAAAATGAACAAATGAAAGTCAGACATTGCTTTTCAACCATGCTTCAACAGATTTTTTTAAAAAAGAAAACTCATGAAACAGGCCTGGACAGAAATGATGGTACCCTTAACTCAATATTTTGTTGCACAACCTTTTGAGGCAATCACTGCAATCAAACGATTCCTGTAACTGTCAATGAGACTTCTGCATCTCTCAACAGGTATTTTGGCCCACTCCTCATGAGCAAACTGCTTCAGTTGTCTCGGGTTTGAAGGGTGCCTTTTCTAGACGGCATGTTTCAGCTCCTTCCAAAGATTCTCAATAGGATTTAGGTCAGGGCTCATAGAAGGCCACTTCAGAATAGTCCAATGTTTTCCTCTTAGCCATTCTTGGGTGTTTTTAGCTGTGTGTTTTGGGTCATTATCCTGTTGCAAGACCCATGACCTGCAACTGAGACCAAGCTTTTTGTCCATGTGTGTATGTCACTTTTTTAGATTTGGGGAAAAAAATAACTCTGAACTGATTTGCAAATGAGGTAGACAATGGGGTCACTCCAGTAGGATGGGTGATGTCATAGCAGTGGGAGGATCAACTCACACTGAACAGGATATTGTAGGACAACCACCAGTGCACCAACTGCCTCATTCTTATAACATTTTAAAGTTGGTTTTCTTCAAATATACAAAAGTGACATACATAACAAAGGTATGATGTTTATCACGGTAACGTGCTCTGTTGAATATGTTTGATGGAGGTGATAGACTCCCTTTAAAGTACAAATATGATAAGTGCCATAAAGTTTTTCTATGTCATAAAATTCCCACAAATGGGAGGATAAATTCTCCCTTACAATGGTCAGTGGGGCATGTCTATTAACCATGATAGTATAGATCAGAAAGCAAATCACACATGATAGAAGTGGGGAACTGCAATAAAGTTAGAAAAAACTTAGCAACTAGTGATTGTATTATTTACCTTACACATAACACCTCAGTAACACTAAGTAAATGAGCTTGACAAATATGCAGCTAAATATGTCTATATAAAAAATGCAGCTGCCCTAAACAGGATTACTGCACAGTTTATAAAAATTCCCAAGTATGCTTCATATCAAAGGAGTCAAAGTCTAAGCCACTATCTGATGTCTAGTTTTGAAGTCACATGGTTCTAACCTTGAATTCCACCATAATTATAGATAAGAGGAGTTGATATAAAGTTCAACACTAGAACTTCATTTCTACATCACAATCACAGATAGAATAGTGTCTGCCATTTAAAGAGGAAATCTCATCTATAGGGTTGTTTTATATAAAATGAAACCTTAACCATAGATATATCCAAGAATGTTTTAATGTTTGTTTATTCAGATATACTATACCTCAATATTGCAATTTTCAAAAGTGGAGACAAGATCTCAACTGCATTTATCTACATTTTATGCTCACAGTTATCAGTTTATACTTTTGAACCTGATGTGCAAATTTTGATCTCACAAAGAAGAGTCTGCTTACACCACCTGCTAAAGTACACCTATTCCACCATCTTTATCGAAGAGTTGAATCCACAGAGTTCAATACACAGTGCATATATAAAAAGGCTGTATGTATTTTTAATACTTTTTCTGTAAAGGGTACAATTCCAAGTCCAAAGATTTAGATTTTATGTGGTGTTTAATATCAATTATACACAGAGTAACTCTCATATGTACCTCTGAGCTAAAGTATTTCTCCCTTCTTCTTTCTTCTCTTTTCCTATTCTTTCTCTTCTTATACCCATTGGCACAGATTAAACAAATAAAAATACACCAGAATTCTGATGTAATTTGCACAAAAAACTACATGCTTTACACCTCATTTTGTAAATGTTTTAGACCACAGACCAGATCCCAAATGCAATGAAGACTTCAGAGTGAAACCAAAAGGTGGTAGTGCCACTTTTAGTGGTAACAACTGTAATCTGATATCTCTGATAACGGGAGAGCTGTCTTTCACATCATTGTAGAGGAACATTCTTTCTTGCATATTCATTTAAATTCTGCCCAATTGGAAGGGTATTAAGTATGAATTGTTTTTTAAGGTCCTACCACAGCATTCTATTGTAGTTCAAGTCACAATTTTACTAAAGTATTCCAAAACTGTAATTCTATTTGCCTTTGTGCTTCATATTCATATCAGAGGCAGACAGTGTCAGGTAGGTCAAAATCATGCCCCCTTGCCTACTCTGGCCCAAGACTGCCCTCTTAACAGCAGAGAACTTAAATACCATAGCGAGTACAGAAATTAATGGCACTGATTGCTTGGGAATGGTGGGAGCTGGAGAAAAAAAATTCCAGCTGGAGCGGAATCAATGGAGTATTCTATTAAAGTATGCAAAGAGTTGGAGGACGTGGTGACGTGTCCTCTTTAAATGTTGTTTTAAGATCTAAAACAAGTATGCAAAATATCCAACAATAGAAAAGTAGAGGAGGCAAGTGTTTTTACTATACTTTTGTAAAGGTTTCTGTTAAAGGAAATAAAATATATCTAATGTCTTTGTACCGTATTAGGCAGTAGATATAAAAGATAGGACACATAGGAAGCTTTTGAGACTATGAAGATTTCTTCATCAGGAATAACAATATCTGAAGAGTCACATATTTATACACAAAAAGACATAGAAACATAGTGGTAAATGAGACAAGTGATGTAATACAGAGCTATCAATATACAAAGGAAAGTAAACAGCTAAAGCAGTAAATATTGTAGAAGTTCTTAGATACTGAGTGTGATACCCCCCATGGTTGTGAAGCCCTGACCAGGTCTGTGGGCACATTCCTTAAGTGTCGTAGAATAATATAAATCCATGAGACTCATTTATCCTTGTTCTGAGTTTGTCAAAAGTTGTCATGAGTTTATACTCGGAGACACTCTCTGAGATTTGAAGTTTTCTTTTAATACCAACATTTTATGTAATTTATATTGTGGTCAGATCTACAGAAATGTTTGGCACAGGGAAATCTGCCCTCTTCTATTTGATTATTTGATGATGTGAGTCCATCCTCATTCCAAGTTTCTGCCCTGTTTCTCCTACATATGGATCACTAGTAGGACATTTTACACATACAGTGGGGAAAAAAAAGTATTTAGTCAACCACCAATTGTGCAAGTTCTCCCACTTAAAAAAATGAGATGCCTGTAATTGACATCATAGGTAGACCTCAACTATGAGAGACAAAATGAGAAAACATATCTAGAAAATCACATTGTCTGATTTTTTAAGAATTTATTTGCAAATTATGGTGGAAAATAAGTATTTGGTCACCTACAAACAAGCAAGATTTCTGGCTCTCACAGACCTGTAACTTCTTCTTTAAGAGGCTCCTCTGTCCTCCGCTCATGACCTTTAGTAATGGCACCTGTTTGAAATTGTTATCAGTATAAAAGACACCTGTCCACAACCTCAAACAGTCACACTCCAAACTCCACTATGGTGAAGACCAAAGAGCTGTGGAAGGACACCAGAAACAAAATTGTAGACCTGCACCAGGCTGGGAAGACTGAATCTGCAATAGGCAAGTAACTTGTTGTGAAGAAATCAACTGTGGGAGCAATAATTAGAAAATGGAAGACATACAAGACCACTGATAATCTCCCTAAATCAGGGGCTCCACGCAAGATCTCACCCCGTGGGGTCAAAATGATCACAAGAACGGTGAGCAAAAAATCCCAGAACCACACAGAGGGACCTAGTGAATGACCTGCAGAAAGATGGGACTAACGTAACAAAGGCTACCGTTAGTAACACACTACGCCGCCTGGGACTCAGATCCTGCAGTGCCAGACGTGTCGCCCTGCTTAAGTCAGTACATATCCGGGCCCGTCTGAAGTTTGCTAGAATTATTTGGATGTTCCAGAAGAGTATTGGGAGAATGTCATATGGTCAGATGAAACCAAAGTAGAACTGTTTGGTAGAAACACAACTCGTCCTGTTTGGAGGAGAGTGAATGCTGAGTTGCATCCAAAGAATACCATACCTACTGTGAAGCATGGGGGTGGCAACATCATGCTTTGGGGCTGTTTCTCTGCAAAGGGACCAGGACAACTGATCTGTGTACATGAAAGAATGAATGGGGCCATGTATCATGAGATGTTGAGTGCAAACCTCCTTCCATCAGCAAGGGTACTGAAGATGAAACGTTCCTGGGTCTTTCAGCATGACAATGATCCCAAGCACACCGCCAGGGCAACGAAGGAGTGGCTTCGTAAGAAGCATTTCAAGGTCCTGGAGTGGCCTAGCCAGTCTCCAGATCTCAACCCCATAGAAAACCTTTGGAGGGAGTTGAAAGTCTGTGTTGCCCAGCGACAGCCCCAATCACTACTCTAGAGATCTGCATGGAGGAATGGGCCAACATACCAGCAACAGTGTGTGCCAACCTTGTGAAGACTTACAGAAAACATTTGACCTCTGTCATTGCCAACAAAGGATATATCACAAAGTATTGAGATGAACTTTTGTTATTGACCAAATACTTATTTTCCACCATAATTTGCAAATAAATTCTTTAAAAATCAGACAATGTGATTTTCTGGATTTGTTTTCTCATTTTGTCTCTCATAGTTGAGGTCTACCTATGATGTCAATTACAGGCCTCTCTCATTTTTTTAAGTGGGAGAACTTGCACAATTGGTGGCTGACTAAATACTTTTTTTCCCCACTGTATAATTAGGCAACCATTTTTGTTGGTGGTACCTAGGATTTTGTAGACCTGATTCTAGTTAGGGATCTTTACCTTCTTAATAGTCATTATGTATGGGCAGATTTAACATTTTTTTTCTGGGTACAGGAAAATGTTCCTTTTGTTGGAGGGGACAGCAAACTCCTGTCGATGATGTTCCTGAGATTAGAGGGCTAATTATAACACAGCATAGAGAGGTCTGGAGATATTTTGTTTTTAAACTGTGATCTTTTTGTAGTAGTGGATGAGGCGTCTATGCAATTCTCCTCAGCATCTCAAGGTGAGGGTTGCAGGTGGTAACCAGGGGCACCAGATTATTTTCCTGTTTTGTTCTGTACCATAATAACTCATGCTCTGGTGGCTCTGGATTCCAACTGTTTTTGGATTGTATCCCTGCTTTATGAATGTCTTTTTGAGGTCACCAAGGTGTGTTCCATATCTACAGGTGATTGCTTTACCGTAGACAATGGAGTTTTATATGTGTTTCAGATGAAAACTGTCCCATCTGAGGTATGTTGGGTGGTCAATTGGTTTCCGGTACAGTGATGTCTCCATTTTGTTGTTCTGTATTTTGATGACTGTGTCCACAAAGTTTAAGTCAGTAAATGAGTAGCTGAGTATCGAATCGGTAGTGGGACGAAACTGTGTGAAATGCTTATGGAATGTTTTCAGCTGTTGTCCAGATTAGGATATCATCAATTAAATTATAGTAGGCCAGAGGCCTGCTGGTGTAGGTAGAAAAGAAGTCACTTTCAAGCTTAGCCATGAAGAGATTTACATATTGTGGCGCCATTTTTCTCCTGATTGCTGTACCAGTCTGCTGTAAATATAGGCTGTCACCAAAGGATGGGTAAGGAAGAATTTAGTTTCACCACAGGTTCAGCATATTTTTCGCTTTTCCATGAAGACCTGGCAGGCATTTAAAACATCCTGGCATGGGATGTTAGAATACAAAGATTCCACATCCACAGTAACCAGGATGGTTCCTTCTGGTGGGGACCTATTGTCGATAGTTTATTTAATGGGTCTGTAATAGTCTCTTGAAGGTAGCAGACTATATCTTTCACCAAAGTTTTTTATATCACTTTATATTTATTTAATTTTAAAGATGTAACATTAACCAAAAGAACCAAATGTTGTAGTAGAAACAAGCAAACTAGGCATAAGAAAAAATAATGAAAGAAAAGAAAAAAATCTAGGCCAAAGACAACAAATTATTAAGGAGTCGTGTAATAGAGCAGAAAGATACTTCATAGTGCATAGATCTTGTATGCGGGTCTATAAGTCCACATGGGAAGGCGAAGACACCAGTGCAAGGCAGTAAGACATTTTGAGGCCATCAGGATGTGGAGAAGCAGTTTAGCACCTTTTCTACTAATAGTTTTAGGGGTCACATTGAGGAGGAAAACCAGTGTAAACATATGCTCAACTTCCCCCAAAAATGACGGGTTAGGGGGCAGAGCCAGAAAATGTGAATTAGAGAACCATCTGGCCGCACATACACACGTGGACAAAATTGTTGGGACCCCTCATTTAATGAAAGAAAAACCCACACAAAAAAGTTATACTATATAAAAATTCTATGAAAATGAACAAATTTGCTTTTCAACCATGCTTCAACAGAATTTTTAAAATAGAAAACTCATGAAACAGGCCTGGACAGAAATGATGGTACCCTTAACTTAATATTTTGTTGCACAACCTTTTGAGGCAATCACTGCAATCAAACGATTCCTGTAACTGTCAATGAGACTTCTGCACCTCTCAACAGGTATTTTGGTCCACTCCTCATGAGCAAACTGCTCCAGTTGTCTCGGGTTTGAAGGGTGCCTTTTCCAGACGGCATGTTTCAGCAACTTCCAAAGATGATCAATAGGATTTAGGTCAGGGTTCATAGAAGGCCACCTCAGAATAGTCCAATGTTTTCCTCTTAACCATTCTTGGGTGTTTTTAGCTAATGTGTTTTGGGTTTCATTGTACGCTGCACAGATTCAAGACACCCTGTGCCAGATGCAGCAAAGCAGCCCCAGAACATAACATGTTTCACAGTAGGGACAGTGTTCTTTTCAAGTTATGCTTCATTTTTCCGTCTGTGAACATAGAGCTGATGTGCCTTACCAAAAATTTAGATTTTTGTCTCATCTGTGCTTAGGACATTCTCCCAGAAGCTTTGTGGCTTGTCAACATGTAGTTTGGCAAATTCCAGTCTGGCTTTTTTATGATTTGTTTTCAACAATGGTGTCCTCCTTGGTCGTCTCCCATGAAGTCCACTTTGGCTCAAACAACGACGGATGGTGCGATCTGACACTAAAGTTCACCTTTAATCTCTTTAGAAGTTTTTCTGGGCTCTTTTGGTACCATTTGTATTATCCTTCTCTTTGATTTGTCATCAATTTTCCTCCTGCGGCCACGTCCAGGGAGGTTGGCTACAGTCCCATGGATCTTAGATTTCTGAATAATATGTGCAACTGTAGTTTCAGAAGCATCAAGCTGCTTGGGGATGGTCTTATAGCCTTTACCTTTAACATGCTTGTCTATAATTTTCTTTCTAAGCTCCTGAGACAACTCTTCCCTTCGCTTCCTCTGGTCCATGTTGAGTGTGGTACTCACCATGTCACCAAACAGCACAGTGAGTATCTGTAGCCCTATATACAGGCCCACTGACTGATTACAAGATTGTAGATACCTGTGATGCTAATTAGAAGAATCAGTCTTCCAAGCCAAGGCTCCTAACACAGCATTTAAGCATGTCAGGTTTCCGAGGAATAGTCATGGCCACCCTACGCTTTGGTGCTATTATTATACTCTGGGGTCTCCTCAAACCCCAGAGTATAATAATTGGAGGCCCAGGGAAGGACATTAAAAATAACAAACACTCATACTCATCTTGCCTTACCTTTCCATGGCATCCTTGCTCCATCCTGCCATCTTCAGCATCTTCAGGCCCTCTTCAGACATCACTGCTGAGACCTTTGATTGGGCCTCAGCGGTCACGTGTGGCGCACTGACGTCATTACGCAGCCGCACCCCATGTGACCACTGGGACCTAATCACCGGCCTCAGAGTGGCCTCAGACACATGACAGAAGAGCATCGGAGAGAACGCTGTGCCCAGGAGAGGTGAGTATATCTATTTATTATTTTCAGTCACCTCCCCTGGGCTGCCACCTATTGGAAAGGGATGTGGCAATATGCCAGGGCCCCTTTCCAATAACAGTATGTATTGTGGTCAGAGATCCAGGCTTGCACCGACTGCTATCATAGTGGTCCAGGGCCCAGCCATCTCCAGCTGGCCACGGGCCCCATACCCCGCTGGTCCCCGGGTTACGCCACTGGTCATGGCTCATTAAAAGTCCATAGATATCTGATATTAATCCTTTTCTTCCAACTCCCTGCAAACACAGTTGTTCGAACAGCTACAGGTGGGTAGCCTCCACAGAACCTATGACCTTCCCGCTAACATGCAAAATCTGGTTGTATGTAAACGACGCAGCATGAGGCATACAGAATTTGTCCTGAAGTTCAGCAAATTGTCATATATGCTTTTAGACAGGGTCTACCAAATCCCAAACCCTTAGAAGTAGTGCTAAAAGTAGTGCTAAAACCTTGAAACAATATGAAATGTCCCTTGTAAATGTCATAGGGCCTAATAAGTGATTAAAGAGGATATCTGAGGTGGGACCCCATATTAGTGTACTACAGTATGGTGGTAGGGGGCCAGCCAAAGTTTTTCTACTTCAGTCCATTTAGTAAATGCATAAAGAGCATTCCACGCTACCAACTTTTGGAGGTGTGTTGCATAATAGTAGGCTATGATGTTGGGCATGGCTAAGCCTCCCCACAGGGTGCTTGTCATTAGGACATATTTAGGAATCCTACTGCGCTTTTATGCCCTAATAAACTTCAAAAAAATTGGACTGGATTGTCTTAAGGATAATAATTGGAATGCAAACTGGTAGGGTCTCAAATAATTAGAGATATTTGGGGAGGATAATCATTTTTTATAGCTGCAAAAAAAGATTCAAAGCATGCCACTTTTCAATTGGCTTCTTAGATTGACATGTACTGTAGGTGTAGGTGATATGGACCCCCAATTATTTAAGTGATCGATCTTACCAGGTAAAGGCAAAGGTAGACTTAAGGATGGAAAGATGACCGAGAGGAATCTGGAGAGCCTCTGATTAGGAGCATTAATTTTGTACACCCGTAACCAGATTATAGCAATTAAGGGTGGCCTGCAGGTTAGCTAGAGACACTGTCAGGTTAGTCAAGGTAAGCAGCACATCGTCTGCAAATAGGGATATTTGAATATCAGGATTATTCCTAATTTGAGCTGCCAAAGGTTCAATACTAATAGAAAATAGAGTGCCATTTTTAATAGGAAGAAAGGGAGAATGGGCATGTGGGAGTGTCACCGAGGCCCGAGGGGAGGAGTAGGCACAGTGTAGTGCCTGCAAGAAAGGGTGTTAAAAACCATATTGCTCTAAAGCCCGAAACATGAAAGCCCAGTCCAGCCTATCAGTGACTTTCTCAGCGTTCAACCCTAGCAAATGGGCCTTCCACCCTGCTCTTTGTTCACCAAGAAAGGTAGCCATTCAGAAAAACTGTTGGCTAGCAATTTAGTAAATATTTTAAGATCAGAGTTTAACCCCTTCACGCATGGTCATGTACATGTACGTGGGAGAATGTGGGTAGTTACCACATCCTCACGTACACGTACGTGATGGTGATCGAGTGGGCTCAGAAGCAGAGCCTGTGAGATCACCATGGGAGCCTAGCTGTATCTGACAGCCAGGTTCCCATTGCAACAGTGGGGACGGTGATATCGCCGATCCCCGCTGTTTAACCCTTAGCGACCGCAGCATCTTAAGTGTTTGTTAGTGACACTGAATGCTGCAGGCAGCATCGGGAGTGGGTGACCATAACCGCGGCATCAAAGGGGTTCCGTCTGGCAAATGTCCCCCTCGGCACCCCGAGTGGTGAGATTGGGGGGGGGGCCCATATTTATCTTCTGTAGCCTGGGGTCTGGCCAGTGAAACCCCAGGCTGCTAGTAGCCCCCAGTACCTGGTTGATCCTGCCAAGAAGTCAGTGTTATGACCCGGTCTTCGCAGTCTCAACCTGTTAGGTTCAGGTGCGGAGTGTCTGAACGGCATTCTGCACATGAATCGTCTAATGCACGGCAGGGGGATGTTCACACTGAGCGTGCTGTCTCTGCAGTAGCACTCATGCGTGGATCGCGATGAAGTGCATTGCTGGTCAGTGCTCTAGTGTGTCTTTGCCTCTGAAGGGGTTAAGTCTCTCTCTAGTGCTGTGGACTCATTACAGGTTGTGGGCGGTTCAGAGGTCTGTTGTCCAATTACCTTTCTGACTACTCCTGCTCCTGGCTATATAACTCCGCTTTGCATTCTGTCATTTGCTGGTCTTAATCTTCAGTTGCCTGTGTTTCTGTCTGCCTGAAATTGCTGCTATTGCCTGAATCTTGGTCCTAGTCCATTCTTTTTCACTTGCTGCCTATTTATCCTACTTGGACATTTAAGTATTTGAGCACCCTGTTCCAAGCATAGTTGTTCAGGGTGCAGTGAACCCTAGTCTTTTTACTGCTTGGAAGTTTGGACTTTTGTAGGGTTTTTTGTGTGATGCTAAGTTCTGTTTATCCTATCCCTTTGCATAGTGTCAGTATTGCTGTGATTCACGTTTATTTTCTGCTTTATACTTTGTGTTTCCACATATTCACCGTTAGTCTAGTCGGACACCTGTGGGGGGCTTTCTCTGTATCTAGCCTCTCCTTTCAAAAGGTGAAACAGATCAGGTTTTCTGTCTCTCTGGCAGGTGAGTTATTTCTCCAGCTGTGTTCGTGTCCTCTCAGGTTAGTTAGTCAGGCCCACGGCTACTTCTAGTGTGCAAGGCAGGGATTAGGAGTATCACAGGAGTATTCCAAACTGCTCATTACTAAGTATTTTTGTTTTCTTTTGTGTTTTTCGTTATATTTTTGACTGAGAAGTTATCAGTCAGGAGCCAGTCCCTGGTCAGAGATCCCCAGATCATAACAGTCAGTCTATGCATCTGCATAGGCTGAATTCCTCTATAGACTGCAATACATGTGTACTGCAGTCTATAGTACTGAACCATCAATCAGTGCATTGCTGGTTCAGGTCTCCTAGTGGGACATATAAAAAAGTAAAAAAAAAAAAAGTGAAGTATATGAAAAAAAATAATTAATTAATAAAGCAAGGAAATAATGATTTTTCACCATCTAGCCTTAAAAAAATGCTATAAAAAGTGATCAAAAAGTCATATGTACCCCAAAACAGTACCAATAAAAAGCAGATCATCCCGCAAAAAATAAGCCCTCAACCAACTCTGTGAACCGAAAAAAATTTGCTACACATCTCAGAAGATCGCGATGCAAGAATAATTGATTTCTTTCCCCAAATGGGTTTTTGTTCTGCAAGACTAGTAACGCATAGAAAAACAATATAAATGAGGTATCGCCATAATCGTAGCGACCTGCAGAATTAAGATAACACATTATTTATGTTGTACGCTGCGCGGAAAAAAATTAAAAGGTAAAAAGCAATACCAGAGTTGATGTTTTGTTTTTTTTTATCCACCAAGAAAGAGTTAATAAAAATTTATTCTATAAATTATAGCCACCCAAAAATGAGGTCATTACAAAGTGCATCTCATACTGCAAATAACAAGCCCTCATATGGCTACATCACCAGAAAAATAAAAAAAATATAGCTTGTACAATGTGAAGACAAAAATCGCCAAATCATTAGAACATAGCTGGCTGCCGCAGGAAGGGAATGTATAAGCTGTACGAGCGTATATGAGAGCACACCCCAGATTTAAAGCTTACAATGGAAAAGAAACCAGAAGTGACCCCCAGAGTGACCCCCCCCCACCAATAATAGGAGCTACTGGGGATATAGTAGGGAATTTGGTGTTTCCAATGTACTCCGCACAGCTTACATATTCACTCTTCACCATCCACTGTGCATTCACGTCTGGGATACTAATGCTCACTACACCCTTTGATAAATTCTTTGAGGGGTGCAGTTTTCAAAATGGGGTCATTCCCTAGGGTATTCCACTTTACTGGTACTTTAGAGGCACTGAAAACATGACATGGTGTCCAGATACCAAACATCTAAATATACACTTCAAAAGTCACACAGCACTCCTTCCCTTCTGTGCCCTGCTGTGTGCCCAAACTGCAGTTTATGCCCACATATGACACTGGTGTACCCAGGATACTTAATGTCATATGTGGGTATAAATTGCTGTTCAGGCACAGCTGGGCACAGAAGGGAAGGAGAGCTATTTTGGTTTTTGGAGCACAGATTTAGACAGTTAAATTTTTGGACACCATAACACTTTTGCAGAGCCGAAACGCCAGTAAAGTGGAGTCCCCTGACACGTGACTCCATTTTGGAAACTACACCCCTGAAGGAATTTATCCAGGGGCAGAGTGAGCATGTTTAACCACCAAGTGTTGCATTCATTAATTTTCCAGAAATGAATATGCACCTGATGGTGAAAGGTGAAAATGACAATTTTTCCAGGAAAACGTCATTTCAGTGCGTAATATGTTGTGCCCAGACAAATGCTCCAAAACCTATTGTGACCGGGATACACGTTTAACAGTTTTTGGAGTGTATATCTCAGACACAAGTTGGAAACAACATATCAGGTACTGAAATGGCGTATCTATGGAAAAATTGCAATTTTCACTTTTCATTATCAGCTGTGCATTCATTTCTGGAAATTAAATTAATGCAACATTTAAGGGTTAAAAATGCTCGCTACCCCACTTAATAAATCCATTGAGGGGTGTAGTTTCCAAAGTGGGGTTATGTGTCAGCGGATTATACTTTACTGCCAATTCAGGGGCTCTGCAAAAGTGGCATGACGTCCAAAAACCAAACTGTGCTCCAAAAACCAAAATAGCGCTCCTTACCTTCTGAGCCCGGCTGTGCCCAAACAGCATTTTATACCCAGATATGGCATTGTTAAGTACGTTATCCTGGATACAACAGTGTCATACATGTGGGCATAAACTGCCATTTGGGCACACAGCAGGGTGCAGATGTCATGGAGCGCTATGTGTTTTGGACCTCTGATTTAGATTGTTGGTTTTTGGATGGCGGGTCAAATTTGTAGAGACTCTAAAAATACCCCTACAAAATGGGGTCACTTCTTGGGGAATTCCAATTTACTGGCACCTTCAGGGCTCTGCAAATACAACATGAGGTCCAGAAAATCCCTCTAAATCTGTACTCCAAAAGCTAAAAAGCACAGTGCTCCTTCCCTTCTGAGCCCTTCTGTGTGCCCAAGCAGCAATTTACACCCACATATACAACTTATATTTACCTGGGATAGCCAACTTAATAGTATTAGGAGTATATATTTCTGATGACACAAACTGGGCGCAACGTATTGGGCACCCAAATGGCATATTTCTTTAAAAATGTCAATTTTCACTTTGTACATTGATTTTCGGGAAGCACTCTTGGGCTCAAAATGATAATACCCCTTGATAAATCCCTTGAGGGGTATAGTTTCTAAAATGGGCTCACTTTTTTGGGGTTTCCATTGTACTGGTACTTTAGGGGCTCTGCAAATGCGACTTGGCACCTGAAAACTATTCCAGCAAAATCTGCCCGCCAAAACCAAATAGCGCTCTTTCCATTCCAAACCCCACCATGTACCCATAGAGCAGTTTACAACCACATATGGGGTATTGCCGTGTTCAGGAGAAATTGTGTAACAAACTTTGGGGAGCTTTTTCTCCTTTATCCTCTTGTGAAAATAAAAAATTTGGGAGTAAATTGACGGTTTATTAGAAAAAAAAATAATTTTTCATTTTCACATCCCAATTTTATAAAATCTATGAAACAGCTGTAGGGTCAAATTGCTCACTATATCCCTTGATATGTTCTGTGAGGGGTGTAGTTTCCAAAACGGGGTCACTTTTGGAGGTTTCCATTGTATTGGTACTCTAGGGGTTCTGCAAATGCAACATGACCCCTGAAATCTAATCCAGCAAAATCTGCCCTCCAAAAGCCAAATAGCGCTCTTTTCATTCCAAGCCCCGCCATGTAAACATACAGCAGATTATGTCAACATATGGGGTATTGACATGTTTAGGAGCAATTGTTTAACACACTGTAGGGTGCTTTTTCTCTTTTTAACCCCTTGTGAAAATGAAAATTTTGGGAATAAAGTGACATTTTAGTAATTTTTTTATTTGCACATCCCAATGTTAATAAAATCAGTGAAAAGGCTGTTGGGTCAAAATGCTCACTATACCCCATGATAAATTCTGAGAGGGGTGTAGTTTCCAAAATGGGGTCACTTTTTGGGGATTTCCTTTATATTGGTACTCTAAGGGTTCTGCAAATGAGACATGGCACCTGAAAGCTTTTCCAGCAAAATCTGCTTTTCAAACTTCCAGTAAGCCTTCTAACGTCCAAAATAAATTAAATGACAATTAAAAGATTATGCCAATATAATGCAGAGATATGGTAGATAATATTTATTAATGTATTTGGGTAGTATGGCTATTTGTTTGCAAAGCATAGAATTTCACATTTTGAAAATGTTCTATTTGTTTTTAATTAAATACAAAAATATTGATTAGTGTTTACCACTAACATGAAGTACAATGTGTCAGGAAAAAACAATGTCAAAATCACTTGTGTGAGTTAAGGCATCTCAAAGTTATTGCCATATAAAGTGACATACTGTACAGTCATGGCCAAAAGTTTTGAGAATGATACAAATATTAATTTTTACAAAGTCTACTGCTTCAGTTTTTCTAATGGCAATTTGCATATACTCCAGAATGTTATAAAGAGTGATCAGCTTAACAGCAATTACTTGCAAAGTCAATATTTGCCTAGAAAATGAACTTTATCCCCCAAAACACATTTCAACATCATTGCAGCCCTGCCTTAAAAGGACCACCTAACATCGTTTCAGTGATTGCTCCATTAACACAGGTGTGGGTGTTGATGAGGACAGGGCTGGAGATCAATCTGTCATGATTAAGTAAGAATGACACCACTGGACACTTTAAAAGGAGGCTGGTGCTTGCCATCATTGTTTCTCTTCTGTTAACCATGGTTATCTCTAAAGAAACACGTGCAGTCATCATTGCACTGCACAAAAATGGCCTAACTGGGAAGAGTATTGCAGCTAGAAAGATTGCACCTCAGTCAACAATCTATCGCATCATCAAGAACTTCAAGGAGAGAGGTTCCATTGGTGCCAAAAAGGCTCCAGGGCACCCAAGAAAGACCAGCAAGCGGCAGGACCGTCTCTTAAAAGTGTTTCAGCTGCGGGATCGGGCTACCAGCAGTGCAGAGCTTGCTGAGGAATGGCAGCAGGCAGGTGTGAGTGCATCTGCACGCACTGTGAGGCGGAGACTCTTGGAGCAAGGCCTGGTCTCAAGGAGGGCAGCAAAGAAGCCACTTCTCTCCAGAAAAAACATCAGGGACAGACTGATATTCTGCAAAAGGTACAGGGAGTGGACTGCTGAGGACTGGGGTAAAGTCATTTTCTCTGATGAATCCCCTTTTCGATTGTTTGGAACATCTGGAAAAAAGCTTATTCGGAGAAGAAGAGGTGAGCGCTACCACCAGTCTTGTCTCATGCCAACTGTAAAGCATCCTGAAACCATTCATGTGTGGGGTTGCTTCTCAGCCAAGGGAATCGGCTCTCTCACAGTCTTGCCTAAAAACACAGCCATGAATAAAGAATGGTACCAGAATGTCCTCCAAGAGCAACTTCTCCCAACCGTCCAAGAGCAGTTTGGCGCTCAACAATGCCTTTTCCAGCATGATGGAGCACCTTGCCATAAAGCAAAGGTGATAACTAAATGGCTCAGGGAACAAAACATAGAGATTTTGGGTCCATGGCCTGGAAACTCCCTAGATCTTAATCCCATTGAGAACTTGTGGTCAATCATCAAGAGACGGGTGGACAAACAAAAACCAACAAATTCAGACAAAATTAAAGCATTGATTCTGCAAGAATGGACTGCTATCAGTCAGGATTTGGTCCAGAAGTTGATTGAGAGCATGCCAGGGAGAATTGCAGAGGTCCTGAAGAAGAAGGGTCAACACTGCAAATATTGACTTGCTGCATTAACTCATTCTAACTGTCAATATAAGCTTCTGTTACTCATAATATGAATGCAATTATATTTCTGTATGTGATAAAAACATCTGACAAACACACATAAAAACCAGAGGGCAGCAGATCATGTGAAAATATAATATTTGTGTCATTCTCAAAACTTTTGGCCATGACTGTATGTCAGTTTTGAAAAACGAGGCCTGGTCCTTAACGCACTTTTGGGCTCGGTCCTGAAGGGGTTAATAGGCTAATAGGACAATAGTTGACACAGTCTGAGGGATCTTTACCCAGCTTGCATACTATCAGAGATAGTGGACCCACAGAGGAATTTGTTAAACAGGCACTTCATTGGAGAAAGAAGCACATCATTGTAAGTCTTACCATCAGGACTTGGTGACTTGCCACCAGGCAGGGCTATAATCCCCTCAGCTAACTCCTTTGTAGAGATATTTTGACTAAGATGATCAATATCCTCTAGGGGAATAGTGGGGAGGGAGCAGGAGGATATTTATTCGTCCAATCCAAATTTTCATTTCTGAGTCTGTAGGTAAGGAAGAAGGGAGGGAATAGAAAGAAGAATAGTACTCATGAAATATGTTACCACTTTAGCAGGGTTGTAATGGGGTGTTCCCGAGGAGTCCTTTATAGAGTAAGGGGAATTATTTACCGTATTGTCGTGTCACTGTCTAGCAAGTAAAGTATGCAATTTGTTTCTGTACTTATAGTAGGGCTGCTTAGAGTATCAGAGAGGGTTCTCTGTGTGTGGCCGAGCAAGAGTAGTATAATTTGCATTTAAAGGGCCAGTACGTGTTGATGCATTCGCTTGGAGAGACAACAAGTCAGTATCTGCTCCAACTGACGTAGGTCGCATTTTTTAAGTCCATCTACGCATGTCAGCAATTTTTCCTAATCACGAAGAGAGTATAATACACTCCTGACGGAACACCAACTTGTGAACTTCACATAAGACCATGTCTGAAGGAGTAGCTGGCATGTTTTCCGCAAAATAGAGAATTAGAAACTTTTAAAGGTTCTCCTGGGTGGTCAGGTTCTTAAGGAGTCATTTGTTTAATCTCCAGTAAGTCATACAAAGGGGGAAATGGTAAAGTCCAAAGTCAGATAAACAGGGGCATGATCGAGAGATGCAACTGATAGGAGTATGAAGGGCAAGGACATTACCAAAAAAGGAGTCAATATGAGTATGTGTTTGGGAATAAAATAAATACTTGCGTGCTGGGGGATTATCTACTCGCCAAAGGTCAAACAAGTAATGAGTCAAACGCTTGAACCCTGAGGCTAATAACCAAGTCATCCGAGTCGTAGAGGATTGGGGCAAGCAAGTCGATAATGGGTTTCAGAAAATGGAATGTTAAAGTCTCCACATAGAATAAGCAAAGCACCCCGATGAGCAGCTAGTTTGGTAAGGACAGAGGTGAGAAAAGGTAGCTGGTGTGACTTGGGGGAACAGAGATTACATAATACCACAGGTGAGCTGGACAACTCTCCATAGAGGATATCGATCCTGGGTTATCCGCTATATGTGCAAGGGACATGATCTATTAATCAGGACCTCCACTCCTGCTTTCTTATTGGGTGCATTACCCATATGTAATGTGGGAAACCAGTATTTGGCATAGGGAACTAGTGGCTGAAAAATGTGTTTCTGTCCGAGCAGAGCACATCTCTTTTGAGGTCAAGCGTCACTTTTCCCTTCACATTCATGTTCAATAATTTAACCATAAGGCCCAGGATTAGACGTTCAGCCAGAGTTTGAGGTAGTGCTGAGGGAAGCCACCTGCCTGCAGGTGCAGCTTTGTTTGTGCAGCTAAGGACCCCCTCTGGGGGAAAGTAAGCACTTGATCCTGCTAAAGAGAGCTAGAAGGTTGGGTTGGTATTGGAGCCTCAGGGGTTAACATAGTCCCCAGGGCTATAGTTTCCACAATGGGGGAGCCAGAAGGCCATGGAGGCAAGTTCATGGAGGAGCCAGGCAAGGGGCCACCAGTCTTAGATTCACCAGGAGGACCTTGGCTGCTGTGTGAGTGCTGTTGCCAGAAACAGAAACGCGCTGAAGAAAGAGCCGGATAAGCGAAGGCAGAGTGGTGCCATACCATCCTGGTTCTTGCCAGGTCTGGAGCTAAGCCTTTCCAAGGTGAGTGCTGGGGGTAAGGATAGGTCCTCCTCTAGAGGTTTCGGGGTCTTCCCTAGGTGTCTCTTCCCCATTAGGGACCTAGGATCACAATATGTAGAGCAGAATAAGCCTTGGAATCACAGAGACTAGCATGCCAAAAGGCTCCATCCCCTCATCAAGGGTTTAAGAAAACTCTCCACCCATCCAAAAATTTGCTCAGTGAGGGTGCCCACACTTGAAATAATTGGTTTCCCTGTATTCCCAGGCTTCTGTATTTTGAGAAGCATGTAAAAACTCTGGTATGAAGTCATTCACTTTCATGATTCTGTCAGTTAGACCAGCAATGATCTTTTTTATTTCCTTTGAGTTTTCCTGTGTAAGGTCAGACTCCAGTTTTGAGTAGTAGCAGCGTGTGCCTTTCAGTTGTCTTTGCGCTTCCTTTATACAGTCCGATGTGTTCATTATGACTATTGCACCATCTTTGACTGCTTGTTTAATGATGATATCTTTGTTAGTTTTCAAGTATTGTATGGCTCTCCTTTCCTGGGTACTGAATTCGTCCAGTAGGAGGTGTCTAGTCTGATTTCTTCTTTGTCAGCAAGATCCCACTCCCTTCTCTAGGAGTGGGTTCTGTCTCCTCTGTGTCATGAAAATATTCCCTAAGGTGTAGTCTCCTGAATAAATCTTCCATATCACTGCAAAGTTCTGTTTTATCCAGGACTTTTGAAGGACAAAATTAAAGGTCTCTAGAAAGCACTCCAAGTTCTACTTTGGTTCATAAGCAGAGAGATTGATAACAAGTTAGATGCCTCCATGTCTGAATGGGACTGATGATCAAAATTGTCAGGGTTTGGCTTTGTTTTGTAGGTATTTATATTGAATCCTGCACTGCTTCACAGTCTTTTCTTTCTTATGGAATAGAGATATCCCCAGCTTGTAGTATTGTAGATGTAGTATTGTTGCAGCTTTTCTTTAATGCTCTCTTTAACTTTGTTGCACTGTGTTGTTCCACTGTGTACATACAGGATATATTTGTACTGATGGGTTACCACAACGACTTAACAAAGGCCCTAAGGTCTGCCTTGAGTATATATTTATTAGGGCTAAAAAAAAAAAAAAAAATTCTGGAAAGAACAAGTTACGCCGTATCCAGAGGGATGATCAATGATGGTCCAACAGCTGGGATCCTCACTGGTCATGAGAACTGGCTTGTTTTGCACCCCAGTTTGAATGGAATGGCAGGTTGTAAATGTGTGCTGCTGCTTCATTCATTTTAGTGGAAACTACCAGAAATAGCTGAAGAGCAGCACTCTGCTGTCTCCAGCAGTTCCCATTGAAATGAGTGGGGCAGTAGTATGCATTACCGCCCAGCCGCTCCATTCAAATTGCTGCGCTAAACAGGTTTTGACATTGGGAATGGGGGTTTCAGCATTCGGACAATAATACCCCTTTAATCCTAATAGTCTGCAATAATATCGATATTATTTTTCAGTTCAACATCAGCCTGGTTCCTGGTCATTGCTTTATTACAGCAAATACAATATGTGATGGGCATTTCTTTAGGTTTTGATAGTTATGACTGAACACTAAGTAGAACTAATTTAAGATCTTGTTCCTTGCTGATTTTTGGCTATTAGAAGACATTTATTCTTTGTGTAATAAGAAAATATTTTTTTATGTAATAATTAATATATCAAAGTCCAGGGACTTTAAACTTTGATGGTCAAAGTTACATAATATATTAATAAAAAGTTGTACATACTGTAGATCCTGCTTATCAAGTTACCCTAAGTAACCCTGGTACTTAACAGAAGTCTAGTCCATTATTAACTTACATCATAAACCCTGATCTGCATGATTCTGCAATTAATCAGAAAGTGGATATTTACAAAGACCGGACCAATTATATGACAGCGTTTTCTTTAGTCTGTATAACAGACCTATACATACTGTATTTCAGTATCCTATCATAATATATATATATATATATATATATATATATATATATATAAACAAAAAAGTATAGCAGCACTCTGACACAGCACAAGGGTATATAGAGAACAGAAATTTTGAGGTTCTTAGTTATACATATTTGATCAAACAGTAGGAAGCCCACCTGCCCCGACAAGGCGACCTCATTAAGGTGGGACCCTATACTAATGCCTCTATTAAACCCAAAATAAATCTACAATGTGAACACAGGGCAATAACATACCTCTCTTGGACCCAGAACAGGTCTACAATGTGAACACAAGGAAATAACATACCTCTCTTGGACCCAGAACAGGTCTACAATATGAACACAGGGCAAATAGGATCTAGAGGACCCAAAACAGGTCTACAATGTGAACACAGGGCAAATAGGATCCAGAGCATACTCAACTTAAAATAGACTCAACTTAAATATTTTAAGTTGACTATGCTCTGGATCCTATTTGCCCTGTGTTCACATTGTAGACCTGTTTTGGGTCCTCTAGATCCTATTTGCCCTGTGTTCATATTGTAGACCTGTTCTGGGTCCAAGAGAGGTATGTTATTGCCCTGTGTTCACATTGTAGATTTATTTTGGGTTTAATAGAGGCATTAGTATAGGGTCCCACCTTAATGAGGTCGCCTTGTCGGGGCAGGTGGGCTTCCTACGGTTTGATCAAATATGTATAACTAAGAACCTCAAAATTTTAGTTTATACACCATATTAATTTGTAGGTGCCAATAATAGCAGTAATGCTATCTCTGTTCTCTATATACCCTTGTGCTGTGTCAGAGTGCTGCTACACTTTTTGTTTTTATACATTTTACCACAGTAGCTTGCACCTGTGCTTGGGATGTGCTGTCTTAATCTTTTTTGTGTGTGTACTGCATGGGGGGTATGGTTCCCTCTAATTGGACTTGCACTCCCATTCAATTGCACGGGTTTATATAAGTGGAGGATATTTTTCAGTTCCCCATTTGCCCCTAGGCTATTTTTTTTTTAGGTCAATAGTTTTTATTGAAATTTTTGCATAGATATCGTACAAAAGGTCAACTTAAGGAATGTAAAATGCAAAATACAGTCATGGCATTACAGGTCGCAAGTACACAAGGAGTACAAAATACTCTATATACATACGTCATACACACAAATATATAGTAAATTACATCCTAGTATTCTGTAAAATAAAACATAAAACATGTAGATAATTAGCTAGGCTTGGCAGAGCACTGTGTACAAAAAGTACGCACATCGTGGCCATGAGGGGGAGGGGAGAGGTCAGAACAAGCGGGAAAAGTAAAGTACAGTAATGCAAAGTCAAGTCTACCAAGTGGGTTAAAGCAGACTCGACTCAACACCACACAACACAACAGGCCTGAAGAACAAAGGGGGAGGGAGTGCACCACTCTGTAGCAATCAGTAGAATAACTGGAGGCCTATCCCGTAAACACGCGTGCAGGCCCACCTGTGCCAGCTGTAGGCAAGAATTGCTGAAGTATAGAGATAGACCAACAAATACCCTAAAAATAGTCTAGTGTAGTGTACCATAGGTGAATGGAAGGAAGACGACGTATATCCCAGGGTTGAAGATAGCCAAAACATATGGTCTGTCAGTGGGCACTAGATGGGGGGAAAGCTGTCAACCATATCTCCCAATTTCTCCTAAACTTATCTAAGCTCCCACCATTGCATGCATAGATTTGTTCAAATTGATAGTTCAACGATACCACTGATATCAATTCTGACAGTGATGAACAAGAGGTGGATTTCCATCTGCGCGCAATAAGTAGGCAAGCAGCCCCCAGTACCTGGCATACGACAGTTCTATACCTGCTCGGCCCCTCGTGGATGCCCAGCAGGAGCAGCGCCATCTCGGGCGCCGATCTCACCCCACCTCCGCACAATGTGTTGATCAGGAAAAACACAGATACCCAGAAAGGCTGAATGAGTGGGCAGTGCCAAAACACATGGGACAAAGAGCCAACCCCTCCGCAACCTCTCCAACAACATGAAGGGCCGAAGGAAAGAACTTAGCCAAATGGAGAGGCGGGTAATACCAGAGCAAGAGCAATTTGCTGTATTGCTCCCAGTGTGAGGCACATACCGTGGATTGCTTAGCCCACCTAACCGCCTCCTGCCAACAGTGAACCTCAAAGCCTCGGCCCAAGTCTTCCTCCCAGAGAAGCATGTGTTTTGTTTTTTGAAAGGTGCAATCCAAGTTCAGCGTACAATACAGAGTTTTAGTGGCATATGTAGCCGGGGTGGTCCGAGAGTGCAATAGATCAGCGGCTGGCTGCGGCAGGCTAATTCGAACCACGGGGGCGTCAGATAAATAGGAAGCTAATCTGAAATAAGTAAATGTCTCTTTTGTAGGTAGGTTATATTTCTCCTCTAGCATGGAAAAGGGTACCATAGTGTCACCTATGTATAGATCAGAGATATACTTTATCCCACAGCTGCTCCAAGTGTCTAGGGACAAATGTGGGATCTTATGAGGGAGCACTGTGAGAGGCAGATTCAGGGTGACCCCAGGGATGTTGCAATCTGAGATGTCGCAAAAAGCGTGCCACGCCTTAACTGTAGCTAGTACAGCCGGTGGTACAGAAGGTGGTAAGCGCTTGGCGGGCACGGACGCTAACAAGAAGCCTTCCCAGTCGGTAATCTGAGCCATTTTATTTTCCACATCTGGCCATAGTTTATCATGGTTCGATGTAAACCAGAATTTAAATTGCCCTAAAGTTATAGCTAAATGGTAATGGTACAGATTAGGTATTCCCATGCCTCCGTTGTCTCTAGATTTGAAGAGTGTATGTAGAGCTACTCTGGGTTTGCAGCCATTCCAAATGAAAGCCACCATCTGCTTTTGGAAGCTCTGAAAAACAGACCTAGGTATCGAAACAACTAGGGTTCTCAAAAAATAGAGTATTCTAGGAAGAATCAACATTTTATATAACACTATCCTCCCCATCCATCCGTGTTCAAATTTAGTCAACACATCCAGCTCTTTCTGAAGGGAAACTAACAAACCTGGGAAGTTGGCTTTAACTAGATCTTTTGGGTCCGGAGTCAGCTGAATTCCGAGATAGGGTAACGATAGTGGGCACCATTGATAAGATGAAG
This sequence comes from Leptodactylus fallax, assembly GCA_947044405.1. Classification (NCBI taxonomy): domain Eukaryota; kingdom Metazoa; phylum Chordata; class Amphibia; order Anura; family Leptodactylidae; genus Leptodactylus; species Leptodactylus fallax. The sequence goes on along the minus strand of CAMRHE010000001.1, from coordinate 5,316,451 downwards.
AGTCTTTGATATAACATACAGTCATATGAAAAAGTTTGGGCACCCCTATTAATCTTAATCATTTTTAGTTCTAAATATTTGGGTGTTTGCAACAGCCATTTCAATTTGATATATCTAATAACTGATGGACACAGTAATATTTCAGGATTGAAATGAGGTTTATTGTACTAACAGAAAATGTGCAATATGCATTAAACCAAAATTTGACCGGTGCAAAAGTATGGGCACCTCAACAGAAAAGTGACATTAATATTTAGTAGATCCTCCTTTTGCAAAAATAACAGCCTCTAGTCGCTTCCTGTAGCTTTTAATCAGTTCCTGGATCCTGGATGAAGGTATTTTTGACCATTCCTCTTTACAAAACAATTCCAGTTCAGTTAAGTTTGATGGTCGCCGAGCATGGACAGCCCGCTTCAAATTATCCCACAGATGTTCAATGATATTCAGGTCTGGGGACTGGGATGGCCATTCCAGAACATTGTAATTGTTCCTCTGCATGAATGCCTGAGTAGATTTGGATCATTGTCTTGCTGAAATATCCATCCCCGGCGTAACTTCAAATTCGTCACTGATTCTTGTACATTATTCTCAAGAATCTGCTGATAGGGAGTTGAATCCATGCGACCCTCAACTTTAACAAGATTCCCGGTGCTGGCATTGGCCACACAGCCCCAAAGCATGATGGAACCTCCACCAAATTTTACAGTGGGTAGCAAGTGTTTTTCTTGGAATGCTGTGTTTTTTGGACGCCATGCATAACGCCTTTTTGTATGACCAAACAACTCAATCTTTGTTTCATCAGTCCACAGGACCTTCTTCCAAAATGAAGCTGGCTTGTCCAAATGTGCTTTTGCATACCTCAGGCGACTCTGTTTGTGGCGTGCTTTCAGAAACGGCTTCTTTCGCATCACTCTCCCATACAGCTTCTCCTTGTGCAAAGTGTGCTGTATTGTTGACCGATGCACAGTGACACCATCTGCAGCAAGATGATGCTGCAGCTCTTTGGAGGTGGTCTGTGGATTGTCCTTGACTGTTCTCACCATTCTTCTTCTCTGCCTTTCTGATATTTTTCTTGGCCTGCCACTTCTGGGCTTAACAAGAACTGTCCCTGTGGTCTTCCATTTCCTTACTATGTTCCTCACAGTGGAAACTGACAGGTTAAATCTCTGAGACAACTTTTTGTATCCTTCCCCTGAACAACTATGTTGAACAATCTTTGTTTTCAGATCATTTGAGAGTTGTTTTGAGGAGCCCATGATGCCACTCTTCAGAGGAGATTCAAATAGGAGAACAACTTGCAATTGGCCACCTTAAATACCTTTTCTCATGATTGGATACACCTGGCTATGAAGTTCAAAGCTCAGTGAGGTTACAAAACCAATTTTGTGCTTCAGTAAGTCAGTAAAAAGTAGTTAGGAGTATTCAAATCAATAAAATGATAAGGGTACCCAAATTTTTGCACCGGTCAAATTTTGGTTTAATGCATATTGCACATTTTCTGTTAGTACAATAAACCTCATTTCAATCCTGAAATATTACTGTGTCCATCAGTTATTAGATATATCAAATTGAAATGGCTGTTGCAAACACCCAAATATTTAGAACTAAAAATGATTAAGATTAATAGGGGTGCCCAAACTGTTTTCATATGACTGTATATGACTTTGTGTCAGACCAAGTCCCAGAATCTGGGACTTGGATTCGTTGACTTTATAGTATGACAACGCTCCAAAGTACGACAACGTCCAAGCAACCGTGCAGAATAAGAAAGGGATAGTATTACATCATCTGCAAAAATTAATTCTATGGTCCAAATGACCCAACTTAATACCAGTAAGACCAGGGTGCGACCTAATTTTTTCCGCTAAAGGCTCCATCATTAAGGAAAATATTAGGGGGGACAAGGGGCATCCCTGTCTCGTGCCGTTAGTGATAGGGAAGGGGCAGGAAAGAACCCCATTCACCAGCACCCATGCGGACGGGTCAGAATAGAGTGCGGAGATCGCAGTAGCTATGGGGCCCGAAAAGCCAAACTTACTTAGAACTTCAAAAAGATAACCCCAATGAACCCTATCAAACGCCTTCTCCGCATCCAAGGACAGGAGCAGAGAAGGCGTCCGCCGGGCCACCGCAACCAGTGCGATCACACGTCTCGTGCCGTCTGGGGCCTGTCTCCCTTTGGTAAAGCCCACCTGGTCGCGGCCAATCAGTTGGGGCATTATGTCCAAAAGCCGATTCACTAGAACCTTGGCATCTGCATTTAATAATGATATAGGCCTGTAATTAGAAGGGAGAGAGGTATCCTTGCCTGGTTTAGGTAACGTCACGATCGTAGCAGTTAGCATCTCCTGGGGAAATCTGCCAGTAGACATTGCCAAGTTAAACACCACTGTAAGATGAGGTAGGATATGTGACTTGAATAATTTGTAATATTCCCCCGAGAACCCATCTGAACCAGGAGATTTATTGGGCTTTAAGCCATCTATCGCTTTAGCCACTTCCTGAGTAGATATATATATAGCGTTTAAAGATTGGAGCTGCGTTTGGGAGATGGAGGGAAGTTGCAAGGAGTTGAGAAACTGAATGATATCTAATCTAGAAGGCTGCATGGTGTCCGGGTCCTCCCTTAAATTGTACAAGTCCTGATAGTATTTACTGAATTCATCAGCAATATGCTGCGGATGAAACAGTTTTGCATTAGTCGATTTGGAGAGAATAAATGGAATTTTGGACTTAATTCTAGCCGTCTTGACTCGTTGTGCCATCAATTTACTTGCTTTATTAAACGACCGATAGTAGGATGCCTTCATTTGTTTAGAGTGTTTCTCGAAATCCACCAATAGGTGTGCCCTAAAGTCATCTCTAGCTTTTTGCAAGGAAGCCAGTAAAGTGGGATTAGGGGCTGTCTTATGTTGTTTCTCTATAGACGCAATGGAAGCCAGTAGCTCCTTCATTGCATGTGATCTCATGCGTTTAAAGCGTGATGTATGCTGAATCAATAAGCCCCTGACAAAGGCCTTATGGGAATTCCAGAGGCAAAATTTGTCATTTACTGACGGAGTATTAATATCAAAGAATTTGACAATGTCTGTGGATAATTTTTCAGACACTGATTTCAGGGACATGATATACAGTGCTGGCCAAAAGTATTGGCATCCCTGCAATTCTGTCAGATAATACTCAATTTCTTCCAGAAAATGATTGCAATCACAAATGCTTTGGTAATAATATCTTCATTTAATTTGTCTTCAATGGAAAACCACAAAAAGAATTGTCAAAAAGCCAAATTGGATATAATTCCACACCAAACATAAAAAAGGGGGTGAACAAAAGTATTGGCACCCTTTGAAAAATCATGTGATGCTTCTCTAATTTGTGTAATTAACAGCACCTGTTACTTACCTGTGGCACATAACAGGTGGTGGCAATAACTAAATCACACTTGCAGCCAGTTGAAATGGATTAAAGTTGACTCAACCTCTGTCCTGTGTCCTTGTGTGTACCACATTGAGCATGGAGAAAAGAAAGAAGACCAAAGAACTGTCTGAGGACTTGAGAAGCAAAATTGTGAGGAAGCATGAGCAATCTCAAGGCTACAAGTCCATCTCCAAAGACCTGAATGTTCCTGTGTCTACTGTGCGCAGTGTCATCAAGAAGTTTAAAGCCCATGGCACTGTGGCTAACCTCCCTAGATGTGGACGGAAAAGAAAAATTGACGAGAGATTTCAACGAACGATTGTGCGGATGGTGGCTAAAGAACCTCGACTAACATCCAAACAAGTTCTAGCTGCCCTGCAGTCCGAGGGTACAACAGTGTCAACCTGTACTATCCGTCGACGTCTGAATGAAAAGGGACTCTATGGTAGGATACCCAGGAAGACCCCACTTCTGACCCAGAGACATAAAAAAGCCAGGCTGGAGTTTGCCAAAACTTACCTGAGAAAGCCAAAAACTTTTTGGAAGAATGTTCTCTGGTCAGATGAGACAAAAGTAGAGCTTTTTGGGAAAAGGCATCAACATAGAGTTTACAGGAAAAAAAAAGAGGCCTTCAAAGAAAAGAACACGGTCCCTACAGTCAAACATGGCGGAGGTTCCCTGATGTTTTGGGGTTGCTTTGCTGCCTCTGGCACTGGACTGCTTGACCGTGTGCATGGCATTATGAAGTCTGAAGACTACCAACAAATTTTGCAGCATAATGTAGGGCCCAGTGTGAGAAAGCTGGGTCCCCCTCAGCGGTCATGGGTCTTCCAGCAGGACAATGACCCAAAACACACTTCAAAAAGCACTAGAAAATGGTTTGAGAGAAAGCACTGGAGACTTCTAAAAGTGGCCAGCAATGAGTCCAGACCTGAATCCCATAGAACACCTGTGGAGAGATCTCAAAATGGCAGTTTGGAGAAGGCACCCTTCAAATCTCAGGGACCTGCAGAAATTTGCCAAAGAAGAATGGTCTAAAATTCCAGCAGAGCATTGTAAGAAACTCATTGATGGTTACCGGAAGCGGTTGTTCGCAGTTATTTTGTCTAAAGGTTGTGCTACCAAGTATTAGGCTGAGGGTGCCAATACTTTTGTCTGGCCCATTTTTGTAGTTTTGTGTAAAATGATCAATGATTTGACTTTTTTTTTCATTCTCTTTTGTGTTTTTTCATTGCAAGCAAAATAAATGAAGATATTATTACCAAAGCATTTGTGATTGCAATCATTTTCTGGAAGAAATTGAGTATTATCTGACAGAATTGCAGGGGTGCCAATACTTTTGGCCAGCACTGTATGTATTATTGCGCCATGACACAGAACGGATTGTAAGGGTAACGGACCACGTGATATTGCCTATCTCACAGCATTGTACTCTAAAGAGCATATCAGTCTGGACCAGAAACATGTCTATTCTGGAATATGAATGATGTCTGGCAGAGTAATAAGTATAGTCTTTCTCGGAGGCATGAAAACACCTCCAGACATCATGAAGCTCCTCTTGCCGAAGCCAGGGCCCTAGTTGTTGAGGCACGTGCTTGCCGCGATAAGTAGAATCAGTGGCAGCCTTATGCACTATATTAAGATCGCCACACAAAATAACCTGACCCTGTGCATGTTTCCTTACCTTCCTCAATACCCGATTTAAAAAGGAAATTTGAGATGTGTTAGGACAGTACACATTCAAGATAGTAAAAGGGCAGTTATCAATTAAACATATGAGAGCTACATAGCGGCCCTTGGGGTCAGTGATGACATGTACGAGCTGAAAGGATACCGTATTTTTAACTGCTATAAGGACACCCGCAACCTTCCTAGAGGCATTTGAGCAGTAGATGTATGGGAAAAGCCTATGAGAAAACCTTGGTCGACGAGGGTCACAGAAGTGCGTTTCTTGTAAACATATTACATCCGCCGCAGATCTGAGAGCCTCCTTCCACAACAGTGAACGTTTAAAGGGACTATTCAGGCCCCTTACATTAAGTGACAAAATTTTTACTCCCATGAAAACATTTAAAAATTAAGTACACAAACTGGCAGTAAGATGACTGAAGTGCTAGAGTGTTCCCAAGAATAAGTCCATCAGGCCTAAGAGGGTAAAACTGGTTAAGAAAAGTGTTAAACCTAGAACTAGTTAACAATAAAAAGAGTAGTTGTACAAAACCGTGCAGTATAATACTGTGCAAACTTGGGGGAAACTTTGCCATAGAGTACAAACACAGAAGGTATCACAAGTGACTCACAGAGTGTCCATTGCAGGGTGTTCACTCGGCAGAGCTATTGGATTTCCACAGAGGATCCAGTTTGTGGGATTCAGTTCTGGATGGTTTCTGGACGTCAGGGGCAGGTGATGGTAGGTTCCATTGTAGCAGTAAATTCTTGCCAGTGTCGAGGGAGTTAAATGTATGGGTTGCTCCATTCTTTACAACAATAATTTTTGTAGGGAATCCCCACTTATAGAGAACATTGTGTTGACGAAGGACCGCCGTAATGGGAGCGAGCTTTCTTCTGGCGGCAATGGTGGAGTGAGACAGATCTGCAAATAGTTGAATAGCTTTGAAAGGCTCAGGCAGAGAAGATCTTTTCCTGGATTCGTACATGAGACAATCTTTGACATGGTAAAAATGTATGCGGGCAAGAGTATCCCTAGGTATATGATCAGGCATTCCTTTCGGCTTTGGAAGGCGGTGTGCCCTGTTGATAATCAGGTCCGCATCGAAGCAATGTGGTAGGGTCGCTTTCATTAACCGTTGCAAAAAAGGAATCAAGTCCCTGGCAGTGACTGACTCTGGTATGCCACGAAACTTAATATTGTTCCGTCTATTTCTATCCTCCATGTCGGCCAATTTAAGTTTAACTGCCGCCAATTCTTCCTCGAGATCGTTATGGGCATCTACTATGGTATTATGTGCAGAAGCGAACTCGCCCATTTTATTTTCAACATGGTTAAGTCTATCGCCAAGAGACCGTGGAGGAAACAGATGTAATTGCTTTAGTGATATCTTTCTGAATAGATCTATGCAAAGCTAGCATCATATCTTTCAAGACGGACTCAGAAGCTGATTGGGTGCCTGCTGGGATAGACTGAAGCACATCAGACTCGTAATGTTGGGGTTCTTCTATAGAGGTCCCCGGGTGCGAATCAAAACAGAAAGTGGTATCCCATTTCATTAGTTGTTTCACTCGGCTATGTGTGGGGGTAGTGTCCCCTGTTGGTGCAGTTGTAGGTGCAGGGGAAGCAGCAAGCTGGCAAGCTGCAGCTAAGATGGATGCTGAGGAGGGTTAGAAGCCTGCTGTGGGCCTGCCTGGCTGCTGGGATGACTCCCTTGGGAGTCTGTACTATCGCCCGTAGAGCCCAGGTGTGGGGGAGTCGAGTACTGCAACAGCTCACCTGGGGTATGTGTCGTCCCGGCAGATAAGCGGTCGGCTGCGCGCTGGTGCGGAGGGAGAAGGGACGCATCGGCGCCATCTTGCCCAGAGGCCTGCGCTGCAAAAAAGTCTGTGAGCCGCTTACAAGGGCCCTTTTTCCCTCGTTTCGCCATCCTGCGATGTCCCCTGATGTTGCTGGTCCCCTAGCAGAGTAATGAGCCGCCGTATGTCAGCGCCGAGCAGAGCGATGAGCCGCTTAGTGTCTGTGAAGTCGCGGAACTCTCTCAAGCTGTGGCCATATACATCGGAAGTTAAGCCACGCCCCCCCCTAGGCTATTTTAAGTTGAGTATGCTCTGGATACTATTTGCCCTGTGTTCACATTATAGACCTGTTTTGGGTCCTCTAGATCCTATTTGCCCTGTGTTCATATTGTAGACCTGTTCTGGGTCCAAGAGAGGTATGTTATTGCCCTGTGTTCACATTGTAGATTTATTTTGGGTTTAATAGAGGCATTAGTATAGGGTCCTACCTTAATGAGGTCGCCTTGTCGGGGCAGGTGGGCTTCCTACTGTTTGATCAAATATGTATAACTAAGAACCTCAAAATTTTAGTTTATACACCATATTAATTTGTAGGTGCCAATAATAGCAGTAATGCTATCTCTGTTCTCTATATACACTTGTGCTGTGTCAGAGTGCTGCTACACTTTTTTGTTTTTATACATTTTACCACAGTAGCTTGCACCTGTTCACATTGGGATGTGCTGTCTGAATCTTTTTTGTGTGTATACACACACATATATATATATATATATATATATATATATATAAGTGTATATATAATACATGTAAAAGTATTGATGCCTATCTTCTGTAGCAGTGATGTTGATCTTTATAATAAGACTTGCTATTTTCATTATTATTATTTATCACAGATTTCTGTTGCTTTGCAAATCTACAATATTCATTTAGTAAAACTACAATATTTAGTAACAATTTTATACAACTCTATAAGGGATATAGTAAGACTATAAATAGCAAAACTAAATAGCCTCATTTATGTGGTAATGGAATACTCAAATGGGTTTTTATGTTAATGGAAGGCCACATGGTATGACACTGCATGTGACCCTATGACCTCCTGCCCACAGTGGCCAATGGCTGCGCAATTTTATGGATTAATTTTAATGAGGTCGCCTTGTCGGGGCAGGTGGGCTTCCTACGGTTTGATCAAATATGTATAACTAAGAACCTCAAAATTTTAGTTTATACACCATATTAATTTGTAGGTGCCAATAATAGCAGTAATGCTATCTCTGTTCTCTATATACCCTTGTGCTGTGTCAGAGTGCTGCTACACTTTTTGTTTTTATACATTTTACCACAGTAGCTTGCACCTGTTCACATTGGGATGTGCTGTCTTAATCTTTTTTGTGTGTGTACTGCATGGGGGGTATGGTTCCCTCTAATTGGACTTGCACTCCCATTCAATTGCACGGGTTTATATAAGTGGAGGATATTTTTCAGTTCCCCATTTGCCCCTAGGCTATTTTTTTTAGGTCAATAGTTTTTATTGAAATTTTTGCATAGATATCGTACAAAAGGTCAACTTAAGGAATGTAAAATGCAAAATACAGTCATGGCATTACAGGTCGCAAGTACACAAGGAGTACAAAATACTCTATATACATACGTCATACACACAAATATATAGTAAATTACATCCTAGTATTCTGTAAAATAAAACATAAAACATGTAGATAATTAGCTAGGCTTGGCAGAGCACTGTGTACAAAAAGTACGCACATCGTGGCCATGAGGGGGAGGGGAGAGGTCAGAACAAGCGGGAAAAGTAAAGTACAGTAATGCAAAGTCAAGTCTACCAAGTGGGTTAAAGCAGACTCGACTCAACACCACACAACACAACAGGCCTGAAGAACAAAGGGGGAGGGAGTGCACCACTCTGTAGCAATCAGTAGAATAACTGGAGGCCTATCCCGTAAACACGCGTGCAGGCCCACCTGTGCCAGCTGTAGGCAAGAATTGCTGAAGTATAGAGATAGACCAACAAATACCCTAAAAATAGTCTAGTGTAGTGTACCATAGGTGAATGGAAGGAAGACGACGTATATCCCAGGGTTGAAGATAGCCAAAACATATGGTCTGTCAGTGGGCACTAGATGGGGGGAAAGCTGTCAACCATATCTCCCAATTTCTCCTAAACTTATCTAAGCTCCCACCATTGCATGCATAGATTTGTTCAAATTGATAGTTCAACGATACCACTGATATCAATTCTGACAGTGATGAACAAGAGGTGGATTTCCATCTGCGCGCAATAAGTAGGCAAGCAGCCCCCAGTACCTGGCATACGACAGTTCTATACCTGCTCGGCCCCTCGTGGATGCCCAGCAGGAGCAGCGCCATCTCGGGCGCCGATCTCACCCCACCTCCGCACAATGTGTTGATCAGGAAAAACACAGATACCCAGAAAGGCTGAATGAGTGGGCAGTGCCAAAACACATGGGACAAAGAGCCAACCCCTCCGCAACCTCTCCAACAACATGAAGGGCCGAAGGAAAGAACTTAGCCAAATGGAGAGGCGGGTAATACCAGAGCAAGAGCAATTTGCTGTATTGCTCCCAGTGTGAGGCACATACCGTGGATTGCTTAGCCCACCTAACCGCCTCCTGCCAACAGTGAACCTCAAAGCCTCGGCCCAAGTCTTCCTCCCAGAGAAGCATGTGTTTTGTTTTTTGAAAGGTGCAATCCAAGTTCAGCGTACAATACAGAGTTTTAGTGGCATATGTAGCCGGGGTGGTCCGAGAGTGCAACAGATCAGCGGCTGGCTGCGGCAGGCTAATTCGAACCACGGGGGCGTCAGATAAATAGGAAGCTAATCTGAAATAAGTAAATGTCTCTTTTGTAGGTAGGTTATATTTCTCCTCTAGCATGGAAAAGGGTACCATAGTGTCACCTATGTATAGATCAGAGATATACTTTATCCCACAGCTGCTCCAAGTGTCTAGGGACAAATGTGGGATCTTATGAGGGAGCACTGTGAGAGGCAGATTCAGGGTGACCCCAGGGATGTTGCAATCTGAGATGTCGCAAAAAGCGTGCCACGCCTTAACTGTAGCTAGTACAGCCGGTGGTACAGAAGGTGGTAAGCGCTTGGCGGGCACGGACGCTAACAAGAAGCCTTCCCAGTCGGTAATCTGAGCCATTTTATTTTCCACATCTGGCCATAGTTTATCATGGTTCGATGTAAACCAAAATTTTAATTGCCCTAAAGTTATAGCTAAATGGTAATGGTACAGATTAGGTATTCCCATGCCTCCGTTGTCTCTAGATTTGAAGAGTGTATGTAGAGCTACTCTGGGTTTGCAGCCATTCCAAATGAAAGCCACCATCTGCTTTTGGAAGCTCTGAAAAACAGACCTAGGTATCGAAACAACTAGGGTTCTCAAAAAATAGAGTATTCTAGGAAGAATCAACATTTTATATAACACTATCCTCCCCATCCATCCGTGTTCAAATTTAGTCAACACATCCAGCTCTTTCTGAAGGGAAACTAACAAACCTGGGAAGTTGGCTTTAACTAGATCTTTTGGGTCCGGAGTCAGCTGAATTCCGAGATAGGGTAACGATAGTGGGCACCATTGATAAGATGAAGAGTCTTTGATATAACATATATGACTTTGTGTCAGACCAAGTCCCAGAATCTGGGACTTGGATTCATTGACTTTATAGTATGACAACGCTCCAAAGTACGACAACGTCCAAGCAACCGTGCAGAATAAGAAAGGGATAGTATTACATCATCTGCAAAAATTAATTCTATGGTCCAAATGACCCAACTTAATACCAGTAAGACCAGGGTGCGACCTAATTTTTTCCGCTAAAGGCTCCATCATTAAGGAAAATATTAGGGGGGACAAGGGGCATCCCTGTCTCGTGCCGTTAGTGATAGGGAAGGGGCAGGAAAGAACCCCATTCACCAGCACCCATGCGGACGGGTCAGAATAGAGTGCGGAGATCGCAGTAGCTATGGGGCCCGAAAAGCCAAACTTACTTAGAACTTCAAAAAGATAACCCCAATGAACCCTATCAAACGCCTTCTCCGCATCCAAGGACAGGAGCAGAGAAGGCGTCCGCCGGGCCACCGCAACCAGTGCGATCACACGTCTCGTGCCGTCTGGGGCCTGTCTCCCTTTGGTAAAGCCCACCTGGTCGCGGCCAATCAGTTGGGGCATTATGTCCAAAAGCCGATTCACTAGAACCTTGGCATCTGCATTTAATAATGATATAGGCCTGTAATTAGAAGGGAGAGAGATATCCTTGCCTGGTTTAGGTAACGTCACGATCGTAGCAGTTAGCATCTCCTGGGGAAATCTGCCAGTAGACATTGCCAAGTTAAACACCACTGTAAGATGAGGTAGGATATGTGACTTGAATAATTTGTAATATTCCCCCGAGAACCCATCTGAACCAGGAGATTTATTGGGCTTTAAGCCATCTATCGCTTTAGCCACTTCCTGAGTAGATATATATATAGCGTTTAAAGATTGGAGCTGCGTTTGGGAGATGGAGGGAAGTTGCAAGGAGTTGAGAAACTGAATGATATCTAATCTAGAAGGCTGCATGGTGTCCGGGTCCTCCCTTAAATTGTACAAGTCCTGATAGTATTTACTGAATTCATCAGCAATATGCTGCGGATGAAACAGTTTTGCATTAGTCGATTTGGAGAGAATAAATGGAATTTTGGACTTAATTCTAGCCGTCTTGACTCGTTGTGCCATCAATTTACTTGCTTTATTAAACGACCGATAGTAGGATGCCTTCATTTGTTTAGAGTGTTTCTCGAAATCCACCAATAGGTGTGCCCTAAAGTCATCTCTAGCTTTTTGCAAGGAAGCCAGTAAAGTGGGATTAGGGGCTGTCTTATGTTGTTTCTCTATAGACGCAATGGAAGCCAGTAGCTCCTTCATTGCATGTGATCTCATGCGTTTAAAGCGTGATGTATGCTGAATCAATAAGCCCCTGACAAAGGCCTTATGGGAATTCCAGAGGCAAAATTTGTCATTTACTGACGGAGTATTAATATCAAAGAATTTGACAATGTCTGTGGATAATTTTTCAGACACTGATTTCAGGGACATGATATACAGTGCTGGCCAAAAGTATTGGCATCCCTGCAATTCTGTCAGATAATACTCAATTTCTTCCAGAAAATGATTGCAATCACAAATGCTTTGGTAATAATATCTTCATTTAATTTGTCTTCAATGGAAAACCACAAAAAGAATTGTCAAAAAGCCAAATTGGATATAATTCCACACCAAACATAAAAAAGGGGGTGGACAAAAGTATTGGCACCCTTTGAAAAATCATGTGATGCTTCTCTAATTTGTGTAATTAACAGCACCTGTTACTTACCTGTGGCACATAACAGGTGGTGGCAATAACTAAATCACACTTGCAGCCAGTTGAAATGGATTAAAGTTGACTCAACCTCTGTCCTGTGTCCTTGTGTGTACCACATTGAGCATGGAGAAAAGAAAGAAGACCAAAGAACTGTCTGAGGACTTGAGAAGCAAAATTGTGAGGAAGCATGAGCAATCTCAAGGCTACAAGTCCATCTCCAAAGACCTGAATGTTCCTGTGTCTACTGTGCGCAGTGTCATCAAGAAGTTTAAAGCCCATGGCACTGTGGCTAACCTCCCTAGATGTGGACGGAAAAGAAAAATTGACGAGAGATTTCAACGAAAGATTGTGCGGATGGTGGCTAAAGAACCTCGACTAACATCCAAACAAGTTCTAGCTGCCCTGCAGTCCGAGGGTACAACAGTGTCAACCTGTACTATCCGTCGACGTCTGAATGAAAAGGGACTCTATGGTAGGATACCCAGGAAGACCCCACTTCTGACCCAGAGACATAAAAAAGCCAGGCTGGAGTTTGCCAAACCTTACCTGAGAAAGCCAAAAACTTTTTGGAAGAATGTTCTCTGGTCAGATGAGACAAAAGTAGAGCTTTTTGGGAAAAGGCATCAACATAGAGTTTACAGGAAAAAAAAAGAGGCCTTCAAAGAAAAGAACACGGTCCCTACAGTCAAACATGGCGGAGGTTCCCTGATGTTTTGGGGTTGCTTTGCTGCCTCTGGCACTGGACTGCTTGACCGTGTGCATGGCATTATGAAGTCTGAAGACTACCAACAAATTTTGCAGCATAATGTAGGGCCCAGTGTGAGAAAGCTGGGTCCCCCTCAGCGGTCATGGGTCTTCCAGCAGGACAATGACCCAAAACACACTTCAAAAAGCACTAGAAAATGGTTTGAGAGAAAGCACTGGAGACTTCTAAAAGTGGCCAGCAATGAGTCCAGACCTGAATCCCATAGAACACCTGTGGAGAGATCTCAAAATGGCAGTTTGGAGAAGGCACCCTTCAAATCTCAGGGACCTGCAGAAATTTGCCAAAGAAGAATGGTCTAAAATTCCAGCAGAGCATTGTAAGAAACTCATTGATGGTTACCGGAAGCGGTTGTTCGCAGTTATTTTGTCTAAAGGTTGTGCTACCAAGTATTAGGCTGAGGGTGCCAATACTTTTGTCTGGCCCATTTTTGTAGTTTTGTGTAAAATGATCAATGATTTGACTTTTTTTTCATTCTCTTTTGTGTTTTTTCATTGCAAGCAAAATAAATGAAGATATTATTACCAAAGCATTTGTGATTGCAATCATTTTCTGGAAGAAATTGAGTATTATCTGACAGAATTGCAGGGGTGCCAATACTTTTGGCCAGCACTGTATGTATTATTGCGCCATGACACAGAACGGATTGTAAGGGTAACGGACCACGTGATATTGCCTATCTCACAGCATTGTACTCTAAAGAGCATATCAGTCTGGACCAGAAACATGTCTATTCTGGAATATGAATGATGTCTGGCAGAGTAATAAGTATAGTCTTTCTCGGAGGCATGAAAACACCTCCAGACATCATGAAGCTCCTCTTGCCGAAGCCAGGGCCCTAGTTGTTGAGGCACGTGCTTGCCGCGATAAGTAGAATCAGTGGCAGCCTTATGCACTATATTAAGATCGCCACACAAAATAACCTGACCCTGTGCATGTTTCCTTACCTTCCTCAATACCCGATTTAAAAAGGAAATTTGAGATGTGTTAGGACAGTACACATTCAAGATAGTAAAAGGGCAGTTATCAATTAAACATATGAGAGCTACATAGCGGCCCTTGGGGTCAGTGATGACATGTACGAGCTGAAAGGATACCGTATTTTTAACTGCTATAAGGACACCCGCAACCTTCCTAGAGGCATTTGAGCAGTAGATGTATGGGAAAAGCCTATGAGAAAACCTTGGTCGACGAGGGTCACAGAAGTGCGTTTCTTGTAAACATATTACATCCGCCGCAGATCTGAGAGCCTCCTTCCACAACAGTGAACGTTTAAAGGGACTATTCAGGCCCCTTACATTAAGTGACAAAATTTTTACTCCCATGAAAACATTTAAAAATTAAGTACACAAACTGGCAGTAAGATGACTGAAGTGCTAGAGTGTTCCCAAGAATAAGTCCATCGGGCCTAAGAGGGTAAAACTGGTTAAGAAAAGTGTTAAACCTAGAACTAGTTAACAATAAAAAGAGTAGTTGTACAAAACCGTGCAGTATAATACTGTGCAAACTTGGGGGAAACTTTGCCATAGAGTACAAACACAGAAGGTATCACAAGTGACTCACAGAGTGTCCATTGCAGGGTGTTCACTCGGCAGAGCTATTGGATTTCCACAGAGGATCCAGTTTGTGGGATTCAGTTCTGGATGGTTTCTGGACGTCAGGGGCAGGTGGTGGTAGGTTCCATTGTAGCAGTAAATTCTTGCCAGTGTCGAGGGAGTTAAATGTATGGGTTGCTCCATTCTTTACAACAATAATTTTTGTAGGGAATCCCCACTTATAGAGAACATTGTGTTGACGAAGGACCGCCGTAATGGGAGCGAGCTTTCTTCTGGCGGCAATGGTGGAGTGAGACAGATCTGCAAATAGTTGAATAGCTTTGAAAGGCTCAGGCAGAGAAGATCTTTTCCTGGATTCGTACATGAGACAATCTTTGACATGGTAAAAATGTATGCGGGCAAGAGTATCCCTAGGTATATGATCAGGCATTCCTTTCGGCTTTGGAAGGCGGTGTGCCCTGTTGATAATCAGGTCCGCATCGAAGCAATGTGGTAGGGTCGCTTTCATTAACCGTTGCAAAAAAGGAATCAAGTCCCTGGCAGTGACTGACTCTGGTATGCCACGAAACTTAATATTGTTCCGTCTATTTCTATCCTCCATGTCGGCCAATTTAAGTTTAACTGCCGCCAATTCTTCCTCGAGATCGTTATGGGCATCTACTATGGTATTATGTGCAGAAGCGAACTCGCCCATTTTATTTTCAACATGGTTAAGTCTATCGCCAAGAGACCGTGGAGGAAACAGATGTAATTGCTTTAGTGATATCTTTCTGAATAGATCTATGCAAAGCTAGCATCATATCTTTCAAGAAGGACTCAGAAGCTGATTGGGTGCCTGCTGGGATAGACTGAAGCACATCAGACTCGTAATGTTGGGGTTCTTCTATAGAGGTCCCCGGGTGCGAATCAAAACAGAAAGTGGTATCCCATTTCATTAGTTGTTTCACTCGGCTATGTGTGGGGGTAGTGTCCCCTGTTGGTGCAGTTGTAGGTGCAGGGGAAGCAGCAAGCTGGCAAGCTGCAGCTAAGATGGATGCTGAGGAGGGTTAGAAGCCTGCTGTGGGCCTGCCTGGCTGCTGGGATGACTCCCTTGGGAGTCTGTACTATCGCCCGTAGAGCCCAGGTGTGGGGGAGTCGAGTACTGCAACAGCTCACCTGGGGTATGTGTCGTCCCGGCAGATAAGCGGTCGGCTGCGCGCTGGTGCGGAGGGAGAAGGGACGCATCGGCGCCATCTTGCCCAGAGGCCTGCGCTGCAAAAAAGTCTGTGAGCCGCTTACAAGGGCCCTTTTTCCCTCGTTTCGCCATCCTGCGATGTCCCCTGATGTTGCTGGTCCCCTAGCAGAGTAATGAGCCGCCGTATGTCAGCGCCGAGCAGAGCGATGAGCCGCTTAGTGTCTGTGAAGCCGCGGAACTCTCTCAAGCTGTGGCCATATACATCGGAAGTTAAGCCACGCCCCCCCCCTAGGCTATTTTAAGTTGAGTATGCTCTGGATACTATTTGCCCTGTGTTCACATTATAGACCTGTTTTGGGTCCTCTAGATCCTATTTGCCCTGTGTTCATATTGTAGACCTGTTCTGGGTCCAAGAGAGGTATGTTATTGCCCTGTGTTCACATTGTAGATTTATTTTGGGTTTAATAGAGGCATTAGTATAGGGTCCTACCTTAATGAGGTCGCCTTGTCGGGGCAGGTGGGCTTCCTACTGTTTGATCAAATATGTATAACTAAGAACCTCAAAATTTTAGTTTATACACCATATTAATTTGTAGGTGCCAATAATAGCAGTAATGCTATCTCTGTTCTCTATATACACTTGTGCTGTGTCAGAGTGCTGCTACACTTTTTTGTTTTTATACATTTTACCACAGTAGCTTGCACCTGTTCACATTGGGATGTGCTGTCTGAATCTTTTTTGTGTGTATACACACACATATATATATATATATATATATATATATATATATATGTGTATATATAATACATGTAAAAGTATTGATGCCTATCTTCTGTAGCAGTGATGTTGATCTTTATAATAAGACTTGCTATTTTCATTATTATTATTTATCACAGATTTCTGTTGCTTTGCAAATCTACAATATTCATTTAGTAAAACTACAATATTTAGTAACAATTTTATACAACTCTATAAGGGATATAGTAAGACTATAAATAGCAAAACTAAATAGCCTCATTTATGTGGTAATGGAATACTCAAATGGGTTTTTATGTTAATGGAAGGCCACATGGTATGACACTGCATGTGACCCTATGACCTCCTGCCCACAGTGGCCAATGGCTGCGCAATTTTATGGATAATTACTTTCAAAATTGTGCAACCATTGACCCCTGTGGGTGGGCAGAGTCTCGGTGGCATCGTACCATGTGGTCTTACTCTTAGAAAATAAACAATTAATAGAGTGTTAAATTTTGACAATAATATCAGTACTGCGTTTTGGAAAAATGTGTGCACAATTCACTAAGATGAATACACCACTTAAAGTATTAGCCGCGTCTCTAACAGTTATGATATGGCAAAGCTTTGAATTAGAATATACAGCAGTTACACGCTGTTCCAACTTTTTCTGAAAAGAGGAAAAGTGATGTGAGAATAGTAAATAGTTGCAGTCTGTTATGCAAAAATTTTGCCCAACAAATGCAACTTTTGATGCCAGAAAACTGGTGTTAGGGGCACCATGAATTTCCCCTAATGTCTCTTTAAAATGTAAGGTTTCTGTACATTTTTTGTAACAAAAACTTCAAACAAAAACAGTGTAAAGATATATATATTTTTTTAAATGAAGTGTTAGGATACATTCACACAACAGTGATTATATCAGCAATATGATGTCTGTTTTTTTTTTTAAATCTTTTAATGTTATCACACAACAGCATTAAATTCAGTGAAGGTGGGGCTATTGACATGACAATTATTTTGATGGTCCATTGTTACAGACCGTCAAAATATACAGTGGGGAAAAAAAAGTATTTAGTCAACCACCAGAAAAAAAAATGTAAAATCTGCCCATACATAATGACTATTAAGAAGGTAAAGATCCCTAACTAGAATCAGGTCTACAAAATCCTAGGTACCACCAACAAAAATGGTTGCCTAATTATACAGTGGGGAAAAAAAAGTATTTAGTCAGCCACCAATTGTGCAAGGTCTCCCACTTAAAAAGATGAGGCCGGCCTGTAATTGACATCATAGGTAGACCTCAACTATGGGAGATAAAATGAGAAAACAAATCCAGAAAATCACATTGTCTGATTTTTTAAGAATTTATTTACAAATTATGGTGGAAAATAAGTATTTGGTCACCTACAAACAAGCAAGATTTCTGGCTCTCACAGACCTGTAACTTCTTCTTTAAGAGGCTCCTCTGTCCTCCACTCATTACCTGTAGTAATGGCACCTGTTTGACATTGTTATCAGTATAAAAGACACCTGTCCACAACCTCAAACAGTCACACTCCAAACTCCACTATGGTGAAGACCAAAGAGCTGTGGAAGGACACCAGAAACAAAATTGTAGACTTGCTTCAGGCTGGGAAGACTGAATCTGTAATAGGCAAGCAGCTTGGTGTGAAGAAATCAACTGTGGGAGCAATAATTAGAAAATGGAAGACATACAAGACCACTGATAATCTCCCTCGATCAGGGGCTCCACGCAAGATCTCACCCCGTGGGGTCAAAATGATCACAAGAACGGTGAGCAAAACTCCCAGAACCACATGGGGGGACCTAGTGAATGACCTGCAGAAAGCTGGGACTAATGTAACAAAGGCTACCATCAGTAACACACTACGCCGCCAGGGACTCAGATCCTGCAGTGCCAGACGAGTCCCTCTGCTTAAGCCAAAACATATTTGGGCCCGTCTGAAATTTGCTAGACAGCATTTGGATGTTCCAGAAGAGTATTGGGAGAATGTCATATGGTCAGATGAAACCAAAGTAGAACTGTTTGGTAGAAACAACTCTTCGTGTTTGGAGGAGAGTGAATGCTGAGTTGCATCCAAAGAACACCATACCTACTGTGAAACATGGGGGTGGCAACATCATGCTTTGGGGCTGTTTCTCTGCAAAGGGACCAGGACGACTGATCCCTGTACATGAAAGAATGAATGGGGCCTTGTATCGTGAGATTTTGAGTGCAAACCTCCTTCCATCAGCAAGGGCATTGAAGATGAAACGTGGCTGGGTCTTTCAGCATGACAATGATCCCAAGCACACCTCCAGGGTAACGAAGGAGTGGCTTCGTAAGAAGCATTTCAAGGTCCTGGAGTGGCCTAGCCAGTCTCCAGATCTCAACTCCATAGAAAACCTTTGTATGGAGTTGAAAGTCCGTGTTGCCCAGCGACAGCCCCAAAACATCACTGCTCTAGAGGAGATCTGCATAGAGGAATGGGCCAACATACCAGCAACAGTGTGTGCCAACCTTGTGAAGACTTACAGAAAACGTTTGACCTCTGTCGTTGCCAACAAAGGATATATCACAAAGTATTGAGATGAACTTTTGTTATTGACCAAATACTTATTTTCCACCATAATTTGTAAATAAATTCTTAAAAAATTAGACAATGTGATTTTCTGGATTTGTTTTCTCATTTTGTCTCTCATAGTTGAGGTCTACCTATGATGACAATTAGAGGCCGGCCTCATCTTTTTAAGTGGGAGAACTTGCACAGTTGGTGGCTGACTAAATACTTTTTTTCCCCACTGTAGGTCATGTCCTATTTTTGTTCGTTTTCGTGGATCCCCCCCCCCCCCCATACGCTGTAATGAATTGGGGATCCGTGAAAACAGCCGCCCCTCGGGATGAATGTTGGCCGTAAAAAATGGATATATTTCACAGCTGTTTTGCACCTCAGTTGTCTGAATGTCGCCTTAGTCACTTCATAAACATCAAAATTTAATTCTCAGTATAACAATCTGCAAGCAGAAGCAGAGACTTTGGGAACATTCATACGTGCTATTTTTGCTGATTTTCTACTAATTTTTTCTGTGTTATTTTAAAATAAAAACATTTTCATACCATCAGTCTAAAAAAGTGAGAAAATGGCAACAAATCTCTGTAGAAAAAACACAAAAAAAAACAGAGGCCAATTTATCATAGTTTGAATGCCAGTTTTCTGGTACATGAGGTATGAAAAGTCACAATTTTTGTTGCACATTAATTTTTTTTGCACAAAAAAATTGTGAATTTTCTCTTTTTGTGCCCCACTCACCACCCTTCAGGCAGGGATGACAGACAGTCAAGGAAAGGGGAAATTTATTATAATTTATACCAGAAAACTGAAGCAATTTATAGCTGAATTCTATGTCAGATTGGAGTAGATTTCAATTCTGGCACATGGGACCTTCCACAATGTGTCTGAATTATTAAGAGGGTAAGCCACTTAATAATTTTGGTGAATCTCGCAGCAACACATACATTATTATTTGCCCCATATGTTTTCATAAATCTCCCTCCTATTGTATTTTTTAGCTCTATACGGTATGCCATGTATATTTTCAAATTTTTATAACATAAATTAGGATTTTTTTTACAGATGACTAAAAGAGAAGGTGTAGTGAAATTACATTCTTTGCAGGTACTGTAAAACGCAGGGATTTTTGCCGTGGTATTTCCATTGCGGGGGACCCTGGCCTAAAGCACCTTAATAGCTTCAGAGAGTGTTAAGTGAGGATTACTGTTGGGCTATGCAAAAAAACAAAATTAGGCTAAGGCCACACATTGTGGAAAAGCTGCTTTTTATGCAGATTTTGCTTCATTTTTTGAGCCAAAGCAGAGAGTGGATTTGGCTCAAAAAAATAATTGCAAAATCTGCAAATATGCAGCTTTTCCACAACGTGTGGCCTCAGCCTAAAGCTGTTTCCACACGACCATGTGCTAACCGGCTGCCATGAATGAACGGCACGGGCGGCGCACGGGGGACACGCAGATGTCACTCGTGTGTCGCCCATGCACTGGCCGTGCTTCTGCGGCTCCTTTCATTCAATGAATAGGATCCGCGGAAGCAAGGCTGCAAAATCAGATGGGAATAGGACATGTTCTATATTATGCGGCCCGGGAAAAACCCGGGTAGCACACTGACCAGTCATACGGTTTTCTTAGGCTGGTTTCACAATAATGTAATATGGGTGTATTTTTATATGGATACCTTTTAGTTTAGGTCATTGTTTTTTTCATTCAGTATATACTGTATTTTCACTGAATGCATCATTGCTGGCTCTAAATGTATGTAACTGGGCCGACGCCTTGTTTTTTTAAACACTGTGTTGTGTCATACTCATCTGAGACTTATCTGATGCACTAATGTCTGAAGATAGTATGTCAGCGTCCTTGGCCTTTTCAAAATACCTAAGATATCTACAGCAATATAACTGATATGAAATCTATTTAGCAAGATATATTTGAGGGGGTGCTAAATACCTTAGTATCTAAACAAAAAGAAGTCTCATAATAATGGTAATTATATTGAAAAAAAAAACTTTACGCCGGGATCCCTCGTAGTATAAATACCACGATTTTGTTGCGGCATTTTACAGTACCTGGCTAATCCCATCCACATATTGCAGAAAAAAATTCACAGTAAACATGCTACAATTTAAAAAATCATTGTGTTTTTGTTAATCGCTGCATGTCAATTATACCTATGGAAATGCTGGTGTTTTCCATATATTTATAATTGAACCGCTAAAAAGCTCTGCAGGAAAAAACATGATGTGTTTCTGCCACAGTTTTTCCAGCGGCGCTTTTTGGCTGTGGCTCACTATGTGGGTCCTTAATTGCAAGGTTTTGAAGCTTTTGTAGGCAAATTTATAAGTGACAGTCACAGCCAAGCAATTATATGTTAAGTATGTCTTACTTACTTATTTATTTATTTTGTCATTAGTTTCAAGTTTGTAAAAGAAAAAAATATTATTATTGTTACTTTTATTTTAAAAAAACTTTTATAAGGAAGGCAATTGGTGACATTCTTTCTTTATTGTCTATATAGACAGTACTGCAGTGTATCTGTGCTTTAGGGAACCATATAGAGCCTTATCTTTGAGTATAGTGTATTCCGCCTAATCTAAGGCATCCGGTTGTACAATAAAGTAACATAGTAACTATGTCTTACTCCCTTAAGACAATAGCATGACTCTTCTCATTCTGCCCTAGTCTATACAGCAAAGCCATGATTTGGTCATGATTAACACCACAATTCTGCACATTGACTAGTCCCAGGGAAGACAGGGCATATTTTTTTCAGAATACTGAAAAAATAAGTGTCAGACATTGCTTCCCATTGAAAACAATGAGAGCAGAGTTGAGGAGTTCCCCCCCCCCCCCCAGGGCTTAATGAAACAAACGTGAAAACCTGACGTGTGACAGCTGTTTAGCAATGTCCATTTTGAGAACACATTGTATTTACAGTCCGTTTTTCACAGCCATCAAAAAAACTGACATGCACTATCTCTGTCCGTGAAAATGGACATAGATAGTGGTATGTGAATAGACCTGTTGAAAATCATGGTTTCAATAATGGACTTGCACGGACATGCATGTTATGTCCGTCAAACACGAGGAAGCAAGAGGCCTTAGAATAGAAACTAAATTGACACATTTCAGCAAGGGAAACCTTTAATAGCAAATCCTAATCAAAGAAACACATGGCACAATACTTCAGCCACAGATAAGCTACATTTACCTCAGCAAGAAGCTGCCAATATTTGTTTTATTAAGTTATATTGAGTAATACTATTGTAGATCCTTGCTTGGAATTGTCATCGCTGATATGGAGTTAATATTGTGTGCACCTTATCAATAGCAAATTAGGGTACAAATTATGAAATCCTTTATCTTAAAACTGACCGTCTGAACAGTTTGTGTCATACAGGAAAAATGTGCATACCATGTGCATGGGGAATTGGGTTTACACGACAAGCAATTAGAAGAGGACCATGATATGTGTAGAGACGGGCAAACTGGTTTGTAATGACCTGAAACATTTGTGATTTATTTTGGGCAAGTTGGCTTCACATGCTACCAGATTGCTCAGAGGCCCTTCTAAACCTCTCTGAGTTCCTTAAGGTGGTTGGTATTGCCCCATCCACCTGTGTTCTCCCCATCCTCTTCGGAATTAATTTATGCAGATCAAAACTTATATTGGGACCGAATCTGACGAAAATAAAACTTGAGAGGCTGCCCAACACTAGTTATGAGGTAAAGCACTTCATTACTCTGATTGTTTTTTTCTTTGTATCTATTATAATTTATTAATCCCTTTATTAATGACACATTCCATAATAGTACATCGCTGTCGTCAGTGACTTAATGCAAACCACCTTATTATTGAAAGTTCCCTGGCTTGGCTGACTTTATGCAGCCTGTCATACAAATGCCGATATTTTGCAATGCATTAGTATTGTAATGCATTGCATTAGTGATCAGACCCACTGGGGTTCAAGACCCCCTAGGGGGTCTAATAAATGCAATTAAAATAAAAAAAATAAAAAGTATTAAAAGTTCAAATCACCCCCCCCCCTTTCCCTAGAATACATATAAAAGTTAAAAATTACTGTAAAACACATACAAATTAGGTATCCTTGTGTTCAATAATGCTCGAACTACAAACTTATAAAAATATTTTTTCTGTACGGTGAATGCCGTAGTGGGAAAAAAAAAATCAAAAGTGTTAAATTGCCGTTTTTTCACTGTTTCACCTCTGATAAAATTTGAATAAAAAGCGATCAAAGCAATAGACATTCCCCAAAATGGTATAACTAAACAGTTCTCCAAAAAAAGACACCCTATACATCCCCGTACATGGAAATATAAAACAGGTACGAATGTCAGAATATGGCGACTTTTAGAAAAATAATTTTTTTGCAAAGTTTTAATTTTTGTTAAGGGATTAAAATGTAAATAAAACTATATAAATTTGGTATCCCTGAAATCGTAACGAAACATAGACTACAGGTGACATGTCATTTTGGCTGCAGAGTGAATGCTGTAAAAATGAAGCCCGTAAGAAAGTCGCACAAATGCACTTTTTCTCCAATTCCACCCCATTCTGAATTTTTTCCAGACTCCCAGTATATTGTACAGAATGATAAATGGTACCATTATGAAGTACAATTTTTCCCACAAACATTAAGCCCTCAAATGACTTTGTGAAGGGAAAAATAACAAAGTAATGAGGTTTTGAAGGCGGGGAGTCAAAAACAAAAATCGAAAAATTCCTCCGACAAGAAGGGGTTCTTCTCTGAAATGCTCTTTCCCGGACTATCAGATTAAACACCAATTTCTACAGTTTCAAGCGCAAACTAAAGACATATCTTTTCAGACAGGCCTATCACAACTTCTCCATGCAAACTCTTCCGTAGTTAGATTCCCTAAAACGTATCCTCTGTTCCCGCTCCCGCATTACCCCACAGGATATGATGCCGTTTCAGACTAACTTTATATGTTCAGGCACCATCGGCACATTAAAGGACACAACAAATGACGGCTCATACAGCTTTATATACACACGTGGACAAAATTGTTGGTACCCTATTGGTTTAATGAAAGTCAAACCCACAATGGTCACAGAAATAACTTGAATCTGACAAAAGTAATAATATATAAAAATTCTATGAAAATGAACAAATGAAAGTCAGACATTGCTTTTCAACCATGCTTCAACAGAATTTTTAAAAAAAGAAAACTCATGAAACAGGCCTGGACAGAAATGATGGTTCCCTTAACTTAATATTTTGTTGCACAACCTTTTGAGGCAATCTCTGTGTGAACCGAGAGCAAGGCAGGTGGTTTGGACTCCGCAACCAGAAATGAACGCACACGCGGTAGTTCAAGAAAAAAATATATATTTACTATAAGTTAATAAAGGCTAGTTAAAGGTAAAATGACAGGGCTAAAGACAAGCAAAATATACAATATAGCATGAACAATTTCAAGGCAAATTCTGCAATGGTTTCTACTTTTACTCTGTCCACTTCTGCAGTATGGACACTGAATGAACAATATACTCAAAACTATCCCTAACTGACCCTGACTTCACATTTGGGTGCACCCCTTTTCCCCAGTGGTCCAGGTGGACCGCTTACAGTCCGTAGAGCGCGCGGTGGGGCCCAAAGTCGTTCCTTTCTTTTATAGTGAAGCGTCCTCTCCTCACGGTTATCAGGATCTTGGGAGAAATGAAGTCCTCTTTAACAGACAGGGAAACCAACTGAATGCAATGTAATCCAACAGCAGATTCCACTCAGCACACTGACAGTCCTGCCGAATCCATACACTGAGCTGGGATGTAAGCCGGGATTTAGCAGGTGCCGTCCAGTACATCAACAGCACTGCGAGTCTCTATCTGTGGTATCCATATACACAGTCATAATGTCAGTCTCACTGATCAGCCACTGAGCACAGTTCCTTTCACGTGGACTCACTAGTCCTGTTGTCTCTTTACACTCTGTTTGTCTCTGGACCAAGATACAGCTTAGCTGTACAGAAAAATCTCCACACCAGTTCAATACAACACTTGCCAAAATGGCTGCTGCTCTCTGTCTCGTCACTTCCTGCTTCTCTGCTCACACTCTGTCTGCAGAACAGGCAGGCTGACATAAAAGGGGGGGGGGGTCTCACTCCAGCATCATGTCACAATTACAATGGCTGCTGTCTTAAAGGAACAGAATCACAGAAATACATTCAACATTAACAGTTTATACAGACAAATGAAGCTTAAGACAACATAGGCTGTCTCTTACATCTGCAATCAAACAATTCCTGTAACTATCAATGAGACTTCTGCACCTCTCAACAGGTATTTTGGCCCACTCCTCATGAGCAAACTGCTCCAGTTGTCTCGGGTTTGAAGGGTTCCTTTTCCAGACGGCATGTTTCAGCTCCTTCCAAAGATGCTCAATAGGATTTAGGTCAGGGATCATAGAAGGCCACTTCAGAATAGTCCAATGTTTTCCTCTTCGCCATTCTTCGGTGTTTTTAGCTGTGCGTTTTGGGTCATTATCCTGTTGCAAAACCCATGACCTGCGACTGAGACCAAGCTTTCTGACACTGAGCAGCACATTTCTCTCTAGAATCCCTTGATAGTCTTGAGATTTCATTGTAGCCTGCACAGATTCAAGACACCCTGTGCCAGATGCAGCAAAGCAGCCCCAGAACATAACAAAGACTCCTCCATTTTTCACAGTAGGCACAGTGTTCTTTTCAAGATATGCTTCATTTTTCCGTCTGTGAACATAGAGCTGATGTGCCTTGCCAAAAATTTCGATTTTTGTCTCATCTGTCCATAGGGCATTCTCCCAGAAGCTTTGTGGCTTGTCATCATGTAGTTTGGTAAATTCCAGTCTGGCTTTTTTAAGTTATTTCTGTGACCATTGTGGGTTTTTCTTTCATTAAACGAGGGGTACCAACAATTTTGTCCACGTGTGTATGTATAATGACAGTAACCTCTATTACAAAATTGTCTGACCATTGTACAAGCAATGCTACCTCCGATGCCGCCCCTACTACCTCTTGTGTCACCCCCTCTACCTCATAGATTGTAAGCTCATTGTGTGAATTGGCTATTTCTTTGTAATGTATCTTCTTGTCTGTACTTGAACCCTACAAATTGTAAAGTACTGCGGAATATGTTGGCGCTATATAAATAAAATGTATTATTATTATTATGTATTAAAGGGTTAAGGTTAATTCTAAAAAACATTATGAGGCCTAAACATTAGAACTGTCTCTCCTCAAGGCAACCCTTATCAGCTGTTTTGACTCATCTACCTAAAACAATATTTTCTGGACTCAGTTGGATACAATTAACTAGATCATAGGTGAACATCACAGGGCCACATGTGAAAATGTAAGAAATAAAGGAATTAGCAGCATACATTTATACCATTGGATTACAATGTAAAAGTAATTATTTATTAGTAAAGACTATGATGATTATTTTTCTTTATCGTAATGCATAAAAAAATATATAAATTAGGTATTACTGTAATCATATCGATGCATATAGGGAATAAAAGTAAGATGTTACTTATGCTGTACGACGCATGACAAAAAATTTAAAAGGTAAAAAGCAGTGCCAGAATTGATGTTTTGTTTTTTATGTTTGTTTTTTTTGTTTTAATAAACCACCAATAAAGAGTTAATAAAATTAACCAAGAAATAAATAAAATTAAAACCAATTGAGAAATTTGGGGCTAAATTGGAAAAAAAAGTAATTTTCATTTTTATGTCCCAATGTTAATAAAATCTGTGAAACAGCTATGGAGTCAAAATGCTCACTATAATCCTTGACAAATTGCTTGAGGGGTGTAGTTTCCAAAATGGGTTCACTTTTGGAGGGTTTCCATTGTACTGCTAGTTTAGGGGCTCTGCAAATGAGACATGGCACCTGAAAACTATTCCAGCAAAATCTGCTTTTCAAATGCCCAGTGGTGCTCCTTCCCTTTGGCGTGCTGCCATGTGTCCAAAAAGCAGTTTACATCTATATGTGGGATATTTCCTTGCTTTGGAGAAATTAAATAACAAATTTTAAGATACATTTTCTTTTTATCCCCTTTCGAATGTGTATATTTTAGGGTTGAATGAATTTATTATTGAAAAAAAAAATTAAATGTCTAAATTTCACCTCCATATTGTTTTTATTTTCATGAAATGCATAAAGGGTTGACAAACTTCCAAAATGTGGTTTTGAATTATTTGAGGAGTACAGTTTTAAAAATGGGATGATTTATGGGGGTTTCTAAAATATATAGGGTTTTTTTTGTTTTTAAAGGCCCTTCAGACCTGAAGTGGTCTCTAGCAAATGGGTTTGGGAAATTTTCTTGTAAATCTGGAAAATTTCTGTTGTAAGCCTTCAAACGTCCAAAATATCGCTATGACTTTTTGAGCCAAAGCCGACAATGTCTACAAAAGGATTGGGAAATATATAGGAAATACTTATAGTTATACCTTCTGCCCAATCCACTCCTGGCTTTGGCTCAAAAAACTCTGCAAAATCTGCAACAAAAAAACAGCGTTTCCACAATGTGGGACCTTAGCCTAAGGTGGTTTCTGGCTGTGTCATTAAGGGGTTAAAGCAACACTTCAGCAATTCTTCACCTGATTGTGTTTTACACTCTCCACTTCTTTTATGTATATTACATTGATGTCCCTGTTATCCTGCACTGCTTAGACACTCCTTCTCTGTGATCTACTATTAACCCCATTATGACTCAACACATACAGTGCTGGCCAAAAGTATTGGCACCCCTGCAATTCTGTCAGATAATACTCAATTTCTTCCAGAAAATGATTGCAATCACAAATGCTTTGGTAATAATATCTTCATTTATTTTGCTTGCAATGAAAAAACACAAAAGAGAATGAAAAAAAAAGTCAAATCATTGATCATTTTACACAAAACTCCAAAAATGGGCTGGACAAAAGTATTGGCACCCTCAGCCTAATACTTGGTACCACAACCTTTAGACAAAATAACTGCGAACGACCGTTTCCGGTAACCATCAATGAGTTTCTTACAATGCTCTGCTGGAATTTTAGACCATTCTTCTTTGGCAAATTTCTGCAGGTCCCTGAGATTTGAAGGGTGCCTTCTCCAAACTGCCATTTTGAGATCTCTCCACAGGTGTTCTATGGGATTCAGGTCTGGACTCATTGCTGGCCACTTTAGAAGTCTCCAGTGCTTTCTCTCAAACCATTTTCTAGTGCTTTTTGAAGTGTGTTTTGGGTCATTGTCCTGCTGGAAGACCCATGACCTCTGAGGGAGACCCAACTTTCTCACACTGGGCCCTACATTATGCTGCAAAATTTGTCGGTAGTCTTCAGACTTCATAATGCCATGCACACGGTCAAGCAGTCCAGTGCCAGAGGCAGCAAAGCAACCCCAAAACATCAGGGAACCTCCGCCATGTTTAACTGTAGGGACCGTGTTCTTTTCTTTGAAGGCCTCTTTTTTTTTCCTGTAAACTCCATGTTGATGCATTTTCCCAAAAAGCTCTACTTTTGTCTCATCTGACCAGAGAACATTCTTCCAAAAAGTTTTTGGATTTCTCAGGTAAGTTTTGTCAAACTCCAGCCTGGCTTTTTTATGTCTCTGGGTCAGAAGTGGGGTCTTCCTGGGTATCCTACGATAGAGTCCCTTTTCATTCAGACGCCGACGGATAGTACGGGTTGACACTGTTGTACCCTCGGACTGCAGGGCAGCTAGAACTTGTTTGGATGTTAGTCGAGGTTCTTTAGCCACCATCTGCACAATCTTTCGTTGAAATCTCTCGTCAATTTTTCTTTTCCGTCCACATCTAGGGAGGTTAGCCACAGTGCCATGGGCTTTAAACTTCTTGATGACACTGCGCACGGTAGACACAGGAACATTCAGGTCTTTGGAGATGGACTTGTAGCCTTGAGATTGCTCATGCTTCCTCACAATTTTGCTTCTCAAGTCCTCAGACAGTTCTTTGGTCTTCTTTCTTTTCTCCATGCTCAATATGGTACACACAAGGACACAGGACAGAGGTTGAGTCAACTTTAATCCATTTCAACTGGCTGCAAGTGTGATTTAGTTATTGCCACCACCTGTTATGTGCCACAGGTAAGTAACAGGTGCTGTTAATTACACAAATTAGAGAAGCATCACCTGATTTTTCAAAGGGTGCCAATACTTTTGTCCACCCCCTTTTTTATGTTTGGTGTGGAATTATATCCAATTTGGCTTTTTGACAATTCTTTTTGTGGTTTTCCATTGAAGACAAATTAAATGAAGATATTATTACCAAAGCATTTGTGATTGCAATCATTTTCTGGAAGAAATTGAGTATTATCTGACAGAATTGCAGGGATACCAATACTTTTGGCCAGCACTGTATGTCATGTCCCTGAAATCAGTGTCTGAAAAATTATCCACAGACATTGTCAAATTCTTTGATATTAATACTCCGTCAGTAAATGACAAATTTTGCCTCTGGAATTCCCATAAGGCCTTTGTCAGGGGCTTATTGATTCAGCTTATTGATACTTTTGGCCAGCACTGTATCAAATGGGCAGATAGAAAAAGTAGCATCTGTGGGATAGCAGTTTAATTATCCTTCATTAAATAATCTAAAAGAGCATAAGCATATGGTCAAGGAAACCGAGCTGCTATCTTCATTATGACTATGTGACAGGAGCTGTCTTATCAGCAGGAATAGGCAGCCATGTTATTTTAAACAGGTCATGAGAGATCACAAATTGAGAAAAGTCCACTTAATTTTCAAATAGAAAAATAAGGAAATACTTGCTGAATTACAGTTGCGTTAAAAAGTTTACATACCCTGGCAGATTTTTTGTTTTTTTGGCCATGAATGATAACACAAAAACTTTTTCTCCACTCATGGTTAGTGGTTGGTTGAAGCCATTTATTGTCAAACTTCTGTGTTTTCTCTTTTTAAATCATAATGACAACCAAAAACATCAAAATGACCCTGTTCAAAAGTTCACATACCCCAGTTCTTAATACCGTGTATTGCCCCCTCTAACAACAATGACAGCTTGAAGTCTTTTGTGGTAGTTGTTGATGAGGCTCTTTTCTCAGATGGTAAAACAGCTCATTCTTCTTGGCAAAAAGTCTCCAGTTCCTGTAAATTCCTGGGCTTTCTTGCATGTACTGCGCGCTTGAGATCTCCCCAGAGTGGCTCAATGATATTGAAGTCAGGAGACTGAGATGGCCACTCCAGAACCTTCACTTTCTTCTGCTATAGCCAATGACTTTGGGTCGCTTTGGGCTTGTGTTTTAGATTGTTGTCATGTTGGAAAGTCCAAGTATGTCCCATGAGCAGCTTCCTGGCTGATGAGTGCAAATTTGCCTCCAGTATTTGCTGATAAGGTGCTTTCCTTCAACTCTGACCAAGTTTCCTGTGCCTTTGAAGCTCACACATCCCCACATCATCAGTGATCCACCTCCGTGCTTTACAGTAGGAATGGTGTTCCTTTCATCATAGGCCTTGTTGACACCTCTCCAAACGTAACGTTTATGTTTGTAGCCAAAAAGTTCGATTTTTGTCTCATCACTCCAAATTACCTTGTTCCAGAAGTTTTGAGGCTTGTCTCTGTGCTGTTTGGAGTATTGAAGGCGAGATTCTTTGTGGTATTTTTGCAGTAATGGCTTTCTTCTGGCAACTCGACCATGCAGCCCATTTTTCTTCAAGTGCCTCTTTATTGTGCATCTTGAAACAGCCACATCGATAGTTTTCAGAGAATCCTGTATTTCAGCTGATGTTACGTGTGGGTTTTTCTTTGCATCCCGAACAATTTTCCGAGCAGTTGTGGCCGAAATTTTGGTTGGTCTACCGTGGTTTGGTTTTTACAGAGCCCCTGAGTTTGAACACTGCTGACTGGCATTATCAATTCCTTGGATATCTTTTGTATCCCTTTCCTGTTTTATACAGTTCAACTACCTTTTCCCGCGGACAATTCTTTTGCTTTCCCCATGACTCACAATCCAGAAACGTCAGTGGCTGGAGGAAAGATGCAACAGTCTGTCTGGATCCCAGAAACTCACTCAGCTTTTAGGCACACACTGATTACAAGCAAACAGGTCACAGGTAAGGATGTTACCTTTAGTAGCCATTCAAACCCCTTTGTGTCAACTTCTGGGCATCTTATCAGGCCAAAATCACCATGGTATGTGAACTTTTGAACAGGGTCATTTTGATGTTTTTGGTTGTCATTATGCTTTAAAATGAGAAAACACAGAAGTTTGACAATAAATGGCTTCAAACAACCACTAACCATGAGTGGTGAAAAAAGTTTTTGTGCTATCATTCATATTCTCTGAAAAAAGGCCAAAAAAACTAAAAATCTGGCGGGGTATGTAAACTTTTTAGCACAACTGTATATATACTGAGGCGTAAGAATATAATGAAAGAAAAAATACTGGAATGTTACTTTAAGTTTTTGACAGGTTTGTTTAATAAGGACAGTAGATTGAACAATTAAATGCAAATTGCAGATGTATGGTCTGCACAAAGGATTTCCATTGGTGGTCCCAATATCCCTAATCTACTGCTGAGGAATTAGTGATACAGAATAAGTGTTTGTACTACCAATGATTTAACTGTTTATGAAGATGAGGATGTTTATAGTAATTAACAGATTAATTAGTTGTTACTATAATATATCTGATATGGCATCAGGGTGTAGCAGCGACATTTTGTGTGTAATATGTAAAAGCATAGAGGTTTGTCTGTGGTAGATGCTTAGCACAAACAATGAGCAGCAGATGGCAGTATAACACAAAATTACATTTTAACATGTCACAGTCATGAGCTAGATTTTAGAAAGTAATTGCAAATAGAACAGTTTTCATATTTTATGTAAAAATGTTTAGAAAGTTACTAAGTGGACATAAATCTGACAGTCCGAAGTTACAAATTTACCCTAGTACTGAAGTTAAAGGGGTTGTCCAGTTCATAATTTTGTTGTTTAATAGGACTGCTACTCAGAATTTAAACATTACAAACAAGTAGTCACCTGTCCCTGGGCCTCAGTTTCCTGCAGTGGTAGCCCTGTTGGTTTGTATGCAGGTCTGTGCTGTTTGTGTGAGAGGACCGCTGAAGCTTGTGATTGGCTGCAGAACTCCCCTTACCTGTTCACAAACAGCACATCACAGAACATCAGGTGTGTGATTAGATACAGCAGTCCCCTAGCACAAACGGGACATCACTGGTGATGTCAGTCAGGAAACTTGTATACAGCCCAACAAAGTGGCCAGGGACGGGTCATTACTTGTTTGTAATGTTTATACCCCCACTAACATTGCTATTAAATTATAAAACATGAACTGGGCAATCCCCTGGGCGAGTCCCCTAGGGGTCTTAAAAGTGACAGTAAAAAAATAAATAAAAAAAAAATATTTTAAAAATACAAAATAATTAAAACTTCAAATAACCCCCCTTTCCTTAGAATACATATAAAAGTACATAAAGAAAATGAAAAACATACACATTAGGTATCCCTGTGTCTGAGAATTCCCGTTCTACAAATATTTTTCACATATGGTAAACAGCGTAGGTTTTGCCTCTCATAGAAATTTGAATAAAAAGCAATCAAAGCAATAAACATTTCCCAAAATGGCATAACTAAAAAGAACATTTGGTCCTGCAAAAGTCTAAAACAAATATTGAAAAATGCCTGCAGCGGGTAGGGGTTAATACTTTTGGTTGTCGCTGTGTCCTTGATCAATTTGATGGATTTTTTTTGTTCTGTTTATTTATTTTTTAATATTTCCACCCATTCAAAAGATATGGTCAGCGGTAGCTTTTGTATGTAAATGAACTCTTATTCTCCAAGTGTGTGGTAACATATTATTCTCTGTGAGAAAAACAAAAGATTACTGTCCACCTGGAGAATGAGATCTAATTTACATATAATCTTCCAAGGGCCATATCTTTTGAATTGGTGGACAGATTAAGAAAAAAAAAAAAAAGAACGCAAAATTGTTCAGGAGTATGCCGCAACCCAGATGGAGGAGACCGGAGGATGGGAGTAGTAGTGGCGGATGCTGTGCCATCTCGCAGGCCGAGCACGCTCCCCAACCACTCCAGTCCCACTCCTAGGACGGACAAAGTCGAGGGGGGTCCTGCAGCACTACCGGATGGTGGTGGTAGTAGTTCTTTCCCCCGGGGCACTTTCAGGATGAAGAGGTCCCCTCTTCAATTGGGCCGGTGTGGTGTTGTTCGGAAGGGCCCTGATGGTAATGCAGGCACGACTCAGGCTTCAGCGGTGCAGGTAAACCAAACAGCCTTTATTTGGCAACAGGAAACACAAGGCAATAGCAGCTTCCAAAACGGGGGTAGTAATCCTACAGTGTCCAACCCCCAGCCTTGGTTCTAGGAGGCCTGACAAGGTACTGGTTACCTGAAGACAAGGCCCAAAGTAATCCTCCTGAAGGTTGTGATGACTAACCGTTGGCCTCAGTGCAGCTTGTGGGGGCAGGAAACCTCTGCACACCCTTACTGGTCCACTGCTCACATTAGACTGACTAAACTGCCCTCAGACCAAGGGTTACCATGGAGACAGAGTCTCCCACAACCCCGCCCAGTGGCCTGTGATAGGCCAGAGCTAAACCAAGGCTAAGTTTGAACACTGCAGGGGGGAACATACAAGGAAAAGCTGCAACAATACATTTAACATAAAACACAGAACGTACCAACACAACCCAGAGGCACAGAGACGAACAATTTAAAGCAGCAGCCTCTGGGATGCTGCAGGTACAGTGTCATTTAACATGTCATACTTTGTGACAGGTGCTCTTTAAACCCCTACTAACCAACCCTACATTTTTTTTTTATTGGTGGCCATTAAGGAGCTTTATTCTAAAGCAGCAAAAAAAGTTTCATGCAACCACAGGTTGGGCACCTAGCTGTGAGAGATTGTATAATAAAAGGAACAGAATGAGCCAGAACATACCTGACTGTGACAACTGTTACATCATCAGGGCTGTTTTCTCCTATGGCTGATATAACAGCTCTAGTTATAGTGGGGAAAAAAAAGTATTTAGTCAGCCACCAATTGTGCAAGTTCTCGCACTTAAATAGATGAGAGAGGCCTGTAATTGACATCATAGGTAGACCTCAACTATGAGAGACAAAATGAGAAAACATATCTAGAAAATCACATTGTCTGATTTTTAAAGAATTTATTTGCAAATTATGGTGGAAAATAAGTATTTGATCAATAACAAATGTTCATCTCAATACTTTGTTATATACCCTTTGTTGGACATGACAGAGGTCAAGCGTTTTCTGTAAGTCTTCACAAGGTTTTCCACACACTGTTGCTGGTATGTTGGCCCATTCCTCCATGCAGATCTCCTCTAGAGCAGTGATGTTTTGGGGCTGTCGCTGGGCAACACAGACTTTCAACTCCCTCCAAAGGCTTTCTATGGGGTTGAGAACTGGAGAGTGGCTAGGCCACTCCAGGACCTTGAAATGCTTCTTACGAAGCCACTCCTTCGTTGCCCTGGCAGTGTGCTTGGGATCATTGTCATGCTGAAAGACCCAGCCATGTTTCATCTTCAATGCCCTTGCTGATGGAAGGAGGTTTGCACTCAAAATCTCACGATGCATGGCCCCATTCATGCTTTCATGTACATGGATCAGTTGTCCTGGTCCCTTTGCAGAGAAACAACCCCAAAGCATGATGTTGCCACCACCATGCTTCACAGTAGGTATGGTGTTCTTTGGATGCAACTCCGCATTCACTCTCCTCCAAACATAATGAGTTGTGTTTCTACCAAAGAGTTCTACTTTGGTTACATCTGACCATATGACATTCTCCCAATACTCTTCTGGAACATCCAAATGCTCTCTAGCAAACTTCATATGGGCCCGGATATGTACTGGCTTAAGCAGGGGTACATGTCTGGCACTGCAGGATCTGAGTCCCTGGTGGCGTAGTGTGTTACTGACAGTAGCCTTTGTTACGTTAGTCCCAGCTTTCTGCAGGTCATTCACTAGGTCCCACCGTGTGGTTCTGGGATTTTTGCTCACCGTTCTTGTGATCACTTTGACCCCAAGGGGGATGATCTTGGGGTGGGGGGGGTAAAAAAAAAAAAAGGAAACAACAGAAAGAGGGGGGGGGGGGGGGGGAGAAAGAAGAAGGAAAGGCGGGGGGGGCAAGAAAAACTTGTTTGTTGGGAGCCGAAACCTACTTTCCCCCCAAAATTCAAAAAAAATTTAAAAACAAACAATGTGATTTTCTAGATATGTTTTCTCATTTTGACTCTCATAGTTGAGGTCTACCTATGATGTCAATTAACAGGCCTCATTCATCTTTTTAAGGTGGGAGAACTTGCACAGTTGGTGGCTGACTAAATACTTTTTTTCCCCACTGTATAGTCAAATACACACTTATTTGCATAAGACTTAAAAGTTGTTTTTATCCAAATCTACAAAAGTGACAAGTATAACAAAGGTATGTTGTTCACTGTAATGTGCTCTGTAATGTGATGTTAGCAGTTGAATTTGCTTGGAGAAGGTGATAGACTCCCATTAAAAATGAAATATGTTTACTCTGAGTCAAACCTTAAAAATATATAAAATGTCAAATGAATTATACACCAGTCTTGATGATCCTTTCATCATCGGTGAATTAGCCTGATTTATGATGAGGTGCTTGCTGTGCTAGGCCTCTAACTCAAAGCTGATGAAGATTTCAGGCACCATTTATGTCAGGAACTGGTGCAAATGATGATGAATTTGGAACAGTCGGTGGCCCCATCCACAACACACCCTTGTCATGGCCCTTTTTGGAAAGTGGCAAGGGTAGTGTAAAACAACAATTTTTGACACAAGTGCAGTTTAAATAATTACAAACCTTAAGGTTTGTACCTTTTTTCCAAATTTTTGTGGCATGGGGAAGTGGACCAGTAGGTAACAGGTAACAGCCCCTACTTACTTACTGATCCCTGCTCCTGCCCGTGGCCGCTTCTGCTTCTCCTTCAGCTTTCCAGAGGGTACCATGCGTCCCATGTCACGTCGCTGTCAGCAATGGGGCCCATGGAGTGTAAGAAGGGGAAGCGGTCGTGTACATGAGCGGGGATCGGTAAGTAAGGCCATGGGCCAGTGGAAAGAGTATTTGTTGGGAAAAACTCGCGAGACTCGTTTCACGAGATTCGTCAGACAGTTTTGTTTTGACCAAACATGTCCGAACCGAAAATTCTATCATTATACTGTGGGGTCTTTTCAGATAATATCTGGAGTCCTGGGCTCCGGCGTGACTCTCTGCTGTCTTTGGGCCTCTTCTATGACATCACAGATGTCACATGGGTCAGGCTGGCGTCACAGCAATGTGTGACGTCACTAAAGAGGTGAGGTGAGGAGAGGAGAGGTGAGTAACACTGGACCTCTGATAATTATACTCTGGGGTCTGAAAAGACCCCAAAGTATAATAATAGTTTGTGGGTGGTGAACCACAAAAATTTCAGGTTCTGCCGAACCCGATATTTTTGCAATATTTGCAAGGAACAATATAGGGGCCACTGTGGGACATAACACTGTATGGAGGCCATTATGGGACATTATATTGTGTGAAGGGGCTGCTATGGGACATTATATTGTTTGCAGGGGCCGCAATGGGGCATTATGCTGAGTGGAGTGGCTGCTATGGGACATTATACTGTATGGAGGAGCCACTATGGGACATTATACTGTGTGCAGGGGCCACTATGGGACATTATACTGTGCAGAAGGGGCTTCTATGGGACATAATACTGTATGGAAGGGCCACTATAAGACATTATTCTGTGTGGAGAGGCCACTATGGGACATTATACTGTGTGAAGAGGCCACTGTGGGGCATTACAGTGTATGTAAATGGAGCATTTTAAAGTGTGGGGTTAAGAAAAGGGGGCGCTATACTGTGTGAGGGTGAAAGGGCCCAAGTCAAAACTTTGCTATGGGGCCCAGTCTTTTTGCTAGTTAAGCCCCTGCATAGGGGTTCAGTAAATGTGTCCCTATGTGATTAAAAATTATGAACAAATAAAGAATAGAGATGGGCAATGCAATGAACCAGATTCAATCCAAATATTCCAAATTATTCAGACCCCAGAATATAATCGGTGGAGGCCCAGGAGAGGTGACAAAAATAAATCAAACATTTATACTCACCTTCCTTTACCTCTTTTGGGCCTCCTTGCGGTGTCCGATGCTTTGTCTGTCTCGTCATGGCATCTGGTGAACTCTTGTGAAGTTATGAGACTTGGTGTACCCATAATTGGGCCTCAGCAGTGACCCCAAGCGCATGACATCACAAAAGAGTGCCCGTTGCCGCAAGGAGGCAGAGATAGACACCCCAAAATGGCAGCGCCCATGCCACCTTGGACAGCTGTGCCAATGATAATGCCCATGATTAGTGAAATGTAGCAATTTGTGTGCAAAAACCCATACACAGCCGACACATATTGTGACTTTTCTTGCCAATCTACACCAGGCAGGAACTGGGCCATGTGTCAGATGTGCACCTTAATATCATACTGCTATGCCAAAAAACTTCCAATTTTTACCTATAGCTATTTATGTTTTACTAATGCGCTGGATTAGTGCATTATGCAACCCCAATTCGAATGAAGTTGGGACATTGTGTAAAACATAAATAAAAACAGAGTATGATGATTTGCAAATCATTTGAATACACTACAAAGACAAGATATTTAATGTTCAAACGAATAAATTTTGTTTTTTTTTTTGCAAATATTCGCTCATTTTGAATTTGGTGCCTGCAACAAAATTTCAACAACTGATGAGACTAGTTGTTGAAATTTTGAAAGGTGGAATTCTTCCAATTCTTGCTTGATGTACAACTTCAGTTGCTCAACAGTCCGGGGTCTCCATTGTTGTATTTTGCGCTTCATAATGCGCCACACATTTTCAATGGGAGACAGGTCTGGACTGCAGGCCAGTCTAGTACCCCACTCTTTTACTACGAAGCCACGCTGTTGTAACACGTGCAGAATGTGGTTTGGCATTGTCTCACTGAAATAAGCATGATGTCCCTGAAAAAGACATCGCTTGGATGGCAGCATATGTTGCTCCAAAACCTGTATGTACCTTTCAGCATTAATGGTGTCTTTACAGATGTGCAAGTTACCCATGCCATGGGCACTAACACACCCTCATACCATCAGAGATGCTGGTTTTTGAACTTTGCACTGGTAACAATCCAGACAGTCCTTTTCCTCTTCGACCCGGAGGACACGACGTCCATGATTTCCAAAAACAATTTGAAATGTGGACTGGTCAGACCACAGGACACTTTTCAACTTTGCGTCAGTCCATCTCAGATGAGCTCGGGCCCAGAGAAGCCAGCGGCGTTTCTGGGTGTTGTTGATATATGGTTTTTCTTTTGCATGGTACAGTTTTAACTTGCACTTGTAGATGTAGTGACTGTGTTCACTGACAATGGTTTTCTAAAGTGCTCCTGAGCCCATGTGGTAATATCCATTACCAGTGGCGTAACTAAAGTCTTGTGGGCCCCGTTGCAATCTTTTGTCCGGGGCCCCCTACCTCATCCCTACAGCGAATTCTTGATAGTGATGGTTACAGGTGCTAAGGAGTTTAATCAACCTTAGTGTAGTTAGGGTAATCTGTGGGTCTCCTTGACTTATGGGCCAAATGGAAGCTGCAATCTCAATACTGATGCCAGTGCTTATGGGTCCCCTAAGGCTCCTGGGCCCTGGTGCGACTGCACCCTCTACACCCCCTCAAGTTACACCCCTGTCCGTTACAGAATGATGTCGGTTTTTAATGCAGTGCCGTCTGAGGGATCAAAGGTCACGGGCATTCAATGTTAGTTTTCAGCCTTGCCACTTACTTGCAGAGATTTGTCCCGATTCTCTGAATCTTTTGATGATATTAAGGACTGTAGATGATGAAATCTCTAAATTCCAAGTAATTGTACGTTGAGAAACGTTGTTCTTAAACTGTTGGACTATTTGCTCACGCAGTTGTTCACAAAGTGGTGAACCTCGCCCTATCCTTGCTTGTGAACGACTGAGCCTTTTGGGGATGCTCCCTTTATACTCAATCATCACACTCACCTGTTTCCAATTAACCTGTTCACCTCTGGAATGCTCCAAACAGGTGTTTTTTGAGCATTCCTCAACTTTCCCAGTCTTCTGCTGCCCCTGTCCCAACTTTTTGGGAATGTGTTGCAGGCATGAAATTCAAAATCAGTGAATATTTGCAAAAAAATAATAAAGTTTATCCGTTTGAACATTAAATATCTTGTCTTTGTAGTGTATTCAAATGAATATAGGTTGAAAAGGATTTGCAAATCATCGTATTCTGTTTTTATTTATGTTTTATACAACGTTCCAACTTTGTTGGAATTGGGGTTGTAATTAGAGATGAGCGATTCCAGATTTCCTCACGCTACGAGGCATCGAATCGCATTTTTTCATAAAATGGCCACCACACATCTTGGGACAAGGGGGAAGGGACTCTGGGAGCGTGGGATCACCCACAATGCCAAGTGTGCAGCTAATCAGCAGCCAGCCAGACCTGTGATGTTACAGCCCTATAAAAACCCTCGGCCATTTTAGGTACAGTCATTTCACATCGCTCTTACTGTAGGGACAGACATCAGCAGGAGCTAGGGAAAGACTTAGAAAAAGGATAGAAGTTCAGGGAAAGAGGCTGAGCTTTAGAACTGTAGGGAAAGGATAGGGAGGAATTGAGAGAAGAATTTGGGGTGGTTGCAGGGTCATTTACAGCAAGAATTTTAATACACGTTATACTGCTGCTCATTACTTATATCTGTGTCTTCAAGGTGGAACACAAGCCTTTTGCAGTGCAGTACAGCAAAAAACAGTGAATTATCATACACTAATGTCTGCTCATACCTGTAAAAAAAGCCTTTTTAAAGGCGTTTATTATAAGGGGCTTATTCACTGTTCTTGCAAAGCATAACATTATTCAGTACTATTGTGCCAAAGCCATATCTGCACATATCTGTAAAAAAAAGCCTTTTTAAAGGCGTTTATTATAAGGGGCTTATTCACTATTCTTGCAAAGCATAGCATTATTCAGTACTATTGTGCCAAAGCCATATCTGCACGTATCTGTAAAAAAAGAATTTTTAAAGGTGTCTATTATAAGGGGCTTATTCACTATTCTTGCAAAGCATAACATTATTCAGTACTATTGTGCCAAAGCCATATCTGCACGTATCTGTAAAAAAAGCCTTTTTAAAGGCATTTATTATAAGGGGCTTATTCACTATTCTTGCAAAGCATAGCATTATTCAGTACTATTGTGCCAAAGAAAACTGAATCATCATCCAATAATATCTGCACGTATCTGTAAAAAAAGCCTTTAACGTGGGGAAAGACATAACGACCATATTCACCATTTTGTTACCAGTATAAAGTTGCAGGCCATTTTTAAAAACAGCATTGTCAATAATAATTCAATAATACAATAATTTTTAGCGGTCATCACTTATTTAAAACTGTTTATTAGTGTCAAAACCCATAAAAAGGACCATATTCACCATTTTGTTACCAGTATAAAGTTGCTGGCCATTTTTAAAAACAGTATTGTCAATAATAATTCAATAATTCTTAGCGGTTATCATCACTTATTTAAAGGTGTTTATTAGTGTATAAACTCATAAGGAGGACCATATTCACCATTTTGTTACCAGTATAAAGTTGTTGGCCATTTATTGTCAATTATTGTCAATAATTCAATAATTCTGAGCCACAAATCTGTGCCTTTATCATGCTTTTTTTTATTGGTGTTCATTAGTGGGTGAAGAAATAAGGGGCATATTTGCCGTTCTCTTCAAAGTAGAAAATAACAGGCCTTTTTGCCCTTTGCAGTTAAGTTTTTTCATTGAACAGCTTGTCAGACAGAGAAGCGAGAGGCCATGCACAGGGGAGGGCCGCAGGCCTAAATGTTTCTGGTGCAGGCACAGGTCACAGCAGAGTAAGGGGGCATGGGTTAGTTACAGAGGCCTGAGTTCCCATTGTCAGATAGTGGTCATGTCTTGACCAGCAACCCAACGGTTGTAGACTGGTTGACTCGGTCATCCAATTCATCCCAAGTTACATCAGACACCCCCAGCCAAGAGTCGGTGGGTTCCTCAGACACAACCCTTAGTTGGCATGGCCCGGCAGCAGGCCCTGTGCCCTCACCTGTCCTCAACCTGCCTCTGTCTTTTTCTGTTCCCTCAGCTATAGAACTACTCTATGCTGTGGGTTCAGATCGACTGTACAGTGAGGAGGAGGTACTAGAGGACAGTCAGCAGCTACTGCTCAGCCAAGATGTGGAGGAGACATC
The DNA here is from genome assembly GCA_947044405.1 of Leptodactylus fallax. NCBI lineage: Eukaryota > Metazoa > Chordata > Amphibia > Anura > Leptodactylidae > Leptodactylus > Leptodactylus fallax. The sequence goes on along the minus strand of CAMRHE010000001.1, from coordinate 5,275,040 downwards.
CGCCACTTCCTGCGGTAGGTGGGCAAATAGTGATGAGGAGAGTGGCGTGGGAGCTGGTGTTGAGGAGGACATCAGTGACCTGCAGACAGTAGTGGATGACGATGGAGCCGGGTGACGAAGGGGCCTCATCGTCATCAGGAGAAGAAGGTTGCTTGCGCATGAGGCAGCGGGGGAGTCAGCAGGGTGGCAGCAGTGTGAGGTCGAGAGCTAAACGTGCCCGGGGTAGACCACCCGCTTCGCAGCAGCCTTCCTGCACAGAAAGCAGTGGTGCAGGGGTTCACGGAGGCAGTGGCGGTAGCAGTCAGTTAGTGCGGAGTGTTGGGGGTAAAATCACCTACTCGGCGGTGTGGCAGTTTTTTGTAAAGCCGCTGGGGAAGGTGAACATGGACATATGTTCAATCTGTGGGCAGAAGGTGAAGCGTGGCCAGGGTGGCACTACAGCCCTGCGCCAACATATGCAGCATAACCATAAAGTGGCCTGGGAGAGCCGTGGCTCCAATGTGGTGTTCCAGCCTGCCGCAGCAACCTTTGCAGCACCCAGTGGCATGCACCCCATTTCAGGCAGTCAAGGCTCCACCACTTCAGCTGAAGGAAGCTGTGTGTCCTTCCCATCATCTGCTGGTCGTGATGTTCCTGCTCCTTCTCCTCTTAGTCAGTTATTGCATCAGCATTTTATCACAGAATCTATATCTAAGAGACAACAGTATGCGTGCTTTCATCCAACAGTGCAGAAGCTGAACGTGCTCCTGTCCAAGTTGCTGGTGCTGCAGTCACTCCCTTTTCACTTGGTGGACTCTGCACCTTTCAGAGAACTGATGGCTTGCGCCAAACCGAGGTGGAGAGTCCCAAGCCTTCATTTCTTTGCCAAGATGGCAGTACCAGCCCTGCACAAATATGTAGAAGAGAAGGTGGGCAAGTCTTTGAGTCTGTCAGTGTCTGCCAAAGTGCACGGCAGCACCGACGTGTGGAGCTGTAACTACGGTCAAGGACAATATATGTCAATTACAGCCCACTGGGTTAATGTGGTACCTGCCCAGACACAGCAGCAACTTGGACAGGTGACGCAGCTTCAGCCTCCACGTTCTTACGCTGTTGGTACTGCAACAATGTCAGCCTCATCTTCCACTATCTTCTCAGCCTCCACTGCAGGGACAATTCACAGTGCTCCTGCAGCATACCACATGTGCAGGGCACAGCGGTGTCACGCTGTTCTACACCTCGTTTGCCTGGGTGAACGGAGTCACACAGGGGAGGAATTGCTCTGTGTCCCTCCTCAAGAAATCGAATCCTGGCTTTCTCGGCGACACCTCAAAATCAGAACCATGGTGACCGACAATGGGAAGAACATGGTGTCGGCGCTGCGTCAAGGAGGGCTGAGCCATGCGCCCTGCATGGCGCACGTGTTCAATCTGGTTGTCAAGTGTTTCCTTAAGTGTTCCACCCATCTGCAAGACATCCTAAAAATGTCAAGGAAACTGCATGCACTTCAGCCACTCATACACCGCCAAGCACACCCTCCTTGAGCTGCAGCGGCAGAATGGCCTCCCACAACATAGGCTGATATGTGATGTTTCCACCTGTTGGAGTTCAACCCTCCATATGTTGGATTGACTATATGAACAGTGAAAAGCAATAAATGATTTCTTGATGATCCAAGCGGACAGAGGTACTCCCCTGTGTAACTTTAACGTTAGCCAGTGGCAGCTCATGCGTGACACCTGCCATTTGCTAGTTCCCTTTGAGGAGGCCACTTTTTTAGTCAGTCGCCAGGACTAAGGAATGAACAACGTCATTCCACTGATTCACATCCTGGAAGAGATGCTTTTAAATCTGGCTGGTCAGGGGACTGGAGATGTGGCGTCTACATCTCAAGGCCACATGAGCCCTGTGGGGGCTGAACTGGAGGAGGATGAGGAGGACATTGGAGCACAAACAATGTGTAGCCAAATGGGTGGAGAGGAGGAGCAGGAGCAACCAGAACAGCCAGAGGTAGATGAGGAGGATGAGGCAGATGACCCAGACACACTGTGGCAGTATGCAGTGGAGATGGATGCAGGGAGTCCCTCGGAGTCATTTGTACAAATGGCCCAATGCATGCTGACTTCCTTGCGCAGTGACAGCCGAATTGTCAGCATTTGGCAGAGGGATGACTAATGGCTCTCCACCATGTTAGACCCTTGCTACCGGGGAAAAATGGGGGCTTTTTTTACACCCGCTGAGAGGGAGGACAAACTGAACTACTATAGAGACATGCTATGTAGCAAGTTGGCCGCTGCCTATCTGCGCCATCGTCCATCCTCTCGCATGTCCGACCGAGGGGGCCCTGATCACTCTACTTTCACTAGCATAGCAGCTGTGGGAGGGGCTGGGGGTGGCAGGAGCAGTATCGGCTCCATCAGCAGCAGCCGGAGCCTAGAGACGCTGATGAGCAGCTTTCTTCAGCCGCATAGTGAAGAAGCTGCACATCAGCAGCTAGACACAGAGCAGAAGTTGAACCAGCAGGTGGTGGCATACTTGGAGTGTACCCTGCCACCCGTCATCGAAGATCTGCTGGACTACTGGGCAGACAAACTGGATTTGTGGCTGCAACTGGCCGAGTTTGCCCTGGAAAAGCTGTCCTGCCCAGCCAGTAGTGTGGCATCAGAGCGGGTGTTTAGTGCGGCAGGGGCCATAGTTACCCCAAGGAAAACTCACCTGTCCACCCAAAATTTGGAGAGACTGACCTTTACGAAGATGAATAAGGCGTGGATCAGCCAGGATTTCCACTCACCAATGCCTGATTCAGCAGATTAAATGATCCTTGCTGCCGCCTCCGCACTCTGCCACTGGATGACTGTATGGCCTCTTAAGGCTGTTGCTACCTATACATATCTCCTTGCCACTCTGTGGCCTACTCACGCTGCTGCCACCTCTGCACTCTGCCCCTGGATGACTGTATGGCCTCCTCACGCTGCTGCCACCTCCTCACTCTGCCACTGGTTCACTGTATGGCCTCTTAAGGTTGTTGCTACCTACACATTATGTAACCTTGCCACTCTGCGGCCTACTCACGCTGCTGCCACCTCCGCACTCTGCCACTGGGTGACTATATGGCCTCCTCATGCCACAGCCACTGAGTCACTGTATGCCCTCCTCATGTTGCTGCTACTGAATCACTGTATGCCCTCCTCATGTTGCTGCCACTGGATCACTGTATGGCCTCCTCATACCGCTGCCACTAGGTCACTGTATGGCCTCCTCATACTGCTGCCACTGGGTCACTGTATGGCCTCCTCATGTTGCTGCCACTGGGTCACTGTATGCCCTCCTCAAGCCATTTCCACTGGGTCACTGTATGCCCTCCTCATGCCGCTGCCACCGGGTGACTGTATGGCCTCATGCCACAGCCACTGTGTCACTGTATGCCCTCCTCATGCTGCTGCCAACTTCACTTTGTCACCAGCAACTTGGTTAAGTGGCACCGCTTCCGGCTCCACGTTCTCACGCTGTTGGTCCTGCAACAATGTCCACCTCATCCTACACTGTTTCCTCAGTCTCCACTGCAGGGACAATTCACAGTGCTCCTCCAGCATACCACATGTACAGGGCACAGCGGTGTCACTGTTCTGCACCTCGTTTGCCTGAGCGAACAAAGTCCCACAGAGGAGGAACTGGATCACTGTATGTCCTCCTCATGCCGCAGCCACTGGGTCACTGTAAGACCTCTTCATGTTGCTGCCACTTTTTCACTGTATGGCCTCCTCATGCCGCTTCCACTGGGTCACTGTATGGCCTCGTCATGCCGTTTCCACTGGGTCACTCTGTGTCCTCCTCATGCTGCTGCCACTGGGTCACTGTATGCCCTCCTCATGCTGCAGCCACTGGGTCACTGTATGCCCTCCTCAAGCCGTTTCCACTGGGTCACTGTATGCCCTCCTCACGCCGCTGCCCCTGGGTCACTGTATGCCCTCCTCATGTCGTTACCACCAGGTCACTGTATGTCCTCTTAATTCCGCTGCCACTGGGTCATTGTATGGCCTCCTCATGCTGCAGCCACTGGGTCACTGTATGCCCTCCTTATGCCATTTCCACTGAGTCACTGTATGGCCTCCTCATGCTGCTGCCACCTCCACATTATGTCACCTTGCCACTCTGTGGTTTCCTAATGCTGCTGCCAACTCCACATTATGTCGCCTTGCCACTCTGTAGACATATATGTGGAATCGACAGACAACGGTGTAAAAGGAGTGCGCTCTATTACTCTATAGTAGGATGTTGGACCTCTGCACGGTTCTTTCTACCTGGCACTAACATGGACCTGTAAGGCTGGGTTCACACTTGAGTTAGTTGGTCAGTTTTGACCCCGTTACTGTCCAAATAAGTGAAGTGTGCAGTAGTTCTAAGAGCGATGCCTGTTATGTGTGTGTCATTCGGACTCACAGTATTGTTTGACTACCACAGTAGGTTCCTTATACGTGTTACTGCAAGGCACAGTGTTCTACACCACTATACAGGCTCTCTGAAGCTAGGAAATAGGTGCTTTTTAGCAATATTCGCCACAAATTAATTCGGATCAAAGCAAATTTTTTTGGAACTTCAAATTGAACTGCAGAATCGAACTTTTGAGAAATTTGCTCATCTCTAGTTGTAATAAATACAACAATGACAAACATTTGTAATGTATTTTTCTCACACAAGGAACTCAAAGCTAGTTGTGGAGTAATGGCTGCCGTACAGGTGCTCATTTCTAAGACACACAAGGGTCAATTGTTTTACAGGAAGCAAATTTACCTATTAGTATATTTTTTGGCATGTGGGAGGAAACCCACACAAACACCGGAAGAACACATTCAAACCCAGGATCCCAGCGCTGCAAGGTAACAGTGTTAAACACAGTGCTACCGTATTGTCATATTGATATGTTTTTAGTTTTCTCAGAAATATATGCAGCTGATATTTGATCTAAAAGAACATTTGGAATGCAAGAGTCTTTATTTATGAACCAGATAATTTGTTTATCCCATGCTCTTTCACGTCTGGTCCTCAGTTGTGATATGGCCAGATAATGTTTTTCTTGGATTTACTGTAATAGGCAAATTAGGATTATAATGAATGCATCCACTGCACACATTAGTGACATCATTTTGGCTCAAGATGACAGCTATTTGTTGTTTAAGTACACAGGATTTCCAAAACTAATATTCCAAGTTCTGATGCGTGGAACCCCTGTCATTATCTCATTGTCAGAAACACATCCTCTTGAGGCTTGTTGAGGTTTCCTGCAGGATAATAAACATGGCTGGAATGTAAAGCTCAGGGGAGAAGATGAAGGAGGATGAGGTAAATTAAAAACCTTAAAAGCGATAAAAAAAACTATGGGTGGGTTTGTTGTTCAGATGTGGTTAGTAGTGATCTTAGTAGGAGTTGGAGATTGTCGCCCACTCCATGCATGACATTGATATTTACGGTCTTGTAAACTTCTTTAACATGTCCAGAAGTTATATGAATCTCCTTCGAAAATCCATTCATCTTGTTTTCTTATTACTTCTTGTGCCTTTTCAGACCCCGGTTTCTTGTTTCCTATAATACAAAGTTCCAAACCAGACCGAGAATGCTGGTTGGAAGCCAGGGCTTGTTGGATATACAAAATTAATCACAGGTGTGGTGGTCAAAATGGCTTTCATTGTTTCTCTTGTTGACACACATGATTCCTTTTAAATGTTCTTACTCCCTGGCCTGCTACCAGTTTGCGTAAGCTAAAAGTCATTCAGCCTTAATTTAATAGCTTGGTTGAGCATCTCCCTATCATCTTAAGGCATACTTTACAGTATAAAGCATTGAAATTAATATCTGAAGGAACTTGTGAACATTTCCTCTAATGACACTAGATTGGCCCAGATCACCCTACATATAGTGATTCTGGAGGATTGGACACTGCTAGTACGATCACCTGAAGCCATGACATTAATTTGTAGGTATAATAAGTCTCTCCAATAACTCTTACTTACTGAGTATAATATAATTGGGAGAATCCAGTAAAAAGAATAAGAAAATGATCTGACTTTCCAATGGCCAATGCTAACTGCAAAACAGTGATCCAGGTACGTGCAGACTACTATTTAGTTACTGCATATACAACTAAATGATCCCCATACCATCACTTATGTTCCCAGCAGGTGGAAGGCATACGATGGCTACTGTGAACATATGAACTGCCTGCTTGGCTATTTTGTAACTATTGTACAAGTGAAAGGAGAGAGATGGACATGTGTGGTTCATCTTCATTCACTTGTGAGTACTGATCGCTGCGGGTCCCAGAGGAGGAACTCCCATCTATTAGGTATTTATCACATATGCTATACCCCTCACAGTACTTATGTGGTGTGGGTGAGGCCAAATGCAATGGACAGATCCTTAATTTCCCAATATATTTAAGAAATTTGGATACCTTGACTTTCTCATGCGCCACAATTATTAAGAGGTCTGTGCCCCTCAATAATTGAGGTGCATCTGATGCCAGCGGACAACAGTTTAAGGCTAGAACATTAAAAGCCAGACTTAATGAATGCACCCCATTGCGGGGTGTCCAATGGTAAACTCTTGTATGTATGTTAACATTCTCCTAGGCTAACAAGTTTTCTGACAAAACAGAGATCCATATTGCAGAGCTGTAAAGCGCTGCAGAATATGAAGGTGCTATACAAGTAAGCTAAATAAATAAATAAAATAATAATAGCTACTGAATCACAATCAGCTGAAACCACAGAAGCAACAAGATACATATGTATATACAATGTACAAACATGGATGGAGACTACTTTGAAGCATATCTCTACCATTAGCAGTGAGGGAGCAAACTTAAGGCCAAATAGACTGATTTGGATACAACTAAAAACATATTGCTGTGCATGGAGTATGAATATTTTCCTATCTAGTAGAAATAGCAGGCAGGTATGGAACTCTATTCTACAGTAGTAGTTTATAGGTTTCTGTCTGCCTAATATGCAGCAAAGTAAAACTATCAAGGTTGCATTCTGTGCTCTCTTTTACCTCTGGTTTAAGCATTTCCTGACTTGAATTATTGAATTATTTTTGGATTTGGTAATATTCTGATTTCTACACAATAGAGTTTCAAGTATAGTTGCTGAATTTCCAGATTAAAATGCCAAAAGAACATTTATAGCCTTCCAAGTTGCTCTTACTGTATACCTACAAAGGAAATGTCTATGAACAATAAATACTGAAACTACAAAACTCAGCTCAGAGCTGGTTGGAAAATAAAACACAACACCAATATATACTCACCATTAACATACAACATATGCAATAGTTTATATCAGGAATATAGAAAGGATGTTCATTTAATGACATCACTACTTGTGATAATTTCTTTCTTCACATTTGCTTTACTGCAAAACAATGTGGGGGGTATTCTTTAAGACCGACGTATTTTACACTGGTCTTGCTGTCCCCTGCTCCAGTGGAGGGTGCTCCTAAAGGGGTTGTCTAGGAATTACAGATCTCTGGAAGGTGAAAAATAAAAAAAAACCAAAAACCATACCTACCTGTCCCAGTGCTGAGTGAGGACTTGCGCCAGAACAAGCCCCTGGGCACCGCTGGACTGGACAGTGGCGGGAGACACCAGAGCTCCAGGGACAGCTGAATAGGTTTTTTTTTTTTCACCTTTCCATGCCTCCTGTCAGAGATCTGTAATTCCTAGACAACCCCAGATGTTCAGAAAAGTAAGGAGGCCGATGGAAATTGCCACTAGTCACAAATGGTATTAAATAGTCGCAAATATGCATAAAGTATTTGATCCCAAACTGTATCCGTGTAGCTGTGAGGAGAAAACACGTCTATTTATATAATGCTATGTTTTGTGTTAGAGGCTGATATTTGGATGTTTCAATTAGTTACACTTACAAGCAAAATTGTAACAATGTTTTGAACTTTTGGCTTTCAGGCTCCATATCTCACTATCCACTACAACTTAGAACGTGAGACTACCATCATTTTATAGACAATCATCTTGGCTATCGAATACATAAATTTCAGATTCTTATGTAACTGAATTGTTACTGTTTTGCTCCTGGTGGTGGAAAAATCTTTTTCTTCTTGTATACTACAAATTACAACCTGTTCTCACATTCCCTAATATCTCAGGGTGTTATTAGGTTGATTCCCAAGTGAAAGGTCACTGTTTCAAATGGAGGATCAGCCACGAAGAACATTTCCCAAGAAAAGAGAAACTGCATCATCCAGCTCATCGATAGCGGTCCGTCAGCCAAGAAAATTGCTAAACTGTATCACGTGAGTACCCAGTTGGAAGAATACAAAATCTATCCATTCAAAAGCCAAGAGGTGGACGTCTAGGCAAAATATCGGAGTCGACTCATCACAAGGTCTTTCAGTTCTGGTGCGACAAACATGGCAGTGGAAATGGCTCGTATGGTTCGTTATAGTGAGATCACAGATGTCCATGCAAGCACTGTGCAGTGCACGTTATAAAAGTTTGGAATGGTTGCCCAAAAAAAGGTGAAGATATATCGTCACAAGCAGCATTGGCTCGAGTTTGCAAAACAGTACGAAAAGGAACACAGAAGAAGATTGGAGGAGGATGCATGATGATATGGAGTTGTTTCACAGCCATTCATTGGATAATTGACTAGGATCGATGGTGGTCTCAATGCTGAGCTATATGTAAGTATTGTGCAAGATAAGTTACTTCATACACTCGAGTACTATGGGTATAAAAAGGACGACATCAGTGGCGTAACTAGGAATGGCTGGGCCCCAAGGCGAACATTTGACATGGGGCCCCCCCTCCCCTGACAGTGGCCCCCACCCAGTATTATATGCTCTACAGTGGCCCCACCTAGTATTATGTGCTCTGCAGTGGCCCCCACCCAGTATTATATGCTCTACAGTGGCCCCCACCCAGTGTTATATGCTCTACAGGGGCCCCCACACAGTATTATATGCTCCACAGTGGCCCCCACCCTGTGTTATATGCTCCCAACAGCCCCCCTCCGCTTCGGTGCTATTATTATACTCTGGGGTCTCCTCAGACCCCAGAGTATAATAATCGGAGGCCAGGGGAAGTGATTAAAAATAACAAACTCTCATACTCACCTTGACTTACCTTTCCTTGGCATCCTCGCTCCATCCTGCCGTCTTCAGGCCCTCTTCCGACGTCGCTGCCGAGGCCTGTGATTGGGCCTCAGCGGTCACATGGGGGCGCACTGACGTCATTACGCGGCTGCGCCCCATGTGACCGCTGGGGCCTAATCACAGGCCTCAGTCAAGACAGAGGAGCGCCGGAGAGAACGCTGCGCCCAGGAGAGGTGAGAATATGTATTTATTGTTTTCAGTCACCTCCCCTGGGCTGCCATCTATTGGAAAGGGGCCTACAATATGCCAGGGCCCCTTTCCAATAACAGTATGTATAGCGGTCGGGGAACCAGGCTTTCCCCGACCGCTATCATAATGGTCCGGGGCCTGGCCCTCTCCAGTTGGCCGCGGGCTCCGTAACCTGCCGGGTCCGTTTGCGGTCGCACCCCCTGCGACCATAATTATTACTGGTTTGTGGGGTTCGCGGTAGCGGCTGCCACAGGGCTCCAGGGACCCTAATGTCCCGGGCCCTGTGGCAGCCGTTACCGCTGCTACCCCGATAGTTACGGCCCTGGACGACAGTGTTCCAGTAGGACATCGACCCAAAGCATACATAGAGATTAGTGCTAAAATGGTCCAATGAAGTAGAGGTGCTGGATTGGCCACCACAGTCCACAGACCTCAACCCAATTGAACACTTGTGGGTAGAGTTGAAGAAAAAGCTGTATTCGTACTCAAGTGAGTCGACCAGTATGCACCAACATTGGGAATGTGTAGCAGAGAACTGGGATTAGATTTTGGTTGAGACATGCTAAAATCTAATCGAGACAATGCCCAGAAAGATTCAGGCAGTGTTGAAAGCCAAAGGTGGATTAACAAAATAATAAAAGTTAAAATTTAGATTTTTAGGAGCAAAACAGTAACAATGCAGTTACACGACAAGAATGTGCATAACTAATCATATGCTAAATAGTTGCAAATCAAATTTATATATGAGATAGTTAAGATGATTGTCTATAAAATGATGGTAGTCTTACATTCGAAGCTGTAGTGGATGGTGAGATATGGAGCATGAAAGTCACAAGTTCAAAACATTGTTACCCTTTTGCTCATCAGTCTATTTTCCAAATATTGAAAATTAAATGGTACATATAGCAGCAAATCTGTGTGCTTCAGTAGCTATACTGGTGCCTTATATTGTAGAGAGGATTTGGGGCTCTCTCAAGCTCCAGGACCCTTGTAGTGATTGGCACCTCTGTGCCCCCTAGAACAACACCTGTGTCCATCACCACTGACAGAACAAATATGCTTTAAGGCTGAATCCCCACGTTGCGGAAACGCAGTTTTTTTTGTTTCAGATTTTGCTGCGGTTTTTTTGAGCCAAAACCAAGAATAGCTACAAAAGGAATGGGAAATATACAAGATACTTATATTTCTACCTTCTGCTCAATCTACTCCTGGCTTTGGCTCAAAAAACTGCAGCAAAATCTGCAACAAAAAAAAGCTGCGTTTCCGCAACGTGGAGCCTCAACCTTAAAGTGGAAATTGTCTATCCATTTCACCACAAGCTGTTCTTGGTAGCATGTCCAAGTCATTGTCTATTTTACAAATTAATTTCTAACCCAATGTAATGCGTCCATAAATTAGAGTAGTCTCTTATTAGATTGTATATTCTTGATAATATTAATAAGAATATCTCCAATTACAGCTTTTCAGAAATAAATAGTACTGGTAAAATAAGAAACTATATAATATATCTAATTTAAGAAATATATTTTATTCTCCATTTATCAAGCTGAGTTACTTATTGCATATTAGTCTATGGGGTGTGGAGGGGAGGAAGAGGCTGCTAGAATTGACACACAGATAACTGATGTTGGCACACTCTTACTCTTTGCCTCAGGTAGCTCTTTTAACATTGGTATGTATCAAGATAAGAGTCTACCACTGCACAGAATGAGGCAATAAATCAATTAATAGCCAACTATACACAAACAGACTGGAAGAAGATAAAGAGGAGGAGACCAGACAAATAGTCAGGGAAACAGATTTCTTTAATAAGATAAATTACATAGTTTCTTCTATTCATGTGTACTATTCATTTATGAAAGTGGTTTTGTAATTGGAGATATGCTAAGAGCCAATGTTAGATAAAAAGAAGAGAGAGTAAAGAAATCACTCATCCCTGTGTTAATCACCATGTCCAGTGAGCATCATATTACTGACCTTTGGGCTGTCAAGTATCTTGTACCCTTGTCACCATACCTCAAAAACTGACCAGAAACTGTATCTACCAATTCATGTCTACAAACCAAAGGATGAGGCTTTATTATTCTTCCAGCTCTTAGATAACATGCAATGGTGCAGCATTTATCTACAATGTTTTCATGTAATGTCTGCAGTATTTTCCTTGTCATCTGTAATGGATTTCATGTTAATCATTCAGGCCAATTTATTGTCTTTGAAGGCTTTCCGTAAGGAGCTCTAGCTGCAGTCTCAGACAATATCATAAGACTATGTACATAATACTAAACCTGTGCTCCTGTGATTCAATGTGTTCATTATGTTTTTTGAAGGTACTTTGAGTTCACATTTCAGTGAAAAAAATATTTTAAACTTAACACTATGAAGAATGGGGTATTGTGCGAAAATGTTTCTTCTCCCCCTTCTCTTCACCTATGTCCTTTCTCATTCCTTGGTTGAACATGATGGACATATGTCTTTTGTTAACCATACCATATTACGTTCTGTCGGTATGTCTTTTCTTTGGGTCTTTAGGCTACTCCATGGTATGTTTATGCTGTATGCCTTAGCATCTATGTATATCATTGGTGTTTCTATTCCATCCTCACCTTTAACTCTTCAGAGCACATTTGTCTGTTACAATGAACTGTGTCCTTGGTTTTTAGCTTTTTGTTTTAAAAGGCCATGGTTCCCCATTAATATTAGCCGACTGAGAGGATCTCCAGTAACAGGAGCTTTGGTAATTGGACAGAAGTTTCTCAGTCTCTTTAACCCCTTCTTCCTGTTGTGAAATTTAGATGTTTATTTATTGTCATATACTTATTTTTGTTGGGCAAATGTACTTCCTAATGGCACCATTTAATATTTCATGCCATGTATTGGGAAGTTAGAAATAAATTCTGAATGGGGTTGAATTAGAAAATACAGTGCCTTGCGGAAGTATTCGGCCCCCTTGTACTTTTCAACCTTTTGCCACATTTTAGGCTTCAAACAAAGATATAAAATTGTAATTTTTTGGTGAAGAATCAACAAGTGGGACACAATTGTAGAGTGGAACGAAATTTATTGGTTATTTTAAACTTTTGTAAAAAATAAAAAACTGAAAAGTGGGGCGTGCAATATTATTCGGTCCCTTTACTTTCAGTGCAGCAAACTCACTCCAGAAGTTCAGTGAGGATCTCTGAATGATCCAATGTTGTCCTAAATGACTGATGATGATAAATATAATCCACCTGTGTGTAATCAAGTCTCCGTATAAATGCACCTGCTCTGTGATAGTCTCAGGGTTCTGTTTAAAGCACAGAGAGCATCATGAAGACCAAGGAACACACCAGGCAGGTCCGTGATACTGTTGTGGAGAAGTTTAAAGCCGGATTTGGATAAAAAAGATTTCCCAAACTTTAAACATCCGAAGGAGCACTGTGCAAGCGATCATATTGAAATGGGAGTATCAGACCACTGCAAATCTACCAAGACCCGGCCGTTCCTCTAAACTTTCATCTCAAACAAGGAGAAGACTGATCATTGATGCAGCCAAGAGGCCCATGATCACTCTGGATGAACTGCAGAGATCTACAGCTGAGGTGGGAGAGTCTGTCCATAGGACAACAATCAGTCGTACACTACACAAATCTGGCCTTTATGGAAGAGTGGCAAGTAGAAAGCCATTTCTCAAAGATATCCATAAAAAGTCTTGTTTAAAGTTTGCCACAAGCCACCTGGGAGACACACCAAACATGCGGAAGAAGTTGCTCTGGTCAGATGAAACCAAAATCCAACTTTTTGGCCACAATGCAAAACAATATGTTTGGCATAAAAGCAACACAGCTCATCACCCTGAACACACCATCCCCACTGTCAAACATGGTGGTGGCATCATGGTTTGGGCCTGCTTTTCTTCAACAGGGACAGGGAAGATGGTTAAAATTGATGAGACGATGGATGGAGCCAAATACAGGACCATTCTGGAAGAAAACCTGTTGGAGTCTGCAAAAGACCTGAGACTGGGACGGAGATTTATCTTTCAACAAGACAATGATCCCAAACATAAAGCAAAATCTACAATGGAATGGTTCACAAATAAACGTATCCAGGTGTTAGAATGGCCAAGTCACAGTCCTGACCTGAATCCAATCGAGAATCTGTGGAAAGAGCTGAAAACTGCTGTTCACAAACGCTCTCCATCCAACCTCACTGAGCTCCAGCTGTTTTCCAAGGAAGAATGGGCAAGAATTTCAGTCTCTCGATGTGCAAAACTGATAGAGACATACCCCAAGCGACTTGCAGCTGTAATCGCAGCAAAAGGTGGCGCTACAAAATATTAACTTAAGGGGGCCAAATAATTTGGCACGCCCCACTTTTTATTTTTTTATTTTTTACAAAAGTTTAAAATATCCAATAAATTTCGTTCCACTTCACGATTGTGTCCCACTTGTTGTTGATTCTTCACCAAAGAATTTAAATTTTATATCCTTATGTTTGAAGCCTGAAATGTGGCAAAAGGTTGAAAAGTTCAAGGGGGCTGAATACTTTCACAAGGCACTGTAGCACAGCTGCACCATTTTCTTACTGGTTTAAGAAGGAAAAAAAAGTCCCAACCATGGAAATTTGCACATTTTGGATCTGTTTTGGATCAGAATTCACTATATGGGATAACAATTTCATGTTGTATAGTTCTGTTATTTTCAGATGCAGCAGTGCCAAATATGTTTTTTGTTTGTTTTCATTTGTAACAAGGGGTTAGGGGAGATTTGACTTTATTATTTTTTATATATTTTTGAAATTCTTATTTACAGCGCCCCTAGGGTGTTTGAACCTTAGGGGATTTGAACGCTAATACAATATACTGCAATATTTGTGTGGCAGGGTGTAATATAATAATAATAATGGATCTGGGAGCCTTTGATAGAACCCTTACTGTCATGACAACTGATCAACACCCTCCTTAGACAGAGTGGCGATCTGTTCAAAGGTGGTGGAGATCATGCACTCCAACAGCATAGATGTCATGGTTGTAACTCACCATACCATCTAAATGCTTTACAGCCATGATTGGTGCTGGCATCATTTGTGGCTTATATCAGCGGGTGCCTCTGAAGCCCTCTCCCACCTGACATTATTGCATAAGTATGTGAAATGACAGGAAGGGGTTTTAAATGCATTTCTTACCTATAACAAAATATTTATAGCTGTTCCAGTTTTTGGGTCACGCAGCTGAGGGCACAATACTTTAATAGCTGCTCTGCATAGACATATTTGCTTTATTTTTGAATGGGTTTGTACCGTGATGGGAATCCCTGTCCATATGCCTTATTAGAACATTAAGTCATATAGGGATGTCCTTCACTTGGGACCTTTTTCTATGATCCAGAATGGAGATCTACTTTGTAGCTTAGCTTCCACTCTAGTGGTCCCTGGAGTGTCCATGCACTACATGAAACGCCAATATTAGTAAGGTTAAGTTCACATGGAGGAATTTGAGCTGATTGTGAGGTAGAATCCACCTCCAAATGAGCTCCAAATTCCATCCTAAATCTACCTCCCATTCCTGTCAATTTGAGACAGAGACCAATGTAGAATGCTGAAATAATAAGAGCGCCGCTCACTCTTCCTGCGGATTCTGTGGCTGATTCAGTCGCACAACCCTCTATTCTCATTGTTTTTTAGGTTAATTAGTGGGTAAACCCTTGACGGGAAGCCAAAGATCTACTTCTGCTTTCTGCTCCAGGATGCACAGTAACAGAAAGTTGAGAGAAATCTGACGAGAAAAGACTTCAAATTCTTCAATATCTGACATGTGAACGGGCCCTAATGTTTCTCCTGCAGCAGCCAAACATGGTTCCCTAGACAGCAGCTGATTGAAGAAGTTGGACCTAAGGTGATCACCTGATCACTGTGACATTGCGAGACCGCCTCAAATATCCTGCCAAATGAGTTTTGAAACTGATTAAGGGTTCAAGTTGTCATCCAACAGAAAATATATATATATATATTAAAATGGCTCAGAATGCTGTACAAAATCCCCCCAAAAAAGCCATAGTTACCTAACTGATCCCAGCCGCTCCCATTCCAATGCTGCCCTGTCTCCCGACTGTCTCTGCTTCGTGGTCTAGTGATGATGTGCCCACAAAGGATATGTTACCACCTAGCGCTGTCAACACTGGAGTCAGCTACAGAGGTCACATGTCTTGTGTTGACACATCATTACTAGACAAGGAAGTAGAGACAGGCAGGGGACAGGATAGCGTCACTGGTGAGGTGAGCAGGTATAAAAGCTAATTTTTTGGCTTTAAGAACTGGGCTTTTTGACCTTAATGGACAGCATCTTTTTCATTTTTGTACTGTTACCTTCCTAAAGCGGTACATTTTTCTGTCAAGACAGCTTTATTTTTTTAAAAACGAGTTTCTGTGTTCATTGGTACCATTTTGAGGTGCATATAATGGTTTAATTGCTTTTTCTTTTGGGAGGATAAACAAAAAAGTCATTTATGTATTGCTATGCAACCTTTTAGGACCTGCCTCTTGCCATTGTTAGAGCACCCGGTTGTCTTAACAGGTTATGTGATGGCACAGAAAATTAGGACACAAAACCATAAGACGTCCTAGACGCTACTGATTAGGGCATCTAAGAGGTTAAATGATCACTATTGGTGTTATCATTGTTCAAGCCATTGTAACAGGAGCCAGGCTTTCAGTTACAGTAGGGCTGCGATCTGGGTGGCACAGTTGCTGTGCCTGCACAAGTAGAATGAAGTATACAGTACAGACCAAAAGTTTGGACACACCTTCTCATTCCAAGAGTTTTCTGTATTTTCATGACTATAAAAATTGTAGATTCACACTGAAGGCATCAAAACTATGAATTAACACGTGGAATTATATACTTAACAAAAAAGTGTGAAACAACTGAAAATATGTCTTATATTCTAGGTTCTTAAAAGTAGCCACCTTTTGCTTTGATTACTGCTTTGCACACTCTTGGCATTCTCTTGATGAGCTTCAAAAGGTAGTCACCTGAAATGGTCTTCCAACAGTCTTGAAGGAGTTCCCAGAGATGCTTAGCACTTGTGGGCCCTTTTGCCTTCACTCTGCGGTCCAGCTCACCCCAAACCATCTCGATTGGGTTCAGGTCTGGTGACTGTGGAGGCCAGGTCATCTGGCGTAGCACCCCATCACTCTCCTTCTTGGTCAAATAGCCCTTACACAGTCTAGAGGTGTGTTTGGGGTCATTGTCCTGTTGAAAAATAAATGATGGTCCAACTAAACGCAAACCGGATGGAATAGCATGCCGCTGCAAGATGCTGTGGTAACAATGCTGGTTCAGTATTCCTTCAATTTTGAATAAATCCCCAACAGTGTCATCAGCAAAGCAACCCCACACCATCACACTTCCTCCTCCAAGCTTCACGGTGGGAACCAGGCATGTAGAGTCCATTCGTTCACCTTTTCTGCATCGCACAAAGACACGGTGGTTGGAACCAAAGATCTCAAATTTGGACTCATCAGATCAAAGCACAGATTTCCACAGGTCTAAAGTCCATTCCTTGTGTTCTTTAACCCAAACAAGTCTCTTCTGCTTGTTGCCTGTCCATAGCAGTGGTTTCCTAGCAGCTATTTTACCATGAAGGCCTGCTGCACACAGTCTCCTCTTAACAGTTGTTGTAGAGATGTGTCTGCTGCTAGAACTCTGTGTGGCATTGACCTGGTCTCTAATCTGAGCTGCTGTTAACCTGCGATTTCTGAGGCTGGTGACTCGGATGAACTTATCCTCCGCAGCAGAGGTGACTCTTAGTCTTCCTTTCCTGGGGCGGTCCTCATGTGAGCCAGTTTCTTTGTAGCGCTTGATGGTTTTGGCCACTGCACTTGGGGACACTTTCAAAGTTTTCCCAATTTTTCGGACTGACTGACCTTCATTTCTTAAAGTAATGATGGCCACTCGTTTTTCTTTAGTTAGTTGCTTTTTCCTTGCCATAATACAAATTCTAACACTCCATTCAGTAGGACTATCAGCTGTATATCCACCTGACTTCTGAACAACACTACTGATGGTCCCAACCCCATTTATAAGGCAAGAAATCCCACTTATTAAACCTGACAGGGCACACCTGTGAAGTGAAAACGATTTCAGGTGACTACCTCTTGAAGCTCATCAAGAGAATGCCAAGAGTGTGCAAAGCAGTAATCAAAGAACCTAGAATATAAGAACCTAGAATATAAGACATATTTTCAGTTGTTTTACACTTTTTTTGTTAAGTATATAATTCCATATCTGTTAATTCATAGTTTTGATGCCTTCAGTGTGAATCTACAATTTTTATAGTCATGAAAATACAAAAACTCTTGGAATGAGAAGGTGTGTCCAAACTTTTGGTCTGTACTGTATGTAAGGCATTCTACACTAAATAACCGTTGCAGATTATGTACATGTAGGACATTCTGCTTTAAGGGACACTAGAAATAAAGAGTTGTAGGAAAAAAAATATACAATGTCAGTAAATGAAACTTTTATTTAGACTAGCACTGAAAACCATTATTAAATATCTTATAGCTAAATGTACTGTAAACACATTCATATTCACCGTAGTAACAGTTTCATCATGCTAATGGCTATACATTTCCAATCTGTAGTTAATGTATATACAACATGTAGAGACAAACAACACAGACTACATAAGCAAAACTTTAAGTACCAAGTGTAGAAATAAAATGTAACCGACAGCATAATATCTGTATTTAGTAGGTACAGCTATGGATGTTACACAATATAAAACTATATACATTATATTAAAAGGTCCTAAACAGACACATTAAATAGAAGAACGTGAACAATTATATTACAATAGCAAGGCCAATGGAAAGTAAATTAAGAAACTAAAAGACAGACAACATAAATTCTCTCTTTGTTAAACTTGAGGAACTGTATGTAATTCTTACCTAAGCAAGGACAAAATGTGGCTTACAGTATACAATATGAGCTTATCTCACATGTGCACAGCACAAATACAACAATTTCCAGGTTGTTTGCCAGGTCTCCAAGCAAGCCACTAACAATACCTCATTACATACTGTGATGATATAGAGCAGTCTGTTAAGATGCAAAATTGTAAAAAGTGCAAAGTAAAATTTACAAGAATTCATTCTTACTTTCATGACCATGCATGGAATTGTGACACAGGTATTATATGTGGTATGCATATTTATATTTACCCCTGCACCTCAGTAGTGATATTAGTAATATATAAGGCACAATTTTCATTTAGCTGGAAACTGTGACCTCACAGTAGAGAGCAAAACATTTTTTAATATATTTTTTTGTCTATTAAAGAGAACCTGCTAGCTCTCCATGTGTAAATGTAGAAATTGTAAATGTATGAAATTACAATGCTGGGTCACCCTCTTTTGTAACCCTGCACTGGCCTGTCCCTCTATTATTCCTCCTGGAAATGTATAATTGAATGGGTAACTGGACACAACCATTCCCCAAAACAGCTGGTAGGTCCTCTTTTATACTAGCACTTATCAACTGTTAAATACGTAACATTTTTGCAAATAAAAATTCTTTAAAAAAAGAGCTTAATATTGATCCAGTTTGTGGGATAATGGAACTGAAGGTATGGCAGAGTATGCATTTAAAAGGTATTAACAATTTGCATGAGTTTGTAGTAAAAACTTAAAAGCATACAATATACAAGTGCTAATTCTGGGTAGTGAATTGCCAACCCTGAGTTCAGATGGAATAGTCAGCAACTTGGTGAACTGTGCAATACATATTGATATACATATATTTATATATTTGTGTTGCAGATTAGTGTTTAGATCATATGAATTCATACCACTGCCATACTGCATTTACATAGAAAGTGATAGGAGAGTCACATAAAACATTAGGAACTGTATCTATCAAATATGTCAGTCCTGATATCATGCTGCAGGTTTTATTATAAGAGTTATATGAGAATAGGCTCAATTTTGCTGAATAATAGACATTACACAGATGTACTAGCAATTCTTTTAGACCAGAAATGTGCATTTTCTTAGAAGCATTTGCCATTTCCAAACAAGATGAAAACATTCTAATCGTATATACCACATAAGAGCCATATGCTGCAATATGTTCCCCTTGTAATTTGTGATAGATAAAGAATATTGTGGCAATTCTCTTGGTCGTATCCTAGGCACAATGGTCCATGCGTAAAAGGCTGACTCCCTGAAATTGCCATCCTACTAAAACCAACACAGAAGCAAACAATATCAGTTTCATTATGCTCATGTTTTCCGTACTAATCTGCCAGTGACATATTAAATTGTTATAAAACAACGACACAGAGTAAACTAAACTACTAGCTATATCCTAGGTAAAATAAACTCATCCTTCTGACAACAAACTAGAAAAGAACTAGCTTGTAAAAGGCAAGTAAAAAGGAGAACCTTTGCGTTTATTATCCTTAGCAAAGTGTTATCTAGAAAGCATTTCTAACCTGTCATCATAATGGAACTATTGACTTATCAATGAAGTCTCGTCAGTATTTATCTGAAAAAGTATAGCGAGAATTAAGACTTTTTGGTTGATATGGAATTGAAGATATTTTGAAAACAACAAGAATAAGGCAAGCTTTTTAGTAAGAATGGCCTTTTTTTTAACCAAATTTATGGCTAATACCGGTGATACAACATGTATTTGGGCAACACTTCACCAATAAAGAACATCAAATACAAGGAGTTATACAATATAAGGCCTTTGATCAGAGCTTTCAACCCTTAGGACTCCCACTGTTCAGGGGTTGAGCTATTGGACGAGCTCCTGCTATTCAATAAACCCTTAAGACGCTTTTATGCTACATAGTTATACTGATCATGGTCATCCCAGGGGTTAGTTTCAGCAGAAGCGGTTTTAGGTGTTGTATGGCTGTCTCCACAGTCAACTGGTATATCAAAAACCACATCTACCACTGCTAAATGCCCACTTTAGCAAGAACTGCAGCAAAATATAATATCACTTTAAGGACAGACCAGAAATGTTTTTTCAAGAAAAACCTCAAAGTAATAGGTTCATTATCAGACATCATAAATACTTCAGCTTCATTCACATGACATACAAATAAGATGAAAATAAGCAGCTAATTTAGACATGAAATAGGGATCAATTAATTTGTACTTGGCGCTGTATTAAGTCGCTATTGTTCTTAATATGTTGTGTCAGTGTCTTTTTAGCCATACTTTCATTGGTACAATTAACGATATTTTCTTCCACATTCCAGATACAAAAATGGTTGAGATACAGACAAAATATGAATATGCTGAGGCTCCATTGACTTCTAAAAGGAGAATACAACCATAATAAAGCTTCCAACAAAATGTATGACCTTTTCCATAATAAAGTAATGAATAACCCAAATACTTTCATGTAAATGGGACCTTAATATGATGAAATGTTCATAGCCATGTTACCTTAAAATGGTACTTTGTAAGCAAAGTTAAAATGTAAGTTGTTTATTTTTACATTACAATAACTAAGTTCCAATGTATAGTTTTAAATATGCGTTAAAAACTGCAAACTATAAAAATAACATGAATTTGGAGTTTCATATAAACTAATGGCACCACATAATCTTTTCACTTTACCTTAGTGATTTGCTGTTTGATTTAAACAATGTACTAAAATAATATACTTAAATTGATTTTCTCCAGCTTAGACAAGTGCATGGCAGGCTAAGCTCCTGCCCCCTGAATAATATTAAAAAAACAACATAAAAAAAAGGATCCTGAGAAACCTCTAAGATATTTTGTATGTTGTTGCAATTTCAAACTTTCCCTTTTTAGTAATAAAACAATTGTTTAAAAAAAATTCAGAAACAGAAATGGAAGCCTCTTAGAATCTTCACCACTTTCCTCTCTTCCAAACCATCCTCACGCTTTCCCAGCCATCATTTATATTACTTTCATATTTCCTTCTTACTTATACACTGTTATTGGTTACAGTGCATATGTATCAATATACATACAACATATGTTTACCTTATCAACAATGTATATTATACCCTGACATCATAAGGAACTGTCCTCTGTAACATAATATTAAGACACATTCCAGGAGCACTCCATTACGTTTAGTACATTCTACATTTTTACAGTCAGAAGTATAGATTCTGCAGCAACAGTGAACGTCTGTTACAACACAAAACCTCATTTGTTATGTTTAATTACTGTCTGAATAAAAAAAAATCTAATAAATAAGGTTTAATAATAACAAATTTGACTTATGCACACTAACACAAACAGAACAACCAAGGCTACGTGATGACATCTACCACCAGCCAGCTTGAGTTGGTGGAACATGCTAAATAGCCTGGGTATTTAGTTGCTATTACAAAAGAAGGATTCAGTATCATAGGTTCACTTGATGTTATGGTTAAACAGGCCAATTAGAGTTTATTTTTTGTCATATTGTTCGCACCTAGGTGACTTGTAACACAACTCAGAATCTCAGAATTGTAATCAGAAGAGCAGCAAATTCTTAAGACCCAGGCAACTGGTTTCTCCTGTTCCTGCTTTTTCTGGTATTCATCAGGAGTTTTAACTTGCTATATTCCCCTTTGTGCTTGGTAATGTCTGGGACTGGGGTTTTCTTCTGCCTACTCTCTTTACAGTATTGGTTAATTATTTGCATCTCGGAGTGACTGAATGATCCAGTAAGGTCTTTGGGGTGAAACTGCAGTCCACTCAATGTGCTGGCCCAGATCCACTGAGATTTGTCAGTCATGAAAGTTACAAGCTCTGGGTCTAAGATTTTTAAATTGATTTTTGCAACTGTTTGCTTAAATCCATTCTCTGTTGCTATGCAGTGATATAATCCTTGGTCAGTGTCCTGAACAGATCGAATAAGCAGTCCTTGACCAGTAGAAATGATCCTTTCATTCAGCTTCACCTGTAAAGTTATAAAAAATAGTTTAGGTAAGCATGTATAAATAGTGGGTACATAAAATTATAAGGTGAAGGCTAAAATATTAGCTACACTCCATTTGGTTCCACTTTATTGCAATATTATGTTGATATTAAGCATATAATTGTTTCAATGAGTGATTTACTTATCTACAATATAAGTATATATATATTGGGTGATTCTAGCTAAAGATACATCTTATAGCACTGTGCTTTGCGAATAGTTGCTCCCTCTATTTTACTATGTTACAGACATATAAAATTCTCAATTCAATGTTTTTCCTTGATGAAAATAACTAGACTAGATAAAACAACATACAGGTGTATGGCCAGCTTCTGGTGAGAAATGTCAGAATCTACCTAGTATAGCATTAAATGGGTTACCTGGAAGGTTATCAGTATCAAAATTGTCCCTTAGCCCAGAAACCCTCTTCAACCTACTTTGGTAAATGTACAATGTACTACAAATGGATTGGGAAAAGACAAGGCCTGTATTTGGCAGTCATTGAACACTTGTATCATGTTAAACCTTCATTTTGAACAGCGGATATTTGTTCATTCACTCTGTGTGACTGCTACATCTACAGTATAGTACAAGCAAGCCTGGGGTCATCTAACTAATCAGTCCAACTTAACAGTGATCATACACATGCACATTCGACTGACAGACATTTCTCCCAACTTCTTTATACATATGCGTGCTTGGCTTGACTGAGTGTGCATGTGTTTTCAATGGAGAGAGGAGAGCAAGCTGCTACCAGACACTCCTAGCAGTGGCTTATCTTCCAGGGAAACAAAGGGTCAGAAATCATAAAATTGAACATGCCTGATCACCCCTTCTGCTGACACCTCCTGTCAGGGAAAAGCCAGGAGGTTCTCACATATACAGTACAGACCAAAAGTTTGGACACACCTTCTCATTCCAAGAGTTTTCTGTATTTTCATGACTATAAAAATTGTAGATTCACACTGAAGGCATCAAAACTATGAATTAACACATGTGGAATTATATACTTAACAAAAAAGTGTGAAACGACTGAAAATATGTCTTATATTCTAGGTTCTTCAAAGTAGCCACCTTTTGCTTTGATTACTGCTTTGCACACTCTTGCCATTCTCTTGATGAGCTTCAAGAGGTAGTCACCTGAAATGGTCTTCCAACAGTCTTGAAGGAGTTCCCAGAGATGCTTAGCACTTGTGGGCCCTTTTGCCTTCACTCTGCGGTACAGCTCACCCCAAACCATCTCGATTGGGTTTAGGTCTGGTGACTGTGGGGGCCAGGTCATCTGGCGTAGCACCCCATCACTCTCCTTCTTGGTCAAATAGCCCTTACACAGTCTGGAGGTGTGTTTGGGGTCATTGTCCTGTTGAAAAATAAATGATGGTCCAACTAAACGCAAACCGGATGGAATAGCTTGCCGCTGCAAGATGCTGTGGTAACCATGCTGGTTCAGTATTCCTTCAATTTTGAATAAATCCCCAACAGTGTCACCAGCAAAGCACCCCCACACCATCACATCACCTCCTCCATGCTATACGGTGGGAACCAGGCATGTAGAGTCCATTCGTTCACCTTTTCTGCGTCGCACAAAGACACGGTGGTTGGAACCAAAGATCTCAAATTTGGACTCATCAGACCAAACCACAGATTTTCACAGGTCTAATGTCCATTCCTTGTGTTCTTTAGCCCAAACAAGTCTCTTCTGCTTGTTGCCTGTCCATAGCAGTGGTTTCCTAGCAGCTATTTTACCATGAAGGCCTGCTGCACACAGTCTCCTCTTAACAGTTGTTGTAGAGATGTGTCTGCTGCTAGAACTCTGTGTGGCATTGACCTGGTCTCTAATCTGAGCTGCTGTTAACCTGCGATTTCTGAGGCTGGTGACTCGGATGAACTTATCCTCCGCAGCAGAGGTGACTCTTTGTCTTTCTTTCCTGGGGCGGTCCTCATGTGAGCCAGTTTCTTTGTAGCGCTTGATGGTTTTGGCCACTGCACTTGGGGACGCTTTCAAAGTTTTCCCAATTTTTCGGACTGACTGACCTTCATTTCTTAAAGTAATGATGGCCACTCGTTTTTCTTTACTTAGCTGCTTTTTTCTTGCCATAATACAAATTCTAACACTCCATTCAGTAGGACTATCAGCTGTGTATCCACCTGACTTCTGAACAATACAACTGATGGTCCCAACCCCATTTATAAGTCAAATAATCCCACTTATTAAACCTGACAGGGCACACCTGTGAAGTGAAAACCATTTCAGATGGCTACCTCTTGAAGCTCATCAAGAGAATGCCAAGAGTGTGCAAAGCAGTAATCAAAACAAAAGGTGGCTACTTTGAAGAACCTAGAATATAAGACATATTTTCAGTTGTTTTACACTTCTTTGTTAAGTATATAATTCCACATGTGTTAATTCATAGTTTTGATGCCTTCAGTGTGAATGTACAATTTTTATAGTCATGAAAATACAGAAAACTCTTGGAATGAGAAGGTGTGTCCAAACGTTTGGTCTGTACTGTATAAGGAGACTGGCCAGTCCCACCAAAATAGGAATGTTCTGACAACTTTATTTTTACATGTATATGAACCTTAGATGGAGTCTACCACCACTTATATGCTGTTGCAGGGTCGATGGATAGCTTAGTAAACATGACTTTGTTGTGTTAAATGGCAACATTGCTGCTGAGAAAATCAGGACGGGGCCACACCTGCCAGAGCACCATCTTCTTTTGTGGTCGCTGCAAATCGCTGTCCATGGGACGTCAGTCTCTCTGTTTTAGGGGCGACACTGCTCAAAAGAAAATCGGTTCTTTAGAGTGTGTAATCCACCCTGAGTGCACGAAAAGGACCGTCCATATAACAGCATACAAGTGCTGGTTGGTACCACAGTATGTTAATAATAATGTCGTGATATATTGGCTCATGCAAGCACACCTCACAATATACACAATAAAAATGTAAAAGTATTATATGTATGTACCTTGTGTAAGCCGATGACTGGAAAAATATTGGAAGGGATGTACATCTCACCCAGGTTGCTCAGATGGGTGAGATGACGGAAATCCAGGAAGTTTGTTTCTCAGCAGACAATTATGTGTCTGTGTGCTGTGCACTGGGCTGGATTTTTATGGAATGGCGGGTAGGCTGGTAGTGGGGCCTGCCATTCCCATCCCCTCCAGTCCACACCTTGTGGACACTCCTGGAAGAAACCCAGCTTGCTGAGATTGCCCTCGTTAAGGTTATATAAGAAGTCTGCTAGGAGAGCAGACTATGGCAGAGCTTGGCAGGAAAGCCACAAAGAAAGTGGCTACTGCTGGAAGACAATCTTACTGTTTGAACTTGTTACTATTCTAGGTGAGGTAACCTATTTCTGTTTAGTTAGAGCCCAGACGGGCAGGTATTTATTTTTTCGGTTTCTCTATTGTTGCATGTACCAAGGAGTGTTTTGAGTGAATAAAACTCAATACTTGGACTAATACCTTGGAGGCTGTGTTTATGTCAGCCCACTCAGCACCCCAGATCCTGACACTGTAGTTCTTTGATTCCAAGGCACATATTTTTTAGCAATGAATTAGAACAGAGTTTCTATCAAGCAGCACCACACTGATCTGTGAAAGCTAACTGGTGGACCTTCACAGAAATCTAACATTTATTGTCTATTCTGTGGGTAGCTGAGAAATATCTATTGTTTATTAACTCCTTTAAGTATTGCTATAGTCTCTCAGACTCCTTAATGCATTGATTTCTAAGTATTTTACCATGGAGGAAAGGTTCTCTACTCCTGGGGAACACTTACTCTTACATCAAAAACTTGATTTTTTTTAAGGTTGAGCAAATCATTTCTTATATTGGTAAAAAAGTTGCAATACTGAGCAGATGAATTATTTCTTTACAAAAAAGTGCTAAATGTAACACACAAAGTATTATAACACACCTCTGTGTCACATGCATGTATAAAGCAACGCTATAAACTGGAAGTGAGTACACTGTAGACTGTAATGGAAAAATACAGTTGCAGGGCCGTATAAGCCTGCTGACATAAGTGTAAGACTCCTAGCAGTAACCAAACATGTTTAAGTTAATTTTATGTGTTTCTGTCTGCCCTATACAAAGGCTCCTTTGTATAAAGGAAAGCACTAACAGGATCAGCTTTATCATGGATTACATCTAGCTCTGAAAAATTCCTTATCTAAATGTTCACTCCAAAGATCGCAACACACTTGGAAATATTTTTCACTGTAAAAGAAGCCGAAGTAACATTTGCTTCTTGGCAATCGGAAGACTCATTTCCAGACAATGATGCTGGTATTGTCTAGAAGCAAAGCACAGCTGGTGATCTGGGTCATGTTGTATAGGTTAACAGTTCCAAACTGTAAAGAATCACTGACATCCACACAAGAGGAACTGCTATCCTGGGAAGTGCTAGGCTTGTGATGTGTAGAACTAGAACTAGAACTTTCTTCTCAAAAAAAACAAAACTGAAATAAGTAGCTTTGAATCCTGAAAATAAAACTTTTTTTATCTGTCTATATATTTGTGGGGAAGATTTGTGCCAGAAACAGTTCTCTGTTCCTGTGGAATACCTACTCCTAGTGTACTTTGAAAAGCCTTAAAAAATGTTTTAGTGGTGAGCAAATCATTTCCTATATTTGATCATTAAAGCATCTATATAGCGTAGAGTTAACAATAGAAAACCAAAGTGGCTGTAATATAGCAACTGAAATTTATAATCATAGCTAGCATAGATCTCAGGCATCATTTACGTCAAATGATCCATTCATGTAAAAGCAGGCATCTATCATCTGGCCACTGTGACAAACCACTACAGTGATCAGCATGCTACATACTGTACATCAAACAGTTGTGACTGTGGTAATACTGCTGCTGCTGAAGACAGCATTTATTAGGATGATGCTATTCTTTTTATCTTATATGGGACAAATCTGTTAAAAGGAAAATGTTAATGCATATAAATATTAGAAATTAATTGTATTACTTTGTAACTTGTACACCTATATGTGCATTAAATGGATCCTGTTCTGCAAAACAGAATGGGTGATATGTCTACCTTAGGTAGAGATATAAGCATAGTGAGCCCTTACAAGCACAAGTGTTTTAAAGGTTCACTCTGCATCATTATAAACACTGTTTCATAATGGCCCATTATGGTCATTGTGGAAATATGATTTCTAAATATAGAGAAATGAAATGGAGCTTTCTGGAAACACTGTTAATAGCTGCAGACATCACAGGAAAGTACATGTGGAAAACATCTCTCCACAAAACCAATAGCAGTGAGTGCCAAGTAGAATATTTCACCTGTATGATACAGCAGGGGTGTACAGTCACATTCAGTGCTAGTGCCACACGTTCTTTCAAATATAAGTTAGTGAAACACCCATTAATTCCAGGATATTTCTCATTACTGACCACATGGTAACAGCAATTTTTTTTTTTTTTTTTTTTTACTTACAAGTTGAAGTATCAGCGGCCCCAGGTCTGTATGGCAGTACCGTAACTCTAGGCCTAATTTTCTAGGGGGAACCCATCTACTTGTTGAAGCAACCCACAATATGAAAAGGGATTGTTAAAACTGAAAATCTCCTTAATAAAAGGGTAGTTGTGAGGATAGCTTACATACAGAGTTTTACTTTTGGATTTCGCATAAAAGGGATTGTCCAGTTTCAGATAATAAATGTTATTGTTTGTATAATGAAATGTTTTATAATTTTGTAATATACTTTCTGTATCAGTTCCTCACGGTTTTCTGCTTGCGGTCATTTTTTGTTTACTTTCAGCAGATACAAATCCCTCCATGGTCATGTGACATACAGTCCATGGTCATGTGATAGGCACACAGGTGCACAGCTCATTAACCAGACCCTTTGTTTTGTAACGAGCTGTGCACCTGTGTATCCATCACATGACCATGGACTGATTTTTATCCACTGGAAGTAAATAAAGATCTAGAAAACTGCGAGGAACTGATACAGAAAGTGTATTGGAAAATGGTATAACTTTTTATTATGCAAACAATAACAGAAAACATGCATAAAAATGCAGCAACTCTGCAAATAGTCTTGATTGTAAAAAGTCCTAAGTATATACCTTTAATTGAATTACATTTGAAATCTTTGTGGCCTAACTGATTTAGTCTTTTTTTCCCCCAGCATTATGATATTGATAACCTATCCTTAGGATAAGCCATGAATATCACATAAGTGGGTGTCTTACTTCTCCACAATCAGCTATTTGAAGCGGCATCAATACTAAGGCGACCCCCCGACCCCTACTGAGCTGATGTTCATGACCTATCATTGGGACACAGTGGCGTAACTAGGAATGGCTGGGCTCCAATGCAAACATTTGACATGGGCCCGCCCGAAACCCCCCGTCCCCCCCACACAAACCGCATTCCTGCACACACTATTATGCCCCATAGTGGCCCCTGCACACACTATTATGCCCCATAGTGGCCCCTGCAGGCACTATTATGCACCATAGTGGTCCCTGCACACAGTATTATGCCCCATAGTGGCCCCTGCACACAGTATTATGCCTCATATTGGCCCCTTCACACAGTATTATGCCCCATTGTGGACCACCCATGAACAATTATTATACTCTGGGGTCTTTTCAGACCCCAGAGTATAATGATCGGAGACCCAGGGGTGGATACAAACATTAAAAAACAATGTTAATTACCTCTCCCTGCTTCAGCGCACTCCCTGCTACTTTCAGCCCTCTTCAATGTTGGACCAGATGTCACGTGAGCCAGGCCGGCGTCACAACGCATAATGATGCCAGCCTGGCCTACTTGACGCCTAAAAGCCTATTAAAAAAAAAAACAAAACAAAAAAAAAAAAACACACACACACACACACACCAGGGGCCTGCCGGGCCCCCTAATGTCCCGGGCCATGTGGCAGCCACTACCACCCCGATATTTACACCACTGTTGGGACATTTCATCAATATCATAGTTCTGAAAAGCAAAAAATTTTCCATTTGCCTCAGTTTTTAGACCCGAACTTACCTCTTTCCTTCGATCATTATCTTTTTGCAGGAGCCATTTGACAGAGGCCTGTGGAGATTTTGCAATGCACTCCAAGAAGGTTGTGTTATTTCGGACTCCGTACTGAATAATCTCTTCAGTGTTCCTATACTCTGCCAAAAAAAAAAAAAAAGCCTGTAAACTGTGCCAAAAACACCAATATTTCCAAAACAGCTAAATATATTTAGCTACTTAAATCTGAGCCAAATGGAAGAGAAGTAAATTTACTAAAACCACATCATAGGTTGTGTGCCACCTTTGCTTACATGAGCAATGGTTTAAAGGATATAAATCACCAATTATTAGTGAATCATGGGTTTATACTGGAAAAATCTATAAATGAAACACCAGTTAATCAGAAATTGGCTATGTGATCAAGCTGAAAATAGGAAACATAATCCAGTGATTTAGAAATGTGGAACTTCATATATATTTTTAAACATTATATCTTCTGAAAAGAAAATACCTTGTGGTCATTGAGAAGTCTGTACTAATACAGTATTTTCTCTGTAGTTTTACAAATACCAAAATTGAATTTGAGAATTTGCATAAATAAAAAATGGAGAATAGTAAAAAAAAAGATGCTACTAAATTTCAAATGTTCCAACATTACACAGTATAATATATTACATTATTATATATTACAATAATGTATTTTACATTATACAGTGCTGGCCAAAAGTATTGGCACCCCTGCAATTCTGTCAGATAATACTCAATTTCTGAGGACTTGAGAAGCAAAATGTCAAGGACACAGGACAGAGGTTGAGTCAACTTTAATCCATTTCAACTGGCTGCAAGTGTGATTTAGTTATTGCCACCACCTGTTATGTGCCACAGGTAAGTAACAGGTGCTGTTAATTACACAAATTAGAGAAGCATCACATGATTTTTCAAAGGATGCCAATACTTTTGTCCACCCTCTTTTTTATGTTTGGTGTGGAATTATATCCAATTTGGCTTTTTGACAATTCTTTTTGTGGTTTTCCATTGAAGACAAATTAAATGAAGATATTATTACCAAAGCATTTGTGATTGCAATCATTTTCTGGAAGAAATTGAGTATTATCTGACAGAATTGCAGGGGTGCCAATACTTTTGGCCAGCACTGTACAGTATTTGTTTAGTACATGTGTCTAAGTAGAACCCAATTTTGTCAATGTATACTAAAAGATACGACCATGGAGGAAAAGAAGCTGAGAGCACAAGTGACATGTCAGCTGACATCTTAAATTAGAATGGTAAAAATAAACTAGTAATTACTAATCTAGCTGTCCTGGCAGTGACAGGAAAGAACTTTTGCATGCTGCGATAAGACATTTACTGCATTGAAAAGTAAAAGTATTTTTTGGACTATAAGGAGAACTTCTTAGCGAGAAACAATCTGCCTGTATTTATGTCTTCTAATACAATGACTGGATGGTCCAGCAGTACCATATCTTCCCCTACCGCTTCCTCAGTGATCAAGAAAAGCAATGACAAATCAGACACCTCTCTGGGGAAGATTTATGAAGACGGGCATTGTCAATGCCCGTCTTCATAACCCAAGTTGGTGGATGGTGCATCTCAATTATGACGAGGCGCACCCCCTCCTCATAAATGAGGCACACTGTCCTGCGGGCCATGTGCCTGCAGGTGAAATCTATGTCAGAAAACTGGCATATAAAGCATTATAAATCTGTGGAACTGCATTTAACAGGAGTGAACTTTTAACTACTATCCCCCTCACATACCCTAGAATACATAGAAAAAACACATAAGACAACACTTTTGTGGTTTTTAACTGCAGAGTCTGAGGTAGTCTGTAACACACCCATACCCACCCCTGTCTTATTATTGGATCAGGCTGTTTCGTTCTCCTTCTGCATTGCAATGCTGCCTACTCGGATTGACTGCTATCTCTAAACATAAGTCTATCATGGGCTCACCAGTCAGTTTAGGTAGAGTTGATGTCCTTTACAACAAAAGCAAAATTATTGTAAAGTACAAATTACTGAAGCACCAATGAGAAAAAAATTATTACAGGGTAGCTGCCATCAGGCTCGGACTGGCCCACCATGGTACCGGTGAATAACCCAGTGGGTCCCATGCCCTTAGGCAGGGCCGGCGTTAGGGGAGAGGGGGGACTGGTTTCTGGAGCCTGATGACTCCGGATCCCAAAGTCAGGCCCGGCCAAATCAATCATGAAAAAGGGCCCAGCATCATGTGTCGCAGACAACAGAAGCAAGCCCAGGGGAGGTCTGTAAAATAACAAACATGTTTACTCACCTCTCCTGGGTGTCCACGTCATCTTCTATCCTGAAGCTGACGTCACGCGTTCTGGACATCACTGCTAAGGCCTGTGTCATAACGTCAACGTGCCCCATGTGATGTCTGGAAGGTGTGACGTCAGCTGCCAACCTGGAGAAGAAGCCAGCGTAGACAGTGGAGCAACACGAGGATGTCCAGGAGATGTAAGGCAAGGTGAGTATAACTGTTTATTTTTCCTCACCTCCCCTAGGCCTCTGATTATTATATTTTGGGGTCTGAAGAAACCCCATAATAGCACTGAAACGAACGGGCAAAGCTCACCAATATTCATCATAACGAAGTTCAAAGGGGTTCACCAGAAGCGGCTGGAGGCTCTGGGGGGTATTATACTGTGTGGGGCCACTGTAGAGCATTATACTGGGGGACCCTCTGGAGAGCATATTATATTGTGTGGGGCCACTGTGGAGCATTATACTGGGGGGACGCTCTAGGGAGCATATTATATTTTGTGGGGCCACTGTGGAGCATTATACTGAGGGGACACACTGGAGGATTATACTAGGGCACCCTCTTGGGACCATATTATACTTGGGGTGCCACTGTGGGGAGCATATTATATTGGTGGGGCACTGTCGGGAGCATATTATATTGTGTGGAGGCCACTGTGGAGCATTACACTGGATGGGCCTCTGGGGAGCATAATATTTTCTGTGGGGTCACTGTGGAGCATATTATACTGTGTGAGGCCACTGTGGGGAACATATATTGGGGGGCCTCTGTGTAACATATTATATTGTGTGGGGGGCACTGTAGAGGATTATACTGGGGGGCCTCTGGGTAGCATATTATATTGTGTGGGGGCCATTATAGAGCATTATACTGGGGGGGATTGTAGAATATTATACTAGGGAGGTCCTCTGGGGAGCATATTATACTGTGTGGGGCCACTGTGGGGAGCCTATTATACTGGGGGGTCTCTAGGTAGCATATTATATTATGTGGGGCCTCTGGGGAGCATATTATATTGTGTGGGGCCCCTGTGAAGCTTTATACCGTGTGGGGCCACTGAGGAGCTTTATACTGGGGGGTCATATTATACTGTGAGATTTACTCTTCTGTACTCTGGCAAGCATATTATACTGTGAGGGGCCACTGTGGATCATATTATATTGTGTGGGGCTTCTCGGGAAGATATTATACTCTGTGGGGCCACTTTGGAGCATTATATTGGGGGGTAGTATTGGGGTCTATTATACTGAGTGGGGGCCACTGTGGAGCATATTATATTGTGTGGGGCTTCTCGGGAACATATTATACTCTGTGGGGCCACTGTGGAGCATTATAATGGGTGGGGGCTGTGGGGAACATATTATACTGTGTGGTGGCCACTGTGGAGCATTATACTGTGGTGGGTGCGGCTTCTGGGAGAATATTATACTATGTGAGGCCACTGTGGGGAGCATATTATTATTTTGTGGGGTCACTGTGGAGCATTATACTGGGGGTTGCTATGGAGAGCCTTTTATACTGTTTGGGGAGCATACATATTATACTGTATGGGGCCAATGTAAAGCATTATACGGTGTTGAGCATTATATACCATGTGGGGACACTGTGGGGGTTCTAGGAAGAATTTTATACTGTAGAGGGCACTGAGGAGCATTATATACCATGTTGAGCATTATACTGTGGGAGGCCTCAAAATTCCTGCTGGCAGCCATGTTTGCTATGTCTGCATCACAGATCCCTCACTATAATCTTGCACATACATGTAGTGCTGCATGGCTATGTCATTCCCCATACAGCCCTGTGCATGAATGGGCCATAGAGTTATCGGGGCATGCACAGTACTATAGGGGACGACTATACTGGGAACATACTCAGTAACGTTGGACAGTCAGCACATATGTAAGATTTCAGAGAAGGAGCTGTGGTGTAGGTTATTAGCAGGAAGCTGTTGGGTGGGCCCCCAAAACAAGTTCCTCTGGTGGGCCCTAGGCCCTTCAGTCTGACACTGAGTGCCACATACGCACAGAGGGTTTGTAGTCTTACAGGGAGTCTGACACCAAGTAATGTGATATTAAACCAGCCGCAATGCACTATACATTTAGTCCAATTTCTTTGAAAAATATTTTTTTTTAAATATGCAAATAAGGCTCAAGTGTAATGTGTGTCTCATAAGGCTCTACAGTATATTCAAGTTTGAAAAGCAATGGCTTTTGACACTTGAGCTTCATTTGTCTATTTATAAAAATGACTATTTCAAGGAAATGGTGTATCTATTGGACTATCTAAAGGTATAACAGAACTCAGTATAATGTCCCCTACAATAATCTGTTGCCTGGCGACAGGTACTATTTAAGGTGGGGAGTCTAGAGGGGTGGTTTTTCTGAGCCAAACCTCATTATACATATACTACATGAAAATAATAGCCCTACTACTGACAGCAGTAATAAACGTAGCTCTACTGACTGCATGGACATAAAACAGCCCTGTCTTTGTTTTGTTACATGTTAACTTAATATGTGTAACAACAAATAGCATTGTGACAATGCTGATAATTCATAATGTGCAGTATGGTTATTACCTACTGGTTACAATTATTATACTTCTTTGACTCTACAAAAAATGAGGAAACATACCTTTCAGATTAAATCCACGACACTGGGTAACTGGATTTCCATGTTTTATATCTTGTCTCCTGCTTCTTCTGTAAAATTAGAAAAGCACAAAGGTAAAGCAGAGAACAACTTAATCAGATGTGCATAACTTTTAGGCAGGCATGGAAAAATGCTGCAAAGTAAGAATAATTTCATAAATAGAAGTTACTTTGGAGGGGGGGGGGCTTTTCACATAATAAAATCATATAGCATACCGAGCATGGTCTAACACAGCTTTTGTCCCCTGGAAGAAGCCACAGACTATTTGGAAACCACTTGCTAATTGCTTATGAACAAATTGAGTAAAGACTATTGATACGTTTGTTGCTCTTTGAAATTAAAGGTGATACACGACTTTTGGTGGAGTATGTCAGATTTTATATCCAGTGGAGGTTACAAAAAACTTGTGTGAATTCACTTAACATACTTTTCTGTGTTTAACTAACTTCTGTATATAGAGTGGCTGACCGACCATCTGGTAAGTGGTTACAG
The DNA here is from genome assembly GCA_947044405.1 of Leptodactylus fallax. NCBI lineage: Eukaryota > Metazoa > Chordata > Amphibia > Anura > Leptodactylidae > Leptodactylus > Leptodactylus fallax. The sequence continues at coordinate 5,240,314 of CAMRHE010000001.1, read as the reverse complement.
TAGGTCAGCCACATTAATAGCCCCATTTTGGTAGTGGAGTTCTGCTATGGCTAATAGAAAAGCTAATAGAGGAGGAAACCAAGTAGAGGACCCCCTCTATGATGCCCATATGTATGAAGAGGCCACAAGTAAAAGTACTGTGTGCTTGAGATTACTTGGAGTTGACTGTGACACAATGATGTGTTCTTTAAAGTAAATGACAAATAAAATAAATACAGTAAAAAGACTCTATAATGATCACATTATATAAAATTATTAAAACCTTCTCCAATTTACTTTATCATTACCATATAAAGTGTTAGCACAAAAATCAAACATCTTACCTTTTTCCAGATGGATAAAACTTAGAACACAAGTTTCCATCCCAGGCACAATAGGGGTCCCTGGCCAGGCAGCAGTCTGCACATGCAGGCCCATAAATGTGGCAACGGTGTAAAGAAAGCTGAGTGACACCTTCTTCTGAGCTAACGTACAGTTGTTGCTGTAAAATAAGAACTTCTTATTGAATAAACTCACTTGGCCTAGTATGTTACTACTGCTAATAATAATAACAGTAATTTATTGACATTACAGCATATTCTATGATAAGAAAAATAAAAATAAAAACTAAGACAGATAGAACATAATACACCACCCATTATATTAAGCATATCCAATTCAATTACAGAAACTGACAACTTCATTGAAGGAAATAATGTCAAAACAAATGTATTATGTTTCTTCTTCCAAAATACAATATTTTCCAGATTTTAAAATGTTCATTGTGGAAGATGCCAAGTAAAAAGGAACATGACTGGCAAAAGAGCATTGAAGAACAGAATCATTGTAACTGCCAGAATTAGCAATGACTTCTATAACTTAATGTGTCATCCAGTATGTGTAGAATTCTTAAAATAGTTTTTACACAGCAATAAAGAGGTTCTCCAGAAGCAAAAAATGGCTTCACATTTAACTACAGTCTCAGAGAAAAGTGTGTTGTCCATAGCAATCAGAATTCAAAGTTCTTCACCTACATTCACAAACATTTGTAATGCGCTTTTCTCACACAAGGGACCCAAAGTGCAGGGAGTCTTGTGGAGTAGGGGAGTTAGTGGCTGCCGCACAGACGCTCATCTCTGACACCCACAAGGGTCAGTATACTATCAGTATATTTTTTTTTTCTTGTTCTCAAAAATGGTTTTAAATACATGCCTCAGGTGACTTATAGAAAGCCCCACCCCCCCAAAAAAAAGAAAAATACCCAACCCAATATTTGTTTCCCCACCAAATAAATTGTAGGCCACGCCCCTCCACTCCCTTATTTGACCCACACGCAGTATAACGCCCCCTTTACTGGCCCCAACAATCTATTACCCTCTTTACTGGACCCCATAGTATATTATCCTCTTTACTGGCCCCCACAGTGTATTACCCCCTTTATTGGCCCCCACACCCACTTTACTGACCCTCATACAGTAAACCGCCAACTTTACTAGTCTCCACACAGTTTTGCCCCCTTTACTGACCCACACAATATATTGCCCCCTTTACTGTTCCCCACACAGTATATTGTCCCCCTTTACTAGACCCCACACAGAATAGGGTCCCCTTTACTGACTCCCACACAGTATATTGTCCCTTTTTAGGGCTCCAGACAGTATATTGACCTCTTCTTTTTAGCCCCCACACAGTATATTGCTACCTTTTTGGCCCCACACAGTGATATGTCAGTCTTAAATTCAAGCCGAATTTTTCAAAAGCTAGGCCGGAACCCAAAACTTTTGGGGTTTATCACCCACAAAGCTCTATTATACTATGGGGTCAAACCCTAGAATATAATAAGGGGAGCCCCGGGTGACGTAAAATAACACCTTGTCTCACCTCTTCTGGGCATCTTAGTGGTGTTCTCAGGCCGAAGTCTGACTCCATGCACCACAGGGACCATCGCGCTGAGGCCTGTGATTGGATCACAGCAGTCACACAGCACGCCCCACGTAACCACTTAGGTCCAATCACAGGCCTCAGCAGTGACCCCGGGGTTGTGTGACGTCAGATGCCGGCCAAAAGAGGTCTGAAGAGAAGGCTGGGGGACTCCTTAATGCCCAGTAGAGGTAACTATAACTGAGGCGAAAGTCTCAAGCGGTGCCTCTTGGCATAAACTAAGGGGCGGCATTTTTTTTATTTGGATCCTGATCTCATGGCTAACTGTGCTCCTGTTACCCAGAGTAATTCTGTTGTCTCTGAACCGGTCTTTGTCGTGTCTGATTTGCCAGTTCCTGTTCTGCCTTTTTCTGCCCAGGTCACAATACCTATGAAGAGTCATGTAGGAGACATAATGAAGCCAGAACTACAAGTCTGTTCTGTTTCTATGGGATCTGACAATGAGTCCAAGTTTGAAGACGTCACAAACTCTGATTGGGAGGATGTTGATTCTGATGACTCTGAGCGGGAAAAACTTCAGTGTGGGTGTAAGGGAATGGGTACTGTAATGCCAGAGGCCATCATACAGCACCTTCCAACAGGAATCACCAGCAAATTACTTTGCTCTCCCCCTGTCCCTTTCCCTCCACAGCATCATGTTCTCTCTACAAACAAATGCAGCCAATGGCTTGCATTTTATGACACTCCCTGCAGCTGTTTGTACCCTTCTGTGTAGCACCTGGTCCAGCCCACAAATTCACCTGTGATTGCTCCAGCATGAGCCAATCCCTATCAATTATTGAGCAAAGCTTGTTTTTTGACTACGCCTCTGCTTGTTTATGGACCACGCTTCTGTACTGCTGCCTACTGTTGTATAACCTTGGGCTGTCCTGGACTACTGAACTTGAGCTGCACATCCTGAGCCACTGCTTGTCTATGACCTTGATTATCTTCGGCCTGCCACTGACCTTTGGCTTGTTCCTGATTGTCCCTCTGCCTGTACCCTCTGGTGAGTCATACAAGAATCTTTCTAGTCTCTGGTCATCAACCACCTATTAGTAGTAGGTGACCCAAAGTACCCTTATGTTGAGTGGCACAGTGAGTCCACACATCTGCTTTCGTTACACTTTTCTATCAATGTTTGTATGTCATAACCAGGAGCTGGTCAAAAATCCAAGAACAGTCACAAATCTTGCCATTATAGCTCATCTCTTTTTCTGATGCTGATGCACAATACTGACCAATCGACTGATATGTGAATAAGGCATATGAATTGGATACGTCATCAATATTTAATCCCCACAGAAACCCTTTAATTAGCAGAAAACATTGAGGATAATATTACTATCAATGTTATATGGATCTTTCCACCATAAGCATTGACATTATATTGATTTAATATGTCAAGAAATAACGCCCCTTTGACTCTTTCCCAAGACGTAGCAACTCCAGACCAAAACTGCAGCCCCAGCCCTTTCCCTAAAATCATCATATGCATGGGCTTGTTCATTGCTGAGTGGTCTAATTTATGAAGTCCTAGACCTCGGCTTCATATTATAAGTCTAAGTATTTATCATAATTTCTGCTGATATAAAAATAATGCATGATCTGTATGTGATCTTCTGCTTTTTTTTCGTTTTTTTCTGATGTGCTTTAGTACTTGAGTTTAGTATTCAGGCTCTGTACAATTTCTGCATTTAGATGGAGTATAATATAATCAGTGTAAGAGGATGTGTGTTCAGTGACTAAATACTCAATTGATTATAAGCATACTCTTACTAATGAATCTAATCTCGGTAGCCTTACAGACCTCTTCCTAAAATTGAATTTATCAGTAACTAGAGACAAGGTTTAAAATGTCAGCAGGAAATTGAAATTACATGCCTGCCATCAAACACATTTTTGCCATTTCAAACCCATAGATTGGGAAATTAATCTTTGGTCTGCAAACTGAAATTAGAGTGATCACAGTCGTTGAAAGAATGAGTTTAATCTGCCAAAAATCTGCATTAAGAAGTATTAAAATGTACAGTTACTTAATATTAAAGGGGTTGTCAGGCGATAGGCAGCCCCAGAAGGGATTTACAGAGCCCCTGCCAACACATGTATTATACACAACAGACGCAGTTGGTTCCGATATCTGTATAATGGCACAGCTGCTGGTACTGCAGCTCAGCTCCCATTCAAGTTAATAGGACCTGCAGTACTGTGCCTGGCCACAATACAGGGTATGTATCCAACTACTTCTGGCCCTGTGTTGTGCATAATATGAACAACAGAAGTGGCCTCATACAGCTGATTCATGCTGGGGTCGCCTATTAACCACCTACCTATCAGATGTTTATGGCCTGTCCTAAGAATAGGCCACAAAAATATATCCTAGACAATCACTATAATTTTTTGGATATCTCTTTAGCTACAAGCACATAAAATTAGACTAAGTTTTGGTATGAAGGAACGATACAAAGAATACAGAAACATCACTGGGAAGACATATGAAGTCATATAATTGTACAGTCTGTCATTGCTGTCCATACTATTTACTTTATTTACAGCAATTTCTGAACATGTAAATCAGTTGTTTTTATGCGATAGGATCCGAGTCCGTCTTTTTTAACCTTTTTGAAACTGGAGGAGGAAAAAGTCCTCTATGCCAATATTTGGAATCTCCAACACAGACTCTGGCGCAGATGTGATTGCAGCCTAACTATTTTATTAGTTATGAAAAAAACACCAATGACCATGTCAGTGCAATAGACCATTTTTGACATAATGGGGAGATTTAACAATACTGGAGCTCTGTATCTTTTTACAGTGGAGTTTACACTAGATTACTCAATAGTGCAAACCTCTTGGTGATGTATCTAGTGTGTGCTAAAAACAACATCAGGTAGAAAAGTTCATAAATGATTCACAGTGAAATTTCCATGTTTGAAAAATAGAACAGTGGGTTCGTATATAAGGTGTTTGACATAAATTCCATACTTTTTAATGTACTTATGCCATACCACACCTTTATAAGGTACAGGCAGTACATCAATAAGTAGGCTCAAAATATTTTTTAGTATCATCGATTCTGTTTTTAGAGAATAATTTGGCAATACTGCAAGTATATACAAAAATATAATTTTCAGATTGTACATTAATGTGCAAACAAAACAAGCAAGGGAAATTTACCTTTTTTGAAGAAATCTTCATTGACTTTATAGGGGTATGACTCTAAACCAAAAAAAAAAAAAAAATTGTTAAGAAGCACCAGTGATAATCTACAATAGTACAAGACTGATCACCATTAATTACCTATGTTACAGTAATATAAAATCTTAAATGGTCACTAACTTTTCAGACAAATGTCAAATGTTCGCCTTGGGGCCCAGCCATTCCTAGTTATGCCACTGCCTCTGTTATTCAGTTTTGGTGCCCCATTTTCATGTAAATCGCTGTTTTATTCATATGCAAATTAGGTGAAAATGCTTTGTGTACCTTAGCTTGTCTGGGCTTCAGTCTCAGCTCTAGATTCCCATAAAAAGCACTTTACTCCTGATCTAAATATGAATAAAACGCCAATAAAACGCCAATTCAAATGAAAATAGGGCTCCAAAGCTGAATAGTAGAGACATATTTGGAAACTGAAGAAACACCTTGCAAGGTACTGATAGACTCACTTTAAAAGACTGTCTCATGAAGAAACCCTTGTCCATATCTTTATTTATAAGAGTGACTCCTGCTTTGGCGATTCAAGAAGTTTTAGTATAACTTGTACTACCATTCATTTAAATGCCTATTTTACCTGGTGTTCAATGGCAATATCATCTGTTTACTAGTGGTGTCAAGAGGGACCCAGGGCGAACAAATGACCCACAATCCATATTGTCAAAGAGAATAACTCTGAAGAGAACCAGTTTAAAGGGTATCTATTATGTTGTGTTAACTGATCAGTGTATATGTTTATTTTTTTGGAGCAGGTACTATTCAGGTCTATATTTACTGACCAAAGCTGTTCTTGAGGTCTATGGATCAGTGAAAAAAATGGACAGCACTAAAAGGTCATTTGAGTGCCTTTTGTTTTTCATTGATCCATTGCCAAGAGACAGATTTGAAACATGTTACCATTGAAAAACGCATGCAAAACAGATGTAGCAAGCACGTTAAAAGCAAAACATATGGATTGGAAATGGGAGCAAAACGGATATAAAGCAGAAGTATCTTGGATCGTATCTGAAAATAAAAGGTTTGTGTACATGAGCCCTTATATTGTTGCCTTGATAACATTATTATCAAAGAGCTTTTTAGTAAGTTACCAATCAAGTTATCATGTGTTATGTTCTAGTAACTGGTCATATTAGGACTGCCCTACCTGTGGTCATTGTGTCGACTTTACTCTGATTTTTTTTTTGTCTAGTATCAGTACTTAATAAGCAATACATTTTCTATTTTTTGTCCTTTGTATCATTGGTCTGTTTCAGCGAAGAGTTGGCATGTAGCCAATTGCTCTACAAGACACTATCCTTCATACACGCGAGCTGATACTAAAGTATTTGTTGTGGTAACCATCAGAGCTTTAAGAAACCAGCTCAGTATTGCAAGCTGAAAAAAAATGAGGATACGAACAGTAAACTATTATGTTTAGTTACTTATAGATTACTTCCGGTAATTGTTAATGCATTGCCTTGGAACAAAAACTTGACCTTCCTCAAAGCAGAAATAATGCCCTCTCGGATGTGTTAGCAACAAGATGAGTCACCCTGTATTACTTCCTTTTGGTCTCTTTCTTTTATTTTAGCATTATTATTTCTGTTCCATTCGTACACCATATAATTATCCCAGCATGGATGTCCTGATGGAGTTTGCAATGTGTAAAAATAAGGTTTCTTTCTAGTTGATGAAGCAAAAGCTGGATATTAATCTTCTCAATGGAAATATGTCCCTGGAAACCATTTTGAAATACTGGCAATACAATATAACAAGAGCATTCCTTTACTATAGTAGGAAAACATGCAAACTTCTGTTTGCCTTTACCGCTAGTTACCCGTCTACTTCTATTGCCAGCAATATTTATCATGTCTGATGTTAAGTCACTGAAATTACAGCTACAGACTTCACTGAGCATTACGTTATTTCATATCTAGACCCAGCTAACCCAAACACACATTACAACGCCAGCTTTAATCTATAGTTTTACTTATAGCGCCAAGTCTGTCAGTTCAGAACTGTATGTAAACATGTTCACTTCTGAAAATGAGAAGATGGTGCCAAACCTTAAAAACTTCCAGTTCTTCTAAGATGATTTCTCCGCTAGTGGAGATGTTACCAGGAAGAACGACCACTTTTTGTACCGTCCCCTTGTCTAGAAATAAGTAGGAAAGAATAAAGTTTCTTATTCATTTTAAAAGATTAAATATCACATATATAATGTCAGTGACGTTTTATTGTCTGAGCATGTAAGACACATTATGTCCTAATTTAAAGGGTTTGTCATATGATTAAAAGGAATCTGTTGCCATGAAAATGCAGTGCAATCTATGGGTAGCATGTTATAGAGCAGGAGGATCTGAGCAGATGATATACAGTTCTCTGGGAAAAGAGTCAGTCTAATATGGCATTTATTCATTTATATTTTTAAACATACTATGCCTAGAAATAGTCGTTTAGTCATGGAGATGGTCCTATCAGTGACTGACAGCTATTTCTCTATGCTCAGTCATATATGGAGGGTTGTTATTCACAATGTAGGACTGCCTCCATGTCTTGATGTCTTTTTTCTAAGCAATGAAAGAGTAAAGATATAAATGAAAAAATGATAAGCTACAATTATTTATTTTTTTCCTAAAAATCTGTATTTCAATCTGCTCAGCTACTCCTGTTCTATAACATGCTGAATTCGCCATGTGACAGGTTCCCTTTAAGTATTACATTTCTCTTTCAGATCAGGCAAAACAAACTTAGTTTTCAATTTGAATCATTTTAAATTGAAAAGAAGAGCAGCAGCCAATTAGATTCCAGCTCTCTGCTTTTACCCCATATATTTCCTACCCAGAAATTAATTCCGTCATCATAGACTGCAAAATATTTTATTATATTACTCAAAAATATAATATATAAACTAGAATAATAATGCTAGGTATGATAGCTCGATAGGTACTTGTTCACTAGAATCCAGGTTGTCTGGGTTTATGTTTGTTAACAACAGTTAAATCTCTGCTAAATCTCTAAAAATAAAATCTGATATAGCTTGCAATACATGGATCCATTCTCTGTTAGATTTGGAACAGATTTTACCATGTAAGTACATAAAAAAGTGAAAAACTAAACAATATAATTGAAAATATCATGGAACATTACTTTCAAATCAGATTAACACTATTTTTAGTCTGAGAGTTACAGAATCACCCACTACATTAATACACATTTACGCGGCACAGTGAAGTCTGTTTCAGAAAACTCTAATACATGTCTTCATTTATAGACTTTATTTGGCTTTTTGTCATAAGGGCATGCAGTAACATTGTGTTACCTAACATACTCATTGTTTCAGGCCTTAGCATTCCTAAACAAACATTCCTGGAATTAAGATATGAGCAGTTGATACATATCTGCATGCACATGTCCTTAAGGTACATGCAAGGTACTTTGAGCCATCCCTTGGGCTCTCCAATGTTGGTCTTTTTATGCTCCAGTATTACCTCATACTTAAAGAGGATGTCGAGAAAAACGTCCGGGGCGGTGACAAAAAAAAATAAAAAAAAATATTATGCACACCTTTCCCTAGTGCTCCTTTGCCTCCCAGTACATTGTTGTCTTCCAGTGGAAGTCCCCACCACACATGACCGCTGAGGCCAATCAAAGGGTACGTGAAGTCACTACCTGTGAGTGAGTGAGTGGGTTGGATTTAGACAGTGAATACTAAGTTGTACCACTGTCTGCCTCCGAGCTGCAACCTGCATATTTCCCCCGCCGCCCCCACAGCGCTAGAGGTGTCTTTGAGCATCATTCCCCCCTCCCCTATGCTCAAAATTATAATTATATGGTACTTACAGTTCATTTATGCAGCGCCTGGGATCTGTTCATGCATCTTCTATTCTGCTACTGAATCCCAGTGCTACCACAGAGGAGGGAGACTATTGCTTGTGGGAGGGGCACTATTACAGTAATAATGCCCTCACATAGATAATAGCATTACTTGTGTTGGGGGGGACTTTTAGGGAACTACAGTCATGGCCAAAAGTTTTGAGAATGACACAAATATTATATTTTCACATGATCTGCTGCCCTCTGGTTTTTGTGTGTGTTTGTCAGATGTTTTTATCACATACAGAAATATAATTGCATTCATATTATGAGTAACAGAAGCTTATATTGACAGTTAGAATGAGTTAATGCAGCAAGTCAACATTTGCAGTGTTGACCCTTCTTCTTCAGGACCTCTGCAATTCTCCCTGGCATGCTCTCAATCAACTTCTGGACCAAATCCTGACTGATAGCAGTCCATTCTTGCAGAATCAATGCTTTAATTTTGTCTGAATTTGTTGGTTTTTGTTTGTCCACCCGTCTCTTGATGATTGACCACAAGTTCTCAATGGGATTAAGATCTGGGGAGTTTCCAGGCCATGGACCCAAAATCTCTCTGTTTTGTTCCCTGAGCCATTTAGTTATCACCTTTGCTTTATGGCAAGGTGCTCCATCATGCTGGAAAAGGCATTGTTGAGCGCCAAACTGCTCTTGGACGGTTGGGAGAAGTTGCTCTTGGAGGACATTCTGGTACCATTCTTTATTCATGGCTGTGTTTTTAGGCAAGACTGTGAGAGAGCCGATTCCCTTGGCTGAGAAGCAACCCCACACATGAATGGTTTCAGGATGCTTTACAGTTGGCATGAGACAAGACTGGTGGTAGCGCTCACCTCTTCTTCTCCGAATAAGCTGTTTTCCAGATGTTCCAAACAATCGAAAAGGGGATTCATCAGAGAGAATGACTTTACCCCAGTCCTCAGCAGTCCACTCCCTGTACCTTTTGCAGAATATCAGTCTGTCCCTGATGTTTTTTCTGGAGAGAAGTGGCTTCTTTGCTGCCCTCCTTGAGACCAGGCCTTGCTCCAAGAGTCTCCGCCTCACAGTGCGTGCAGATGCACTCACACCTGCCTGCTGCCATTCCTCAGCAAGCTCTGCACTGCTGGTAGCCCGATCCCGCAGCTGAAACACTTTTAAGAGATGGTCCTGCCGCTTGCTGGTCTTTCTTGGGCGCCCTGGAGCCTTTTTGGCACCAATGGAACCTCTCTCCTTGAAGTTCTTGATGATGCGATAGATTGTTGACTGAGGTGCAATCTTTCTAGCTGCAATACTCTTCCCAGTTAGGCCATTTTTGTGCAGTGCAATGATGACTGCACGTGTTTCTTTAGAGATAACCATGGTTAACAGAAGAGAAACAATGATGGCAAGCACCAGCCTCCTTTTAAAGTGTCCAGTGGTGTCATTCTTACTTAATCATGACAGATTGATCTCCAGCCCTGTCCTCATCAACACCCACACCTGTGTTAATGGAGCAATCACTGAAACGATGTTAGGTGGTCCTTTTAAGGCAGGGCTGCAATGATGTTGAAATGTGTTTTGGGGGATAAAGTTCATTTTCTAGGCAAATATTGACTTTGCGAGTAATTGCTGTTAAGCTGATCACTCTTTATAACATTCTGGAGTATATGCAAATTGCCATTAGAAAAACTGAAGCAGTAGACTTTGTAAAAATTAATATTTGTATCATTCTCAAAACTTTTGGCCATGACTGTACAGTAATAGTGCCCCTACACAGGTAATAGCATTACTTATGGGGGAGCTATTACCTGTGGGGGTGCTATTAGGGCACTATTACTGTAATAATACCCCCCTACAGGTAAAAGACCCCACACATAGGTTATACTGCCCCTATTACCTGTGGGGTAATTATTATCCATTGTGATAAGGACCTATTAGGGACGGTTCGCATAGCAGTAAATGAAGAGGAACTAAGGCAGATTTCCTCAGATTCCTCTCCATTTTCAGGCCCTTCGGCTCCCCTTCTTTCACTCGCTGTTTAGTCTCAGATGGCGTTAAGCTCATACTGATGGCTTAGGCTTGTGATGTGGGTTCTGCGGCTGATCTTCGACAGAATCCACAGGAAGATCGAGCAAGACACTTGTTTTTTCTTGGTGGAGGGCAGCCTCAGGCAGCATATAACTTAGAATCGATCCTGTTGGAATCCATATGCAAGTGACCTGTTTCAAGTTAAGGGGATATACAGCTATATGGAAATGTCAAAACCTCTGCAGCCCTAATCCAGACTCAATTGACATCCCAGAGCACTGGGAATGTCAGTTCAGGCCATGATAAAATCTGGAATGTATACTGTAATGCTTATGCTCCAGCACACATACAGTAAATTAGGGTGTATGTGTCCCTGACCTCTGGGCATTTGTAGTGTACCACTGAAGCCAGGACAAGAAGACACTTGTTTACTTAGCATAAGCATAAGTATTAAACAGCATTGTTGGTGATCCCATGAGCAGTGTCAGGTCCTGGTGCAGTTTTGAGGGGACAAAAAGTATCTAACAGTTTCCCATTTTGGGTTTTTTTCCTCTGCAAGATAACTACTGTTCACCGTATAGGAACCCAAAGATTGCTAAACTGTATAAACGTATGCTAACAAACAGAGTTAACACACAAGAAAGACGATGGTAAGATTTTTTTTTTAAATTTTCTTTAAAAAAGAAAAAAATGTGGTGTACCTGCTTAACAGAGATTTCTTTTCGTCATAATGCATAAAATCTTTTAAAGGCTATTGTTACAAGTTACATATACTACTCATCCCTTGCAAATAAATAACTTCCATTTTGCACTGATATTGCAACATGCTGTATATTATTGGTTATTAAACTTTAAATAATTGTGTTGTAAAAAAAAATAAGAGTCCAATAATCCTCACATACAAGGTTCACATACAAGACAGGGCACAGACAATCCTGGTGAGATTCACACTTATATAGCAGTTCTCTGTATGAAACTATAATCTTTATTGCCACTATGTGTGAAAAACCCATTCTGTACCCCACAGTCTATTCAGCAATTCTGGAAATAAGATTCCAAGCAATTACCAAAATACTCGCTGCAAAAGACTTTCTTCATTCGCTAAAAGGACAATAGAGATTCCGCACTGTTATGGGCGGCATTTTAAGCATGTCTATTTCACATTCTGTGCTTCTCTTGTATAGTAAAATCCAGCTTGTATAACAGAACACTCTGGTAGTAAAGCAATATCTATTTACAGTAATTACAATTGTTTGTTAAATGTTCTAGTAAAGCACTGCATAAGCCATTCCGATTAAACATTTCTGTATGAATGCAGCATTGTACATGTCCCAAATGAAAGTCTCATTGAAAATACATTTTTCATTTAAATGAATTACTGTTATTGTTTGAAAACAAAAAAAAAAATACACAAAACCCATATAAACCACTTAGTAAGGCTGGGTTCACATTTGCGCTCAGTGAGCGCTTGGGGATTCCGTTCCCCATTCCACTTTAAAGCAGGACTTTTCTCTCTGCATTTTTCGGGCGGAAACCCTACATTATAGTCTATAGTTTCCACAGGTAACTGTTTTTTAGGCTGTGGCCCCATGTTGCGGAAACTCAGCTTTTTTGTTGCAGATTTTGCTGCAATTTTTTCAACCAAAGCCAAGAATGGCTACAAGAGGAAAGGGGAATATATAGCAAGCTCTTATACTTCTACCTTCCGCTCAATCCACTCCTGGCTTTGGCTCAAAAAACTGCCTCAAAATCTGCAACAAAAACAGTTGTGTTTCTGCAACGTGGATGCTCAGCCTTAGGCGGATTGGGTTTCAGTTTTTCGGGTTACCAAGCAGACCCGAAGAACAGAAACCCAAGCTCAAATGTTAACCTACAGTAATGCTGTTTGAGGGGGTCACAAGCTCCTGTTGACAAATCTTAATTAGAACTTAAAGGGAGTCTATCACTTTCTCCAAGCATACTCAACTGTCAACACCATGATACAGAGCAAATTACAGTTATAAACAAAATACCTCTGTTATACATGTTACTTTTGTAGATTTAGAGAAAAACAACTTTGAAGTATTATGCAAATTAGGTATTTGGAGAACTGGGACCACTATCACCTGCACCACCCCATGCAGTGACATTACCATCCTTCCTAAGCAGCCAGACCACTGCTCCCAGGGCTGAATGGCATCCCCCAGTGCACAAACTACCTCATTTGCATACGACTTCAAAGTTGTTTTTCTTTAAATCTACAAAAGTGACATACAAAACAAAAATATGTTGTTTATTGCTGTAACGTGCTCTGTAAAACGGTGGTGACAGTTGAATATGCTTGGGGGTGGTGATAAACTCCCTTTAAATCGCATTTCTGCTTTTTATGGATTTTTTCGACATGTTGTATGCTTTGTTGATCTATTTTTCATGTCAGTAAAAAAACATCCACTTTTTTTTTTTTTAAAAAACTAAATTGATCTACTTTGCGCCGTGTTGGATCCATGAAAAACAGACAGCACTTGGACACACTTTGCACTCTTAGGTTATGTACACACCTAGTTTTTTGCAGGCTGATTTTGAGGGGGAATCCGCCTCAAAAAACACCTCCCAATCATTTCAATGGGAGTCAGTAGCAGATTTTAAGTGGAATATGCGGCAGAGTCTCATACGGAGACTCCAACGCAGATGTGAATTAGCTATAGTTTGAATAAAGTAAACAGGAACTTTCACCACAAATTCCTCTCCAATAGCTGGACCTCTGGCTTTCTGCCGCAGCTTTCACTCACTGAGTAGCCCCAGATCAATTAGCGAATCAGCATAGTGTCTCATGCCATGGGTTCTATGGCTGAATCAGTCGGGAAATCCTTGGGAGATTATAGAGGACACATTTTTTCAGCATCCTACTTTAGTCTTTGCCTTCCATTGAATACAATAGGGGGGCATACTGAGGACAAAATCTCTGTTGTGAACATATTTTTAGCTACAAATTAGAGGTTTATAGCTAGTTGCTAAGGACCATATGACAAACTTTTAAATGCCCACCATTAAATCCCTGCATAAAATCCTAGTAAAAAGCAACAGTGCCAGATATTATATAAATATGAATGAGATTTTCCCTTTGGAGTTTTCTTTAAACTGTGGCATGCCCGATCTGTTACAGTTTGTTTTGCTGAGGTTTTTCTGAACTGAAAACCACAGGTAATAACCATGTGTGAACCACATTACTAAACCATGGCAATGCTACATGTACCAAGACATAGTCTGCACAGTTTATCATTCCACACTTGTGCAAAGTCTGAACTTACAGTACAGCTTATTTTGTTAGTCTCTTAAATAAATATGATCAAATCAAAGTTTTGAGAAAGGATAGATAAAGAAAACAGCATTGCATAGGTTAGACCTAGTAATAAAATATATCTAGAGATAAGACTGATCTTATGGTGTAAAGACACGTTAATCATCACACAGAGTCTGGGTGAAAAGTGTTGCATGTGAAAGCAGCTTCCTCAGAACAAAGGGCTTATGAAGATCTATTCATGACGGAATCTGCCAGCACTTGATAAATCTATGTAAAATAAGCATATACTGAGTTTACATTAATCTTATTTTTGTAAAATCTCCCTGTGATTGTTATTCCATAAAATTTAAACAGTACAGCACAGTCCAGTCCAGGACTATAAAGCCATCCAATAAGAATGTAAAACCTGGCAGAGCTGTAAGGCCTTGGCAGAGACAGCAATAAACATGTGTGACTAGCTATAAAGCTAATGCAGTCTGAGATGAGAAGAATACTCTTCCATCAATTCAGTGTGACTATGTCATGTATTTTATGGCATAAACAACTAGAAGTGTCATAGTGATTAACAATAGACTGTAAAAATAAACATGCACCATTTGAACGAAGAACTGATGTAGTGTTATTTGACCTATTTTACTGTGACTTTAGGTAGTCTGAATTCTTTGATTCTTTTATTAAGCACAGAAATTAGAGCAAAAGAAGACTAAAAAGGTGTCCAAAAATGTGTACCATGACTTTGCATTAACAGTACCATCAACCAACCTTATATTAATGTTAATATCTATCCAAAATTCTAACAGCTCAGATTTGGCTGGAGATTTATCTCCTCCCTCCTTACTGAATCCACGTTACTAAAGGAGACTGGATATTTCGATTAATGAAGGTGGGAGAGGGAGTGTTTTCTTCAAAGGGAAGAAAGAAATAAGCCACTTCCAGACCAAGCCCTCTGGCATCAGTTCATCTCCTGTATGAGCAAAGGATTGTATGAAACCCAACATCTCTAGACATCGGCCATCTGTGTAGGCACGTACCATTTTATCTGTTCACATTCTCTTCTACAATTTTAAATTTGCCTACAGTATCTGATCATGACTCAACATCAGATTAATGCACTGTAATATCAGTATCAATAGAATTCAGGGGTATACTGGTTCTCACAGAAGAGAACGTAAGAGTATAGAGTCTTGGAGGAAATGCTCCACAGACATTTGCAGACAGCTATCTGGTTTTCCTACAGATGGTTGTCGGGTTTGGCAAATAATTAGGACTCTTATGGGTCAGACACTGACTTACAGGGTAGCTACCTATAGGTGGCACTAGAAATAACTTTCTTCCTTGTTTTTGTACCCATAGGAGAAAAAGTGAAAAGGAGGATAGAGGGCAGCTTTGTGCTACTGATATATTTAGTTCACAGAGAATTGTCTAGACAAGATATTGTATCCCCTCCTTGTCTGAGAAGTGTTAGATCTGTGTGGGATTTTACTAGGAAAATACAT
Source organism: Leptodactylus fallax (assembly GCA_947044405.1). Classification (NCBI taxonomy): domain Eukaryota; kingdom Metazoa; phylum Chordata; class Amphibia; order Anura; family Leptodactylidae; genus Leptodactylus; species Leptodactylus fallax. The sequence continues at coordinate 5,224,588 of CAMRHE010000001.1, read as the reverse complement.
TTTTTTCAGTTTTAATTTAAGACATTGCCATTTCATCTGCGCTAGCTAAATGCCAAAGGAATGTATGTGTCTCTGTTGTCTTTAATTCTGCGTATAAACAGCAATAGGCTTTATGTAACAATGGAGTGTGGTTTTACTGATTACAATGTACAATGATATGCAGGATCAGAGGCAGTGTATGGCAAAACATCAGAGCAACTCTTACTCTCTGATGTGCTTAAACCCGTACATCCATTGTAAATATATCCATAAGAATGAGACTTTTACACTCTGAGAACATATGTGTAAAAGATGAGACTATATCTGAGCCAGCTACTGATTTACTGAACGTGGAAGCTATTATCACATTTAGTCAATGGGCCTAGAGTGTGAGGCACTACATCATTCCCAGTCATATGGCACAGACTATAGATACATTTAATGTGATTATCTAATATAGGCACCTATACAAATGATGTTTGATGACATCATAAAAATGTTTATAGTAAAATTTTATTTGTGCTTCATGTAAAAAGATGCCAACAGATGTAATTTCTTTTTTTTACCAGCTGGGATCACACATTATTCAAGTAAATGTTGTCAAGGATGATTAATAGAACATACAAAGCCACATCAAGAGTATAGCGCCTCATGCAGCATAATTATTTTCTATGGGTAGGGGGCTGTGTATATGTCAGTCATCACCCAGCACTGCGTTATAGTGGCTGTGTCCTTTGTATCTTCTTCCCACATAAAGTAATGTGTGGCAGTTATACACAATGTTGCTATACCTTATATTTAGAACAACATAGCTGACATAACAGATGTGAATTTCTTTATAACATAATATGTTTATGGTAAAATAAAAAAGCAGTTATTACATTTTTATTCAAAATATTATTGCAAAAAATATCTTCTGTCATCTGCACAACCCAGTTTGTGAGACTGAAGTTAGGTTTTGCTCACATCTGAGCTGGAGGCTCTGTTTGGAACCTCTGTTGCAGAAAAATTATTTTTGCAGAAAAATTGCATTATTTTTTTCTGATAAAATGACAGACACCAAAATGAAAAACAGACAAGCCCCATTATAACTCAATGGGGTCTGTTAGGTGTAGTTTGTGTCTGTCATATGACAAATCCTTCTTTCCTTCATTTTTGTTTTTCTCTTCCTATGATGGAACATAAAACTGGAATTGATACAAAAGTATACATGCATTAGCTATTGATAACAAATGACTATGAAACAGCACCTAAGGCAACACAGTGCAAAATCAGTACAGCAAAACTATCACCAGCACTGTACATCTACATACAACAAACACAGTATGGGCATGCTTGCGCTGGCCTATCAAGCCCGTAGATGATAATGAACCCAGGGGGGTGCAGTAGAGTTCATGTATATGTAAATAGAGGGCCCCCAGTCTCATCTTTCATGGAGGGCTCAATGTAGTCCAGCAGGACTCTATATATACTGTAAGTGTTTGAACTGTATTTACTTATGGTTGCATTTCACTTTTTCTGCTTACCTGTTCCAAGAAATAAGACGTGATACTTCCCATCTGCCGCATTTACTCTGTCCACCACTATTTTTGTATACTTGTAGTCAGTGCCTGTTCTTATTAGAAGTGGTCTCTTATGTACTGGATAAATAGAGTTAAACATAAGTGGATGGTTTCTTATAAAGGTAACAACGTCATCTGGGAATTCCTTTGTTGTAAGCACATTTGGTGTGAATGCACCTCCTGGACACTAAAAGAAACACAATATATGATATTACTGCATATCAGCCTATAGGATATCAAGGATAATGTTAACACAGATGAAGGCATAGGGCCTAGTTATAAAGCACAAACAGCACAAGGCATAACTGAGGTGGAGAGGATCTGTCACCAAGTGCCAAACACTAAATGATACACCTGGTTTCATTCACCCATGTCTGTGACCAATTTGGCTTCCATCTATTCAAAAGATATGGCCACTGTAGTTTATATGTGAATTATCTCTTGTTCCCCAAGAGGGCAGTAACCTTTTATTTTCTATGGGTGATGTCTCTGTGTGCTGTTTGAAAATAATACTATTGCCCATATCTTCTGGAGAGAATTAAAACAAAAAGTGCAAGTGCCAAATTTATAACAGCTTTTTAAACTTGGTAGTAGGTCCCCTTTAAAGAGAACGTTTCACCATCTTCAACAAGTCCAGCTCTTTACATCAATTGATATATGCTGCTCCACTGATTCTGGCACAGCTGGAATTTTTTCCATTCCTGAGCAATCAATGCTGTTAGTTTTGGTGCCTGATATGTTATTTAGGATTTGTACTGTCAGGTGAGTGATGTCAGGCAGGGGTGTGATTCTGAGCTCTGACACTGGCTGCCTCTGATTGGAGCTCTGAATCACCCCTTCTGTCTGACACTGCCCTTCTGACATTACAGAGCTTAACTAGCACATCAGGTATAACTAATTGTGCTAGTGGAGTGGTGGAGGCTAGAGAAAAAAAAACTGATCTGGAATCAGTAGATTGGCACCTATTAACAGATGCTAAGAACTCGAATTGGTGGAGGTGGTGAAAGAACCTCTTTAAGCCTTATTTACATGGGCCAATTATTAGGAACAATCGTTCCGGATAATTAGCCTGTGCAATCAATTGGCCAACAAGCAAATACAGGTTTTTTCAGTCACGTGAAATGAAAGTATGTGATAAGATTGTGAATCTAAAAATGTAGAATAGATAGTAGAATTCTGTCCTGGTAACTTACCGTACCAGGCCTTGGATAGGGAATTCTACCCTGGTAAGGAATCAGCTGGTGGTTTGGACCTTCTCTGTGAGCAAATGGACCATTAAAAACAGTCTGAATGTCAGACATGTGATAAACACAAACTGCAGACCCCTTGAAAACTGAGCTGAAAAACAAAATGACAATAATAATAAATAAGAACAATAACGAAAAGTGCAACAGGAAAAACTTTATAGGGTGTGCTCACACGCGGAAAATGAAAATCATTTTCCGCGGCTGGAATTTTTTCTGCGGTCTGCAGTGCATCAGCATTCCGTCGCTGCATCCCGTTCCTGATTAGGCCCGGATGAATGGGCCTAATCAGGAGCGCGTCTCGAGCCGCGGACACCGTGGGCGGAATCCGCGGCAAGATGGAGCAGGACACTTCTTTTCTCCGCGTCCTGCTGCTATCTCCGCCTCCCACTGAAAACAATGGGAGGCGGATTCGGGAGGAATCTGCTCCGGATTCGGGGGCGGATTCCGCTCCCAATCTGCGGCAAATTCCTATGTGTGAACACACCCTTATATTACTGTACAAGTTTAAAAGTAATTTTAATAATAATAATAATAATAATAATAATAATAATAATAATAATAATAATAATAGTCCTTTAATAGTCCCACAATGGGGAAATTCAGTGTGTTACAGCAGCAAAGATAAGCAGATACAAATACAAATACAACATGTACAGGAATGTTCCAAGGTAAGAGGCATTACTTTGATAGCCGACAGACAGATAGGAAGTAGCAGAGGGGGGGGGGATTTAACAGGCAGAGAGATATTTCAGTTCTCTGTGTGTAATGATCTCCGCTTAGGTCGGTGTTGGTTGTGCAGCCTAACCGCGGTGGGGAGGAAAGACTTCCGATAGTGCTCCTTCTCACACCTAGGGTGGAGCAGTCGGTCACTGACAGTACTGCCCAGCGCTATCACAGTCTCATGCATGGGATGGGACTTCTTCTTCTGCATGGAGCTCACCACGGACAATATCCTTCTGTCACCCACCACCTGCACTGGGTCCAGTGGGCTCCCCAGGACAGAGCTGGCCTTTCTAACCAGCTTGTCAAGTTTATTTCTGTCCCTGGTTGATATACTGCTCCCCCAGCAGGCCACTCCAAAGAAGATGGCTGATGCCACTACCGAGTTGAAGAAAGTTCTAAGAAGTGCCCCCCGGATTCCAAAGGCTCTCAGTTTCCTAAGCAGGTAGAGCCTGCTGTGGCCCTTCCTGTACAGGGCCTCCATATGATCTGCCCAGTAACTGGGAGCAGTAAATACATAATAAACGAGAAATCCAAATTCAAAAGAAATATTCATGAAAAAGCTTATTTATTATGAATGGCTCTATAGCTTTCCAAGGACTGTTTTTCAAAAGTGCCACAAAGCCTGTGTCAGGAAACAGTAGCTCATTTTACGTTCTCTCTTCAGTTGTTTCATTCACACAGTAATTCCCTGTGGGTTTCAATCCACATGTTTAAGGGATTACATAGCAAAACCTGAAATCCTACCTACTGGCTCACCACCAATATGCAGTTCTTAACAATTCCATCTTTAAAACATTTTCTATTTACATTTGTCAGACTTTGGAGGTCTATTTTCTAAAATAAACCTCAGTTTAGAACATAAATGGGAAAAGCAAAGAAGTCATATGCTTTATATAATCTATTCAAGGAGGCCACACACAGCTGGAAATGGCATATAGCTATTATTTTATTAGTGTCCTTGATAAGCTTCCTGTACAAACACCCAAACACCAAATACACTTAAAGGCTAACTGAAAAAAATATCTATTGAACCGCTTTCCATGTTTTTTTAATGTCTGAATATTTTTGTGACTTATGACAGATGTTACTGTATAGTGAGGTATTTGGTATAAGGACATCACTTCTTTTTTTCTGAAAGAACGTGAACTACAGTACAGAGCATTTCCATGAAATTGAAGAAAAAAATATATCTGCTATATTATTGCACTACTGAAATCAATAGGGATGTTGCTTACTTGAACCTTTGCTGTTTCTTTATCACATAATATTTTCTAGCATCAACAGACTTCTGTTGAAACTGCCAAGTAAATCTGAATATCATCAGCCATTGGAATGTATGAATTTCTGCCCAGAAACATCTTAATTATAGTGGACAGATAATATAAGATGTTTCAGCCAATGCGAGCCACCCACTGCTAGAGACGATATACTGCAAAGCGTTGCTTCTCCTACCAGTTGAATATTCTCTTTGGAACATCGCCAAAAAAAAGTAAATGTCAAATAACATATGTTTGTATAGGAATAAGATGCTCCCATAGTTAGTCAAAACTGATAACAAGAAAGAGGTTAATGTTTGTTGTACAGAATGTTTTAGAAAGCATAACTATGAAAAAAATGTTCTTTACCAGCAGGAAAATCATGATCAAAGTAATTCCAGTACTTTGTAGTGCTCCTTAAACACTTTCCAAATATGACTTTGTTATTCAGCATTGCAGCTGTTTAATTCATATGCAAAAAAATGAAAATGGCTTTATGAATGTTAGAGTCTTATCTTTCTGGGCTTCACTCTGAGCTGTAGATTATGTTCCTTAACTGCTGCCCATCTTAACCCACCATTCTTTGTTCAACAGCTCTCCCCTTGGGAGCCTAGGGAAGATAACACATGTCCCAAAAGCCCTTTTCACCTAATTTGCATATAAATAAAACCGAGATTTTCTCAATGATGGAACTGCAATGCTGAATAGTAAGGACACATGTAGAAAGTGTGTAAGGAGCACAATTAGGATTACTCTGATTACGATTTAACTGCTGGCAGACTCCCTTTAAAAAGCACTCAAAGCAAAACACTTATTTCCATCCCTTCACCCCTCACCTGATTGTCTGTCACTCTCCAGACCTCTTTCATGTATACTGCCCTCATATCCCTACAGTCCAGCTTCTCCTCACTCCTGATAAGATGCCATCTTGACTTTTATATTTCTCTGTACTGTTCTATCAATCCCATTATGTCTAAGCACAGCATCACAAGGGCAGCTAGAGGATGGTAATATCACTGCTGCTGGGGGACAGTGAAATTATCCTTTTTTTTACTCTTCGAAATAATCAAAGATCACATGACCCAAATAGGGAGAAAAAGACCCTGAATTCTCAGATAGAAAGGAGTATTTAAATAAGGTAATATTAGATATATTTGGGGAATTGGTACATAATGAATGAATAAAAAAAATTCCAGAGTGCGTCTTTAACTAAGCTCCAAACATAAGGTAAAATGTGAATGACAGAGTGGACATTTCCTGTATGTTGTGATAGTATAAGAGAGTGTAGACCAGGGGCTCAGACAGCACCAGAATGGGAACAGCAGAAGATTAGGTCAGTATCACTTGTAATTTTTTAAACTCGCTCTTATTCTTTTCCAAAAAATGTTTTCCTGCTGGACAACCCCTTTAAAGAGGATGACCCAACCTGTTTTTGCTATGTAGATATCATATATGCAAGTGAATAACTTGGGAGCGATCAAACAAGGGGTGGTCTGTGATGAAATATCTCCTTACATGGATGTGGTGAATGAGATATTTGACTTTTTTCTCAAACATGCAATGCTCCTTTAATAAACTATGGCAACAGGTTTTAGACATGAATAACATTCCTCCTTATCTGAAGCATTACAACATGTTGGGAAATCCCATGTGTGATAAGTTATTAAAGTCTTCATACGTCTTTATCTCCTCCACATACAGGATAATTATCTACCGGTTTCCATTCTGAGCTGGCAGAATAAATATGAATAGCATTTTGAATATAAAACCATGGTGTTACCAACCATTAGGTTAAATACTTTGAAGGAGCAAACAATTCAATACTGGCAATTTCAATACTTCAATACTAAGCTGCTATTACCAGTAGGTCCCATCATCTCATTCACTACAGATGGTGGGACCTGATGCTGCTAAGCGCATCTTACTAGTCAATGGTACGGTTTTCTCCACCAGACAAGATGACATGCACACTGCCCAGCATCCATCATGTTCTTTGTTCAGTGCCCATCCTAAATCGTTATTTGCTATCAGTGTGCACTACAGGCGAAGGAAGGGACACTGGGAGCAGTGGGAGAAATTTGGTATGTTTGAAGAGAGGAGAATGTTGTAAGCAGCACAGGTAGTGTTTCATGAGCGACATTAGGACTAGGAGTCAAGAATGTGTGCCTGTGCATACAATTAGCGAAAGCCCCAGGCTGGTATTAGACAGTGACTAAGTACTTCTTCAGATATCCATGTTCCGTCTATGAAACACAGTCTTTGTACAGTATACATCTCTTAAACTGGTCACAGCCATGTGAATAGAACTTACTACATCATAATGAGTTATGGTTAAAAGTAAGTAATCCCAACATGTACCTCACATTAACCCCAAGGTAGTATGGTACATTACATACTAGACCTTTTTGCCAAAAGGCAAACTATTGTTTTAATATTAAAGAATTGTGTTCTTATACTATCGGTATTGAAGTCAAAAGTCTGGTCTTGTGACATCTCTACTAGCCATAAAGCCAAAATAGTTTTCGTCTATTGCATCCATCCATGACTTTATATTAATGTTATTGTCCCTTCTTATTATACTCTTAATAGACTAATAAAGTATAATCATACTAGATGTTTAATAGAAAGCAAGTTTGCTTTTTCCTAGCAACAGTGCCATCAAATGGAGCTGTATTGCAATACCAGACACAACTCATGGACATGTTTGGCACTGTTTCTGGGAGAAAGCCAACATGTTTCTCTTATCATGGTACAACCATTTTAATATACATTACAAAACTAATTACAATAAATCTACGGCATATTATATCAAGTAACTCATAATGTAACTATAGGTATCTTTCCATGTGCAGGTCTTGTAACATAAACAATATTATACCTTGAGGTTGTGAAAATTCCATACACAAGAGTAGATCGGGGATTGTCTGCTTCCATGAGAAAAACATCCTCTATATTGGAGAAAAATAGATTTGAGACATTTATTATTAATCTATAATTCATTTAGTCCTAGTAGTTTGATTAGAAGTACATTGCCCTTGAAGGGGTTGTCTGGTTTAGCCTAATATTACCCCTGAGGGGATGCTGCACAGAAACTAAACTTGCTGTCAGGTTCTCTCACATGTAATAGTAGATTACTGGGGATCTTAGCACTGGAACTCTCAGTGACCAGCTTTTGCCAATGGTGTTGTTCCCTACTAGTGGATAACCCATTTAATCACTCCTATTGTTGCTGGCCATGCCCAGCTGTGTAACAAGATGAAGACATTTGCAGCAAAGTATGTTTAGATATAGAAGAATTACAGACGTGTGGCCCAATCAATCTTATGCAGGCTCATGCCAGAACACAGAAAAATGTGCACAAAGGGCCACTTACAGTTTAAGGAGTTTACACTGCTCATTGACAATGGATTTAACATATTTGCTAAAAACACAATTCTGTTAGATACTTAGACACACAAAAGAATTATTATTTCTTTACATTTCACCACATATAAAATAAAGTTTGGTATGGACCATACAGAATGCTTGATAGTGGTGGAAGCTGTAAAAAGGGATACTGCACATTGCTGTGCTCCACATACTTGAAGTTGTACAGAGCCACAGTAAGTCAAAGCTAGGCATTTAAAGGGTCATAATAAATGAATTAAGACAAAATAAAAAGTGCCCTATGCTTCAAGAGATTCGTATTGTGGAGATTTTGTGGAGTATTGAAGTCGTATGGACATCCTGTGAACTTTTGCATGGGCTCAGCACATTTTTGATAGCAGAAGCAGATACCGTCTGTACTAGTGAGTCATACATTTATTTATACTACTTGTCACTCATATTACTAGCTAATTATGGTTATATACATTACAACACACAATAATTACCCACCCAACTCATCAAAATGAGTCTCAGTCCCATCATCATCCATCACTGAGCACACAAGTCGAGCCTTCAAAAAAGTTGTCCATTTGTTAACAAGGCTTCTTTGTCCACCAATATCATTCTGGAAAGAGAAGACATATTACTTCATGAGAATCAGTCGTAGGCTGGTTGAAACAATATGCTTTAGAGTGGCATGCAAGTAAAATGTTTTATCTTTTTCACCATTTGTAAAGGAACGTTTAGTAAATAGTAGAGCTGGAAATCTTATTGATGATTTTCTTCCCAAATTATCATCAATAATTTAATTTCTCAGTGGTACCACATGGCTGCATTGTAACTGTTATACAAGCCTCTTCACTGTGGACCACAATTCACTTTCTCTATATATGTCTATTGGATTCATCTAAGGCAATGTTTCCTAACTTTATCAGTGTCATGGCACCCCTACAAAAAAAAATTACCCCTATTAAATAATTTTTACCAAAAGACAAAAATTGCCCTAAAGATGTATATAACAAAGTCATCCTCCCAACCAAAGTCTTGTGGCCCCCTGGCAGATTTCCTAGGCACCCCTAGATTTCACAGGACCCTTGTTGGGAGTCACTGATCTAAGGGAATCTGTTATACTGAAAATGCAGTCAAGTCTGTAGGCAGCTTGTTAAAGCCCAAAAGTACCTAAGAGATTGAAATATAGTTTTGTTGTAACCGTTCCAGTTTAACTGATTTTATACATTTACTACTCTTTTTAGGCTTAGTAATCAGGTGGGTGGTCCTAACAATGACTAACAGCTTTTGCAGTACTTCTGACTCACATTTCCTTTAGTCTTTTATATATCTTGAATAAAGTTTCCATATTCTCCATACGGCGGTGTGCTGGACAAAGTTTGTGCAGGTACAATATCAGTATGCATGCTCATACAGAGACTGCTATCACTGACTAGGATTACCTGCATAACTACTAAACCCACAATGCGCAAAGATTTAAAGGAAAAAAAAGACAAGTTATACTGGAACTTTCACAACAAAACTACATATCAATCTACTTAGCTCCTCCAGCTCAATAGCAAGAAGCTTAAAGACTGAACCGCATTTGCATTAACAGGTTCACTTTAAGAATCTAATAGACGTACATAGAGAAAATGACCTACAGTCCTCAGGGTTGATGATTGCATAACTTGGAGAGGTACAATGCGGTCACCTGATACCTCTGAAGAATGGAATAATTAGAAAAAAAAGCGTTCAATAAGAAGATTGTTTGCACTACTATTTACCCAATGTCCATAACAAATCTGTAAAGGTAAACTTTTTTGCTTATTTTAGCAAAAAAAAAAAAAAAATTAGCTAATTTACAGTGTTTCTGTTTAAAGAGGAATGCGCAACTTTTATTCTTCTGTTACAAAAGTAAACAAAGAAGACAGCATGTCAATGGGAACGGACACAAACTGGGTTTGTGTCTGTTACTCTGCCACAGTTTGTGCACGTTGCTGTCATCCTAGGACGGAATAAAAATGGTAGTGTGAACCCACCCTTATATATTTTTGTAATACAGTTGATCAGTTAATTGTACAACTATCTTTACCACTCAAGTCTTTCTTAACTCAAAAAGTAAAATTGTAACATGCATGGTATGACTTCTATGACATCATAGAAGTCATATCAGTGCAGTAGTGTAGAAACCTCAGGATCTGAAAAATACTTCTATTAAATGTAATTAAGTTGAACACAGTCCAGATGGAAATAACTAGACACTGAAGAAGAGTTATGAACCACATTACATGTACTAGTCCATGCCTTCATAGAAGGGCTCATCAGGAGCAGGAAATACACTTAGAACAAATGTAATTATTATTTTATTACATTGTCTGTCACTGCTACAGAAGAAGAAAACATGTCTTACTGGACAAACTCTTGCTATCATGGAATGGATTTGCTTGGTGCTGCCACTGTTGTCAGTCAACCTCTCTTTGAGAAACACATAAACTTTTGCATCGTTTGGATCTGTTCCATCTGGCAGGAGCTGGGCATCCACAAAAATTGGTTCTGGAAGACAAAATATTTAAGATGTTTTATCAATATGTAAAATTCGCATTTCGCACATGGTTAATCCTTTTTTACTTGCAGTTGCTTTGAGACTCAGATTGCTTATGACCATTCTACTGACTAGCCCTCTGGTACTGCATCTGTCTGACTGATCTTGATCTGTCCTGTATCTGGATTTTGTCTTACTGTTAGTACCGTTCTGCATTGTCTAACTACTGGCATCCCCCAGTTGACTAACCACAATGTTGTTCCTCCAGTTGTGACTGGACCTTGACCACCATTCACAAACAGACCAGACAGTTATGTTTTTTCATTTCACTTTCCACAGTTAGTGTTACCTTGTCTTTCTTACTAACCTTTTTAACTTTGTACGTCAACAAACCCTAACAGTAGTATGATATTGTGTTGCAAATTTCACTCTGTGAAAACGACAGTAGTAAACTTAAAGAGAACCTGTCAGAATGTTTTGGGACGCTAAACCCGTCCAAAGATCCTGGTTTGGGTGTTCAGTGTCCCTTATAGCCCTGCTGTAATGTCATCTATGCCCACATTAAAAATAAAAAACCTTAATACTTACTTAGTGGCTGTACTCCCAACACTTGCACAGTTCTTCAGTGAAGTTGGATGAGTACACCTTGGCTTCATTGCGCATTGCCCCAGATCTAGCTTCACTGAACAACTGCATAGGCACTGGGAGCACAAGAGATGACTCTGATGAGACTCATGGGCTGCTTCATCTTTAGGTAAGTATTGGGGCAGGGCTTCATGGCAATTTTGGCCACAAATTCTGTTGCATGACCAAAGATCCTTCATGGAGTTGCATTAAAACCCTTAGTGTGCCGCGACCACAACTTCTAGTCACAAAAAAGTTGGCACTCTCAGGGTCACAATGCAAAAGCATTCACTAATGTGAGTGAAGGAGTCGCAAGGCACCCTGGTGATCTTTGGTCTTGCAATGAGAGTCATGCCCAAAATTGCTGTATAGCCCTAGACTAAAGAATTATTTGTTTGTTTTTTTAACGTGTACATGGACAGGGCTATTTGGGACACTAAATCCCTGGTCAATAAGGACCTGTGGGTGGTTTAGTGTTCCAAATCAACTTGACAGGTTACCTGTCAGGTAAGGTAACATGTTATAGATATACATTATAAGTTCTTGAATAATATTATAATGTCCTTAAAATACCAAAGAATCTTACCACTTAACCACTTGGAGTTGTGCTGGTCTGTTCTCACTGGATTACGTTTTGTGAGACTACGAAAAATGGCCGAATCTGTGCCCATAAAATCAATATACATTCCAGAAAACAGCTCCTCATCTATACAACAGAACATTGTCAAAAAGAAATATCATTCATAAACAAGGAGAAACAGGTTTAGTAATTTGCAATACACAACTATGTTTCCTATGTGTCATAAATCATCCGAAAGTTAAACTATTCCACTACATTATACGTGATACACACATTTTCCTTTAACAAATCCAAACTGTGGTAAAATGGAAAAAACATATACTTTGGAAGTTCTGTTGCAGGTTTCTAAATTGCTATTTAATGTTGGCAATTAGTTTAATAATAATAATAATAATAATAATAATAATAATAATAGTCCATTAATAGTCCCACAATGGGGAAATTCAGTGTGTTACAGCAGCAAAGATAAGCAGATACAAATACAACATGTACAGGAATGTTCCAAGGTAAGAGGCATTACATTGATAGCCGACAGACAGATAGGAAGTAGCGGGGGGGGGGGGGGGGATTTAACAGGCAGAGAGATATTTCAGTTCTATGTGTGTAATGATCTCCGCTTAGGTCGGTGTTGGTTGTACAGCCTAACCGCGGTGGGGAGGAAAGACTTCCGATAGCGCTTCTTCCCACACTTAGGGTGGAGCAGTCGGTCACTGACAGTACTGCTCAGCGTGATCACAGTCTCATGCATGGGATGGGACTTCTTCTTCTTCATGGAGCTCACCACGGACAGTATCCTTTTGTGACCCACCACCTGCACTAGGTCCAGTGGGCTCCCCAGGACAGAGCTGGCCCTTCTAATCAGCTTGTCGAGTCTATTCCTATCCCTGGTTGATATACTGCTCCCCCAGCAGGCCACTCCAAAGAAGATGGCTGATGCCACTACCGAGTTGAAGAAAGTTCTAAGAAGTGCCCCCCGGATTCCAAAGGCTCTCAGCTTCCTAAGCCGGTAGAGCCTGCTGTGGCCCTTCCTGTACAGGGCCTCCATATGATCTGCCCAGTCCAGCTTATTATTAAGGAGCAAACCTAGGTACTTATAGGTGTTCACAATCTTGATGCCTGTCCCCAGGATGTCCACTGGTTTAGGAGGGCTTCTTAGTTTTATGACACCATAATCTTCAGACATATAAATGTGTGCATATTATGTGGATATTATCTTGGAGCACATAGGACACTCATTAGGCTGGGACATACTTGCACAATTCATAGGAGATAATAGTCCTACAGTTCTGTACCATAGCATCAAATCAACTTTATCACAAGAATTCAAGCTGTCATATATATGGTAATAAACATATAATGCTATGCCTCTGCTAAAGCTTTACAGCATGCATTGTGAGCTGAAGGAACTGAGCGCTTCACATCTGCAGTCAAGATTCTGAACTTTTGTACCCATGTCTCAGTCCAGGAATAATATAACATTAATCAGTCTATAAACATTAGCAGCGTATTACATGTCTGCAAACAGCATCTCATTTTTACCAAATACTATTCAATCTCTTAGTGATTTGTAGTAAATTCTATTTACACCTTTCCTTACACCTGTGAAGGAGGGGACATTTGTTTTTAGAATTTCTTTATAATCTGTACATGTTTTAATCTAATATGTTTTAATTTGACAACTATGATTATTGTTAGATTATACAGCATAATGTCCATGTAGACTTTATGTTATTTCTTTCTGCTATACTGCCAGTACTTTTATCAGAGGGAACAGATTCATTTGGAACACAAAAGCGGTCACAAAGCTATGATGTTATATATATATATGGCATAGAGAATGTAAACTATTGGAAAATCAGTGTCAAAGGTTGCTTAAAGGGTAACTCCAGCCAGGACTGTGAATCCCTTTTATGGGCTAACTACAATCTTCTCTCCAGCTTTTTAACCTTGGGCTCTACTAAAAGCAGACACATTTTGCTGCTGCTTCTCCTTTTTTCTTTCAGCTCAGTATGACGCATATTCATTCTATATCTATATAGGCACCTGTGTTTATTTTGAATAAGAACATAGGTGAGTGGAAATGTTACCCCCCCTCCACACACTCCCACATATCTGACTCCATGTTAATAATTACTATTGTGTTGAATTGTGATAGAAAGCAATCAAATAACAAATATTTCTGCTATGCATGTATTATCATTTTACCTGGGACAATGTGGAATGAATCTCCTGCTCTGATGTGCCCAAATATTACTGGTTTTACAAACATGCATTAAAACTTGCATACTGTCATGCCTAGACAAAAGAATTTGGCACAAATACCAGACATCTACCCTTTGCTATAACACTGAATATCTTAAAATACAAAGCCATGACATAGTACATTTAAATTCAGAACATGTCCTGGAGCTGTAAACTATCTGTGGAAAATTAGTATGTTGACAAAATGCATTAGAGAAACCAAGCCTTCAACCATAACACTGATAAGCACTGAATATACAATATATACAGTAAAATCTCAACTAAATAAAAGCGTTGGCTGAGTACTTTCAATATGTCTTACAGGGTAACTACTGTGTTCTCCATTTTCTTCAGCAAAACGTATATCTTAGAAATAATAATGTACTAAAACATAAAGTATATTCAAAAGTTGTAGAAATTTAATGTTTTCAGTAAGTGTTATTTACATAAAGGTGGAAAATCCCTTTAAGTACTATGCATAGTACCAAAGGAAAGGCATTTACACAGGTCTCTGCAAACATCTCTCTGTAGTTGTAGCAACTGGCATGCCTGGAAGAAGAAAGATGCCCAACACATAGTGATCCCACATGTTTTTTTTTATGTTTTCCATTTTTAATGCCTTTAGCATTTTAAACCAGCTCAGTTGCAGCTAGCCAGGCATTTCTGCTCTTATTAGAGTTTTCTGATGTGGCCCATAGAGGAAAGAAGAGGGTAAAAGTGGGAGGATCTTCTCTATGATGTCCATATAATCCAATATGAGGTTATCTTAGTCAGGCAATTCTCTTAATTAAAGAGATTCTGTCACTACAGGAAAAGTCTCCAGACCACTGTAATGGCTGGATAGGTGAAAAGATGGTGGATCTGAATATGTAATACTTATCTCACTATTCATTAGCATTCCCCCACAGTTAGCCCACAACGGTCTGTGTACTGTAGGCTAATGCATACCCACAACTGCTAAGCACTTCAGGACATGGAAGCATGAAATGTCAATGAGTGCCTACGAAATTCAGCATCTACTCATATTTCTCAGCCATTACAGCAATTTTTAAGGGCAAAACATTTTGACAGAATCCCTTTAATTACATACAAAGCTAATAAAACATAGAAACAGTAATGCACTGGCTAAAGATTACACTCATGTTGGTCATATTTTTTTCTTTTTTATGCTCAAACCACCCGACAATGTCAGAGTAATCTTACAGGATTTTGTAAGGGGGAAGGTATGTGGACTTTTACATGTGGTTCTGCTTGCACTTGTCCACACTCTTGGTGACAGTCTCATGTTTTGGCTTTACCACGCATCATTATTACACCAAAAGAACACTAGTGCATATGCACTAGGAATATGCAGCATAACATGACTGTATAAATCACAATACTCACTGATCATAACAGAAACCGTGTTCACTTTGGGGTTAAAAGAACAGCGCCCTTTTCCAGATTCATTCTTGGTATCAATTAAGAATATATGATCCTGAAAAATTATAGAACATGTTTTATTGTACTACAGAGAGGTCAGGATGGTTACAATTAATATTAAGAAGCCTCGATCTGTGCAAAACACTTCCACCTTTTATCTTGACTTTTAGTAGGGATAACCATATAGCAATGAACATCTGAATCTGTCCAAGGAAATCCCCAGTGATTTAACGTCACTGAATTGCTACAATGTATGATACTTTCTAGACAACAAATCTGCAGCACATGCCTCCATAATAGTCTTTTGTCCATGAAATTATGAATAGCGTCTTTGATATTTAGCGTGACTGTGCAGAAAGAATGCTTCCTGTGACCTTTCGTGAAATACATTCTTGTAGTGTCAGACATAAACCTAGTACAGAGGGCCAACTGGTAAATGCCTCCAATGTCTCCTAATGGAAGAGACAATTATTTAACCAGGCGGCATGTCATTTTTGCATAAATCAGTATTTTCAAAACTATTCACAGTGATATGTAAAGTGAATTTCTCTAGAATGTGTTTTTATACAACAGACCATATAATGTTCAGCACTACCAGCAATATACATGAATTGTAGTGATCTATTTTGTATTCTGTTGGTCTGTACTTCCAGTAATGTCTGCAGTTTATGGTGAAAACATATTACTCAGGGAATCTTTTGGTTATGATAATGATGCTACATAAACAGAAGTCAACTGCAATATGAACACAAGCTGAACTGAAGGGCCCAGGGCCCAATAGCAACTGCTACCTCTCCACCCTTTATAAATATGACCCTGCTACAGGCTCTGGTGAACAGTGTTTGGGCAAAACTTTTAATGATAGTACATAAGCAGTTCTGGTTTGTACGATGAGTATATATATTTATTTTACAATAAATGTTAACTGAATTGTAATATGTACTATACCTCCGACCTGCGGCCTCGGTTGACATATGTGCAAATAGGACTGAAGGCTCCACTTCCACAGATGTACAAATGAGTTCGATTGAAGCTCTGAATTACTCGTACAAAATTGCCACAACCATGCTGCAAGAATACAAAGAAATATTATATTAAATATATAATGCAATCTTTAAAGGGGTTCTCCAAAAAACAATTGGTGGGCTACAATTGATGTGCTGTCAAAATATAGTATACAGTATTATGACTAAAATCATACATGCTGTTTTTGAGAGTTTTTTTACGTTAAAATAGTGGATCGAAACAAGGAAAAATATTAAAAGAAAAACTGATATATCTCCTCTCTTTTGTATTCACTTCCAAATTTGGTTCAAAAAACTGCCACAAGAACTGGATATATTATTCCTGCCTAAGTCTAAGGCCTCACATAGCAAAACGCAGCTAATAAACACTGCAGAAAAAAAACGTAGTGAAAAACACACAGCATTTTTCTCTGCATTTTTTCTTCCCCTTATTAATTATATAGGGAAAATGCTGCCGATTCCGCAACTAAAATTAACATGCTGCGTTTTTGAAAATGCAGCTTTTCCGCAGCTTTTTTTTTTCCATAATGTGTGGATGAGATTAACTATATTGCATATTTTGCTGCAGTTTTTTGAGCCAAACAGTGGCTTCAATAGGCATGTGAAATATATATGAAACACTTATATTTCTCTTTTCTGCTAAATTCACTGCTGACTTTGGCTCCAAAAAATAAAAAATGCAGCAAAATCTGCGGACTTTATGCTTCAATTATGCCTATACAGACAATGCCAGCATTTCCGTAGGTATAATTGACATGCTGCAATTTACAAAAATGCAACATTTTTTGAAACTGCATGTCCGCTGCGGATATTTTTCTGCAATGTGTGGATGGGATTAGCCAGAATTCCATCCTCTTTGCAGGTACTGTGAAATGCAGCAGCAAAATCGTGGCTTTTACACTACGTGGGGCCTCGGCCTAACTAATTTTTTTCAATTATAATCTTATTAAAAATTTAATAGATTTTACATCACTTACAGAAAACTCCTGACATATGACTTGTATATAAGGAGACTTTACAGGGCAAGTTATTTTTTTATATACTGTAATAGTATGACTGAATGCCATACAATTCTGTCTGACATTAACAATAAAATAATTGAATACGGTACATAAATAAAAAGTACATAATAAATGTAAATAAAATCCAATGTAAAGTTAATAAAAGACAAGTAATAAGATACATCCCTTCTATACATTAAGGCCTCCTGCACATGACTGTGTGCAGTGTACGGATCAGTAAAAATGGCACAGATGACACATGGATTGGTATCTGTGTGTCATCCGTGCTTTTCACTGATCCATATATTTAATTGGAGGGACAGAGCTGCAAATACGGATAGATAGAGGACCTGCTCCATATTTTGCGGTTCTTCACTATGGCCCAGACATACGGCCACAAAAACTACGTTTGTGTGTATGGGCCCATAGAAATTTATGTGTTGTTGGGTAGGTTTAGTTCACTTTTAAGTCGGCATAACAATATACTCAATGTTCTTTCCTTATTTAGTTCTGGAATCCCCCATATTTACACTATAGTGAAAGATGTACTCTTATGTTTCTTCCTGTTATCGCACGCCTAAATGTTCCAGACCAGCAAACTGTCAAAACGTTGGTGCATATCATTAGCAGCACCTGGCTGCTACTTACCCTCATAAGGGTAACCCTACTTTACTCTCATGAAGCTGCAAAGCAGTATGTTATTTTTCTCACTCTACATCTGCATTTTGGTCTAGTTTTTGTTAAATAAAAATTGACATTGTAGTTTGTCACATTATTGTTCATTTGAGGTTGTATTTACCTAATGTGAAGACCTTCTAAGGACCAGGTGTTTTTTAAATAATGTCCTGATACATACAATCATAGAATTCAAGGAATTAAACCACCAGAAGGATAATGGACATATATTACAATGATGCATGATGTTACATTTGTAAATGTGGTTTGTGTTTGAATGCATTCAAACAGCTGTAATGCAGCTGTACTATAAGGTTCATTTTACCACTGAACATTGTGTCTTATCTGTGAGGATAATGACCCGGACTAGTAACATCATAGGGATCTATGGGGCTGTAAGTTCATGTTGTCAAACCTGCCATCAAACCAGCATTTCTAGCCAAACTTACCATATAATACAATTGCATCACAGAAATCTGAATGTGGCCATGATTAAAATGTAACACATGGTATCTCCTTATATATTAAATAGGCAAAGACATCTCTTTATCATGTACCATTGATGTTAGAAACATATACTGACTGTATACACAACAGACCCATACACTACAAACTGGCTGTCTATCTATAATTTGCAAATTTCCAGGACACATTCTGACAAACTGTCAGTGACGACATCATAAATTGATTTCAATTATGAAATTAATATTACAACATGATAAATATAAATAACACCATTTTATTATGGCCATTCTGGTAAATTTCAGATGTAATTTGTGAATTAGTTTCAACAGGAAATTACTCATGTTTGATTCACTCTTTACTTAGACATCGCCCTGCTACAGAAAAATGAGAATTCAATTCCTGTCAAATTCCTGGAAATATTCCACAGGGAAGTTTGTACATGTGTGTACCTGGGTAACTCATGTTTTATTACCAAACTAGAGTTTAATTTATTATGTAATTATTAATAATATAATGAATTTCCTGTTGCAAAAATAAATATCAACCACCTGATAAAAACTGTATTTAGACACTTAAAAACAGAAATAAATCTAACAAACAGCCTTGGATCTCCTTCAATTATTCACCCAGCATCGCTGATGCAAAGATTCTTTTCCCTGGTTATTTGAAAGATGTCAACAACATTATAAAATTTAACTTAAATTTGACTTAGCTGTTTTTGTTTTCTTTCTTTGTGTGTAAGAGTACATTAGAAAATAGAAACAATATTAGAACAGCATATGAGCTGAAACTATGTACTGAATGCACAAACAAGTTCAGAGGCTTAAATGGGAAGGGGGTGGGGGTGTCTAAAGCCTTCTCCGTGTACCATGACTCTTCCTGGTCTTATTGTAAATTAGACAGTCTACATATGATTCTGTCTGCCATATTCTGATGAAAGGTGCACATAATGTTAGCATTATTGAGATACGTTATCCTTCTTGCAGACACCATACCACTTACTGCTCACAGCCGTCATTTTAACGTTGCAGCAGATAGCAGTGTATTCAGAAAGCGGGTGGCGGAGGGAAGAACTCTATTAGGCTAAGGCCCCATGTAGCGGGCCACAGCAATAAAGAGCTATGGGAAAAATCGTGGCGGCAATGCATCACGATTTTTCTCACAGCACTTTTCACAGAAAGTCAACAGAGGTTTCCTCTCACTCGAATTTTTGAAAATCGCAGCATGTCAATTATACCCATGGAAACGCTGGTGCTTTCTGTATAGATATAATAGGGGTAGAAAGTCTGCAGAGGAAAAATCTGCAGACTTTCTGTGAAAAACGATGCAGAAAAAAAACTGCTGTGTGTTTCCGCCGTGGTCTTTTCCGCATCGCTTTTTTGTAGCAATTTGATGCATAGGGCCTTAGCCATACAGCTCCAGCTTCTTAAACTGTGAAACTCCCCTTTATAAAATCTTGCATATGCCCCTTGTTATGTTCATATGTGAAAGATCTGTTGAAGAAATTTCTATGACATTCATAGGGTTTGCAGAAATCAATGCCTTACATTTTCCCATGACTGTATGTGTGTACGGGATATATTACCATTGTAATGTAATATACAATACTACAAAAGTAATAATTTTCAGTCAGTGTTATATTAAATGATAATACTGTAGTAGGAAACCTGTCACCTCTCTGTCATCTCTGCAGCTATAGTTTGTGCATTCAAGACATTGGGAAACATCAAGTTGGTTCATTTCTCATGTGTAAGTCATTGTTAGAAAATTGGATTAACATTTTATTTGAAGAGAATGCTGAGTACAAAATAATTAAAGGCTGTTTTCATATGATGAACTCCACAGCAACATCCTGCATTTATTTTTTATTGTTAAATATTATCTTGATAAAAGCGAAATAGTTAGCTGTATGAAATCACCAAAAAATTATATTTACATGGGGAGCAGGGTGTAGTACCATTACAGTACAAGTACTATTTGTAGAGTCGTGAAGTTTTATATAATTCTATGAAATGTTATCATAACATTTAAACTATTAAAATACAAAAACCCTATTGCTATTATTAATATTGGCTTATCAATAAAGCAGTTTTCACATGCAATATGTAAGTACTGTTGGATTCACTGATACAGTCATGGCCGTAAGTGTTGGCACCCCTGAAATATTTCCAGAAAATTAAATATTTCTCCCAGAAAATGATTGCAATTACACATTTTGTTATAAACATGTTTATTTCCTTTGTGTGTACTGGAACAAAAAAAAAAAAAAAAGGAAAATTGGACATAATTTCACACAAATCTCCAAAAATGAGCCAGACAAAATTGTCGGCACCTTTTCAAAATGGTGGGGAAATAACTTTGCTTCAAGCATGTGATGCTCGTTCAAACTAACTTGTGGAAAGTAACAGGTGTGGGCAAAATAAAAATCACACTCCAGATTAAAAGGAGAGAAGTTGACTTAATCTTTACATTGTGTATCTGTGTGTGACACACTAAGCATAGAGAACAGAAAGAGGAGAAGACAACTGTCTAAGGACTTGAGAACTAAAATTGTGGAAAAATATGAACAATCTCAAGGTTACAAGTCCTTCTCCAGAGATCATGATGTTCCTTTGTCCATGGTGCACAACATAATCAAGAACTTTACAACCCATGGCACTGTAGCTAATTTCCTTGGATGTGGATGGAAGAGGAAAATTGATGAAAGATTGCAATGCAGGATAATCCGGATGGTGGATAAGCAGCCCCAATCAAGTTCCAAAGAAATTCAAGCTGTCCTGCAGGCTCAGTGCGCATTAATGTCAGCATGATCTAGCCACTTTGATATTTGAATGAAATGAAACGCTATGGCAGGAGACCCAGTAGGACTCCACTGCTGACACAGAAACATAAAAGAGCTAGACTGAAGTTTGCCAAAATGTACGGGAGTAAGTCAAAATCCTTCTGAGACTATGATAAAGCTCTTTGGTAAAACACATCATTCTACTGTTTACCTATAACGGAATAAGGCCTACAAAGAAAATAAAGCAGCACCAATAATCAAATATGGTTGAGGTGCAAAGATGTTTTGGGGTTGTTCTAGCAACCCTTTGCCTCTAGCACTGGGTGCCTTGACTGTGTGCAAGGCATCATGAAATCTGAAGATTACCAAAGGATTTTGAGTCACAATGTAGGGCCTGGTGTCAGAAAGCTGGGTTTGCGTCCTAGGCCATGGGTCTTCCAGCAGGACACTGACCACAAATATACTTAATAAAGCACCCAGAAATAGATGGAAAGAAAGTGCTGGAAAGTTCTGAAGTGGCAAGCAATGAGTCCGGATTTAAATTCCATTTAACACCTGTGGAGAGATCTTAAAATTGCTGTTGAGAGAAGGCACCCTTCAAATATGAGAGACCTGGAGCTGTTTGCAAAAGTAGAGTGGTCCAAAATTCCAGTTGAGAGGTGTAAGAAGCTTGTTGACGGTTATAGGAGGCAATTGATTTCAGGTATTTTTGGAGTTGTGTGTGAAATTATATAATTTTTGGCTTTTTGTTCTCTGTTTTTTTGTGTTGTTCCAATACACACAAAGTAAATAAACATGTGAATGCGGAAAATAGCTGTGTGTGAACCCAGCAAAAGACCTATACACTCACAGCAGGAAGCAAAATCTTATGACTAAAGTTGGGCTTACCTTTCCACTTTTGATACAGTCAATGGCCCAGATTTACACTTTTGGTTATGACTAGACAAGATCTATGACTAGTTTGAGCTAAAATTTTTCGACATGCTAGACATGTGGGTGTCGAGTCTCAGAATAAGGGGGTGTGGCTTAAATGCAACACGAAACAAAATAATGTTGAAAAATTCTGGACAAAAGAAAGCCAAATAAATGGTGGTATGAACACAGTCTACACAGGCCAAAGATACAATTTAAGATAAAGATTTAATGTTCAGCATCAGCCACTGTGATGACTGGTGGATTTTCAGAGTGCTTGGCTTTGTTTGCACTGTCTAAGTATTCGTAAATATGCAAAATGTCGGCAGACTGTGTCAACATTTGGACATGGGATCCAAACCTAAATCAAGAATGTATGAACATGGCCTTAGTTCCTTACTAACTTCTTGTGTCCTTATTATTCATTCTCTGTTCAACCAAAAAAAAAATCTGAATTATGCTAGTAATACAATGCTTGTGATTTATTTATTTATTTATTTTTATTACTGCATTCAGTTAGCAATTACTATATTAGACAACAGGTAAGGTACTGCAAAAGGAGGAAATGTTGCAGTTTGGATTTCTTGGGGACTTCCAGAGTTATGTAATGCAGGTATTAGTAATGGCAGACATGTTTACATCTCTCTACTGACGTTAAGCAGTAATGACTTTGGACATTACAGTAATATGAGGTAAGCCATTTGCTGTTACTAACACTGCACTGTTAAAACTTGTTCTTTGTAGGGATAGTTTATCCTGTTCATTTCCATGTAAGAATATTTGGCTTATACACAGTCCTGCAAAGCAAGTTTTATATCTAGTAGAATAAAAAAAGGAAACATCTCATCTCTGCATTATTGTTCAGAAACAATTATTTCTATGAGCTACACTATGTAAGATCACTGAGCAGCACTTGCCAGAGAAAGCAGTTTTTGGAGACATAAGATTCTCTTCTATGCTCCCACTGCTGATGAATATAACGTTTTACACTAAGTTCATACCTGCATTCGGCTATCCGTTCTTAAAAAGCGGACTCCATAGACTATAATGGGGTCTGCCGGGTTTCCACCTGATTTTCGCCAGGACTTTTCTCTCCGCATTTTTAAAGTGTAATGGGGAACGGAATGGTAAGTGTTCTATACAAACCTATGTAATGTGATATGTATTTACTGTGCATATTACTTGATCTGCATTTACAGTGCCTTGCGAAAGTATTCGGCCCCCTTGAACTTTTCAACCTTTTGCCACATTTCAGGCTTCAAACATAAGGATATAAAATTTTAATTTTTTGGTGAAGAATCAACAACAAGTGGGACACAATTGTGAAGTGGAACAAAATTTATTGGATATTTTAAACTTTTGTAAAAAATAAAAAACTGAAAAGTGGGGCGTGCAATATTATTCAGCCCCTTTACTTTCAGTGCAGCAAACTCACTCCAGAAGTTCAGTGAGGATCTCCGAATGATCCAATGTTGTCCTAAATGACTGATGATAATAAATATAATCCACCTGTGTGTAATCAAGTCTCCGTATAAATGCACCTGCTCTGTGATAGTCTCAGGGTTCTGTTTAAAGTGCAGAGAGCATCATGAAGACCAAGGAACACACCAGGCAGGTCTGTGATACTGTTGTGGAGAAGTTTAAAGCTGGATTTGGATACAAAAAGATTTCCCAAACTTTAAACATCCCAAGGAGCACTGTGCAAGCGATCATATTGAAATGGAAGGAGTATCAGACCACTGCAAATCTACCAAGACCCGGCCGTTCCTCTAAACTTTCATCTCAAACAAGGAGAAGACTGATCATTGATGCAGCCAAGAGGCCCATGATCACTCTCGATGAACTGCAGAGATCTACAGCTGAGGTGGGAGAGTCTGTCCATAGGACAACAATCAGTCGTACATTGCACAAATCTGGCCTTTATGGAAGAGTGGCAAGAAGAAAGCCATTTCTCAAAGTTATCCATAAAAAGTCTTGTTTAAAGTTTGTCACAAGCCACCTGGGAGACACACCAAACATGTGGAAAAAGGTGCTCTGGTCAGATGAAACCAAAATCCAACTTTTTGGCCACAATGCAAAACAATATGTTTGGCATAAAAGCAACACTGCTCATCACCCTGAACACACCATCCCCACTGTCAAACATGGTGGTGGCATCATGGTTTGGGCCTGCTTTTCTTCAACAGGGACAGGGAAGATGGTTAAAATTGATGAGAAGATGGATGGAGCCAAATACAGGACCATTCTGGAAGAAAACCTGTTGGAGTCTGCAAAAGACCTGAGACTGGGACGGAGATTTATCTTCCAACAAGACAATGATCCCAAACATAAAGCAAAATCTACAATGGAATGGTTCACAAATAAACGTATCCAGGTGTTAGAATGGCCAAGTCAAAGTCCTGACCTGAATCCAATCGAGAATCTGTGGAAAGAGCTGAAAACTGCTGTTCACAAACGCTCTCCATCCAACCTCACTGAGCTCCAGCTGTTTTCCAAGGAAGAATGGGCAAGAATTTCAGTCTCTCGATGTGCAAAACTGATAAAGACATACCCCAAGCGACTTGCAGCTGTAATCACAGCAAAAGGTGGTGCTACAAAGTATTAACTTAAGGGGGGCCGAATAATTTTGCACGCCCCACTTTTCAGTTTTTTATTTTTTACAAAAGTTTAAAATATCCAATAAATTTCATTACACTTCACGATTGTGTCCCACTTGTTGTTGATTCTTCACCAAAAAATTTAAATTTTATATCCTTATGTTTGAAGCCTGAAATGTGGCAAAAGGTTGAAAAGTTCAAGGGGGCCGAATACTTTCGCAAGGCACTGTATATTAGATTTCTATTAATCATAATAAGTAATCTCTTATGGTAAAGGAAAAGTCTATATTGTGATACTTCATAGTGTCCTGTTCATCAAACAGTCAAAGCCTGCCCACCAGCTTGTGGAAGAATATAGGAAGTGAAAATAAGAGATTAAGAGACAGTAGGCAAAGCTGCCTAGAGAGGGAGATGGGAAAACCCCTTTAACTTTCTAGTACACTACATATCACTACATATAAAAAATATACAGATCAGGGTGTTTTCATGACCAGTTTTATAACCTGAATACAGAGGTAAAGGATAACAACTGCGGTTTCATGAGATGTCTATGAGATTTACTAGTGAGAGATATTTCTATAATTCATTGGCAACAACTGCTCTTCTATAGGAGGTTATATATGTGCCTTCCTCGTATTTGTTGTTAAAACTTCATTTAATCATCGGTTCACCTAATCTTTTAATGCAATACATTAGCACCGATACTAGCAGCCATAATGTATTATAGAACAGGCGTTTCCTTTCTTACCTTTCCTCTTGGCTGGACATGCCATGGGATGTGTGGCAGAAGATTACCAGCTTTTCAAAACAACATGATTTTGTGATACTCCATCATAAAATGTCTATCCTATATGTCTATGTTTGTCCACTTAGTGGTTGTGAATTGCAGTCTATAAAAGCTTTGGCTGGCATTTGGAAATATTGTATTGAACTGGTTCCATGAGAAATTGAAATCAAGCAAAGGTAAATGTGGACACATCTGTTTGTTACTTCAGTAGTAGATGTATATGTGCACTGGAGATGATGGAAGATGCTGCATGACAAAAACAGCTTCTATAGTTTTATATAAAAGTCAAGCAGATTGTATCATATGGAAAAACCTTTTTCAAATACTCTTAGGGAATTCTGAGTTAATGAAACTCAAACAGTATATTAGCTAAAGTGGAAATGCACTCTTAGAAGTGAATGGGGCCTTTTCTTAGCCATTTAATGTTTCTAATTTTATAAAGGAGTAATTTCATACTCAATGCCAACAGGTGTATGTATATGGCACAATATGGAGTGGCATATGGAGCTGGCCGGACTCTGTATCACAGTACAGCTTACATGCCATGCTCATAATGCCTGATACACCTAACACACCTTTTTTAATAAAGTGTTAAAAAACAGGAAGAAGTGAAGGGGACAATTTGACAGTAATGCATGCCCGTCAGGAAATAATACATTTATTGTCCAAATATCTGAATGGCTATCGAGGAACAGTGCTTATAATGTTTGCTCTTGGTAAAAGATTTGTAGTTTATAATTCATCCATTCATGTATAAAAATATCTTGTCGCTACAGGGAGATATCCTGAGCTGCTATTATAAATAAGGACACCTACTAAGAGAAAATATTTGCATTCTGCTGTTGCTATCTCTTGAAGTAGCAGCTTTTTTTTAACACAGCATGGTTTACATGCAATAACAGTAAGAGAAAATGTGCTAACATGCATACATATTAATATTCATAAGGATTAAGATACAATTCATAAGAATTAATAAAACGCCATCTGCCTTGCCTGATGAATGCACGTATTATTTTGTCCATTATATGTACAGAACTGGATTATAACTCACAGGTTGTTCTGTGGAAATTAGTGCTCAAATGCTATCACTCCACAGGGGATAACTAGTAAAAACTACACCCTTTATTTAGTTTTCCTTTGGCTGCAGTGGCCTCAACCTGACTCACAGGACAAGCATTTTCCTCACTGACTTACTGTGGGATCTTTGCCAGCCATCTTGCACTCTTCAACTTTGTTTGTAGAAGCCGGCCAGAAAACCTGATTGCAAATGAAAAGAAAGAACACACACAACATTATATAAAAGATAATCTGTGTTTATACAGCTAGGTATGTCTTGCTGCAATCCAGTGTAACTTTTATCATATTTTATCATATAAAATGTATGTGGCACTAGATTCACACTAGTATCAGCCTTTCCATTGTTCTGGTACGTCAGAGGACCAGAATAACAGAGAGGCAGACCACTACAACAGCGGTCACATACGGAGCCTGATGGACCCCATTAACTATATGGGATCCGTTGCGTTTCCATTCTTTAAAACTGAAGCTGCTGGACGAAAAAGTTGAACTTACAGGATTTTACGTTCTGAGCCTCCAAACGGACACTCAAACGCAGATGTGATCGTGGCCTTAGGAAATCCTTACTCATCCTTTATACAGACATTTTAATTAATGTATCTGTATATATATGGTCATTCATAATCTAAGCTTTTCACACGATCATATAAAATATGCACACCTTTCAGATGCACAGGAAGTGCTATTTTTTATCAATTTTGCCTCCGGAAAGTGCATCTAAGGAAAGTTATAAAAATGCAGATGCATTTGTATGTCATCAGTATTGCAATGCTGTATAAATTTTTTCCATCTTCCTAAAATCTCTATAGATCCATTCAGCATTATACTGTATAATAAGGCGGCATATATGCAGTGCAGATTTTGTCATTTTGCACCCTTTTTATAAAGCATATTTGTATTACACTTTTTCTGTGCTACAAAGTGCTACTTAAAAAAATGAAATAGTTTTCCCTCTCTGTTACTGTAATTTTTACATAGATGACATATATTATGTTACATGGAGCAGGGCTAAAACTTGTGACATGGGCCTGGCGATATTTTTACTTTATTTTTTATATTTTTTTGTCTTTTTTTTTATTATTTCATACATTGTGTCATAATAGACACAATGTATGAAATGTATGTCTTTTCCTCTACTGATTTCCCCTGTAACTCGAGCCGATACATTAGCCCTAGTTACATTGGATTCTTTCGCTAGCCTTCACCATTCCAAGGCAATCAGCACACTTCGTTTTGGTGCCTGTTTAAATCTGTTATGAACCATCAAAAATGCAGGACAAAATGGTGGTAAAAATTGCTGGATAAAACAGAGCAGCGTGCTGTGTTATATTGTCTAGTAAAATGGTGGGCCACACAATGGAAGGTTGCTTTATCCCATTATAGTCATTTTTGTTGTTCTGCTCCTATGACAAGAGCAGAACAACGGAAATCACTAGCAGAGATGTGAACATAGCCTTATTTCATTATATTCATAAGCCTCCCTCCACCCTCCTCACCAGTGACTGATAAGTTGTTGCACATCTGCATGTATGCATAGCTGCTATCAGTACCTGGAAAGAGTGGCAGGGAACGGAGTTAAAGGGGTATACCACTTTTTATGTTTACAGCATACAGAGGCTTAAAACAACAAATACTTTATGCTTACCTTTCCATTTGACTGGGGATCCAGCGCAGAGTTTCTGTTGGGGTCTGACCTTTGGCCTGCACATCTGTGCATCAGCCAATCAGTGGCTGAGCATCAATGCTTTGATCAAATGAAGCATCAGCACTCTGACACTGACTGGCTGATGCTCTGCTGTGCAGGCAAACAGTTAACCAGAGACTGGGGACCCGAGCTGAGACACCCTGCTGCATCCCCAGTCAAACCAACAGGTAAGTATAAAGTATTTGTTATTTTGACCCTCCTGATGGTGCAAAATAAGAAATGGAACACTCCCTTAATGAAATTTCAGTGGCTCAGTGTTGTCTTTACCATCAGGTACTGTACAGTAATACAATGCAGAAAATCGAACTGTCCCAATACTATAGGAACTAAGCCAAGTGGTTATAGATGTCTTGGTCTACAAGCTTGGCAACCATATCCATTATCGACCAGCACTGACAGTCGCTTTAAATAATGTGTAATACAAAGATGCATAACTTCTTTATAGAATTATTAACCTTTACTTCAGACTAGATAACCAATTGAAGATTTATTCTTTCAGCCAACTCCTATTTAGAAACAGTTGGATGACAAAATAACAAAGAAAAAAAAATCTGTAGTAACTAAAGCCAAAATCAGTCGGTTTGGCAATAATATGATATAATATATTTTGTGGTTAAACTTAATCATTTTGGTTTAAGTGAGTCATTCACTGTGGACCTGGACATGCGATCACACTATAACAAGAGAATTACCTACCTACCTTCCGCTTCTCTATTACAAACACAGCACTATTTTGCAGAACCCATACACCTATGGTCCTTGATTACTTGCTCCACGTAATGCTAATACCATATAAAAAGGTCCAACATTTCCTTTTTGAAGAACCCTCTAAAACCATGAGACATGTAAGACTGCACTAAAACAATGTAAGCATTGAGAATAAGACTGGATTGAATAACATCTGTAACATTCTCGCTTCATAAATCTTCAAAAGGGAGAGGCACTTATTAAAACCTGGTGCTAGTGCTAATTTAGACATGAAATATAACACTCAATGAAGGAGTCCTTTGTTCACTCCCAGTGTATAATCAAAACAAAACAGAGCTCCTTATTTTCTGAATATCCTCTAATACTGAGTTTTCAACAAAAAGATATAATGCAAATTTTAAATAAATGAATATATTTAGTTATACACCTAGAGGGAGTCATTCAGCATTATACTGTATTAATGAAGTATGTGTGTTAGCTCCTTATGAACGATACTACAGAGCAATAAATTCTATATGTATTGTACTTCTCTCTACCTGTATCACAAGTACTGTACTGCCCACGGTCTGCAATACTGTTTTCAACCTGTACTACAATTACTGTACTACCTTCTGTTTGTATTACTGCTGTACTGCTCTCTGCCTGTACAACAAGTATTGTACTGTTCTGTACAGTTCAGTTTCTGTACTGCCATATACAATACCTTGGTCAGGGCAATCTGGTCACCAGGTGAGGGCACCTCTATTATACTTTATGCACTACAGAGAGACCTAAAGAAGCTACTGCTCACAACATGGAAAATAATTTTCCGTCTCCCAGTAGTATCATTTGACTATATTACGTAAAAAGTGATAACTGATTGGTGGGTGTCTGGCTGCTGTATAAGGATACAGAAACCCTTGGAAAGTGACAAGCTGTCTGTCATTCAAGGGGTACCCCTATTAAGAACATGGAGTGTGGCTGTGCATGTAACAATAGAACGATTGGTGTATATACTGTAAATGTGAGCTGCAAACTTACACTCAGAGGATTGTGACTAATGTTGTTAATGTTCAGAGACAGAATATGGTCTTTGCTGCCCACATAGATTCTGTCTTGATCTTCATCCATTAGCAAAATCCTGTAGTCCAGAGGGCTCTGAGATATACTGTAGAATTCAGACGTCTTTGTTTGTTGAAGTTCTAAAATAAGAAAAATATTATAACTTTAAACATTTACTGGAAGATATCATAAAACTGAAATATGTCAACAATTTCTTAGATGAATATAACCTCTATAGTGACCTAACATTCAGGTGTGAGTACATATTTGCTACATGCCAGCAGTTCTATAGCTATGCTTGATTGTCAGGTGAGCTATACTGTACACACATTAATTTCTACAAGTAAGTATTGAAGGCCAGTTGCTACAATAAATAGAGGCTACACAAGACATGTTTCAGTGCTGGCTGACTTTCTGGAGCTTCTTTAGACCACACATAAGATTCCCCTTTGTACTTGAAGCTGTTCTCATCACTTTGCTGATGCCTGGTTTCTGTTTATGTCAACACTTTTCTGTCTAAAGTGATTTTTCCATCCTGTATACTTTCCATATACTTAATGATCAGCACTGTGGTTCTTGAACTAGGAATATGTTTATGTTGTGTTTGACAGTTAGTTTTACCCTCAAAGAGTACCTGTCAAGTGACTTTTCAGGATAAGCTGCAATTTCTGGTCATTACATGACTTCTATTTTCTACCACAATCTGGCACTGCATGCTACATCTCTAGTTTGCTTTCCTCTCTTAACTGGTAGGTGGAGACTAGCATCCATACACTGCAAACAATAAGTAGAGGAGGAATCTGCTCTAAAACTGTCTCTCTATCACTTAAAAACAGCACTAGAATTATGCAAGAAATATACAGTATACAGAAGTACTGACCTGTACTCATGTATGTAAAGTGCATTGGATGTGACAGAAAGTTTCTATTCAGCTCCAACATCAGTCTAAGCCTATGTTCTCTTTAATCCTGTACTTCCTGCTCACTCCTACCCCTTTCCATAGAGTTCTACAAAGATGAGTGATGGGAGTCTTGTGACGTGCAGTCCGTCCCGAGACAGATAGAACAGTGATTTTCACAGTAAAAGTAATTTTAGCAGAGAGATTGAATTTCTCTCTGATGAGATATATTGCAAAGTTTTTAATTATAACTTTACTATTTACATTAACATTTACTTATGTTTACCTTCACTGAAGGCCTAGGTTACTGACACAAATATATAATTTGGTAGAATTTAATATGCGTCACAGTGGGCTGCAAATGGGCTTTACCTAGCCTTACTGATCTTTTCTTCCTGTTGTTCAAATGGTGCCTGGGTTCCTGAGACACTCCACTCCCCACTCCCATTCCGACACAGCAAGAAATGACTAGCAATGCCTATTGAACCGATCACTGGTTTAGGCGGTAAATGGTCGCAGTCAGAACAGTAGTGGATGGAGATCGGTGAGCGAAATATAGCCTCTTTCATTTTCCATTTGCAATGCACTGACACCCACTTTGATATAGATGGAAAACCAATTTAACATTCAAAATGTCAAATATTAGGCAAGTACATACAGTATTTTAGTTTTAGTTGCTGATCACATATTGATGACCTATCTTAAGAACAGGTCATTAAAATGTAAGTCCAGGAAAATCCCTTTATGGCTAAGGTCCCACATTTCAGAAACGCAGCGTTTTTGACTGCTGGAAAAAAAAAATACTGTTACAGTACCTGAAAAGTGAATGAGATTTTGATTAATCTCATGCACACACTGGGGGAAAAAAAAAAAGGTGCAAAAAAGCTGTGTTTTTGAAAAAGGTAGCATGTTATTATAGATGCAGAATCACAAGTGAATGTGA
This sequence comes from Leptodactylus fallax, assembly GCA_947044405.1. Taxonomy (NCBI): domain Eukaryota; kingdom Metazoa; phylum Chordata; class Amphibia; order Anura; family Leptodactylidae; genus Leptodactylus; species Leptodactylus fallax. The sequence continues at coordinate 5,192,439 of CAMRHE010000001.1, read as the reverse complement.
TCTAACAGACCAATATTAGAATTAGCGCTTAAAGGGGTTTTCCAGGCAAAAATTGGAACACATTTAAGTTTTAAATAGGCCGGGGGCAGTGAAAAAAAAAAAAAAAAAAATACATACTCATCTTTCCCTGATGCTCCGGTGCCTCCCAGTGCGGTCCGGTCCTCTCAGTCCCGTGCTGATGTGTGGCGGAAGTCCCAGCCACAAGTGACTGAGGCCAATTAGCGGCCTCAGCGAAGGGTCTGTGATGTCACTACCTGTGACATCACGGGTCTCTTCCTGAGGCCTGCTGTGGCTGCTGATTGGCCTCAGTGGTCACGTGATTGCTGAGTCAAATCAGGGGAATCCAGGAAGAGATCCGAGAGTATAATTTTTTTTATTTTTTTCACTTCCCCCCCAATTGTTCAGGTATTCAGGCTGTGACAGGTAAGCCTATGTTCTCTTATCTCCTGTACTTCCTACTCACTCCTCCCCCTTCCCAAAGATTTCTATAAATAATATAATAATAGTCCTTTAATAGTCCCACAATGGGGAAATTCAGTGTGTTACAGCAGCAAAGATAAGCAGATACAAATACAAATACAACATGTACAGGAATGTTCCAAGGTGAGAGGCATTACATTAATAGCAGACAGACAGATAGGACGTAGCAGAGGAGGGGGGGGGGATTTAACAGGCAGAGAGATATTTCAGTTCTCTATGTGTAATGATCTCCGCTTAGGTCGGTGTTGGTTGTACAGCCTAACCGCGGTGGGGAGGAAAGACTTCCGATAGCGCTCCTTCTCACACCTAGGGTGGAGCAGTCGGTCACTGACAGTACTGCTCAGCGCGATCACAGTCTCATGCATGGGATGGGACTTCTTCTTCTGCATGGAGCTCACCACAGACAGTATCCTTCTGTCACCCACCACCTGCACTGGGTCCAGTGGGCTCCCCAGGACAGAGCTGGCCCTTCTAATCAGCTTGTCAAGTTTATTTCTGTCCCTGGTTGATATACTGCTCCCCCAGCAGGCCACTCCAAAGAAGATGGCTGATGCCACTACCGAGTTGAAGAAAGTTCTAAGAAGTGCCCCCCGGATTCCAAAGGCTCTCAGTTTCCTAAGCAGGTAGAGCCTGCTGTGGCCCTTCCTGTACAGGGCCTCCATATGATCTGCCCAGTCCAGCTTATTATTAAGGAGCAAACCCAGGTACTTATAGGTGTTCACAATCTCGATGCCCGTCCCCAGGATGTCCACTGGATTTGGAGGGCATCTGCCTTTGCGGAAGTCCACCACCATCTCCTTGGTCTTCCCCGCGTTAATCTTCAGGTGGTTCCGGTGGCACCAGTCCACAAAATCCTGGTTCAGTTCTCTGTACTCCCTGTCATCATCATCTGTGATGAGACCCACTATTGCAGAGTCGTCAGAATACTTCTGTAGGTAGCAGCTGGATGAGTTGCACCTAAAATCTGCAGTGTACAGTGTGAAGAGGAAAGGGGCGAGAACCGTACCCTGAGGTGCCCCCGTATTACAGATCACGGTACCTGACACACAGTCTTGGGCTCTCACGTATTGAGGTCGATTTGTGAGGTAGTCTAGGATCCAGTTGGAGAGGTGGTGGTCCACTCCAGCAAGGCCCAGCTTGTCCCTCAATAACCTGGGCTGTATGGTGTTAAAAGCACTGGAGAAGTCAAAGAACATTATTCTCACTGTGTTCCCGTAATCGGAGTTATGTGACCTGCAGTCTATCCGGAGACAGACAGAACAGTCATTTTCACAGTAATTGTAGCAGAGAGAGGGGGAGCAGAGAGACAGCCTGATTAGAACTTACGCTAGGTTCAAACTAGCATTCGGGTTTCTATTCTTTGGGTCCTCTTGGGGACCTGAAAAACGGAACCCCAATCCGTTTAAAAAGCGGTTACCCGCGGAAACCCATGCATCACATAGACTATAATGGGGTCTGTCCGAAAAATGCAGAGAGAAAAGCCCTGCTTGCAGGACTTTTCTCTCTGCATTTTTCAAGTGGAATGGGGAACAGAATCCCTGAATGGAGACTGAGCGCTAGTGTGAACATAGCTTTAAAGAGGCATTTTTCTCTGATAAGATATATTACAAAGTTTTTAATAATCGTTTGTACTATTTATGCAAATTTGCATGAAATCACAGTACCTATTTAACATGTTACAGACAAAGATATGTAATATGGTAGAATTTAACATGGGTCACAGTGGGCTACATATGGGTTAAAAAAAAGCAGTCTATTGAATGCCTATTGAAATGGAATCAGTGATTATGTATACAGAGAGATAGCTGTTTATATTTTAAATGTTCCATATTGTCTTTGCTCTGTCAGGTGTTCCTATTTACGCATTTCCAGTCTTGGGAAACCACAACTTTAATGTGCATCCCCCTCAACAGCTGTGAAGGATTACGTTTTCTTTACTGGTATTCTGCTCTAGTGTTCCTGCCAGTAGAAGAAGCTGAACTATAACTGGCTATATTCGCATTGGGGAAGTATCTCCAGAAAGTGAATTATTTTCAACATTTTTGCTCAGGTGCACATATTTTATAGTGCAAACAATCTGTAAATAATTTATCAGCATGTCTATCACTTAGTTATTAAAGCCCCAAGCAATACTGACTTTTCAACCCCTTTTTCACATATCAAAATTAGGTTGAAGACCCACATTGTGAAAATGCAGCGTTTTACAGTACCTCCAAAGTGAATGGGATTCTGGCTATATCCTTCCACACATTGCAGAAAAAAATCTGCAGTGGAAATTCTGCGTTTTCAAAAACGCTCATGTTTTGAAAATTGCAGCATGTTAATTATACCTGGGGGAATGCTGGCGTTTTCTGTATAGGTATAATAGGGGCAGAAAGTCTGCAAAAGAAAAATCTGAGAAAATTGCAATGAAATATTCTGCAGAAAAAAACGTGAATCATTTCTGCCACGTTTTTTTTCCGTAGTGTTTTTTTTGTTGCATTTCACTATGTGGGGCCTTAGCCTTAAATAGGTTTTCAGATGGCTCCGTTAAGAGGTTTGATTGAAAGTAAAATATTTTTACAAACAGCTCAGAATGGGTTAAGAAAATAACTCACCTTACCGTCCGACTTCTGTTCCTATTCTCCCTGGGTCCCCCGCCACTCTCCGCTTCCTAGTCACTCTTGACACAAAGGAAATGCCTTTCAGCCAATCTCTGGCCACAACAGTGATGTGTCAGTCACTGATTGACTGAACAGTGTTTGCTACTATATGTTTCAAGAGGGAACAGGAAGTAGAGACCATCGGGGATTGATGAACTGGGTACTGCCTTTATTTTTATACTCAAGTCTGAGCCATTTATTAAAAAAGGTTACCTGCCAGAAAACTCCTTTAATAAAACATGCAATGGGACATGCTTGTGCCATAAAAACTGGAAACAAATAATGTATTACTTTAATAGACATAAGAATATTAAAAATGATACTAGCATAGTTCTTCTCTAGGGTCAGATGTAAATGGCTGCTTTGCCTGGGAGTGCACAAAATAATGTGCAGCTTCAGATCAGTTCCATGACAAATACTTACAGTATTTATTTATTTTAATGAATGAAGCCAGTAAAGATAGTGGACATGCAGTCATGCATCAAAATACACAGAGTGTTATATAAAGTATACTTCAGAGTTCATGAACAGGACTGGGAGCAGAAACCAATTCTTATTCCAATATAAATTTTAAAATCCATACTTTACAGCAAGCACAAGCTGCATATTCATCACTAGGTTGGATACATTTTTTAACCCAGATGAGCTTGATACATTAGTTAATACAGATTTTTCCTAAATCACTTATATTTAATGCATAGCTATATATCTCTATAGAGAGTACACATCACCCTTTAAATGGACTCATATGTGAACTTACATCACCCCAGTTTTGAGACGGTCGTCAGTAGTCAGAGAAGTATGTTTCCGTTCTAACACTCAGCCTTTGGGAACTATAAATAAAACATCTCAAATGTAAACCAAGCCATGAGTTACTTTGTTGCTATGTCTGATTTCTTTTGAAACAGTTTACATAGTTGCACCAACTTCTGAGAATGCCGTTCACCATGGAATACCCCTTATTTATGTCACTGCTAACCAGCAGGAAGTATCAATTAAAAAAAACGTGACATAACTGTGTACATAAGCATGTACTGCTAGATATATTTATACCTTTCACTATTAAACCCATTATAGTCCACTCTGCATTTAATGATCATCAACACTCAGCAATTTTCATCATTTGACGGAGTAAATGTTGCCACAAATGTGTCACTATTCTACAAATAAATAAGTGAACAAGAGGCAAGGTTGAACCTTCAGAGGAGACAAGTCTTCTTTACTGTAAGGACTGTGAATTTTTGGAAAAGCCTATCACAGGAGCTGGTCACAGCAGAAACAGCTGACATCTTCAAAACGGCTTTTTACAGCAAAATAGCATTGATGATTAAGGAAATGTATAGAATGCTTATTTCCTTCACTCAATCCCTTCAGTCATACTGTTTCCAATCTATTGGTTGAACATGAAAGACATATGTTTTTTTCTACTTATAATAACTATGTAAGGCACTTTCTTGCACCAAAGGCCAAAGATATTCCCCATCACCTGTTCTGTGCCTTATTCACTGCTTTTTGCAAAAGTGGGGAAAGCAGGGCAAAGAGTGGGATGGGGATACCTCAGCTTGACATATTTAATATAACTCAAGCAAGAAAACAGGAGGGAGTTATACAGGAAATTTATGCCAGTTTCTGACTGGCGTAGCTTTCCATTCTGGCACACAGGTGTGCGACTGATTTATAATTCAGGCGCAGATAGCACCAGTCGGACCTGTTATTAAAGAGGGCCTTTCATGTCCTCATGCATATGCGGTTTTATATACCGCTAGAAAGCCGACAGTGAATTCAGCATACTGTCAGCTTTCCCGGTATGTGCCCCAGATATCGATGCTGTTAATTTCGGCACCAGCATCTCTCCACTGTCAGAAAGGCATTCTTCATAGCTCAGTGTCATCGCTAGGCTGTGAGGAACGCCCTTCTGACAATGGGGAGATATCGGTGCCGAAATTAACGGCACCAATATCTCCTCCACCAGGGCACATATCGGGAAATGAATTCAGCACACTGTCAGCTTTCTAGAGGTATATAAAATTTTAAAAAAAACACTTATGCTTTTGTTTATTGACTGCAGCGGTCCCATCGACATGATGACACCACTGCAGCCACTCTGTATAAAAACACAGCAGTGGCGGTGATGGTTGACCCAGTGCAGGAATGGAGGGGAGTACGCAAATAAGAATGAATACATTTTTATTTTCTAGCCCGTTCCTGCTGCTTGCATTTAATTTTATATCCCAGACAAGGTCTTTAAAATAATGGTGAATGACAATTACCTGTGATAAGTACTGGAATTATACCATCATACAAGTTTCATCTCAGAAGAAGAAAATGTGTCAAAAAGAATTGCCTTAGTCAAATTGAACTCTATCGGTTGACATGTCTTCTTTGCTGTAAAACCATACAACACTTGATGAAGAATGTATAGGAGCACAGCTACATCAACAGATGTTTGTTTTGTCTCTCTGGGGATGTGGTGATAGCTGGACCTCATACCATGATGACACATTGTAGGGATTAACACACATCCACTGAAAATACCTTTCATCAACCATGTTAAACCTCACATTGGTCTATAAGAATACCATTATTTATTGTAATAGCTATATCATGGATTATTACTCTGGGCTGTTCAGGCTTGCAGAGCGTTACAGAATATATAGTTAGACAATAATAAATGAAAATAAACTCTGTATACTATGCAATGTATAACCATAAAATGAATAGTATAGCATTTGTTACTCTAGTTTCCACCTTATTTACTATGCAAAATGCTTTTAAATACACTTTGCTTTCATTACATTGCATGGTTTTGTGATGATCATTACAAACCGCAAGTCACCTTTCTATATAAACTCATTAACACAAAAAAATGCACCCAGATAGAAGTGACAGATTTCTATAAAATTCACAATGCAGTTATATCTTAGGCAGATATATAAATGATTATAGAAGTGATCTGATTAGACACTGGGCCTTAGAACATGATGGCATTAAAGTACTTGCCCTACTGCTCTATAAATAGGTTATCATAGACTACTTATGGGTAGTGTATCTCTTGTTGAGACATGAGACATGCCTCTGCAATAAACCAGAAATTTTGCCCAGTTGACAGACTTTGGTAAGGTATGCACCATTGGATTGAGGGAAGTAGGATGGTCGTTGATACAAATTGCCCTCTATCTAGGCCATCCTGATCTTGATGTTAGGAGGTATTGGGAAAAGTGGTTATGTGATGGCATGCACACATGGGAAAAAGGCTCCAGACAGACCACCGGTAGAGAGGATTATTTGATCTGCCAACAATCATAAGCAGCTCCCACAGTTTGTCTACCATCCAGACACAGATGGCACCTTCATCACACACCCCTTTCTCTGCCTGTTCCATTTCCAAGCACTAAGGAAAAGAATATTTAGTGTTATCATGCTCATTACATGTCCTGCCATTTATAGCTAATCACTAATGAATTCAGGTTCAACAGCGGTCAGATTCGAGTATGGAGGCCTCATGGTGCCCAAGATATGTGGGAAAATGTGCCACAGGATACCATATGGAACATGTATGACTCTATGCTCAACCATGTCTCATCTTGTATCCAGGCTAGGGGTGGGCAAGCAGGGTACTAGAGCCTTTTTTCAATTGTAGAGTTTTTCCCAATAAACTTCTCTTTTTACTCTGATCACTTACAGTGGGGAAAAAAAAGTATTTAGTCAGCCACCAATTGTGCAAGTTCTCCCACTTAAAAAGATGAGGCCGGCATGTAATTGATATCATAGGTAGACCTCAAATATGAGAGAGAAAATGAGAAAACAAATCCAGAAAATCACATTGTCTGATTTTTAAAGAATTTATTTGCAAATTATGGTGGAAAATAAGTATTTGGTCAATAACAATAGGTCATCTCAATACTTTGTTATATATCCTTTGTTGGCAGTGACAGAGGTCAAACGTTTTCTGTAAGTCTTCACAAGGTTGGCATACACTGTTGCTGGCATGTTGGCCCATTCCTCCATGCAGATCGCCTCTAGTGCTGTGATGTTTTGGGGCTGCCGCTGGGCAACACAGACTTTCAACTCCCTCCAAAGGTTTTCTATGGGGTTGAGATATGGAGACTGGGTAGGCCACTCTAGGACCTTGAAATGCTTCTTACGAAGCCACTCCTTCGTTGCCCTGGCGGTGTGCTTGGGATCATTGTCATGCTGAAAGACCCAGCCACGTTTCATCTTCAATGCCCTTTCTGATGGAAGGAGGTTTGCACTCAAAATCTCACGATACATGGCCCCAATCATTCTTTCATGTACAAGGATCAGTCGTCCTGGTCCCTTTGCAGAGAAATAGCCCCAAAGCATGATGTTGCCACCCCCATGCTTCACAGTAGGTATGGAGTTCTTTGGATGCAACTCAGCATTTACTCTCCTCCAAACAAGATGAGTTGTGTTCCTACCAAACAGTTCTTCTTTGGTTTCATCTGACCATAGGACATTCTCCCAATACTCTTCTGGAACATCCAAATGCTCTCTAGTAAACTTCAGACGGGCCCGGATATGTACTGACTTAAGCAGAGGGACACGTCTGGCACTGCAGGATCTGAGTCCCTGGCGGTGTAGTGTGTTACTGATGGTAGCCTTTGTTACGTTAGTCCCAGCTTTCTGCAGGTCATTCAGTAGGTCCCCCAGTGTGGTTCTGGGATTTTTGCTCACTGTTCTTGTGATTATTTTGACCCCACGGGGTGAAATCTTGCGTGGAGCCCCTGATGGAGGGAGATTATCAGTGGTCTTGTATGTCTTCCATTTTCTAATTATTGCTCCCACAGTTGATTTCGTCACACCAAGCTGCTTGCCTATTGCAGATTCAGTCTTCCCAGCCTGGTGCAGGTCTACAATTTTGTTTCTGGTGTCCTTCCACAGCTCTTTGGTCTTCACCATAGTGCAGTTTGGAGTGTGACTGTTTGAGGTTGTGGACAGGTGTCTTTTATACTGATAACAATATCAAACAGGTGCCATTACTACAGGTAATGAGTGGAGGACAGAGGAGCCTCTTAAAGAAGAAGTTACAGGTCTGTGAAAGCCAGAAAGCTTGCTTGTTTGGAGGTGACCAAATACTTATTTTCCACCATAATTTGCAAATAAATTCTTAAAAAAAAAAAAAAAAAAAAAATCAGACAATGTGATTTTCCAGATATGTTTTCTCATTTTATCTCTCATAGTTGAGTTCTACCTATGATGTCAATTACAGGCCTCTCCCATCTTTTTAAGTGGGAGAACTTGCACAACTGGTTGTTGACTAAATACTTTTTTTACCCAATGTAAATATATCATCATTACACTAGGTTCACTCTAACGTTGCCGTATGCGGTTACATACAGAGCCCAGTGGACCCCATTGACTATAATGCGGTCCATTAGGTGTCCGTTGTTTTTAAACTGAAACTGGCAGAGGAAAAAAAAAGTCCTCAGTGCAGGACTTTTTCCATCACCAATTTTCAGCAGAAATTGCTACCGAGACCCGTGACCAGAGCTCCAATCATTGCTATGGGGCTGCCAGGACTGCAATCTGGCAGCCCCATAGCAGTGAATGGAGCACTTATTCTGTTGCACAATCCCTTTAACTGATCTGCAATTTGGTTAAGGATTTATTAAGATTAAATCATTTTAACACAACATTGCAATATGCAAAAAAAAAAAACCTTTGAAAGGCTGCAAATCACACCGCTCCCACTAGCTGGGCCTATACAGTTAGCATATCACTTTTTGACAACTTATCATGAATTCTAGAAAAGCTGCATGTTACACATATATATGGACATTTGTTGCAATGTGTCTTAAGTCGGGTGAGAAGTGCTCCAGAATGCTACATGGGCCGCACTGGCTTTTCCTCTGTTTATTGATAATATTATACCTCTTTTCCATTTTGTAAGGTGGAATGGTATGCATACTGCTATGTAGCATCTAGAGCTGACAGCGATTATTTGTTATTTGTACCTGATTCACTTATGAGACATCTACAGGTGGAGTAGTCATGTATTAGTATTAGTTCTTTTTTACACAGCACTGTTTGAAAACTTTGTCTTCTATAATATTTACAGGAGTTGTCCAGTAAAGACATTTCTTTTCCTGGAGGTCAGGGAAGGTGAAAAAAAAAAGAAAACACGCTTACCTGTCCCTGATGCTCCAGTGTTCCCCACTGCTATCCAATCACATGGTGCCTGGGGTTTTTCCAGTGGAATTCCTTGCCACACGTGACCGCTGAGGCCAGCCAGAAGCCTCAGCAGCCTCAGGAACGTCACAGGTGACGTAGGTGAGTGACATTCTGGTTGCAGTTCCTTTGCTTAGGCCACTTATTTTTCAACTTTCCCAGTCTCCAGGGGAACAGCCCCTTTAACCTGGCTTTGGGCACAGTTCAATTGGTGTAAGGCCCATAAACATAAGAAAAAAGTCAACTGAATCCACCAATTTCAGGCAGGACCAGATGTCTATATAATGTGTGTATATGTGTTTTGTCATCCCATTTTGCAATACGTGGAGACAAGCTACTGGCAGAGGTTTCTAACGGCAGCTTGACAAAAAGTAATTTGTGTACCATAAAGTTCTATCCACTAATGATTCAACCTTTGTGAAGGGAAACTCTGGATCTGGAATAACTATAAAAAATTCCTCCAAGCATTATAATATATCATAACATAGATCGACAGTGAATTTTATTACAAAGATATGAAATTTCAGTTTACTAAAAAGAGAAAGATTTCCATTGTCTTATGCTAGTTTCACATGGCAGTGTGATCAGTGATTTGTATCAGTTATTGTGTGTCAAAACCTGGAACAGGTTGAAAACACAGAACAAGTGAAGATCTTTCTATTATGTCTCCACTCCTGGTTCTGGCATACAAACACTGATGTAAAACACTAACCAAATACTGTGCATGTGAAATCAAAAGGTAATTTCTACTATCAATATAAGGACATTTACATAGAGTTATAAACTCCTATTTTCACAAATTCAAGCAACAACATTGCAGTGAGATGACATTTACTTAAGGTTAAATCTGGTCATTGTGTTATAAAGGAGTAAAGATGTCCTTATCACACTTCCTCATTCTGTGGAAAATATGAGAAAGATCAATCATTAATCTGGATTACACAGAGTTGATCTGGATACATGACAAAAAGTTACAATAATCGGTTAAAGACATGCAACAAATTTCCCACAAACACCAACTGATAAATATATTTCCTGTTTGTGCAGTTTATCAAGTGCTCCGGAACTACAGGTTATAACAGACGTTACATTGACTTTTTAGACACGCTAGCCATACATTATTACCATATTTTACCTTCTAAATTCACAATGAATTTGTGTATTTAGTCTCAGTTATGGGTAACATCCACTGTCAAAAATTTGCTGATAACAACTGATGCAGATTTTGCATTATATATTATATATATATATAGTTAGTATTTCTCTTGTCTTTTTTTCTTTTTTGTAATGGCCAAACAAAAGAAAATGTGAAATCTACACTGTGTCCTGCTAAATGTGAGGCATTTCAGAGCCCATGGCATCTTTTTGGTGTCAAATTGTGGGACGTTGAGAAAATATTTTTTGAAGTTATTAGTGATGAACTTTAATCTGTGTCAAACCTGTGGCTATTGTCCTGTTCTGACCTCCAGGAAGGGAGGGTGAGGAACTCTTAACAGATAGATTGCATGCTGGGTGCAGGGTCACATCTATTGTTGTTTTCAATAATAATGTATCCTTAAAAGCTCAGATAGTTCATCAATCCAAGGCTTTAAATGAGTTGTCACTGAGAAGTTTCCAGGCATAGTATGTGATCCAAAGCCAGATGACACAACCAGTGCTTTCTCCACAACTATCCCTTAATTGCCTCCTTCTCTTCCCATGCAAGCACATGCATCAGAGACAGCAGACAATAACAAAGTTTAAATTACACAGATCATTAAAGTCTGTTTACGCCTATAGGGTAGGCCTTATAAAAGAGGATGAGTACAGTTCACTCCAATTCTTAAATTGCAATATATTCACAGCTGCTCATTTCTAGAGCGTAGGTCACTGCTGGGCTCTCATTATTAGCAGTGATTACATCATCCTATGATGGTCACACATATCATACACGCAGCTGTCCGGCCGATGACAGCTTTCCATCTGTTAAATATGATGACCAATGACTGTCAAACCAAAGCTGTGTCTTGAAGAGATTTCATCTAATACAGGAATGAAAAAGACATCTCACCCTAATTGAAGTATAAATGTGAAGGCTACACTCACCCATCTTTTCACACATGCCTGACGGAGTAAAAAAAAGTGGGAACAACAAAAGCACTTAGGTGGATCTGTGAGGCTGATAATTTGACAGAGTTTGTCATACAGTAACAGTAGGTCATGTCCTGACAAGAAGTCATTTCTATCCACATGGTAGAAAAAGAAACACTATAAAGCATTTCTGCCAACATGTATTGCGCTGGTCAGGACTAACATGCCCCAAAAAACTGGTGTATATGATTTACACCTTATTTTTTATGTGCTTTAGACACTTTCTAACAGTTTGTGTGCCTTGTGCAACATATGGGCGGGGCTTATATTAAAGAGGTTGTGGCTTAATATGCCAAACTATGAGTGAAAAATTGTGCCAAAATTTTGGAAGTTGCACCAAAATTTCATCAATTGCACCAATTTTTGTACAATTTTGTTGGATATGAAGCCAACAAATGGGTAACACGGTAGTTCAGTGGTTAGCACTGTTGCTCTGCAGTGTCCTGGGTTAAAATCCGACCAAGGACAACAAATGTAAAGAGATTGTATCTTCTCCCCATGCTTGCATGGTTTTCCTCCCACATGCCAAAAATATACTGACAGGTAAACTGGCTTCCCATAAAATAACTGAAGCTTGTGGGTGTTGGGGATGAGCGCCTGTATAGCAGTCATTATCTCCCCTACACCACAACGCTCCCTGAGATTTGAGTTCCTTGTGTGAGAAAAGTGCATTACAAATGTTTGTCATTGTCATCATAATAAGTGATGTAAAGTTAGACTACACAATCTAAGGCTGGGTTCACATCTGTGCTGGAGACTCCATTGCATTTTCCTCTGGTGGTTTCAGTTTAAAACAATGGACACCCAACATACCCCATTATAGTAAATGGGGTCCCTTGAGCACCGATGGTGTCCGTTGTTTTGATCCTCCGATGGACCAGAATTGAGACCCGGGTGTAGATGTGAACAGTTCTAGCTTATCTGCCCCTGTATGTCAATATATACACATATACAGAACTTTTTTTATCTCTTTGAATCACTTACCTGCCATATCTTTAGTCTTTCTTTCCTTAATAACAATATATTATAGCTGTTCTGAGCACATAGCTATTTTGTTTTTCAACTAGAAGCTTTTACGCTCATGCTACATTCACATCTTACTTGGATTCTCTGTTTGGAGACTCCATCGCAGTGAGTGCTCCAAAATTGCCAGACGAAAACGTTCTGTAGATCCGACTTTTTCATCCAGTGGTTTCAGTGTTAAAGAAAATGATTTCTATTGGCTGCTTTGCACTAAACAGTGGACTTGGCTATGAGGAGGGTGGCCAGGGTCGGACTGGTCCACCAGGGAACCGGCGAATCCACTGGTGGGCCCCGACTATTAGTCCTCATGATGCCAAAGCAGATGCATTGGTCAGGGGTCCGATCGAGATCCTGACCATCCCGCCCAGTTACGCCCAGTGGCGTAATGATCGTGGTTGCAGGGGGTGCGACCGCGACCGGACCCGGCAGGGTACGGGGCCCGCGACCAGCTGGAGATGGCAGGGCCCCGGACCACTATGATAGCGGTCGGGGAAAGCCTGGTTCCCCGACCGCTATACATACTGTTATTGGAAAGGGGCCCTGGCATATTGCAGGCCCCTTTTCAATAGATGGCAGGGCAGGGGAGGTGACAGAAAACAATAAACACATATTCTCACCTCTCCTGGGCACAGCGTCCTCTCCGACGCTCTTCCATCATGTGACTGAGGCTTGTGATTAGGCCCCAGCGGTCACATGGGGCGCGGCCACGTAATGACGTCAGTGCGCCCCCATGTGACCGCTGAGGCCCAATCACAGGCCTCAGCAGCGACGTCTGAGAGGGCCTGAAGACGGAAAAATGGAGCGAGGATGCCAAGGAAAGGTAAGGCAAGGGGAGTATGAATGTTTGTTATTTTTAATCACCTTCCCTGGGCCTCCGATTATTATACTCTGGGGTCTGAGGAGACGCCAGACTATAATAATAGCACCGAAGCGGAGGGGAGCTGTTGGGAGCTTATACTACTGTGTTGGGGCCACTGTGGAGCATATAATACTGTGCGGGGGCCACTGTGGGGAGCATATAATACTGGCCCCCAAGTCTTTCAGTTTCACAGACCACCGTGATAACTACAACCCCCAGCAGCTCCAGATTCTCTGGGTCTGTTGAAAGTTGTAATCCCCCCCTCCGTATGAGAATACAGTGGCCCCTTCACTGGTACCTTATATTTATATGTCTCCCAGCACGTGACCCCTGAGGCCAATCAGCGGCCTAAGGGAAGGGACCTAGATCGTCACAGCCAGTGAGGACTTCCAGCCAAAAAAAAGGACAGCGGAGCTGCGGGACCGGACGGTGCTGGGAGGACACCGCGGACAGGTGAGTATGTTTACTATGTTTTGTTTTGGGTTTTTTTTTTTGGGGGGGTAGGGGGGATTCACCTCCCCCAGACTAATTATAAAAAAGAAAAAAAAAATTATACTGGACAACCTCTTTAAAGTGTGGCACATTAGGGGGGCCCTAGAAGTATATTAAAGGGGTTGTCCAGGCATAATTTGTTATGGTTTAATATCCCTCCCCCCACAGGATGTTAGCCCCCCATTACTGCTCCCACGCAATATAATGGCCCCATCACTGTTCCCCATACAGTATGGGGGACCAGTGAAGAGGCCACTGTATGGGGGGACCAGTGAAGTGACCATAGAAAAATTTGGCCCAGACAACCCCTTAAAAGAGGTTGTCCATAAATCGGAGCGACTGCTTTGGCGCCTGCCAGGGAGGTGTAAAAATAAGAAAATTTAAAAAAAAAAGCACACTCACCTGTACCAAGCACCCTGTTGTCCCCTGCCTGTGTCTGTTCGGTCTCATGGCGGCGCCTCATTTCTGAAAATCCTGTACCTAATTGGTCTTAGCAGTCACATGAGGTGCAGGGCTCCCAGCAAGGAGTCGCCGGCATAAGACTGAATGGACACTGGCAACAGACAATGGAGCACCGGGGACAGGTGAGTATGCTTTTTAATTTATTTATTTTTTTTACTCTACACCTCCCGCCAACCACATGGGTTGCTCCAATTTCTGGACAACCTCTTTAAAAGATTTATCCATCTTTCTAATATTGATGGCCTGTCCTTAGGATAGGCCATCAATATTACATCTGCAATGATATAACAGCCAGGACCTCTGCAGATCAGCTTTTCCAGGACAGTGCGGCTTCAGATAAAGGTAACAATTTTAGGAGCCATGCTGTTCACTTGCCATACAGGGTGTAGCAGTAGGTTTAGGTAGTGTAGTGGTGCACATCGTATGGCAGGTGAGCAGCATGGCTCCTGAAATGTTATAACATTTAGCCGCCCTGTCTCAGTACCGCTGATCTGCAGGGGTCCTGATGGTGGGCCCCTAGAAACAATTCCACTGGTGGGCCCTAGACGTCCCAGTCTGACACTGAGGGTGGCTGTACCTGTATGTAAATGTCAAGAAAATCATGACTGGATTTCTGACATGTCAGACCATAGAAAGTTCCTGCATTCATGGTCATATCCAACAAAAAAGATTGCCACCATTAAGATAATTAGTGAAAATCTTTTACACTCTCAACATGTTACTTGTCTACAAATATAAATATGGTTATGCTCATAAGGAAATCCCTTCAATGTATATCTGAATTGGGAGACATAAGGAATCTACAGTATGAGTTTTTCTAACACGATTTGTAAGGGGAGTATCAACCTCCCAAACAGCAGTTTTCATAGCTCAAATCAGTCTGTTATGTAAGGAAGACAACGCTCAGCCAAAAATAATCCTATCTACCCTTACAAGGGATGCTAAAAATTTTAGCTTACCCAGTATTTTTATATGACTAGGGGAATCCTATGCCATTTTTCTTTTTTTCTTCTTTTAAGATCTATTATAGCTGTTAGGAAATTAAAAGAAGCAAACTTGTATGAATACTGCTTGGTCAGCCTGGTATAAGGCCTCATACACACGGCATTGTGCATGTGCCGTGTCCATGAGTGAACAGCACATGGATGATGTCTTTGTGTTGCCCATGCTTCTGCAGATCTATTCATTTACCTCAATAGGGACAGGAATCAGACCTTCCTTAAGTTTTGCCCCAGGCTCATGGCCACATGATAATACATGGGCGTGTGTATGGGGCCATCGAATATAATGGGTCAGTGTGCTAGCTGTGAAAGACATGGCTAGCACACTTACAATGCACATAGTCATGTGAATGAGGCCATAACGTATTTATCATAGTGGCAATATTCAACTGATAATTGAACTCAGGGCAGATTTAGTGCTGATATTTACTCTTGATACTTATGGCAAACATATCCAAAGGCCCCTATTCACCTTATGACATCCAAGAGTATCCTTATGGCCTTATACCTGGGATACAGAAATATAATATAATAATAATAATACATTTTATTTATATAGACCCAACATATTCCGCAGCACTGTACTATACGTTTTTTTTTCCACTTGTATGGAATAGCGCTTAACATATGCAGACAGCACGGTGGCTCAGTGGTTGGCACTGTTGCTTTGCAGCTAAGGACAACAGCTGCAAGGAGTTTGTATGTTCTTCCCATGTTTACGTTGGTTTCCTCCAGGTACTCCGGTTTCCTCCTGCATTCCAAAGACATACTAATAGGGAATTTACTTTGTGAGCCCTATATGGGACAGTGTTGACAATATCTGAAAGCACTGTGGAATATGTTGGCGCTATACAAGTAAATAAAATAAATATTCTAATTACAAGATATGTATTTACAATAAAAAAAGTTTTATTATGTCTAAAAGGATTTTAAACTTTGACAAATCTCCCTCAGCAATAGGCTGATCATAAAGTGTGGAAAAAAGAAGGATTACTGATGGAATTAAAGAAAATAGGGACAACATCTCATTTGTTATTTATCATATACTCTAATGATTGTAGTGATTGTATAAATAAATAGAAGTAATATTATTTTTCTAGCCATGGGACGTGGTCATTTAATCCCAACAGTATTCATTCTTATTTATTTTAGGGTTGGGCTATTGACATATGAGTTTTATTTCTATTTATTTTTTAACTTTTTAATTTTTCTTGATTGTGTTATTTATATTTAAATGTATTTGATCATAAAAGGTCTCTACACTATGAACCCCAGTAGCTGTATTTAGTGGACCAGTACCTACAGCAGCACCATCGGCTAGATGAGACACAGTTCTCATTGAAGTCAATAAGAAGTCTTTGCAATGCACAAATTTAATAGCTCCATAAGATGAAAAGATGCACTTTATGGATATTCTTCACTATGACAGATGGGGTCTCTCCATTTACTCAAATTTCAAATGAAACAGTTTCACAAGTATTACCAATGTCTAAGCAACTATCCAGGCTATTATATTTACTGTGCATTAAACATATAAATTTGTATATATGTAGATATAATATCTCTGTTTGTATTAGGTTATAATCTCAAAAGGAATTTGCTAAAGCAAATAAAAATTTTTGATCTTTCATAATAAAAAAAAATAATCAAGATAATATACTGCACTAAGACGTGGCAAACATTAAAAGCAATATACTCTTCAGAATACAGTTTTAAACAAGCTGAATGTATCAGACTGCAAATGTTTTAGAGTGTATTGGATATTTATTTGTTACAATCTGAGTAAAACTCAAAGAAATGTTTGTAAACAATAAAATGCATAATACTGTGGATGAATTTATTTTCATTCTAAAAGCATTATATTCCTAGTAAATAAGCATTCCATCTGAAAACATGAGACCTCCCAACAGCTGTGGTCCTGGAGGCGTTTAAGTTCAAGATCTTAACTGGCCTTTGAAGACTCACCCTTGTTATTCACTCATCTGATACAAAAGAACAAAGAAGTGCCAATAAATTTCACTAGCAAAGATTGTCCTACATGTACAGTGTTACTTAATGTGCAAACAAGATTTACCTAACATGATCTACAGAGTAAATGTTCGCAAATCAGAAGGGCATAATTTGGGGTAAGACACTGAAATCCAATATTGACATGTATTTTTGTCCAAATCATTAGAAGAACAACCTTTCTGAGTACCATCATTTGCATAGGAGAAATTCAATTTTCTAGAATATGTATAACAAAACTAGTAATAGGATAGTTTCGAAAGATAGCTATACATTCTATTATTGATAGAACTTTAGTTATGAGAAATGTATTTTGCATAATAGAGCATACTGATAAAACATTCTAGAAGGTTATAACAAGATACTGTTCAAACGCCCTATGCACCATGTAATTTGTCATATTTTGAGCAAACAAACAAGGGTGCCATGGAAACCTATCAGGGGTGCCACAACACTTCAGTGGCAAAATGTCTCAAATTCAACTTTACCAACATAAGGTTGTAGATAGAGCCAAATACAATGATAAAGCTGGAAGCAGTCAGACTGCAGCCAGTACTGTTTGCAGTTTGTTGCAGGCCTCCTGTATTGTACCACAAACAAGATGGTGATGAGGTGAACAGAAGAGAGCTCTGTGGGAATGGGACTCACTTAGTTTTACTTTTCCACTTGTATGGGACAACTGGGGAGCATTACACTGTGTGAAGACCACTGTGAATCATTCCAATCTGTGGGAGCCACTGCAAAGTATTATACTGTGTGTGGGCCAATGGGGACATTATCCTGTTTGAGGGACACTAAAGGAGCATGGTGATGACAAATTTACTGTGATTGATAGTGAAAGATGAATTTTGATATGTGCTGGGCGAGGGTGGTTGGGTAAGCAGTATAGGATGGTATAGCTTTGACATTTTCTAATTTTACAATTGAAACACATCTTTAGCATGCTTTACATGCACAACCTGCACTAAAAACCACATCAAAACTGCTGTTTATTGTGTTTTGGTAAAAAAAATTATTTGGTAGGGTTGACTCAAGGAGAATTTTTACAATTCCAGGTCGCACAGAGTTTGAAAAGGTTGTGAAACACTGCTGTAATTATTTGGCCTTTCATCCAAGGAGGTCATATGGACAAAGATTTGGCCATACAGTATATTTAGCTGAATATATGTCCTTTTACTCTGCCATATTTTAATTTTCAATGCTGGGGCTATGAAAAATTTCCTTTGAAATTTTTAGTCACAACTGAATGGTATGTGTAGAATGTAAAGTAAGCAATTGTGCAGACAGCAAAGGTTTGTTGGGGAGACATATACTGCATCAAAGTTTTACATGATTCAAGAATTGCATATACTAAAATAAAAAGTGTTTTGACTTATTTATTAAAAAAAAGAGAGAGTATTCTGACCAAGTGGAAGAAAGGCACACTCCCATACACATAAGAGTAGGCAGATTTAGATGACTTTACTGTTATGTGTATGGGAACCTTACAGGGAGACTGTCACCAGAATCCAACATATCAACCTAGTCCTGCAGATAGATAGGTTAGAGTCTTCTGAAACAGTGTTTTCCCCTTGTGAATTTTTGCTTTAGTTCCCAAGATCTCCTTGTTTTTATCCATGTACCAATTAGCTCTTTGATGGAATGAGGGTGTTGTTATTGCCTCAAAGAGATAAGTAACCTCATCGCTCCAAAGAGATAATTTGCATAGCTACAAAAGCAGTGATTTCTCGGCAACAGAAGTACTGGTTCTCAAAGGGAAAACACTATTTGATTCAGGGGACCCAAACCTATCTGCAGGGCTGGGTTGGTATGATGTGTTCTGGGGCAGACTCCCTATAAGTACAGGAAAGTATGCTCCTGGCAGTGGAAATTATTGAGCTCCTACCACATCTTCTCTTGGATCAGCAATCCATCTACCTCTGTCTTTTTTCATTAATATTTATAAGCATCATTCAAAGGGGAATCAAAATGCAAAATGACCATTTATGACTGATATGTGACTGAAATATTAGCATTGCTCTAAAAACTGCCATTTAAGGCCAGGGCTACACTGCGACTTTTTGTAGCACGACTAATTGATTTAAACTATTGAGCTACAGCTGCAGTCCAAATGAATGCATTGAGATGTATGTAATCTAATGTGCTGCAGCTGACAATAGTTAAAATCAATTAGTCGTGCTACAAAAAGTCGCAGTGTAGCCCTGGCCTAATGGTGATGTCAAGCTGGATAACCTTGCCACTGCTTTTTTATTTCTTAATTCTGAAAAATACCACGCCGTTAAAGATTACATGTCTCAGATAATTTCTCCAGTCTTTGCAAAGAATGATAAACCTGCTGCCACTGTTTCAGTATTCCCTGCAGAATACAAACAATTAAAGCAGAAAAATTGCTACATTCAATTACCCCAAAATCAATATCTAATACAATTGATTAGGACAGCAGAGCAAATCCCTTGGCATTTATTCTAGAAAGCAATCTCATGGATCAGTTGAAGTGTTAAAAACGTTTGCTTTGCAAAGTATTTTAGCCAAAATGATCCCTAGTGAATGACAATTTATATTCAATACAATGCCTGAAATTGTAAAAGCTATAAAAAAAAAAAAAAAAAAAAAAAATCCCAAGCACCCAGCAAGTTAGTGTTAAAGAACAAACCATAAATGCCAGACTTGTAAAAGTACAAAACCTGATTATGTTTTTGTTTTTGTTTTTTTTACAGGTTGGACTAGCGTAAGCAGGTCCAGCCAGGAAAACTATCATAAGGGGTCTCCAAACATATTAAGACTGAAGCCCCACGTTGCTGAAACGCAGCTATCTTTGTTGTAGATTTTGCTGCATTTTTTGAACCAAGGCCAAGAATTGCTACAAAAAGAATGGGAAATATATAGGAAGTGCTTATACTTATATCTTCTGCTCAATCCACTCCTGGCAACAACAAAAAAAATCATCTTTTATGCAACATGGGGCTTTAGCCTGACTGAATATTATGTACAACATACATATAATTTATAATATGAGTTTAAGGCTAAGGCTCCACGTAGCGAGCCGCAGATAAAAAGCGCTGAGGGAAAAACCGCAGTAGAAACGCATTGTGGTTTTTCCTGCAGCACTGTCACAGAAAGTCCACAGACGTTTCCTCTGTGGACTTTCTGCTTCAATTATACCTATACGGAAATTGCCGTTTTTTCTGCAATGTGTGGATCGGATTAGCCAGAATCACAAATACTTTGCAGGTACTGTAAAGTGCAGCGCTTTTTGCTGCGGCGTTTCCGCAACGTGGGGCCCCAGCTTTTAGATATATATTTCAAAGTCTGTCCAGCTGCTGCCTACGTTATTTGAAAAATGTAAGTTTTGGTTTCTTGTTTCTTTTAGGCCGGGGCTCCACATGACAGTCACAGCAAATTCGATGGGATTCTAGCAAATCCCATCCCCACTTTGCAGTAAAATATGTCAATTATACCTATGGAAACTCCGGCAGTTTCCCTATCGGTATAATTGAAGCAGAAAGTCCACAGAGGAAATCTCTGTGAACTTTCTGTGGAAAGCGCTGCGGGAAGGACCGTGATGATTTGCCATTGCGATTTTTCCTGCTGCACTTTTTTGCTGCCGGACAACCACGCAGTGCCTTAGCCTTACAGAGGATTAGGTTTCCCATTCAATTCCTGATACTACATCATTACATGGCTCTATATTTATGGAACAATATTTGCAAATTACTGTTGAACAATCTACCCAGTCCACTGGTAAACCAACCAAATCATTACAATAAATTCTAAGAGTATTTCTCTCTTATTAAACTGATGAGATGAAAGTAAACAAGTAAACTGATTTCATTTCCTTATGGTCTGTGTTAAATTTCCAACTGTCCTTTCTTTCATTATGGATATGAATCTAAATATGCAGTTTCCTTATAAATAGTTTCCAACTTAATGTATCTTGGCAGTCACCAAAGAATATCAGACAGATTACTAATAAAGGCATCATTTTTAATTAAGACTACTGGAGCCAAGACAACAAAAGCTTTATTCTTATACTGAAGAAAACACATGTGCTCCTTCGGAAAAATTTTACTTTTGCAAAAAAAAAAAAAAAATATTGGCTTAAAAACAATAGAAGACTTGCTTTAAAACAACAGAAGAAAAACATTTTCTTTTCTTTGGAGCTATGATGTAGGTCTGGAAATGACCTTAGAGAGGAAACTGGAAATATTTTAAATATTGTTACAGTCTAAAATCTAAATTCCCATAATCCAAGTACAATCAATTCCGATTTTCAGTGTAGAGGATAGAAAGAAGTAGTGAGAGCAGTCATTGGACAAACATGAAGAACTGAGTATCTTCTTTACAGGAAATGATATCAGTGGCTATAGCCAGAAAGCATAAAACCATGGTTGCATTAATTAATTTCCATATTTAATTCCAGGAAGGAATATTTTTACCTTGTCAACTTGAAGGATGACAGTAAGCTTACCTTCCTTTAATCACCACAACACATTTACAACAGGTTAACACTTTACATCTCAACAAGTATGTTACTAGATTTATCTATGAGGTCAGATACTTCCACAGGGGTGCGCTTGACACATGGAAGCGAGAGTGTTCTCTCTTTGTTAAATATGTTTATATTTTACATTACTGCTGTACTAACACTTACACAGGCAGACTTTGAGCCTTTTTGAATACATGATACAACTCACTGACTCTTTATGTCAGCCTTGAGGCAAATAGCAATCTCATGAACAAACATATTGCACCATGCAAAAACAACAGGAACGGTCATCTGTCATTGTTGGAATATACATAGGAAAGGTCTAAGGCTGGGGCCAAATGGGCAGTAATCACATAGGGTTAGCCTCCACAAACACATAGATGGCTGACTTGCTGAAGCAGCATGAATGATGAGATTTTTTTCATTTGCTGCTAGTAAAACCCGCAGCATGTCAATTATTGATGCAGTTTTCACCTGTGGCTTTCAATCTTTGCAGTTTATAAGGTGGAATGATGGAGGGACACACAAAGAAACTCTGTAGACTCCACATAATTTTTCTTTTTTGTTGCTGCAGCTTGTCCTTGTTGTTTATGGTAACCAACCAAAACTCAGATTTTGTTTCCTAAGCTGCTGCGGAAAACATAAAGCTACAATGTAAGTCGAGCAGCTCACTACAGTACAGTATGTGACTATGTTCTCCATTCCATGCACAAATAAACCTGCTCTTCATGGACTTCCAGTCTACTTGTTTTTCTACACTATTTTTTCTGAACTTAAACTATTTACAATGGTTACTCTGGTCCTATAACAATCTAGACTTCTATAAAGAGACTTCTATATTACCTGAGGGGATTTTATTAACTTGTTGATGTCAGGAAACTGACCTAGTAGTGTTGCATCTTTGGCACATGATGCCGTGATATAAAATTTTTGAGAAACGTAAAGTTTTATTGTTGCTTTAGAATACTGTGTAATGGACTTGTTATGTGTGTAATGAGCTTCCACTGAAGCCACGACCCACAGCATTAACCCCAAGATACAGGATGTACTTAAATGGAAACACTTTTTGATCACCACCATTTAACTTAGTGGCCACTTACTACTTAATTGTTTGTAAGAAGAATTTAGAAAGCATTCATGACACCTGACCTGTCAGTGATCTGTGACAGGTGACCATGAGACCCTAAATCAGATCAATAATCGTGCTCTTCTTGGCACTGTGCGCATTCATCATAAACTTAGGGTAAAAGTGAATCATTACTGTCAAACATATCATATGATATGCCTACAAACAATCCACTCTTATTTAAGAAATAAGCTATACTAGATGATTTTAGATATGCCAAATGATGTTCTCTTTATGCAATTCTGATCTAGTTCATTTCAGTTATTTCATATCACAACACAATCTTCACTGCATTCATCAACAAGCCAAAAATATATTATGCAACAAAAATAGAAAAGATGTTTTGCTAATTTTGTAATAAGGGATATAACAGAATATTATCTTGGTGCTTTAATAAAGATTATTGACGCAGAATAAACTATTGTATGTCTCAGACTGTAGTTCTATTCCATTTGTATTATTTAAATGGCTATAAAAGGGTTATGTCTCTCAATAACAAATGAAGTCTGCTTTATGGCTGCTCTCAATGTTTTTCTCTATTTTATCATGTCGGACTACAGTGAACCATTTTTCCTTCCTTATAATGTCTGCACATTTAATTAAAAGTCAGCTTGATACCATCAAACTCATTTCACTTGGCATTCTCTTCAGTCTTTGAACTTTGCCTTGAAAGGTGAAAGTCTTGTGCAATACTCTTAGCTTATCATACTTACTCCCTATCAAGGTTCTCTGAACAAATGGAAATTAAATTATAACAACAAAGTCTCTCTCATCATGCAGCTGACAGTGGCTATAAGGATGTCAAGATTGCTGCATTTTCACATGTATGTTATAAGGATCTTAAGTCTTAAGCTCAAAATCTGCCTGGTCAACGGGGCTAATGTTCTGGTGACAGCTACAAATAAACTGTGAATGGACAAACGTGTCGACAATAAAGGACTTCCGTCACAGCTGGATGTTGAAGTGCTTGTTGGGCAGCACCACTAGAGTCTGGGAACACATTTAGACATGGCTTCTGCAGTCCTTCATAATAATTATGAATGCAGTTTATTTTCTATCAACAACTTTCAGTCATGTCCATATACAAAGGCTTCAAAAGGACTCGGAAATGTACAAAGGCAGCAATGGCACAGCTTTTTCACTGACACTCTTTCATGTATGAAAAAGATTGAGAGAGCACTTGCTGCTAAAGTAGTTGGAAGATGAATTCCCAGCAAAGACCAACAAAGAGGGAGGATTGCGTTATTCCACGTGTGCCGAGAGCCTCTAGAGAGCCTAGAAGAATGTTCCTAGTGATTAGGTTCCAGGGTTACACCCAGTCACACGCCAGCGTGTGCTGTAAATGAGCTAAACCAGAATATTGTGCTACTTTTTCCATTATTTATTGGTCTTGCTCAATAAAATAATTCCCTGTTGGTGCAACACTGACTAATGAAATCTCAATATTTTGGCATTGTGCACTTGTTAAAGATGGTTAATGTACATCACGGGACATCCCTTCACAGAAAAAACTAACATCATCTCCCACTCCTGCTGGGGTTTTTTTGTGTCAATATTGTTGGCCACAGTACAATGGATATTTCAAGTCCCATTTACAAGCATCATCTGGCAGCCCTGCTTTAACTCATGATTCATAAGTGACTCACAGGTCTCAAGAATTCTGGGAATTTTTATACTATTATGTGTAATTTAATCACTAATATGTACTGCACAATTCTACCTAAAAAAGCCAGGGGCTTAGTTATGCGTGTGTTGGTGGGACGTGTGCTAGGTACCAGCGAGCCCCCCCCCGTTGTGACACCTGTCCTGGGGCCCGTGGTGGCGCGGGCGTACGAGAAAGGCCCAGCAGCACATCTTAGAACCCACCGGCCAGCATCTCTTTGAGTGGCCTGCGGGGGAGTATTTACATAAAGGACTTGAGCATCAACTAAAGCTATTAAAGAAGGAAAGCTCTGTCGGGGGGGGGCGCAGGGGGCCGGGGGGGGGGGGGGGGGGGGGGGGGGGGGGGGGGGGGGGGGGGCGCCAGGCGGGGGGGGGGGCCCCCCCCCCGGCGGGGGCCGGGGGCGGGGGGGGGGGGGCGGGGGGGGGCCCGGCGGCCCCCCCCCGGGGGGGGGGGGGGGGGGGGCGGGGGGCCTTCCCCCCCCCCGCGGTTGGGCTGTACAAACAAAACTGACTGGGTCAATACAGCAGGACTGAAATGTCTCTCTGCCTGTACCCCCCCCCCCCGCTCGCCCTTCTGTCTGTCTGCTTCTGCAGTGGTCCTCTCCCTTGGAATTTGTTGTACATGTTGTGTATTTGATTGATCTGCTTATCTTTGCTGCTGTAACCACTGTTTCCCCATTGTGGGACTATTAAAGGACTATTATTATTATTATTATTATTATACATAAAGGACTGGCATCAACAAATATTAAGAGGGGCCCCAAAACTGTCAATACAGCAACAATGTCGCGTGGTCCTCAATGTGACATTTTGTGTAGCTCCAATGTATAATGGCACAACTATAGTGGAAGAATAAAAAGTTACATATAATTACTTAAAGCATATCAGGCGACAAGAAAAACATATTTGGTTTTGTGTAGCTAATAAGTTGTCCACACCTTGTTACTGAAAAATTACTAGTTTTCTTTTGTCAGGTAACCTTACAGTTTTGTATGGGATACGTGCATAATATTCTGCTAAGTAGATTATATTATCTGTTTTTATGGGAAATCAAAAGATTGTGGAAGGATAACCTTAAAGCAAACTAGCATTTCAGATGATTTTTCAGCTGTTGTGAGTGTAGATGAGGAATAACACTATATGTGGCCATTATATGACTTGTATTTTATTTTAATCACAAGCTTTCCTCTCAGCAGGCTCTCTAACAGATTTCCCTAAGTACAGCACCAGAGTGGATGGAGACTAGCTACAATTATGTCTCCCTTATAGGGACCGCATAAAGAATATTACATTGGCCACTGATATTGAGATTGTGTTTACTTTAATCTAACCTAATCTAATATGTGTGGGAGAAACAAAGATTTCACAACATCTTTTTCTTAACAATACTTTCATTTTCTCCACAAATCACCACAAGAGGAAAACATAGAGATCATGGTAGAAAACTGTTTGTTGACCTGTCCCATAGTATTACTGTTACCTGCATTTTTGACAGCTATGTTCATGCGGTATATTGCATTTTAGTAATTCCTGTAGCTTGTACCATACACATTTAGATGTTCTCACCTTTGTTCTTAATGGCTTCACTTTAGATCACTATTTAGAGGTTTTTCAATAAAGCTAGCTTCGCACTGCAGTTTTACAGTCCGTTGTTTTGATCCGTCTGAGGATCAGAACAATGTATCGTTATGATGTCAAAATGATTGATGCAGATGGAATACTTTTCATTTCCATCAGTCAAGACTGACTGCGCTGTTAAGAAAGCCCCTTCCACTAGCTGGAAGTGCTAGTTTTACGGAAAAAAAAAAAACTCAGCATGTTGCTTTTTTCCATCAAAAAATGAAAACCCAAAGGAGGAGACCCTCCTTTGGCTTACATTGTTAATGATGAAGAATACAAACACAAAGTGTTCTGTTAGTATCCGTCAATCTGACAGTTTTAATATCCGTTCTTCCAATCCTCGAACGGATCAAAAGTACAGACTTAAAAACTGTATTGTGAAAGAAGCCTTGGACAGGAATCCTCTAGGAGTTTAATAAATGACTTATAACCTTAGACAGTACTAGATTAGGATCAATGTTGATAATTTGGGGATTTCAGTATGCCAGAGGTTAAATCTTCATACAACTTGAAAAAGAATCTCACAGTTTACATTCCTTTCACTTCACCTATCAAGCACCTAGACTGCATAGGAATTTTCTGTCTTGTGGAATATTTGATCTTCTCTGGAAATTTTGGCTCAGCTTTTATCAAATGTGCTGTCACACTCAGCAGCATGGACACTTACTACAGATATGTAGAATTCAATGATCTCATCCAAGACTCTTAGCTCAGGCAGTCTGTGACTCCTTAGTAGGTAGTGAAACCTGATTATATTGCTTTAAATGTTCCCTGTCTTGTATATCATATCTTGGCATAAGCTAAAACAAATAGCATTCATCTGAAGAGGTCTTGTGAAAGAAGAGAGCTCTGATCACAAAACCAAAACACTTCACTTAAGCTAAACTAGTCAGTGACTTTATACTGCTCCTATTGTGAAACTATTACACTGGAATTGTCCCATTAGCAATACAGTCCTTATCTATAGTAATACATATGTATAAAGCTGGCTCACATGGAAACAAGATTACAAACAAACACCAACCCTTCTATCCCTTTTATCACTTCTATCACCATACCTTCCTACCGTATATTTTATGAAGTTACAAGTCACACAATGCTCAAGGTATGTTTCATAGATAACTGATGGATTTTTAAAAATATTATTGTTGATCTATTTTTTAAGGCTACATACACATGATGTCTATGTGCTGCCCGTGCCTCCTTGGAGCCATTCACTTTCTTCAGTGAGATTGAGTTTTGCTCTGGGTTCACAGTCCTATACATGGGTCAGTGATAATACAGGGATGTGTGCATGGGGCCATTACAATATAATGGGTCAGTGATCTAGCCGTGAAAAGCAAGGCTAAAATACTGACAATGCACACAATTGAGGGAAAACCTGTGCCTCTCAATATAGTACCTGCTGTTTCATTTGACGTTTCAGTATAAGCTTTGTGTACATAAGGAGTAACAGTTTTTCTGATCATTATATGACATAGCCTGCAGTTTTCCCCTCTGCATGCATCTTTGTTGTTTGCAATGCTCTCTGATCTGTTGGGTTTGCTGCCTTACAGTGCACACAATAAGTAGATACTGAATCTGCTATGCAGCTGTCTCTTTCAGCCCCAGGACCATGCAGAACTTTTCCACAGACTTCCATAGACATGAGTCATCTGAGGCGTGTTCCCTGCAGTCCATCTCAAAATATATGGATAGAGCAGTGATTTTCATAGTGAAAGTCACTTTAGCAGAGGAGAGGCAGAGCATGGAAACAGCAGAAAGAGGCATTTCTATCTGATAAAATATAGTACAAAGTTTCTTACAATCGTCTGTAATATTTGTTTACTCAGTGTCTTGAAACAACACTGCCCATTGACATGCTGTTCAATCCCTTTTTAGAAAGAGGGCCTACATTAACAATTATAAAGGGGAAACTGTCAGATCATTGGGGTCTAGAAATAGTACAAAAAGAATGTATACATTAATACAAGCCACCCAATTATAAAAAAAAATATAAAATCTTTATTAGCACTCAACTTAAAACCATATTAATAACCCATTAAAGAAATGTTGCATCCCAATACATATTATGAAATAAATATTGCTCAAAAATATCCTAAGGTTATATTATTTTCTATTATATGACACTAGGTAATATGTCAAAGTATGACAATACATCCAAAACCAATGAGAAAGTATAGAAATAATACATTTACTATAGAAATTATGCCAAAGAAGGCCTAACTATCCTTGATTCTGTCCCTCTCTGAGTACAGCAAATATACGTGTTCATATGTCCCAAAATATGTAGGAAATATCTACAGAGAGAACACAGGGAATAGAAAAATACAAATGTCAAAATTGCCAAAATAACAGCATATCGTATGCATAAATAAATATTCTAAACAACATTATATGACCAGCATGTGCTACTATAGAAAACATCTAAGAGATTACCAGTGAGTGGAAGAGGGGATGCAGCAGAAGAGACAGTGCCAGAGGCAGCAAATCAACCCCAAAACATCTTTGCATCACCCATTTTTGGATTTTTGAGTGAAATTATGGCAAATTTGCCCTTTTTTCTCTGTTTTCTTGTGTTGTTACAATACACAAAAAGGAAATAAACATGTGTATAAGAAAACATGTGTAATTGCAATAATTTTCTGGGAGAAATACTTCCTTTTCTGGTAAAATTTCAGGGGTGCCAACACTTACATTATTTTCTATTAATGTATGTATTCTTTTTATACTTTTTCTGTATACATGGTTTGTGCATACAAGAGATAATCACCACCTTTTATTATATTGAGCATGCCCACCATCCTATTAACATGAAGATCACTTGGGTTCTGACCACTGGAAACCCGGCGATCAAGAGAAAGGGGGCTTGAATGTTCCCCTGTGAGCTCCGTGTTGTCCATTACCTAGCAAAGTTGGATCAGATTAATCAGAGTACGACACCCGGACCTCAAGCCAATCATCTGTTCTGGCTGCTGGAAGCAACTCTGGCCTATTCAAGTGAATTGAAGCAGAGCTGCAGTTCCAGGCTTAGCACTACAGTGTATTACAGGAAGCTGTATGCAGTATAGGGAGCTGTAGCAATGGCAACTGGAACTTTAGCTCTACTCACACCCGAATAAAATACAAACCTACTTTCCCTTGGCATCCTTCTTTCTTATGGGAAAGTATGGGTTCCCAATGCACATTAAATTATGGGCCAGTCCCACTGAAGTATTGCTTAAAAGCACTACACCTACTGACTGTCTTGCTTCCTTCATATTATTTCTCCTGTTTGTGATTGATGCTCTAAAAGATCTGTTTCCAATGGAAAAAGGAGGGCTGCAGTCATAATGGCTGCAATTCACTTGCTTGTACGTGCCTATTATATACACTTTCTACTTTGAGAAATCCATATGTAAATGACTTTGAAGTTCACAGCACAAAAGTTAAAAGTTCCAACATAAACTGTACAGAGAAAGATAACGCAAATACTTGTGAAATACTCCATTCCCTTAACCTTCCACTCTGTTTTAGCATTAGAATTTGTTCATGCTCTTTATTCTATGAATTAGATTTAATAGAATAAAACAATCCAGAAACATGTTGGATAAGTGTTTTACACTTTATGCCAAAAGGAATGAATTAAGGGTAAAAACTGTCCTCAAGTACGTTGAATCTTATTGATGTCCCATAAATCCTTTACATTTTAAAATAAAGTATACGTGAATGTCCTGCAGGTGGTCTTTGTGAGGGGGCAACCTTTCCAGTGTGGATGTCAGGCCATTGCTTCTGTTTTTCCAGATGTGTGAATGGTCAGAAAAACACTGTGATACTGCAGATAGAGTTTCTCTGCAGGCTCATTAATAATCTCCCAGTGTACACAGACAATAATGCCCACTGTTCTGCTCACTTCACAAGTATAATATATGCTGCTCCATGTCAAACAAGCTTTCACAATCCCCGACTGTGTGCAGAAAAGCTAAACAATCCCATAGTACCCTTCAAGATCAAAACTCAGGACATTACTTCAGAGTCTAAAGACAATAATGAAGCATCCGATATGCAACATTTTTTCCACATTTCATACACTGAGAGAAATCTATCTTACTGGTGAAGGCATTGCCTAATACACTAGACATGTATTCACTGCAAAAAAAACTTGGAAAATCTATAGGAACAGATTTAGGCTTGGGCCCCACGTGACGTAAACCCCGCTGTGTTTTACAGTCAGTGCAAGGTGAATGGGGTTCTAGCGAATCCGATCCACAATTGCGAAAACATACACGTCATGGTTTGGAAATCGCAGCATGTCAATTATACCTATGGAAACTAAGGCAGTTTCCCTATAGATATAATTGAAACAGAAAGCGCTGTGGAAAAAAAAACGTGATAAAACGTAATACGTTGCCGCCACATTTTTTCCCACATCACTTTTTTGCTTTAGCCCACTTATGTCGGGCCTAATGGAGTAAAGTTGGCCATACACATTAGATTTTGTTGACCCTGAAAATGCTGCAAACTAGGCCTTATTCACACAACAGTGAAAAGCAGCTGTGTGATGGCTGTTACTGAACTGCCATGAATGTCTATGGGTCTATGCACATATCAGGTTTTTTTTGACAGACCGATTTTTATGGCTGTCAAAAAAACTGACATGCTCTATCTTTGTCCATTTTGACATGTATAGACATGTGAATAAACCCATAGACATTCATGGGTTTTAAAACTATCATGTGAATAAGCCCCTTCAATGGGCTTCTCTGTCATATGAATAAGGACATCAGACACCTAGTGCAGGCTAACTTTGCTGCAGTGAGCCTACAAACACAATTAGCACTTGTAAGGATCATTTGCACCCAGTCAGGACATGTGTTGACCCAGATATTTACTGGCATGTGGAAAATGGAATTTTTTAGATACCTGTATTTAGTTCTGGTGTATATGTGAAGATTTGCATGTAGATGTAGGCATAGGTGACATGCATGAAGTTTTATTTTAGTTGGTTCTGTACATGTAAGATTTTGCTTAGTTCAGACTTTTAGCCACAAACTTAATTTTTTAGGCATTTTTTTAACAAAATAGTATGCTTTTATGCAAAATTGTCAAGGGGGCATTTTCACAAAGTGTTGGTTTCTGATTTTAGAAAATATATGGGCACTGGGGATTTACCGGTAATTAAAGGTTATTTTTTTAATTTAATACCATGTCATGCTTTCACACAACTTTCTGAAAAAGCAAAACCCCTTTAAGAGTTTACCGAACATCAGTTTCTATTATGACAACAGTAAACTTTGCAGTTTACATGTTGAAAACAGCAAGGGAGAAAACAAAACATGGGAAGAATTTGCAAGGCCCAAGTACCAATGAATATACAATATACCTTATAAAAAGGTACTTATAAATAATGTATTAAGAAAACTATTAAAATGACTCAGTTAAATTTACACAGTGATCTTACAATCCAAGACAAAGCATGTGCTATACAGCCTGAGAGAGACAGAGAAGGTACCATCTGGAATACATCTGCTATTAGTCAAGTATAGTATTTTCATGACGTTGGTATGTTAGCAATAAAATAACAAAAAAAAATCTCTGCCACCTGCTAATATATATAATTTTCTTTTCCATTTTCATGCATTTCTTTAATGTAACTCATTTCATGCACTGAAACCACTTTAACAATCCATCATTTTATACTGCTCACAAAGTATATATACCAGAATTAATCGACTAAAGTATAGTAATCTTTGCAAATAAAGTTAAAAAAGTGATATTAAATGTAACATTTTAGGAAATCAAGTATTACTTGCAACACCAACAATGGGATTATTCTTTTCTTCTGTTTATGAATCTCAGGAGGCATCCAATTTGTCTCCCCTTTTTTTCTGTCAGGCCTCAAATTGTGTTAAACACTGGAAGCAGCCTCCCGCATGCTCCTTTTGCCTGTAATATATTCTTCTCCCACAGCCCACCCTGTAAACTATGATCTGCTGGATACAAGTCATACCAATTCTCTGTTGAAAGTTCAGGCAAGCCAAATCCTTTGTGTTAAGCACTGCCTCCTCTGCCATGGGTTAGACCACATAACCATGCATATCCACTAATATTATACTTTATAGTTTCTGGCTATGGTTGCTCAGTTTATTTTTGTGCCTGGTGCTATTGAATGCAGCCTAATGATATTTGAGGTCATTGATAATATTTAGTAGATTATTTTACACTAATTTTTTTTGCTTGCCTAACTTGGATATTGATAATAATAATAAATAATAATAGTCCTTTAATAGTCCCACAATGGGGAAATTCAGTGTGTTACAGCAGCAAAGATAAGATAAGATAAGCAGATACAAATACAAATACAACATGTACAGGAATGTTCCAAGGTGAGAGGCATTACATTAATAGCAGACAGACAGATAGGGTGTAGCGGGGGGGGGGGGGATTTAACAGGCAGAGAGATATTTCAGTTCTCTGTGTGTAATGATCTCCGCTTAGGTCGGTGTTGGTTGTACAGCCTAACCGCGGTGGGGGAGGAAAGACTTCCGATAGCGCTCCTTCTCACACCTAGGGTGGAGCAGTCGGTCACTGACAGTACTGCTCAGCGCGATCACAGTCTCATGCATGGGATGGGACTTCTTCTTCTGCATGGAGCTCACCACGGACAGTATCCTTCTGTCACCCACCACCTGCACTGGGTCCAGTGGGCTCCCCAGGACAGAGCTGGCCTTTCTAATCAGCTTGTCAAGTTTATTTCTGTCCCTGGTTGATATACTGCTCCCCCAGCAGGCCACTCCAAAGAAGATGGCTGATGCCACTACCGAGTTGAAGAAAGTTCTAAGAAGTGCCCCCCGGATTCCAAAGGCTCTCAGCTTCCTAAGCAGGTAGAGCCTGCTGTGGCCCTTCCTGTACAGGGCCTCCATATGATCTGCCCAGTCCAGTTTATTATTAAGGAGCAAACCCAGGTACTTATAGGTGTTCACAATCTTGATGCCCGTCCCCAGGATGTCCACTGGTTTAGGAGGGCTTCTGCCTTTGCGGAAGTCCACCACCATCTCCTTGGTCTTCCCCGCGTTAATCTTCAGGTGGTTCCGGTGGCACCAGTCCACAAAATCCTGGTTCAGTTCTGTGTACTCCCTGTCATCATCATCTGTGATGAGACCCACTATTGCAGAGTCGTCAGAATACTTCTGTAGGTAGCAGCTGGATGAGTGGCACCTAAAATCTGCAGTGTACAGTGTGAAGAGGAAAGGGGCGAGAACTGTACCCTGAGGTGCCCCCGTATTACAGATCACGGTACCTGACACACAGTCTTGGGCTCTCACGTATTGAGGTCGATTTGTGAGGTAGTCTAGGATCCAGTTGGAGAGGTGGTGGTCCACTCCAGCAAGGCCCAGCTTGTCCCTCAATAACCTGGGCTGTATGGTGTTAAAAGCACTGGAGAAGTCAAAGAACATTATTCTCACTGTGTTCCCTGGTTTCTCCAGGTGAGACAGAGCCCTGTGCAGAAGGTGGATGATGGCATCATCTACCCCAATGCCCGGCCGATAAGCAAACTGGAGGGGGTCCATAGCAGGGCTCACTAGAGGGCGGAGATGTGTGAGAACCAATCTCTCCAAGATCTTCATCAGGTGGGATGTCAGTGCTACAGGTCTGTAGTCGTTGAGGTCCATAGGGTGGGGTTTCTTTGGAACTGGTACCACACAAGAAGATTTCCATAATTCAGGGACTATTTCCTGCCTCAGGCTCATATTATACATATATGTAATTATACCACACAGCTGGTCCCCACAAGTCTTAATTAGCCTTGCACTGATGTCATCTGGCCCTGCGGCTTTCCTCGCCTTGATCTTTTTCATCTCCTTCCTCACCTGGGCCCGTGTGAAGGTCAGACTGTAGCCAGATAAAGACGGATTTCTGGATTTACTGGTCTGTTGGGAAGTGGCCGCATGGGGAGAAGTCATTGTGGTGGGGGAAGCTGAAGGACATACTGGGGTGGGAGGAGCTGGTGTGTGATCAAATCTGTTGAAGAATAGGTTTAGTTCATTAAGCCAATTAACATCTGCCTCAATCTGGCAGACAGACTGTTTATGACCCGAAATTGACTTAAGCCCCTCCCAGACCCCCCCTTATGTCTTTTCTTTCCATTTGCTTTTCCATTTTTTCTTTATAACTGGCTTTTCCCTGCCTGATTTGATGCCTCAGCTCCTTTTGTACTTCCCTCAACCCCTCCTTATCTCTTGTCCTGAATGCCATCTTTTTCTCCTTAAGTAGTGTTTTTATATCAGAGTTAATCCATAGTTTGTTATTGGAGAAGCACCTCACCACTTTTGTGGGTACTGTGTTGTCCACACAAAAATTAATGTAGTCTGTTATGCAGTGTGTGAGTCCTTCTATATCTTCTCCATAAGAATCCTGCAGCACTTCCCATGCGGTTGTGTCAAAACAATCCCTCAGAGCCTCATCACTCTCCTCGGACCATATCCTCACTGTGCGGGTGACAGCTGGTTCTCTACGTACAAGTGGCTTGTACACAGGTCGGAGATGTACTAGGTTGTGATCCGATCTCCCCAGGGGCGGTAGGGCTGATGAGTTATATGCCTCCCTCACGTTGGCAAAGAACAAGTCCAGTGTTTTGTTGTCTCTTGTGTGGCAGGTTACATACTGTGTGAAACTGGGCAGTGTGGATGATGGAGAGGCATGGTTGAAATCACCCGACAGAAGAAAGAGGGCCTGGGGATGTTTTAACTGTAACTGGCTCAGCGTGGCTTGTAGGACCTCGCAGGCAGTGTCAGCTTTCGCAGAGGGGGGGGACATATGCAGCTATCACGATGACATGTGATAGTTCCCTTGGTAGATAGAAAGGTCTCATGCTCACAGCTAATAGTTCAATGTCCTTACAGCAAGTTTGCTCCTTAATCACAATGTGCCTAGGATTACACCATCTATTATTCACAAACATTGCCAGCCCTCCTCCTTCCCTCTTACCGCTCTCCCTTGTCCTGTCTGCCCGAAGGAGTTTAAAACCATCCAAGGAGACCAGAGGGTCAGGAGTAACTTCAGTGAGCCAAGTCTCTGTAAGTAGCATCATGCTGCACGCCCGAAACTCCTGATGATGCCTGGTGAGCGCTGTTAGTTCATCCATCTTGTTTGCAAGAGATCTCACATTGCCCATGATGATGGAGGGAACAGCTGGTCGGTAACGCCTCTTTTTAATCCTCTGAAGAGTACCAGCTCTGCATCCCCTCACCCGCTTTTTCTTTCTCCAAAGCTCGCGGGGGATGTGAGACCAGATGGTATGCCGCCCTGCTGTGCCTCTGAGCTGCAGAATTTCCTCTCTTGTATAGACAAAGGAATTGTCTGCATACACAAAAGATCCCATTTTCAAGCAGAACAAAAAGACAGATAAAAAAACAAAAAAAAAAAAGTATCACAAGGCACCAAGTCTTTGTGTGTGTTTCTTCATAGTGCAAAGTCCTTAAGTAGAGAGGTACAAAACGAGACATAGAAAGAAAAATAAGATAGAGAGTCTCAGAGCTGCTGTAGCTGGCAGCCACTCCAGCGGCGCCATCTTGGAAAAAAAAAAAAAAAAAAAAAAAGACATATTTCTACTTAAAATTAGTCATTTTTAAATACATTGCTTTACTTCACCTGTACGGTTTTTTACAGCCTTTATTACAGACCACTTGTACATTTAGAATTTTGCTCATTGCTACTGGAATCAGTTTATTGAATGACAAATCCACCACAAACCCAATGGCTGAGCTCCTACAATGCAAAGTAATCTTCTGTACTGTATTCTTTGAGATCTAACTTTCCCTACATTAATTACCATTACTATATCACATAATGTAGGCTTTGCACATATTAACATGTGACCATGTAATGTCTGTAGGATTCAAGATTATAGCGAAAGTGTTGCATAATCATTGCTGACTTTTACTCCATCCAATACCTAGTTATTTTTTTTTATTTTTAGATTATTTAAATAAAGGTGCTATGGTCATGTACCAAACTGCTCAGTGATGCGCCATGTTATTAGTATGTCTGTGGCCACTTATAAGATTGGAAGTAACGAAGGAGAGTCCATACTAATTTGCCAGAAGAGGTAAGTCCTGTTTCTTTTTGGATTTTATAGTATTTACAGCTGTTTTTAACCTTTTAAAGAAGCTGGATAAAGAGGACATAGCCCCCAGAGATGTGCGGTATTACATAACGCTAGAAAGCTGACAGTGCGCTGAATTCTGCTGTCAGCTTTCCCGGTATGCTCCCTGCTGCTGGAGATATCAGTGCCGTTAGTTTCGGCACCAATATCACTCCACTGTCGGAAAGGCCACCTGGTCGCATACCAGGAAAGCTGACAGTGCACTGAAGAGTCTATTATCTAACATCTTTTTTATTAAAAAGAGATGTGTATCACAACAATAGCAAAAGTAATCTTCATTAAAAAATAATGCAACTAAGTAGGTAATTTATAATAAATTATTGACATTTCTAAGGAATAGCACAATCAGTTTACGAGCACGGTAGAGCTCAACAATGTCTGACAAAAATCACAGGTAAACTAAGGATAAACTAACAAATTCGTAAGGGAATTATGGATTTTTTTTATTCCAAGATTTTTCATTTCATTCCTTAATACACTAGGCTTAATGGTTAAAGCTGTTTTTACAGTTCTGTCATGAGATTGCAATTTTATTAAAGCAAAAATACATTTTCTGGTAATGAAAGTATTTTGTTTTTCCTTTAAGTGGCTAAAAACAAAAAACAAAAAAAAACAAAAAAAACATACAAGATTAATGGCAATGAACAAAGCTATCATTAACACGAATATTAATTTTTAGAACAGTACATCTTGGAAAGTACTTGTAGTATTACAGACTCTATGTGACATAAAGGAAGGAATCTTGGATACTTCGAGCGTGTCTCAAGAGGATTAAACTGCAGTGATCATCATCTAAGAGAGCAGCCAAAGAATTACATGTATACTTGGTGCAATCAGCTTCTGTCCCACCCTGTTGGCAACCTCCTTTCCTGGCATGAAGACAATGCAGCAGATGGCTTACAGCAGAGAAAGAACATTTATATAAGCACAGTATTCATTACATAGTACTTATACATTATATAATCCTTGGTATTTCATATAGATAAAATCAGCTCAGCACTAAAAAAAAACAACAGTTGTATGACAAGAAAGGCAAGACAACTAGTATTGTATATAATACTATCACTAAATTACATTGGCTGGTTTACTGCAAAGTGATAAACCAAATGTATACACTACTATGTAAACAAACACCCAGTTTATTAACTTGTATAATACTGACATTTTACAATTTGGACTGTCACATACCATATCCAGACCTCTGCGTGGCAAGTTATATAGCCATAGAGGCAAGTCTATAACTAGACATGTTTGCCACATCCCTGAGACTGGGAAAGCTGTGGCAGCTATTATGATGCCTTGTTTAATGGTCTCAAAGCTTTGCAAAAAAGAAATACAGCTAAGCAGCTCAAAAAAAATTTAGATGAACCTGAGAGATGACAGGATCCTGGAGCCAGTACTCACAAGGCAGGATGGTACTATAATGCCATGGATGTAAATAACACTCACAAAGTATGTGACAAAAAGGATATCACCATCAGCAACATCAATGAAAAACTGTCCTACAAGTATGTGAGCTGGTATAAATCACTGGTAGACACAGCTGTGCAAAAATGTAAACACTCCAATGTCAATGTTCTTCGGATCATGTTACAATGATGGCACTTGAAGTAGATTTCACTCATATCTAAATTACAGAGATTTTCTATGTGCTAGTTCAAGTGTGGAAACCCCCACACAACATTTTTATCTAGTCAGACTACACTTAACACAAAGACTATGTGTATTTAAAGCAATCTGTTTCATTTATATGAAATGTCACTGGGATGATGGGGAAGGTATTGCCAACAACAGTAGAACAGACAGCTGTAAAAATGTTAAATTACAGGAATAAGTGTGAAATATGCTAAAATAACGCACACAACTACTATGCAAAGCTGTCTTCACTTAGTTTTGGTGGAGTTACCATTATTTATATTCATTCAAATCCATATAGATGTTACAATGAACAGGGTTAACATAATAATTATATTTAAAGCTGAGCATACACATTACAATATCGGGCCATCCTGTCAGGAGAGGTTAGGAGCAGGCAGTTAGATTTCAGCTATCTGATCCTTTTGCTCCTTGGTAGACTGCAAGCCATTGCAAGAGGTGTCTGAAAGAACTTTCTTCGCTTTCCCAATTCACAGCACATGCATGAAGGGGTCGGGATGGAAAGTTGTGTCACCAAACATTCAGCCACCTACTATCTGCAGTGTATAGCCAACCTCATTTATTACACAATCTTTACTTTACCTATCTTTTTTGTGTGACCTTCCACCATGTGCTCTGGCTTCCTCTAACATTCCAGCATGATACTATAGCAGTAGGTTTGTTGATCTCACGTGACACTTGCATTAGTATGTGTGTTGGAGCCCCACTGAGGGCAGCAACTGATGTGAGTGAAATATTTTTTTGTTTATGTCAAAGGAATAAGATAAACAGTTATACATGTACAGAAAATTTGGAAAGTGTACTGACTCCTGCTCACTCTTATTAAATATTCACAAGCTTCAAGTAGGCCCTGAAGACTCACCTATTCAGGAAGGCCTACAACCTCCAATAACGCTACTGTCTCCATACCACCACCTGAACAGCCTCTTCCCTCACCTTCTGTCTCTATCCCTCTTCCCTCATAGATTGTAAGCCCTTGCGGGCAGGGCCCTCTATCCCACTGTGCCAGTTGGTCACTGTTAGTATTACATTTGTTTTGTATATCTTGTGTACCATATGTTAAGTCTCAAATGTAAAGCATCATGGAATTAATGGTGCTATATAAACAATAATAATAATAAATAATAATAGTAATAAATAATATTTACAGATGCAACATACAGCACTGTGCAAATCTACTAGCAGGAAAACAAACAGTTCTCGCAGGGTTTTAAGTACTGTAATAAATGTTGTACAGAAGCTGATACTTCAACAAGCTGGGGATTTTACAGTTTGACAATGTTGATATTGTGTGCTAATGACAAGTATGTGCACACGCATTCAACACATTCTTATCTATCACACATGCTCTGGATAAGAAGAAGCAGTAACATAAAGGCCATGAACTTGCCAAGTCAACAGTAGACTAAGCAGTGCAGCCCTTCTGCATGAAAACTATCACAAACAAACAGCGGTGGGAGGTGTTGTCCATAGCGATTCATTAAGTCACTGTTTTCTTTTGCAAGTTGCTATAACCAACACCTTTAGTATCTACCTTCTTGTGAAATTATTCCATTAGGAATGCAAAAAGCAGAGGTTCATTTTTAATACACATATCCTTCTACATATCTTGATATTCTGTTTAAATTGGGATTAAAGGAGTTATTCAAAATTGTTAAATTAATTACTAATCCTTTACCACTTCCAGCACATGGCGTAATAGTATGC
This sequence comes from Leptodactylus fallax, assembly GCA_947044405.1. Classification (NCBI taxonomy): domain Eukaryota; kingdom Metazoa; phylum Chordata; class Amphibia; order Anura; family Leptodactylidae; genus Leptodactylus; species Leptodactylus fallax. The sequence goes on along the minus strand of CAMRHE010000001.1, from coordinate 5,152,753 downwards.
CATTATGTTGGGCAAGGTGTATGGAGAGGAGGTGCTGACAGTAGACACAGTTTCTAACAGCTACAATTGGTTTCTTAACCTATTGTGGTTGTTAACCCTTTAGACGCCACCATATTGGATTAGATCAATGCCCCTAGAATGTCCACAGGGCAGTGATCTGTTGCTATGGCAGCTGAGAATCTAATGAAGGCTCCCAGGCTTGTCTTCCATTAACATATATTACAAGCTACCATAGGCAGCATGTTATAGAAGATCAGGAATCTCACAGTATCGTGCAATATATTGTTCGGGCAATCAGACTCCATAGGTTTACAACATCCTAGGGGAGTATAGAAATAAAATGAAAAAAAGTATAAAATTTTTTTAAAAACATAACAAAATATTAAAACTCAAGCCAATCCCCCTTTTTTTAAAGCACAAATAAAAATAAACAAAAATAAACATAAAAACATTCAAAAATGTTCAAATGTTCAAATCTAAAAATATTTATCCCATAAGGTGAACGCTGTAATAGAACATTGTACAGAATATAGATTATGACACTATGAACTACATTTTGGTCTGCAAAAAGTAAGCCCTTCGCAATTTTGTGAACAGAAACATAAAAAAGTTATAGCTTTTGGAAGATGGGGGGAAAAAAAAACAAAAAAACACAAAAGCAGAAAATAGCTGTGGTGGGAAAAGATTAATGTAGGCCATCAATTTTAGATTGGCAGGGGGTCCAACTTTTCGCAGCCCTGTTGATCAGGTGTCTATATTGAGTCCTCGCCTTACTGTGATTATAATGTTGTACTTCTAGCAGTGGCTGCTATGACTTTTACACCATTGTACCATTCACTTTAATGAGATAGTGCTGCAATAATCATAACTGCTGCTATGAAAAGTACAGCACTCTGACCATGAGAGCCCTGGCAACAATGTAAACAATGAGACGTCCGCAGTGCTTGCATGCAAGTTGTAGCCCCTTTAAGTGATTGATCATGGGGGTTTCAAAAGTCAGACCTCTACTGATGTAAATTGATGGCCTACCTTACCATTAGTTTTAAAAGCTGTATAACGCCTTTAATATTAATGCTTTCATTAAAGGGGTTTTCCGGACAAAAAATGAATTTTCAAAAAAGGTCTGTTACTGCTATTAATAGGTTAATAAGTGCACCCAAATACCTTTAGCAGTGTTTTGAGTGATTTCTTGGTTCTCTGGAGCTCCTGGCATCCTCTGCAGTTTACATCCATATCTTCCTGTTCTGTGTTTTCCTATAACCAAGATTCCTTTGTCTGCACTCAGAGCTGACTCATTCCCCCCTCCCTCTCTCACTCCCCTCTCCCCGTTTCCCTAGCTAGCCCGACCGCTAAACCCTCAACAGCCATCTTTAGACTCCTAGTTCCCACTCACTCAATAACCTTCTCCTTTGGCTGTCATATTGTAATCACCTCCGTAAATATACACACACACAAATAAATAAATAAACAAACAGTACAATGCTTCACAGTGGCCCCAACACAGTATAATGCTCCACAGTGGCCCTCACACAGTATAATCCTCCACAGTAGCCCATGCACAGTATAATATGCTCCACAGTGGCCTCCCACAGTATAATATGCTCCACAGTAGCCCCTGCACAATATAATGCTTCAAAGTGGCCCCCACACAGTATAATATGGTCCACAGCGGCCCCCGCACAGTATTATATGCTCCATAATGGCCCCTGCACAGTATAATACTCCACAGTGGCTCCTGCATAGTATAAGATGCTCCACAGTGGTCCCCGCACAGTATAATATGGTCCACAGTGGCCCCTGCATAGCATAATCCTCCACAGTGGCCCTTACACAGTATAATATGGATTGCGCATGCGGAGTCCATATTGTACAGCACTAAATGCCGCCAGGTTTCCCCGCCGCTCACCATATGGAGGTACTGTATTGTACATGAGTGGGCAGCCGACACACGCAATGAAGAGGTGGCCTTCCACCGATGACGTCCCAGGATTCAGATATCAGGAGGAACAGGTAAGTATAATCCAGTGACGTACCAGGGTGCGGATATTCATTAGACCGAGATATCGGAACGTCAGCAGATAGGCAAAAAATGTAATATATGTAGGTCACATGACCTACATATAGACCTACATATATTACAATAAAACAAAGCAGCATTGTTAAAACATGTACATTATAAAGTTGTAGGGGGGGGCATGGAGGCCTTGTCCTTACAATATGGATTTATACTGGACAACCCCTTTAAGATTAAACAGTACATCACTCTTGTTGCTGCAAACTGCTTGATATAATGTAGGAGGCTTGCTGACAGATCTGGGGTCTAGATTGTTCCTCTAGTTTGCATCATGGTTGCAATCTAGCTAGCAACTGTCTGCAAAAGCTATACTGTTAAACCAAGATTATCCACTGGATATCAAAGTTACATGCACTAAGGTCAAGTTGCTTGAAATATAAATGGCAGTAAAATACTATGTGTTTTATATATATTCAATAAACTTTTGTCATTAACTCAAAATGAAAAAACAGCTGAACATACAAAAAAAAAAAAAAAAAACACTGGTAAAGACAAGAATGAATCAGCAAGATCTAATGGGAAATGGATAAAATATGATATCAAGTAAAGAGGAACCACTGCTCAGAGCAATCAAAAATAAATAGTCTATAGGTAAAATAAGTAACTATAGAAAAAGCCAAATTAGTTGAAGGAGTGCATTATAGTACCTATGTATATGACTATATGAGTAAAGGTGCGGATGGCACCACCAGTTGGTACAGAGTAGGGTCCTGACCCTTAAGTGGCATCGGTAATAGACTCTATACACACGTAGATAGATGCAAAAGGTGTATTTTATTCTCTTCAGAATTACAGTGCGTAGAGTAGAGTATAGTATAACGCTGCTTACTCTAGCAGTGACCCGCTTTTTCTATATAGACGCTCAGGACACAGGAAATCATTCTCTTTTCCTACATCCATCAGAGTCTGATGTAGGTCTGATAACACCGAAACGTTACTATACTCTACGCACTGTAATTCTGAAAAAAATAAAATACCCCTTTTGCATCTATCTACATGTGTACAGAGTCTATTACCGATAATATATGTGTTTCTGTAACCAGTCATTTAGCGGGGGGAATTTATTAATCCCGTTACGCCAATTTTCTGTCGTAGATGGGTGATATTGTGGTGCACATTTAGTACAAGGTCCTTTCTTGCGCCACAACCTACATTCTGCACCTCACCTAACACACTGTGCCAATGTGGATGGAGCAAGTTGGGCCGGGGGCACCTCGACCTGAAATATTTATTATAACACACCAGTTTTCTGGCGTAACTTATAATGGAAAGCTACGCCAGTTCCTAACTGGCATAGATCTACATTCTGGCGGACACTCAGGTGTACGCCTGACTCGAACCGCCAGTCTTAATAAATCTGCCCCAGTGTAGTCACAGAACATTATTATTATTGAACTACCAATTTTCCATGGATCTAGCACTTAGATTATTACATAGACATTTTCAATTGTTGTTAAATGTTCTGGTTGATTCTTTAAGATTATGATCTATTGCATCTATCTATAAACCCACCCATTATTATAGTCTGTACCTCACATTTCAGTACTGCATTAGCTGGGAAATATCTTACTATTGCTTGCCTGTCTTTTTTTTTTGTATTGTTAAAGGAAAATTTTAGGCGGAACTCAAAAAAATTAGTTTTGACCAGACTAGTGTCTCTGGAAATTCTAGTAGTAGCCTCTGCTCAACACATCCTGGCACAGCACCTCTTCCAGTAGTGCTCTGTGCAGGCTTCAGGTGAACATTTAATGTGTAGTCTCTTTTCCAAGTGAGAGAGGGTAGCAGCAGTACCAGTCTGGTACTTCCTTTCATAAAACATAAAGTTCACAAAAAGATACATTTGCAATTAAAACAACAAGAAGAAATAATTTATTGTAAAATATTTTATTAAACTGTGCATTGCTTATTATATATATCCCATTGGAATGTACCATAATAATGCATGGATTACCTTTAAACAATCTCTACTCTACACACATTCCCAGTTTATTCCAGTCTAAAGATGCATGCTATAAACAGCTACATGTGTTCATTCTTTTCTGTGAGGAAGTAAATTCAAAATACAATGAAAATGGAAATATAGTCTAATTTAAAGATAGTACAACATATTTGCTGCACAACATCTTACACATAAAGCTGAGGAAATAAAACTAAATCTATTTTCCATAAAACCTTACTGCAGCCAATCTATTAGCTCTATACTTAGCTTGATGGAACCCCCTCTATACACAATATGCTCATTTGCTCAATTTTCCATGGGAAAGTATTTGTAATGCTGTGATTTTATTATTGTTCTGGTTATCTGTTTATGGTGGAAAGCTGGTTTTGTTGTCACGCGTCACAGGCTGTGAAAATAATTTCCCTCTTCCAGCAATGTAAAACCGCTGAATACTTCCAGTTTTACAATAACTTTTTACTACATCCATCTTCAGGGCAAATAGTGTAATCCTCATATATAGAGAAACCTCAGCTGTAAACAGTACTGGCATAGGCTCATAGCTAAACATACATTTTTACATTTTATTATTATTTCTTTTAACTATCCTATAAATACAGCTGGTTAAATTCCTCTGACAGTACCCATGTAATTCTTGTCTGGATTTAGCATTTTAGGCTACAACTACAGAATCCCATGCAACAACTGATGACTATACTGGGGGAATAATAGATGGCTATTAATGGCAAAGGACCCAACATGTACAGTACAGACCAAAAGTTTGGACACACCTTCTCATTCCAAGAGTTTTCTGTATTTTCATGACTATATAAATTGTAGATTCACACTGAAGGCATCAAAACTATGAATTAACACATGTGGAATTATATACTTAACAAAAAAGTGTGAAACAACTGAAAATATGTCATATTCTAGGTTCTTCAAAGTATCCACCTTTTGCTTTGATTACTGCTTTGCACACTCTTGGCATTCGCTGAATGAGCTTCAAGAGGTAGTCACCTGAAATGGTTTTCACTTCACAGGTGTGCCCTGTCAGGTTTAATAAGTGGGATTTCTTGCCTTATAAATGGGGTTGGGACCATCAGTTGTGTGGTTCAGAAGTCAGGTGGATACACAGCTGATAGTCCTACTGAATGGAGTGTTAGAATGTATATTATGGCAAGAAAAAAGCAGCTAAGTAAAGAAAAACGAGTGGCCATCATTACTTTAAGAAATGAAGGTCAGTCAGTCCAAAAAATTGGGAAAACTTTGAAAGTGTCCCCAAGTGCAGTGGCCAAAGCCATCAAGCTCTACAAAGAAACTGGCTCACATGAGGACCGCCCCAGGAAAGGAAGACCAAGAGTCACCTCTGGTGCAGAGGATAAGTTCATCCGAGTCACCAGCCTCAGAAATCTCAGGTTAACAGCAGCTCAGATTAGAGACCAGGTCAATGCCACACAGAGTTCTAGCAGCAGACACATCTCTACAACAACTGTTAAGAGGAGACTGTGTGCAGCAGGCCTTCATGGTAAAATAGCTGCTAGGAAACCACTGCTATGGACAGGCAACAAGCAGAAGAGACTTGTTTGGGCTAAAGAACACAAGGAATGGACATTAGACCTGTGGAAATCTGTGCTTTGGTCTGATGAGTCCAAATTTGAGATCTTTGGTTCCAACCACCGTGTCTTTGTGCGACGCAGAAAAGGTGAACGAATGGACTCTACATGCCTGGTTCCCACCGTGAAGCATGGAGGAGGAGGTGTGATGGTGTGGGGGTGCTTTGCTGGTGACACTGTTGGGGATTTATTCAAAATTGAAGGAATACTGAACCAGCATGGTTACCACAGCATCTTGCAGCGGCATGCTATTCCATCCGGTTTGCGTTTAGTTTTACCATCATTTATTTTTCAACAGGACAATGACCCCAAACACACCTCCAGACTGTGTAAGGGCTATTTGACCAAGAAGGAGAGTGATGGGGTGCTACGCCAGATGACCTGGCCTCCACAGTCACCAGACCTGAACCCAATCGAGATGGTTTGGGGTGAGCTGGACCACAGAGTGAAGGCAAAAGGGCCAACAAGTGCTAAGCATCTCTGGGAACTCCTTCAAGACTGTTGGAAGACCATTTCAGGTGACTACCTCTTGAAGCTCATCAAGAGAATGCCAAGAGTGTGCAAAGCAGTAATCCAAACAAAAGGTGGCTACTTTGAAGAACCTAGAATATAAGACATATTTTCAGTTGTTTCACACTTTGTAAAGTATATAATTCCACATGTGTTAATTCATAGTTTTGATGCCTTCAGTGTGAATCTACAATTTTTATAGTCATGAAAATACAGAAAACTCTTGGAATGAGAAGGTGTGTCCAAACTTTTGGTCTGTACTGTATATCAGCACTTAATATCACCTAATGTGAAGCTCTAAACAATTTTTCCTAACTGAAAAACAGAAATCTATGGGATCTCTGTTCTGCTTCTTAAAGGACTAACTATATAAAAATGTAATGAAGTCTGTGAGGCAGCACTTAACTGTTAGTGAAAATGAATGAGGGTCTGGATTATATACCTCAAGGGTGCCAAATTTGGAAGCAAAGTGTCACTCAGATTTCCAGCTGGTACGCATAAAATATGATGTCTCTATGGTCAGTGTCAAAGGAGCAACACTTGACCTGGTTGTTATGCTCATCTGTCTTACAGATGAGCAATATATTTTGTTTACACTCTACAAAGAGGTCACTAAATTTCATTATTTGTGAGATCGACAACACTAAAATCATTCCAAACAACTAAACAACAAATCAACAGTGAAAAGTACTTAAAAAGCACCGAAAGCTTTCTTGTAAGAATGCACAGTCCAGGAAAGTGTGTCATTGTATTACTATATAACATTCTGCTCTGTATGAAAAACCTAAATGCATTAGAATCCCTGATGAAAATCATCTCCATGAAAATTTAAAGAGAGTTAAAAGTAAACAGATTCTTGGATTTATGCCATTAGTTCCTTTCCCTACACATAAACACACAAAAGCTGACCTCACATCACCATAATAAATTTATAGTGACAACTGGCAAATGTCCATTAAATGAACAGAATATAACCTAGTAATTTAGATATACTATTTTGTTTTTTTTTCTGTATCCACTTACTATTCATGAAATAGCATTCTAGACTCATAGTATTTCATTCACAACACATAATTTCAAAATTATTACACACTCATGGGGCACAGTTTCCTGTTTTCTACAACTGGGTTCACACATCTGTGTCATTTTAGTCTGTTCTAACAGAACAGAAGAACTGACTATACATTAACACAGATCCATCTGATGACAAACAACAGATCCTGAGAGACCCCAATCACTATATTGGGGTCCATCGGGTTTCTGTTGTTTTCTCCATGATATTGCCAAACAAAAAAGTGATGCTTGCAGGACTTTTTCCTCTGCAATTTTAGATGGACTCTGCACCAGAGCTTGACATAGTATGAAAAACATTTCACAATGAAGCAACAGTGGGAGTGCTGTCAATGAGGGAGTCAACTGCTAGAATGAAGGAGCTACAGTGCTCTTCTGAACACTAAGCTCCTTTGGATTGCCATGTCTCTGATGGGCTACTGTCAGTTATATTTACTTTTCTACATTTTCTTAGTCAAGGGTTCCTTATTGTGAGGATATGTTAAGATCTTACATTGATTATAAATAAAAAATGGTGACAAACCACATTTTCCTCAATTTTCTACCATACATCTATTAACCCCTTAGGGAGCAATATTGGTTACAGTGGGGAGAAGCTACAGGAATTTCAAATACCATGCAACAGTTTATTCAGCCCTATCTGGCTTATTAGCTATATTCTGCAAATACAACGAGAAACCCCTCTGCTCTCTCCATTCATAGAATGCAATGTAACTGGTACCTGAACTCTATTGCTGGTACTGGAAGAACACTCATGGGGCAAATAACCTACAAATATTGACAACCTAACCTATTGGGCTGGGTCAAATACCCAGCACCCCTAAAGATTAGGCGCTCTCAGCAGCTGATACACAGAGAAAGGAGCAGGAAACAGACAGCTCCATTCTCCATGTATTGGCTGAACTATGTCGCTGCTGCTTAGCTCTCATTCAAGTCAATTGTTGCTAATCTGCAGTAACCTGGTTTGACCACTACACAGAGAATGGAGCTCTAGGCTTCCTGCTCCACTCTGTGTATAATCTGCTGAGAACAGCTGATCTATAGGGGTGATGGATATCAGAAACCAAGCAATTTGATAGATGACCTCTACTTAGGATAGGTCATCAATATTTAGCCCAAAAAACTCATTTAAGTAAGCAGAATGACATTCACTGAAAATGATTATACAGCTGTCACAAAATTCAATGGTGTTACATATTAAAACACACATTTCATTCCATTTGACTTTTCAGAGTAAGCTTTCATGTGTGCTTACATTAGGACTAACACTAATTCTAGTTGTTACATGACTTAGATTTTGCATTTTCCCCTTGTTAGGGTCTATCTGTACTTTTTATTTTTCTCTGACCTGGTGGCCGCAAAGCAGCTGGTATACACTGCACACAAGTAACAGTCCTAGGACCGTACAGGATATATAGGAAGGTACTAACCTGTACTAATGTGAATAAAATACTTTGACTATTAAGCTCCAGAATCAGCTTAAGCCTTTGTTTCTGCTACGGTACTATCTTTTTCCCCCCTCTGCTCACATCCCCACCCCTCTCCATAGATTTATAGAGACACGTGTAATCTGACTGAAGTAAACTGCAGTCATCTTAAGATGGATATAGAATTTTCAGAGTGAAAGTTCGTTTAGTAAAGGAAGGAAGAGCTTGATAAATGCCTGATAAATAGAGAAAGAAGCATTTTTCTCTGATACAATATACTGCAGAGTTTCTTACAATCACCTTTATTAATTTATGCATATTTTATTAAAACAACCTTGTCATTTTAAAGAGGACCTTTCACCACCTCCACCAAGTCTAGCTCTAGATATCATTTAATAGGCCCTACTCCACTGATTCTGGCACTGTTTGATCATTTTCTCTAGCCCCCACCATTCCCAAGCAATAAGTACAGTAAGTTTTGATGCCTGATATGCTATTTAGGCTATCTAATGTCAGGGCAGTGATGTCAGGTAGGAGCAAACAAAAGATGTGATTCTGACCTCTGACACTGTTCACTTCTGATTAGAACTCTGAATCACGCCCCCTTTCCTGACACTCCCCACCTGACAGTACAGTACCTAAGTAGCATATCAAGCACCACAACTAACTGCACTAATTGCTCAGGAATGTTGGGGACTAGAGAAAAAAAATCCAACTGTGCTGAAATCAGTAGAGCAGATCCTATTCACATATTCTAAGAACTGGAGTGGAGGAAGGTGTTGAAAGGTTTTCTTTAAATAAGAAAAAAAAATTCCCTTTTACAGTGTTCTTTGACCCCATCTATATTCAGATCTATGAATGGCCTTTAAATAATACAGCAATTAAGTAGTTCTTATCTCCATACATAAATGTTTGTGGTTTGGAAGCACATCAGATGTGATTTTCTGATTTTAAACTTTGGTGAGGCAACCATATCCATGTTTGTGTTCTAATCCAAGGTGATAGGTAACAATGAGTTGACTGTGCACTGGCAAAAGAAATACTGTATTATCTATTGGCCAAAACATGAGTACTCAATTGTAACAAATTCATCTTTCTGCTATGAGGGAGGCTGAGAAGGTTCTGCTTGTATGTGGATGACCTCTGATGCTCTGAAACTTTCTAATACACTTTGGGGGGAACTTATCATACATTTTACAACAGTTTTTGTCACAAAATATATGGCAAAGTCACAAACTTTGGTAATTTTTTCTGGTGTAAATTTTAGTTCAAATCTACACAGTTTCTAGTGCACGGAGTGACGGAGATATGCCTAAGTCATTATGCCTCTTAATGAATTATAAGCATATTTACTGGCATATGAAGCACCAGTTTTAATAAATCTTCTTTGTTTTTCAATTCCTCACCACTTTATATTTGTTGTTAGTGATTGGAAATATTTTTTCAGCAGAGCAAAATTATGGCGAGCTGCTGAAGTTGTACTGTGACAGCTAACCATGAAGTTGGCTTTAATTTGGAAAGGTATAATTATGATGAGGCAACCCCTTTAATAAAAGATAGGTGACGGCTGAAAATTCCAACTGAACTCAATGGAAATGTTTCTTCTGCAAAAATTTAAATTTTTATATATGAAAAGTCCCCTTCTGTATAAACAATGATCTGAAAAGATAATGTATTAATCAGAGAATGACTGAACAATACGTTTGAGATCCTCCAGACAAATAGAAAATCAATGACATGTCTGAATGCAGTTTATTTTATAGCCCTTCTATGCAACAAAATGTGAGAGAGTAATTCATTGTTTTATACCCCAGTAGGATTAATCTCTCAAATTTTCCATGGTAAAATACAATTATTTTTCTTGCTTCCATAGTGCCAACATATATCGCAAGCACTTTACGGACAGTGTCAGTCACTGTACCATATAGGGCTTACAACCTAAATTACCTATCAGTATGTCTTTACTGACTGGGAGCCTGGGAGGAAACCAGATGAATAAGTTCTCAACTGGGTGTTACCATTCAACTTGTCAAAGAGTGTGTCCCTACAGAATCTGACACTGTTAGCTCTGATTGGAGTGTCAGAGTAGGGAGACCCCACCAACTGGAAACACACTGTTGTCAATTTATTCATATATTTCTAGGAGGAATAATAGAGGAACAATCCACAGTAAAAATCTAAGAAAATGGTTCAGAATTGTTATTTAATTTACAATTATTTAATAAAACAGAGGTGTCAGGAGAGATGAAAGGTCCTTGTTAACTGTTCACTAACTTTGCATAATCAATAATACAAGTAAATACAAGAACTTTGTAATGTATCTTATAAGTACAAAACAACTTCTTCTCTACTTATCAGTCTCTTTATCCCCCCTTCCTTCCTAAACTGATTTTCACCAAGAAATCTCTGCTGAATTCCATCTTGGTCTCTCAAGATGGATTGTCAGTTCATAGATGCATCAAATTACATGTGTTCATAGAAGTCTATGGGGCAGAGTGAGATCAAAGCAGAGACACAGGCAACCAGAGGCTGCTGCAGCTGACAAAGTTTTTTTTTTATTTTGCCTTAAGAGCTTTATTCAAAACACTACTGGTACGTACTTCTCTATAATATTCTATATGATGCCTCTGAATGAATGAGTGAATGTTATGGAGAAAAATGTCCTGTTTTCTCTACGTGCTGTTTGTGGGAGATGTCATAACAGTTAGTCTCTATCCACCAGCTGAGGGAGAACCGAGAATTAGAAACTAGAGAATTCAAGTTATATAATGTCCAGAAATAGCGTTATTCCTCATTTACAAACACATCAGCTTATCCTGAAAATTCATCTGAAAGATTAAGATATGTAAGCAAAAAGAATACAGCAACATAAGTGTGTATGTGTGTGAGTATATATATATATTATTATTATCTATACCACAAAACTGAACATTCCCCTTCAAATTTGTATCATCAAGCACTATTCTTCAAGAACATGACTGCTTGTCTATGGATGTAGGATTTATTTACAGATCCTTAATATATATATATATATATATATATATAAGCCAATGACTGGAAAAATATTGGAAGGGATGTACATCTCACCCAGGTCGCTCAGATGGGTGAGATGACGAAAATCCAAAAAGTTTGTTTCTCAGCAAACAATTATGTTTGCTGAGCATTATTTAAGCGCTGTGTACTGGGCTGGATTTTTATGGAATGGCGGGTAGGCTGGTAGTGGGACCTGCCATTCCCATCCCCTCCAGTCCACACCTTGTGGACACTCCTGGAAGAAAACCAGCTGACTGGCATTGTCCTCATTAAGGGGATATAAGAAGTCTGCTAGAAGAGCAGACTGTGGCAGAGCTTGGCTGGAAAGCCACAAAGAAAGCGGCTACTGCTGGAAGACATTCTGACTGTTGAACTTGTTCCTATTCTAGGTGAGGTAACCTATTTCTGTTTAGTTAGAGCCCAGACTGGCAGGTATTTATTTTTTCGGTTTCTGTTATGTTGCATGTACCAAGGAGTGTTTTGAGTGAATAAAACTCAATACTTGGACTAATACCTTGGAGGCTGTGTTCATGTCAGCCCACCCAGCACCCCAGATCCTGACATTATATATATACACACATATAACATCCAAAAATGCTCCTCTAACTTTAATTTGAGCTCATGGTTCTAATGGTCAAAGCTCAGGGTACAAACTTTAGCAATGAGTGTTTCTATTGTTTTTATAATGCCATTTTTATACTAGACACCCCCCCTCATTAAAATGAGTGTAATGACCACTGCACACAGCTCACAACCCCCTTCTTTGAGATATATCACTTAGCATTATGTATTTGGTGAAAGGCCAAATTAGCAATGTTATATATGTTGGCATCATAAGTATTATAGATATAGCAAAAATGAAGATAAGGAAAGTCATGACCAAAAAAGGAACATTATATGCAGTATGTATATTTTCCAGACGTCTCAAAACTCAGAAGTGAGGTGAACGCTCATTTTTTATGAACACATGTAGGCATTTTATAGCTAAAGTCTGCCAGAAAAAGTTAAATATTAAATAGTAGTCCAAGTGAATAGACAAACAGACATTCAATTCAAGCTGCATAGCAGATCTAGAAATTGGCAGCAAGATAAAAAGTAAATAGAAGAAAGCACAAACCCCTTGAGTAACATTGACCACAAAATGTGAAATCCGACAAAATACTGTGGCTACTGGCCCCTGGGGACAAAGAATTGTATTTCAGTGGGAGCTCTTATGCAATCAACAAATCTTTCAAGAAACTTAGCAGTGGAAGCAATGCTTAGTGGTGTGATAGCAGCTGCACTGAGACAAGTGACTGCCAGCTTTACAGAAACATAGGGGTAAAAGAGGTAAGAAGAGCATGAACTGAAGGTCATTAACCTGATATTTGATATTCACGCCACATAGGAAGTCTGCAATTACACAGCTAATAAACTAGCAAAATTCACTCCATAAGGTGAAATCATTCTTTACCCAAAGGACTAGATTAAGGTTGGTGGGAGCTCTTATACAACCTATGTGACGCAGACACCACATAATCCACCTCCACATGCCTTGCATCACTGGAACAATGTCTGAAGAAGGGCACATAATTGTCAAAATGCTGCCTTTTATTTAAAAACAGATGGAGATCATAATAAAAAGTGTGAGACTGAAAAGCAATGTTGTCTCTACTTTTGATTAAAGACTGCACACGAAAGAGGAGGCTATGCATGGACTTTGCCTTCTGAACTGAAGTTTATAGGAGTTATAGAGCCAGCGACTTACTTAGACTTCAAAATAGAGACTGACGCATATACATCTTTTGTTGCTGACATCAATGATAGGCCATCATTAAGGGTGTGTGGTAAAGATTCCCAATGTACTGGACTTCCTAGGTCATGAGCCCCAGATGCCCTGCCCTGCTTACCCACCTTACAGTTTTTATCCCTACCTAACCAGATGTTCTCTTTACCTTTCTATTTGTTAACCATTTATAGCCAGCAATCCATGTACATTATGAGAAGCCTATTCATATGCTCTGTTTCATAATACAACCACTTCAACTTTAAAGAGGACCTTTCACAGCCTCCACCTATTCTAGTTCTTAGGATCTGTTTATAGCTGCTCCACTGATTCCAGCACAGTTAGAATTTTTTCTCTAGCCCCCCACCCCACCATTACCGAACAACAAGCACTGTTAGTTTTTGTATCCAATGTGCTTTTTAAGTTCTGTAATGTCAGAAGGGCGGTGTCAGGCAGGGGGTGTGATTCAGATCTCCAATCAGAAGCAGCCAATGTCAGAGCTCAGTATCACACCACTTGACTGGCGCGTCCTGCTGACAGTACAAATCCAAAACAGCATATCAGGCACAAAAGTAATAGAATTGATTGTTCGGAACGGTGAGGGCTAGAGAAAAAAATCCAACTGCGCTGGAATCAGTGGAGCAGCAGCTGTTAACTTATGTAAAGAGATGGACTTTTTGGAGGTGGTGAAAGGTTCTCTGTAAGTATTCTAACTTTGATGCAACCTTTTATAGGTTTTGATAAGAAGTGAGGCTGATATAACAGTGCTATGGCCACACAGACAGGTATACATTTACAATGTTATGGCACACATCCAAAGTCATGACACACTTAATATAGAAAGTAAATACTACTGAGAGGCATTTGGGACTAGACACCCATCCATTTGCTGATTCCACATACTGCTCACACACCCAGGCTTAGGAAAGGCCATAGGTCAAGTGTACTCTCCCTGTGCTCAGAAGAATTTAATCAAATTTTGCAATGTTAAAATATGCAAGTGCTAATTCCTTTAATTATTCTTATGTGGGAAAGATCAACAACACTCTGAGAAATTAATGTCATTAAATGCAAAATCCTAGCTTCACTCAATGTGTTCTCTGCATACAAACAAGTAATATTGCAGCTATAAATTCATTTATTCTGCACAAATCCGCAGCAACTTTATGTGTTGATATCATCTGGAAAACATTTGTTCATTTCAAATACACACAGTTCTCAGCCATTCCCTTGTAATTTGCTACACAGAATGGTAGCAATAGTTAGCGATCACTCATACTGTCTTATATTAGAAGTTACTGCAGAGACTGACATTCTCTTTAGTGAAGGTTTCTTTTAAGTGAAGAAATTTACAGAACAGCAGGATAAGTGAACAATACGCAGCGAGCTATTAAATGAGCACTTAAGACGTATAGTTCAGGCAATTAACCAAGAAAATCTCGCTCTGTTTCTTTAACTGGAACCCTGAAAACTAAAGCACCAATTTTATGCATAGATCACAATGGTGAATAGACCCCAAGATAACTCTGATTACAAAAAAGCCTGGAAACAAGAAGAAAGGAAGACAGTTCCTGCTTGAATTAGTAATGCCCAACTTACTCCGCATAATAGCAGTACCAGATATGGCTGACCTTTCCCCCCCATCTCTTGTTCACTGCAGCTACAGAGCATGCATATCACTTAGGGGGCTGCTGACTCCTATTAAAAATGTCGCATTTCTGCTGCCAATACAACCTGAACTGAAAGGATTGAAATGATTTAAGAAGTCTATTCATAAATAAATCTTTACATCCCCATGTCATATTCAATTACAATTAGAACCACCATTCTGACACTAAATCTCACATTAGAAGCCCTTTATCCTCCTTTCTCGTATTAGAAAAAGAAGTATCCAAGATTTTCAATATTCTTTAATAGAATAGTGCTAAACTAAAAAAATCCTTGATCCAATTTGCAGCTTAAGCTCTATTGGAATATTTAAACTTCAGATCTCAGATATTCGTCTGACAGATGGAAGCCCCACAGATCACAAGAATGGGGGTGTTTTGTTTACAAAATGAAGCAGTGGTCAAATAGGTGTGACCCCACTCCATTCATACCAATGGGACAGACAAATACTGTACTTTCAATTGAAGTTAATGAAAGATGGGATATTGATCCAGAGATTTATATTTAGAGTCAGGAAGCAATCAGCAAAACATGATCGTTCTCATCCAAAAACAGTGTCACATTTGTCCACTGGTCGTCTATTGCAGGTATTGGTATTGCAGCTTGACCCTGTTCACTTCACTAGAACTGAGTAGTACAGTACCAGACAAAATCCATACTAAGGTTTGGTACTGTTTATGGAAGAAAGCATGGATATTTCCAGTGATGGTGCAAACCCCTAGAAACTGAACTGTAACTATAGTTCTGGGAACAATGACTACTATATATTTATGAGAGCCTGGCATCTCCTCTAGGTGTTTCTTTCCATATGTTGAACATTGAAGAGTAAAAAAAAAAATACACGTGACAAAGGCAATAGCTTCTGGAGCAGCGAGTTACAGTCAACACTAGTACAGCAAGAATTTGATTGAGTAAATGTATCCTGAATACATTTTTTACATTTGTTTCCTTTTTTTTCTATAACCTATTGCATTGGAGAGGATCAATTTATGTTCCCAATATAACGCTGTCCTCTTAGAATAAAGCTGTAAGTAATACAAAGATATATATTAATCCACTGCCTAGGATAATAAGTGTTACTATTCTCACCTCACCTTATGTGGTAGCAGACTTTACAGTTCATAAATACATTCACCAGAGGGAAGCCAATGAGCTTATTTTCATGCAAAACACACTTATGTGCAAGCAAGTATTTATGGCAGCTCTGAAGCATTAATAGGATGAATGAGAAAATATAGGATTTAAAATATCGATTGTATTTGACTGGCGGAAAATATTATTTGTACATACATTAACCGACAGAATAACTTAACAAAACTTTTAGAAAATTATGTTATATAAATATTTATATTATGTCATTTAAATATTATATTTTAATAATCCTTACAATTATAATGAACATTAAAGCATTTTAATATTACAAAATAGACAACCGATTTTCATTAAGAGCCACATAGTAGAAAACCATGCTAATTACCAGAATAATATGAAGTACCAGACACCACTGAAAGAGCAAGCACCTATCCTGCTATGCGGGGGATCCACCAATAATAAATATGTGATAGCCATGTATATAGCCCTATATATCAGTTACCCATTATGCTGTGTATGGCTGCACTATCTAGATCAAAAACAGGTACATTCCCCTTTTTGGCAGCCATCCTTGCACTGGCTTCAGTCCCTTACCAGGCTCACATGAAAATCTATAAAGACAATAGTAGTAAATGGTAACAAATTACACACATATTTTACAGTAACCACAAAGTCAAGTGACTGAGTTGCATTAGAAGAAACTTCGACTGAAAACAATTCTGCCAGCATATCTTTAGACCTTTAGTTGATTGATTCATTTTTCCTATAAACTCCATCATGTGTAGTTTGTGTGTGTTTGCCAAGTCACAAATAGAAAAAGGTGCACAAGGACACTTGGAATCCAATAAGATGGATAATATCTGAAAATGGAAAACCCCTATAATGCACCACCCCCACCACATGCTGTGTAATTCATTTATAGCAAGAGATACTGCATTGATGGAAATAGATCCGTCACAGATTTTGTTGGTAGCAAAATGCATAAACGCTGCCAATACCCTTCAGTAAATATAAGAAAAAAAACAATAATACAAATGCTAAAATGATACACACACTTCTCATAGATAACAAGTTGTTTACCAGAAATGTACTAAGATAAAAAAAAAAAAATGTGTAACATTGTGAATGCATGCACTGTACTCAAATTGATGCCTATGGGTCACATTTTAGTAAATTGCACAACCCCTAGTCTTTATAACTTTCATAGGTGTTTTCAGACACAAACAAGAATACATTTTCCATTTTGCATTTACATCTGCAAAGTTCTTCTGACTTTTCCATTATGTATTTATTCTGTAAGGAATTTTTGATCATTCATAAGAAAAAGCTTAGTTTTAATAAGACGAAACCCTGCCAAGTCTGCACTAGGTTCTCATATGTCTTTCATAGTATGAAAACTATACAGCCAGTTGTAACCTTGAGCGGAGTCCAGAATGCAGTAGCAGATGAATCAATCCGGCTCAGACAGTACAATGACTAAGCTTGTGGTGCTGGCATGACGCTCTGCACTCTTGCCCTCATAGTGATTTATACATAAATGTATAGTTCACAATTTAATATCTACTATCCTCATTCTTCATAGATTAGCCTCTGCTCACAAACTGACATGTGCATAAACCATGCTAAATAATGAATGGTGCTATTAAGCCTATGAGATAAAGGATATATTTCTTACCACTGAATGTCAAAGTGACTCTTGCCTGCGGCTGTAAATATCCCATGATGCAACTGATGTATACAGCTAGCCCAATCATAACCTGAAGTGCCACAGATGCCATGATTGTTGAAAGTTATTTATTTCTATATATATCCAGGCCACGTAACCTGTAAGAGAAGAAGATGAAACTGTTAGACCTGCTCACTTTAAATAATGTATTAAGATATTGGAGACAGGAAACAGAACAGTTGTATCATCATGTGAATAGTAACTCCACCTGCTGGAAGGAGAACTATATCCTCCAGCCAAAATTTGAAATGTGAAGGCTATGTCCCCTGTGCCTACATTCTACAATGTCAGCTCATAGTAAGCAAGTGTTATCTCTATAGCCCTTAATAAGCAGGTACTAATACAGTTCCCTTCCCACTTGTAGCCTGACCAGGCTTTCTACTGCCTGGAACTGAATAATAAGCTGAATAAACACCATAAGCTTCTCCCACATTTTCTCAGCTGTGATAACATCTTGTGGACTTCTCTTCAAACAGAACAGACACATTAAAGTCTCATCATCCATAAGACACATAAGCTAAAGCAAATCAAACACCAGCCCTCTTCAAACAGGTTATGAGCCTGCGGTATTAACATTCACCTGGTGTTACAGCCAGGCAAACCCCAAAGTAACTCAATATAAAGTAAACAGATGAAAGGGCTGCTATCAGCAGCAAAACAAAAGGAGGACGGATGCTCCATTCTGTACTCATTGTATTGTAGGTCACCTGTAGATGAACAAGCTGTAAATAAGGAAATTGCCATACAGTATGTACAGAATCCTCACTTATCTAATATGGTGTCTGAAGCTGAGAAGATTAATAAATAGTTTTGTGGGGAAAGATCCTGTATAATTTTTATTATTCCTTTCTACGCTTAGAAGTCCAGTGGGGGTTGCTACTGACACACAAATCTGCATGCAAACAAGGAAAGACTGTCAATCACTGTGTAAGACCACCCACTGGACTCCTAAACCCAGAATGAACAGGGATGCAAAGGAATAAATAACACGTTCTGCTGAAACCTTTACGCACAGAATTATGCATTATGAACAATCTCATCATCACTGATGCTAAAGAAATTCCATTTCCAAATTTCCTTTATATCTATATCTTATAGGGACACCAGCAGGATCTATATTAGGTTAACCCATCTATCATATCCAGTGTCTATGGATGTACATAAACTTTAATACAATATACACAGATGGTCTTCAGACTCAAAATGATCAGTAATGTTGTAAGAAATAAGCTTTACAATGCATTTGATTCATGAGAAATGACATGAACTGACGCATGCAGTAAACTGTCAAACCTTTCACCATCTATTAGCTGCCATACAAGTGCACCAAATACTGGTACAGCCGCATACCAAACTTAGAGTAAATTTTAGTTACATTCATTTCATGCACTATTCTTTTCTGAAACTGTTGTCACTGATGCAGAATACTTGTGAATGGTGCAAGTGGTTCACAAATATCACTTTGCTGGTGCTTATGACACCACTATTTTATAGAGCTCAAATAGTATTGTTCTGCATACACTGTATGTGGAACAAAACACAGAGACAGATGTCCACATGTAAGCTTGGGGAACATAATGGTGTATATAATGCAAGTAGACCTACAGTACTTGCTAACTTACACAAGCAAAGTCATGTCTCTCCACCCTATAACCCATAGCTTTATTTCTAATATCAGTGACACAATTGTTACCTATGATTCACCCATGGTGATGAGACTTATTAGAGACTGGGTGACAATGAGACCATAAATAATGTCAGACTTCTGACTGGACCAAAAAATGATGTGATGCTCATTGCCTGCAGTAATAAACCAGCAAAATTAACCCCCAAAAATCTGCCTCCAGTCACCACCTATAGAGAATGATGGAAACTCGGTTACATCAGTCACTATGCTAAACTATATGGATATTTAACCCCAAACCTTCCACACTACACAGTTTTTCAACAAAACTGCAACGTATAGCCAACTTAACCCCACAATTCTTGGTCTGTCTAGCTCACCCAGTGCTATATTATCCATCCCACAGACCTCCTACTTACACACTTTATTGGTGCAGTCATCTAACCCCACCATTCGTATATACATCTCATTGTCTTTATATAGAGCACACAGCAATGCTCTGCAGATTGGGAGCAGAATGTACTGCAGGTCGTGGTACAGTATGGGGGGCACTGAGCCACATGAAGGTAGTCGTTCTATGTGCCCATCTGTGCACTAGCCCGGGCTAGAAAGGGCTATAGAAGTGCAGCGGGGCAGGTGCCCGGTCTCAGACATGTCGGATCCAAGACTATCCTGACAGAAGTTCCGCTCCCCAGCTGTCATTGCTACACATGTACAATAACTTACCGAACTCTGGAGGGAGGCACAGCAGCTCTGCCCGCACAGCTCATGGATTACAGGGGTTGAGCCTTCCCATTAGCAGT
The DNA here is from genome assembly GCA_947044405.1 of Leptodactylus fallax. Lineage (NCBI taxonomy): Eukaryota > Metazoa > Chordata > Amphibia > Anura > Leptodactylidae > Leptodactylus > Leptodactylus fallax. The sequence continues at coordinate 5,132,408 of CAMRHE010000001.1, read as the reverse complement.
CCGCGCTCAATTCTTAGTAAATCTGAGCTTCTCCTCTGTGAGCAGTAATCCCGGATCCTAGGACGTGTCTATTCAGTCAGCTATGTCTGCTGAGGAGCGCAGTGCATGGAAAGTAGCCGAGCCTTGTCAGTCAGCGCGGGGGGAGACGTGCTGCTGCCCTCTGGCTGCTCAACCCTGCACACTGCCGAGGAGAGTGTCAGCCACACCCATCATGTGTGACACCAGGGAGGAGGCCATGCTTCTGGACCACTGCTGCCCTCCCTCCGTGGTGGATGCTGTCACACACACGCAAACGATCCAGGCTGATTGTTTTCTGCTGTATTATGTAATAATGTCCTAATATAATGTCCTCTAATGAGCGGGTACTAGGGCTGTGATCATGTACCTCAGGAAACATAACCGGACTGTCTGCTTTACACAGTTATAAAGAGGTCTGTCCTGACAAGTTATCTGCACTGCACAGGTTATATAGACACAGCTCTGCCCTGCACAGGTTGTATAGACACAGCTCTGCCCTGCACAGGTTGTATAGACACAGCTCTGCCCTGCACAGGTTGTATAGACACAGCTCTGCCCTGCACAGGTTGTATAGACACAGCTCTGCCCTGCACAGGTTGTATAGACACAGCTCTGCCCTGCACAGGTTGTATACACACAGCTCTACACTGCACAGGTTATATAGCCCCCCCTGTAGGGATCAGCTGCTCACGGTGTTCACACGCCGGTGTGTGGGACCCCCCCCGGGGGGGCGGCAATGACCAAGTTCACACACAGCAGATTACTTAAAACGGTGATAGAGCTTTATTTGTGGCAATTCCAGCACAAAACAAAAGTGTCCAAACAAAATAAATGTCTAGGCCTGTCCGGCGCTAGCTAACAACAGCGTACCTCACTGTCCTCATGCAGGTAACCATAACATAGTGAGCACAGCAGTCTAGTGTAAACGCTCACCTCCAGGAGCGTTTGGTCTTTTTCTCCTCTGCAGTTTACCAGAGCTCGCCTTTTGTGTTGAGCTTCCTTCCTCAATCAAAAACCCACAGGAAACCTCACCTGGGGTTATGGGAGGCAAATCCCGAAGCGGACTGGGGTGTGGACTGGAGAGTACCCACTACCAATCCTGCCCTCCAGTCCAGAAAAACCAGCCCATATATTATAATGAAAAACGCTAGCAGACTATGGTCTGCTAGAGCAAGCTAAACCCTGGATTTCCTCTATCTCACCTGGCTGAGGAAACCAGGCGAGATATACACCCCGTCCAGGACTTTGCCGTACACTTTACCACAATAGATACATAGAAAGGTGAGTATTAGGTTTTTTTTATTTATTTGTTTGATCCATTGTACTGTGGGAAACTGGAGGAGGACATTGTATACTATGGGGGCAAAAAACTGGGGGCAACTGGAGGAGGACAAGAAACTGTGGGGGCAACTGGAGAGCCACACAAAACTGGGGGGCAACTTGATGGGGACTCAACTGGAGTGGAATATTATAATATAATGTCTGGGAGGCCACTTGGGGTTAATGTCTAAGATATACACCACTGTGTCTATATAACCTGCCACTTTGGGGGGCAAGTTAATGTCTGAGGAACCATAGGTGTTTATAGGTTAATATTTGAGGCGGACAGGTTAATGTTTGAGGGGCCACTGGGGGGGGGGGACAGATTAATGTGTGATGGGCCATTATATTATATGGGGCCATTACAGGGGGATTTCACTGTGTAAGGGACCACTAAGGAGGAATTATACTATGTGGGGGCTACTGAGGGGGCATTATAAATTGGGCAGGTCAGATAAGTGGTAGTGATTGGTGGTGCCCACTTCTGAAACCTTTGCACTGGGGCCACCAATGTGTTAAAACGGCCCTGGGTATGTGTTATAACTGAAATCTGTGTCAGTTCCTGACTGGTGTAAATATCAATTCTGGCACACAGGAGTGCGCCTCTTAATAATTCTGCTGGTGTTAGCACCAGTGGGAGAATTAATTAAGACGGGCATACAGAACACCAGTCTCAGTAAATCCCCCCCCCCCACACACACACACACACACACACACACACACACACACACACACACACACACGCACGCACACACAGTTCTGCCCTGTGTTCTGAAGCAGAAACTGTGATGGGAATGTATTAAGAGTGGCATTTGCTACGCCAGTCTTAATAATTCTCTACCAGCGGCTGGCGTAGCTTTTAAGTATAACAAACGCCAATTTTCCAGGACTACTTATACTAAAGCTAGGCTGTGGCATCCCCATTCCACATTGATCTCTTCTGTTTGAGAAAGTGGTAATGGGGCAGAAAAGTGACAAATTGGCGCATATTTCTGGAGTGAACATTTTAATATATACTCCACTGTGTGTACGTAAAGTGCTCAGTGCAGGTTTGCGCTAACATGCACAGTGCAGAGCTGTACTGTATGTGTGCTGTGTTCACATTTATCGGCTATATGTGTGTGTGAAAGCATACTGGGCAGATCTGTGTGTGGTTGTGTGCAACATGGTGAGAACTTTGTGCATAGCATGTGAGGTGAGCAGCTTTGTGTCTAATGCATATGGTTGAGAGCATTGTGTCTAAGGCTAAGGCCACATGTAGTGGGTCTCCTGTGAGTGTTATCCTGCAGCAAACCTACCCTGGCAAAAAGCAGACAAAATCTGTTGTTGGTATTTTAACCACTTGCCAACCGCTCACTGTATATATACATCAGCGCTTGATGGGCTTTGTGCACTGCCAACATATATAAAATGACATGACCCTGTTAAATTGAGGATTGGGTCCCGCTAATATCAGCAACTCCGTAATCAGTGTTAATAGCTGTTGCTGGTCGTAGAGACATGATTGGAACTTGATTGGTTCAGATCTTGTTTGTTTGTTTGTTTGTTTGTTTGAGTTGGAAGGGACCTCAAGGGCCATCGAGTCCAACCCCCTGCAAAGCAGGAATAAATAATCTTGATCATGTGAATGCCATGATAACAAATCATATACAGGTCAGGCAAAGTTTTTATGTAGCAGCAAACTTTACCAAGGTTTGCTGTATATGTAACACTGTCTCTCTGTGAGAGAGTGATCGGAGGAGAAATAGTGTGATACAGTATGATATGTGTTACGTACTGTGTTACATCTAATACAGTGTTATGTCAATATTTATATATTTGTCCATGCTTAGGTAGGATTTTGGGTTTAGGGCAGGGGCGCACCGCTAATGAGGCGAATTGAGGCGGCCGCCTCAGGCGGCACTGTCCGGGGGGCGGCATTTTTACTATTTCATGTAAACCAGCCCAGGACAGGCCGCTTTAAAAAAAAAAAAAAAAACAGAGCTGAGTGCGGCCTGTCCTGGGCTGGTTTACAAGATGTCGCATCTCAGCGCAGGCGGCGATACCATGACGTCATCACGCCGCCTATGCTGAGACACAGACGTCGCGGACAAGAAGAGGAGGCGGCGGCGGCTGCATCAAGGCATCGTAGGTGAGTATAACTTTTTTTTATATATATATAAATAGGCCGTAACCTGTTGGAGTATCCCCAGCAGGTAACGGCCTATTTATTTACCTACCCCGCGCCTGCTCGTGGCCGCCCCCGCTTCTCCTTCTGCTATGGGACGCAGAAAGGGAAGTGGATGCCGCTGTGAGCAGCCGCGGGCATTGGTAAGTGAGGCCGCGGGCCGCAAATACTACTATTATTATACTCCGGATTCTATTCAGACCCCGGAGTATAATAATCAGAGGCCTAGGGTTGGTGAGGGAACATAAAAACCAATGTTACTCGCCTCCTGCGATCCGATGTAACTCCGAGTGGGCTTGAGGCCTCTGGTGACGTCATCAGGTTGCGTCGCCAGCCTGATCACGTGACGTGTGCGCGCAATTAAACAGGGCCGAAAGCTGCAAGGAGTGCACCGGTGTCCAGGATAGGTAAGTAACTCTGGTTTTTATGTTTGTATTCTCCCCTGGGTCTCCAATCATTATACTCTGGGGTCTGAAAAGACCCCAGAATATAATAATAGTTCATGGGTGGTCCACTATGGGGCATAATACCCTGTGCAGGGACCACTGTAGAGCATAATACCCTGTACAGGTGCCACTATGGAGCATAATACCAAGTGCAGGGGCCACTATAGAGCATAATACCGAGTGCAGGGACCACTATAGAGCATAATACCCTGTGCAGGGACCACTGTAGAGCATAATACCCTGTGCAGGGGCCACTCTGGAGCATAATACAAGTGCAGGGGCCACTATAGAGCTTAATACCAAGTGCAGGGGCCACTATAGAGCATAATACCGGGTGCAGGGGTCCAGTGGTGAACCTAGCCTCTTTGCGGCTATAGAAAGACGCCCCCCCCCCCAAAAAAAAAAAAAAAAAACTGAGTTTCCATGCTACTAGTTTAACACACTGTTATCGTCACACAATATACACAATACATAAAGTTATAAAACAGTTTTTAAGAATTCTTCTTCCTGTATTACTTCAGTATCAGATCAACAACACGGCATTAACAATGAAATTAACTTCACACATCTTCTGCTTGGTGGATGGACGAGCCCACGTGGTCCCCATTCTCTATAATAGGAGCCCCGCAGATAGATGAGTACTGGACTTTGGGTATCTTTGGCGCTCCCATTAAAGTGAATGAGAGCCATGCGGGTTCGTCCATCCACCAAGTGACACACCTATATATGGCTGCGGTCAGGCTGCATTCCCACCTAGTGGGGGGAAAAAACCCAATTCTCAGGCTCAGTGGGGGTCTCAGCAGACAGACCCCCATCACTCAGGTATTTATCCTCTATCATTTAGGTGAATACAGGGCAGTAACATTTTGTGACTTACAGGTGACGTCTCTGACTAATCCTTCACATTTCCCTTCTCTTCCCTTTGGACCGACATGACCACTTCTTCCAGCTGTGACTTGTCTCTGTAAAGTTTGCAACACAGACATCTTTGGCTCCTCACTTTTCCAGGCATCCAACCCACATTGTCCTCACCTACACAAAGCCCCCATCCTGCTGCTACCCCAATTATAAAATATATGATATAACCCCCCCATAATGAATAATACCCCCAAGTGCATCTTTATATTAATAACATCCGTGTGTACCCTGTATAAATAGTGCCCCTTATTAATAATGCCCCAGGTGTTAACTAATTAAAAGGTTTTCCAGGTCATTAATAAACTAATCAGTGGGGTTCAAAAACCCAGGACCCCCACTGATCAGCTGTTTGAATGGTACCTGTGTAAGCGCCATGACCGCTTCTCTGTTTACATAGTGTCATTCACCTCAACCTTAAGGTGTTTTAGGCCGTGTCTTCAAGGGATTAAAGTAGTCCGCTAAGTAGTAGCCTGCTAATCCTACTATTATAGGGAACTGATAGACTCTATATGCAGCTCCTAAATATAATCATATAATAACTAGCTCCTAACCAAGGCTTTAGGTTAAATATTGAGCAGAATAAACATTTCTTACTAGTGTTTTTGGAGTGTTAAAAGGTCGGGAGGCCAGGTGTTTTCATGTAGTCCATTTGTTCCACGGGCAAACTATCCAATTTGTCAGACCAGATGAGCCTTTTTTTTCATTAACTTTTGGCTTACCTCTTGCATATTTTGTATAGCTCATACTGCTGAAATAAAGTCCTTTAAGTATGCAAGTTGCAGGTAATCTCTTTTGCAGTACATACTTTCAGAATTCTATGACATTGAATTCTTCTCACAATCTAATATAACATATCTCATGTCACACAGTTTTATATTACCTCCAGACACCAGACGGTCGCCTCTGAATTTTCAATTATGTCAGCATTGTCTTTGTATTGTTTATGGATAATTTCCGCATTGGTGACTGAGAATCTAATTAAATGAGCAACTCTGACGTGAACCTGTTATGTACTGGATTCTAGATTCTTTGTCAGTTACTGTATGTACCAAATGTTGTGTCCCGATATTATTTCTTGTGCTGATAATATGTCTAATGCTTCTAAGCAATTTTCGTTAATTCATAAAGGTGATGTTTCTTCATTTTCCTTCTTCACTATAGAACAAGTAAAGAAGCCTCCTAAAAGTGGGAATTGGTGTAAACTTCAGCTAAAAAGGGAGGCATTTTGGATTCTGGAGTTAAATTCTAGATATCCAAATGGCCTCAACATTAGATCGAATTTATCTTATATCTATTAATTTTGATTAATGAAATATGTTTTTGATATTTATATTTTAGGTTTGTTTTTTCATTTATTTTTGCAATGAAAAAATAAATGAAAAACAAACCTAAAATATAAATATCAAAAACATATTTCATTATTCAATGAATAAATATAATAAATATCAAAAACATATTTCATTAATCAAAATCAAAACCCGCAGGAATGAAATAATGTTAGAACAAAAAAACGCAACAAAACCGCAATGAGGTTTTGTTGCGTTTTTTGTTCTAACATTATTTCATTCCTGCGGGTATCATTTATTTATATAATATAATACATTATTTGTGGTTTTTGATATGGATTCAGGAATAACTGTATTTATTTTTCATGTATATCATACATATTTATATGTTTTTCATTTTTCTGTTCTTTATATCAGGTATTTGACGTTGTTATTTTGTATTTTTTTTTTGTTTTTGCCGAGGTGTTTTTCAGTATCGCGAGATCTTCTTACTAGCCCGTATGTCACTTCCTGTTTCTTACAGGCAGTAGTTTTCTTTTTTTTTTCCTCCATGCGCACACACTACATTCAGTAATGGTGAGTTCATCCTGATTTTCATTTTTTATTAAATTTTTATCAGTTATGTATTTATTACATTTTTCGTTTTCATGTTTCTTTTGTTGTGCTTTGATCTTTATTATGAATTTGTATAATCTTATTTATATAGTTGGTATTGTTACATAGTTACATAGTTACATAGTAGATGAGGTTGGATGAAGACATCAGTCCATCAAGTCCAACCTATAACCCTACAGTGTTGATCCAGAGGAAGGCAAAAACAACCCATGAGGCTTATGCCAATTGCCCCATTTCATGGGAAAAAATTCCTTCCCGACTCCAATCTGGCAATCAGTATAAAACCCTGGATCAACGTGCCCTTAAAATCTAAAACCCATAACCCATAATGTTGTTCTGTTCGAGAAAGGCATCCAGGCCCTCTTTGAACTTGTTCAATGAATCCACTATCACCACTTCCTGGGGCAGAGAGTTCCATAGCCTTGTTGTTCTTACTGTAAAGAATCCTCTTCTATGTTGCTGGTGAAACTTTCTCTCCTCCAGTCGTAGAGGATGTCCCCTTGTCACTTTCACTGGCCTAGGAGTAAAAAGATCATTAGAAAGTTCTTTGTGCTGTCCCTTCATGTATTTGTACATTGTTATTAGATCTTCCTGTAGACATCTTTTCTCTAAACTGAATAACCCCAAGTTTGTCAATCTATCGTTGTACTCCAATCCACCCATTCCCCTAATAATTTTGGTTGCCCTTCTTTGCACTCTTTCTAGTTCGATTTTGTCTTTCTTGTATACTGGGGCCCAGAATTGTGCACAATAGTCTGTGTGGCCATACCAGTGATTTGTATAGAGGCATAACTATGTTCTTGTCATGAGAATCTATACCTCTTTTGATGCATCCCATAATTTTATTTGCCTTGTCAGCCACTGCCTGGCACTGGTCACTAAAGGTAAGCTTATTGTCCACCACAATCCCCAAGTCTTTTTCATTGGCAGTTTTACCCAGTAGATTACTATTAAGTACATAATCATACATTTTATTTCGTCGTCCAAAATGCATAACCTTACATTTGTCAATATTAAACTTCATTTGCCAAGTCTCGGCCCATGCTTCCAGCTTCCTTAGATCCCCTTGTAATATTCTACTATCCTCCTCATTTTTGATTACCTTACAAAGTTTAGTATCATCTGCAAATATGGACACCCTGCTTTGCAAACCGTCTACCAGGTCATTAATAAAGATATTAAACAGGAGGGGGCCCAATACTGACCCCTGTGGCACCCCACTGGTGACTGTTACCCGGCCTGAATATTTACCATTAATAAGCACCCTCTGTTTCCTATCAGTGAGCCAGTTGCGAACAGAAATGCATATCTTTTCCCCCAGTCCCAACATTCTCATTTTGCATACCAACCTTTTATGTGGTACAGTATCGAAAGCCTTTGAAAAGTCCATATACACCACGTCCACTGCATTACCCATGTCTAGTCTTGAACTTACCTCTTCATAGAAGCTGATCAGATTAGTCTGACAGAACAGATTCCTCATAAACCCATGCTGATTGGGTGTTATAAGATTATTTACATTGAGGTACTCCAGGAGAGCATCTCTTAGAAAGCTCTCAAATATCTTACCCACCACAGAAGTCAAATTTACTTGCCTATAGTTTCCAGGCTCACTTTTAGACCCCTTTTTGAAAATTGGCACCACATTTGCTATGCGCCAATCAAGTGGAACCGACCCAGTCATTACTGAATCCTTAAATATTAGATATAAGGATCTGTCTATCACTGTGCATAATTCAATCAGAACTCGGGGGTGTATGCCATCTGGACCTGGTGATTTATCTATTTTAGTGTTTTGAAGGCGGCACCGCACTTCCTCCTGGGTTAAACAGGTGACATTTAATGGAGAGTTAACATTACCCCTAATCATGTTGCTGGCCATTGAATTTTCTTGTGTAAACACCGTAAAGAAGAAGGCATTTAATAGTTGTGCTTTTTCCTCATCCTCCTCCACCATTACACCCAGATTATTTTTGAGAGGGCCCACATTGTCAGTTTTTATTCTATTGTTATTTATGTAATTGAAGAATACTTTTGGATTATTTTTACTTTCCTTGGCAATTTTTCTCTCAGCCTCAATCTTTGCCTCCTTTATTTGTCTTTTACACAATTTATTTTTCTCTTTATAGTTGTTTAATGCTGTGTCACTACTTTCTTTTTTTAGCACTAAATGCTTCCTTTTTATCCCTCATTGCACTCCTTACCGTTTTAGTTAGCCATATTGGTTTTCTATGATTTCTGGCCCGCTTATTCCCATAAGGGATATGTTTTTTAGTGGTCCTATTTAGAAGGCTTTTGAAAATGTCCCATTTTGTTTGTGTTCCGGTCACTTTGAGGACATTGTCCCAGTTTATGCTGCTAATCTCCTCTCTCAACTGGTTAAAATTGGCCTTCCTGAAGTTTAGTGTTTTTGTTCCCCCTCCTACTGAACATTTTTTTAGTGTGTACAAGAAAACTCATTATGTTATGGTCACTATTACCAAGATGACCCCCAACCTCCACTTTTGACAATGTGTCAGGTTCATTTGTTAAAATTAGGTCTAAAAGTGCCTTGCCTCTAAAAACACCACCCCTCAAGAAATGTATCAAGGGGTATAGTAAGCATTTTGACCCCACATGTGTTTAATAAATTTAAATAACCTTGGTCAGTGAAAATGAAAATTAACCTTACTGCAATAAAATGTCCCCAAATGTTTTTATAAGGGGCTAAAGGAAAAAGGGCACCTCCACAATGTGTTACACAATTTTTCCAAATTATGGTAATACCCCATATGTGAATGGAAACTGCTATTTGGGCAGGCAGGGCGTGCAAGGTAAGAAGCGCTATTAGGCTTTTGGAGGGCAGATTGTGGTTTCAGAGGCCCAAGAAGTGATCTAATTTTGAAAACAAGACCCTTAAGAAATTTAGCAAGGGATGTAGTCATCCATTTGATCCCTGACATGCTATGTGCCAAAACAGTGGTTAATACCTACATTTATGACATTGTTAAGCTGGATGTCCCGGTTATGAAAAAGTCATATATGTGGTCATAAAATGATGTTTGGGCATATAGCAGGGCACACAAGTGAAGGAATGCTATTTGGATTTTAGAGCACAGATTTAGTTTGCTTGGTTTTTGGACATCATGTCACGTTTGCAATGACCCAGCAAAATGAAATCCCATTGGAAGTGACACATTTTGGAAACTAAACCTTTTAACTAATATATGTAGAGGGGTGCAGTGAGCAATAGTTTTTCAGATGTGAATGCACAGCGGATTGTGAAAGTGAGTATGTAAACTGTGCAGAATACACTGTATACACACCTGCACACTGTTGTAGAATAGGTGAACTGAAACCCTGATTGCTTGACCTCATAATATTAAGGTCATTGCTTGTATCTCACTAATTTATCTCTAGGAGTTGTCCAATAAGATCTTTCACTGCAAAATCAATATGCAGTCCAACCTTTTACCATTATATCTATATTTACAGCCTTGTTTCTAATAGAACTCAGATGCACATAAAAAACATGTTCATCATCTTTTTCAGCTCCTCTGAAAAATTTATTTATTATGACTTATAATTACTGTACAACAAACCCTTTATATAGTAGACAAGCATAAATAAGAAGTACATTATGTATAAGTATTTTTATTAGTCGTATTATTAATGAGTAGTAAGTCAAAAATTTTATTATGTAATTGTCAAAAAGCTGGATCAATGTCTTTTATTTAGTAGTTTGCAGCTGAATGTCCCTCAGAATCACTGAAGATTGACTAAATCCATTCAAAAGCAATTGTCAATAAAGAAACATATTGCAAAAAAATATATCTAAATATTTTTTATCCAGTTCTGAATCATCAAGAGTAGTATGTGTATATATATATATATATATATATATATATATAAAAGATATAGATATATAGATATATATATATAGCTATTTATCTAGTATGTACATTAAATAGCACAGTTTTCATTTTGCATTCTGCTCTAAAAAATTACAAGCTGCACTGTGATTGGATAAATCTGTCCCAGTTTATACTTAGAGTAGACAGTCTTAGACTAAAGCCCCACATCGCGGTAATACAGCTTTTTTTGTTGCAGATTTTGCTGCGTTTTTTTTTTGGACCAAAGCCTGGAGTGGATTGAGCAGAAGGTAGAAGCATAAGGGGTTCCTAATATTTCTCATTCCTTCTGTAGCTACAGTGCTGGCCAAAAGTATTGGCACCCCTGCAATTGTCAGATAATACTCAATTTCTTCCAGAAAATGATTGCAATCACAAATGCTTTGGTAATAATATCTTCATTTAATTTGTCTTCAATGGAAAACCACAAAAAGAATTGTCAAAAAGCCAAATTGGATATAATTCCACACCAAACATAAAAAAGGGGGTGGACAGAAGTATTGGCACCCTTTGAAAGATCATGTGATGCTTCTCTAATTTGTGTAATTAACAGCACCTGTTACTTACCTGTGGCACATAACAGGTGTTGGCAATAACTAAATCACACTTGCAGCCAGTTGAAATGGATTAAAGTTGACTCAACCTCTGTCCTGTGTCCTTGTGTGTACCACATTGAGCATGGAGAAAAGAAAGAAGACCAAAGAACTGTCTGAAGACTTGAGAAGCAAAATTGTGAGGAAGCATGAGCAATCTCAAGGCTACAAGTCCATCTCCAAAGACCTGAATGTTCCTATGTCTACCGTGCGCAGTGTCATCAAGAAGTTTAAAGCCCATGGCACTGTGGCTAACCTCCCTAGATGTGGACGGAAAAGAAAAATTGACGAGAGATTTCAACGAAAGATTGTGCGGATGGTGGCTAAAGAACCTCGACTAACATCCAAACAAGTTCTAGCTGCCCTGCAGTCCGAGGGTACAACAGTGTCAACCCGTACTATCCGTCGGCGTCTGAATGAAAAGGGACTCTATGGTAGGATACCCAGGAAGACCCCACTTCTGACCCAGAGACATAAAAAAAACAGGCTGGAGTTTGCCAAAACTTACCTGAGAAAGCCAAAAACTTTTTGGAAAGAATGTTCTCTGGTCAGATGAGACAAAAGTAGAGCTTTTTGGGAAAAGGCATCAACATAGAGTTTACAGGAAAAAAAAAGAGGCCTTCAAAGAAAAGAACACGGTCCCTACAGTCAAAATTGCGGAGGTTCCCTGATGTTTTGGGGTTGCTTTGCTGCCTCTGGCACTGGACTGCTTGACCGTGTGCATGGCATTATGAAGTCTGAAGACTACCAACAAATTTTGCAGCATAATGTAGGGCCCAGTGTGAGAAAGCTGGGTCTCCCTCAGAGATCATGGGTCTTCCAGCAGGACAATGACCCAAAACACACTTCAAAAAGCACTAGAAAATGGTTTGAGAGAAAGCACTGGAGACTTCTAAAGTGGCCAGCAATGAGTCCAGACCTGAATCCCATAGAACACCTGTGGAGAGATCTCAACATGGCAGTTTGGAGAAGGCACCCTTCAAATCTCAGGGACCTGGAGAAATTTGCCAAAGAAGAATGGTCTAAAATTCCAGCAGAGCATTGTAAGAAACTCATTGATGGTTACCGAAAGCGGTTGTTCGGAGTTATTTTGTCTAAAGGTTGTGCTACCAAGTATTAGGCTGAGGGTGCCAATACTTTTGTCTGGCCCATTTTTGGAGTTTTGTGTAAAATGATCAATGATTTGACTTTTTTTTTTCATTCTCTTTTGTGTTTTTTCATTGCAAGCAAAATAAATGAAGATATTATTACCAAAGCATTTGTGATTGCAATCATTTTCTGGAAGAAATTGAGTATTATCTGACAGAATTGCAGGGGTGCCAATACTTTTAGCCAGCACTGTATTCTTGGCTTTAGCTCAAAAAAACACAGTAAAATCTATAAAAACAAAGTGCGTTTCTGCATCGTGGGGCCTCAGCCTTAAACTTCACCAAATGTATCACAGTGGCTGATGATAAATAGGGTCTAATTTTAGACTGTTTAGTCTAACTTTACACCACTTATTTGTATGTCAAAATTTGTGCTTGTGCATCTTAAGCTCCTGTACAGTAAACTTTCATCTGAAATGATTTGCAAAGGTGATGCTATGCATTTACATCAGCATTTTGGCACAAATTGCTCAGAATTCTTAGTACATCCCCAAATGTGAATCAGCTAAATTCATACACTGGCAGAAATTTATATTAGCAATTTATATTGTTTGGAACAGATGCTTTATGGGTGATCTTTTATCTGTCAGATAACTGAGTCTAGCAGGTAGGAATACAGATGCAAAAGTTATGTGCACAGAATAATGTGCACATAGGGATCAGGGTAAACTAATCCTATATAGATATTGTCTTCCTATATTACACATACAAACCCTTGTTTCAAACTTGTGTTTAGAGATAAAATTGTGTCTGTGTTTGTTATGATGGAAGGGCTGGCCAATGTTACACATTATTAAAGGGATTGCCCAGTTTCTGACAAATATTGAGAGGCAAATGTTATTGTTTGTATAATGCAAATTTATACAATTTTCCAAAATACTTATTGTATCAATTCTTCACAGTTTTCTAGATCTCTGCTTGTTGTCATTCATTCTACTTATTTCCAGTGGATAAAACGCAGTCCATGGTCATGTGATTGACACACAGGTGCACGGCTCATTACCAGATAGATGTCTGATTACTGTGCTGTGACTGTATTGAGCTGTGCTACTGAGTGTTCATCATACGACCATGGACTGTCCATCACATGACCATGGACTAATATTTATCCACTGGAATCAAAAAAAAAAATCACAGCAAGCAGAGACCTAGAAATTTGTGAGGAATTAATACAAAGTATATTGGAAAATTGCATTATCCTTACATTATACAAATTAATGTGTCTCTCAATATTTGTTTGAAACTGGACAACGCCTTGTATTACAGTATCACGTAATAAATTATTTGTACACACAGAATATTTATCTACTGCTGTTACATTTGAAATAAAGATGACGTTTTTATGGATTTCTAAAAGGGCATTACAGTTTACCCCAAGCATAAAACGTTCAGGGAGACTGCAGACATAGCAGTTACTTTAATTCCATTTTCCCCGTCCTTCTTTTAATAACCGAGGATAGACATTAATGTACATCGCTTGGGATACTTGTTGAGGGTTAAGATCGTTTTACCCTTAATTTATACACCTACTGTGTTTATCTCGTGGTTTTACCCTAAATCGATACATTTTACCCATTTTAGGTTTTCTTTGGGGGTTGCTTACTTCCTAGGCTTTGGATCATCTGTCTCTCTGTTTGCTTCCTGTGTTTATGTATGTGCATATGATTGTATTCCCCCATAGTATGTACCGCGATGTGCGGTCTGGTTGTAACTATAGACGTGAGTCAGCATCACTAAGATATGGTCTGTAACATGCCCTGATGGGTGGTCTGCAGTTTGCCATCTATTGCATCATTGTAGGCGTGCGCCCGCTGATTGGGCACGCCTCCAGTGACGTCGTTTTAGTAGGCGGGACTTCGTATATATATATCTGGTCCCGTGTGGCGTACTTTGTGGCCAGATATCACGGCCGACTGGGCCACATTGATTTTTGCTCGTGACTATGCAAATTTATCTGTTCCATTCATGTTGGCTGTCTTGCTATTATGCTCTATCTCTTTGCCTCTGATGAACTGAGTCCACACTCAGCAGAAACGTGTCAGACATTCTATAAGGCAGCACGTGTGTTGTATGTGTGCTTTAGTCAGCAAACTGGGAGAGTATAATGTAAGCTTTCTAGTTAGACAGTGAGTTAGTTGCAGTGACTGATCTTTTACTGGTTTTCAATCAGTTACTGGATGTGTGTTTGTTGCATGCCTATATGTACTTATGTATACCTCTACTCTACGGTATAGATAAATGACTGGGGAGGAGTAGGCAATCTTAAGTTAACCTGTGAGGAGTAGGATCACCTTTTCTATACATTCAGGTGTGATCCCCTCCGTATGTTTGATGGTGGAGTGCTACGGCACTAATAGCTATTTTTAGCATTAGACACACTGGCATTTTGTTTGGGTGATTTAGTGGGAAGAATACTATACATCCCCATGCACCTATGTTTACCAATATACCAGCACTGCACACACCCTGGGGTCTGACTAATTAGCCTTTTAGGCATGTTTGCCAATGATATTCTGGACATTTTGAGATTGATATCCTACCTTTTAGACAATTATTATTAAAAGTTATGTTTTAGTGTACCCTTTAAATTATTTGTTTTTAAGATCATGTCTATAGCTCACTTAGATTTTGAGATATCACTGCTTAAAGCAGAGATGCATATACTTACAACTATACTTTAAAGGGGTTGTCCGGGGAATGTTTATTCACTTACCTGGTCCCAGGGATGCTTATGGTCGGAGGCAGCGTTCAGCTCCCCAGGTCACGCTGTCCCCCAGGTTGCTCGGCCCCCCCTCCTTCCCCGATCTCATAGATTACCTGTGTTCTGGTGTCTGGCTTTACTATAGTCATCCAGCCTCCACAGCACAGGTAATTAATTACCTGTGAGATTAGGGAAGGAGGGTGGGCCAAGCGACCCAGGGAGCTGAATGTTGCCTCTAATTTCATGGACCTGGAGGTCCATCAAAAGTATCCTAAAAAGCCAAGTAAGTGAACAAACACTCCGCGGACAACCTCTTTAACGGGTGTGTGAGGTAGAAATTATTTTATTATTCTCCTGTTCTCTTGTCACTTACAATAACTTGCCACGGACTTTTGTTCATGATATCACCCCTCCATTATCAATCGGTAAGCATAATTTCCATTAACCCTTTATAGGATGAGGTCAACGCTGACCACATCATACTAAATTGTTTTACAGAAAAAAAAAGTAAAAATAGAATTTTTAGCCTTGTAATTAAAAAAAAAACAACAACACATTTGTTATCACCACATCCATAACAAACCCTAAAATAAAATTAGCATGTTATATGATAAACGCCATAAACCTTAAAATTCAGGTGCCAGAATTAATGTTTTTTGATCATCTCTCCTTTTAAAAACAAAAAGTAATAAAAACTGATCAAAAAATCATATGTACCCACAAAATACAAGGTCTTGTAAAGCTACATTAAAATAAGATATAAAAAGTCATGAAAGCAGAAATGCAGAGTGTGATAAAATGTTACTGGTTTAAGGCTAAAATGCCTTCAATAAAGGGTTAAAATTTACATATGGCATCAGAGATATGTGCCTACGATATTTATTTGAGACATAAATTTAAAATCTGCAATAAAAAAGTGACATTTTTGGGAGGGTTTTTGAAATGTTAATGTGACTGGTAGGGGGTTCAAATAATGTATGATATTTTCATCCTTGTAGAATGTATAGGTGGCCATACACATTCAGTAGTTGTCAGACAAACAGTTATTCCTCCTAACCCCATATACGCAGGAATACTCAATTCAACCAAGTGTCCAAATGTTCCTAATAGGGAGAATGATAAAGTTTCTACCAGTGACTTCTGATGACACCTCTTATCTCCCTTGAGAACAAAGGATTGGGCATATTGAAATTCTAATGCCTGATCCTTTTGTCTCTGACATAGGCCAAATAAATGTCAGTGCACCATCAAATATATATTAGATGATCAGCTGGTACTGCCAAAATTGACAGGTTTGCCTAACCTTAGTGTAGTGTTTGTAGCAGAACCCTCTCTCCTTCTGTACTGTATGTGTCACTCAGTATGCTCATGTTTATAAACTTGTTTTTATAATTTATCAATGTGATGTATTTAAACCTTTTTGTATTTCCTAACTATAGTGCAATAAAGGACAGGTTGGTGACTCCATATTTGAGGTTAACTACAGTCAATAGTAATTCAAAAGTTATAGATGTGCAAAGCACTGCATATAGTTGACTATGTTTTACCTTGAAAATGATTGTGATAGCTCAAATGTTCTAGCAACAGAATCAATTGCAAGCTCTCCTGGGCAGGGTCCTTTCTTCCACCACATCAGTTCAGTCATGCAAATTTTGCATTTAAACACTATAGCACCAGAGAATTAAAGGGGTTATCCCATGAATTGACGAAAAAAAGGGATGCACCCCAGTTGGTCCCGCTGACATCCATGCGCTTTTTGTGGACTTGGTGTAAGGATACAAGCATCTTTGGCAGTTATCCCGAGTGAGCTGTGATCTTTGTGTTCTTGAACGCACTTGTACCATGTGACATATCATGTGACTAACAAGTAGGCTTGGACTGACCCACAGGGGTACAGCTAAATCCCCGAGTGGGCCATGTTGGGCCTCCCATAGCCCTTCACCTGCAGTAGCAATGCACAGCACAGTACAGCCATCCTCACTGTACTACGGTACATACAGATAGACAGCATACACAATCTCAACCTGCCTATGCGTCCAAACAATAAACTAGGTAGATTATTTTAACTACCCAGGTGATGATTACAGACCGGATGGATGAAATGACATCTAGACACATAGACAGACAAACCTTGGGCCCCACCTTCTCAACATTACTGCGGGGCTTCCATCACCAGTCATCTTACCAGTCCAAACCAAGAACTGGGCAGCAGGTTACTATCAGGTTACTACTAATGACAAAAATATGGTTGGCGCAGTCTTAGGAATTTGCAAATGACAGTGAGGTAATATTTGCATGTAGTTGCACAGCGGGCCACCAGAATGAATTTTATTGGTAGGCACTATGCACTCTTATCTAACACTGCTAACAAGAAACTGCATCTCCTAGGAAAACATGGCAGTCTAGCTTTTGCTAACAATAACCTCCAGGTTGTGTGCTCAGAAGAAGAGAGCAGTAAAACATGACTGTGAAAGAGAAACCAGGAGGAGCACAGGGGTAGACGAAATGTGTCCACCATATTACAGCTGCTGGCGGACATTACTACAAAGTACTTCACACCTTGGGGAAATATATGAGGATAGATTTTGATTCAGCTTTATTTTTCTAAATAAACAATTGCACATATTCTAACTGCATGTTTTGAGGCATGTTTCTTTTAATGCAAATTCCCCTTATAAGATTGTTTCTATTCAAGTGTATAAGACATTGCTGCAGTAACTCATAACCATGCTGTGAAAGAGATTACACGTGAACATTGCAACTGCCAGCATGTAAATAATGCTGGGACTCTAGGAACTGCAGTCATGTAAAAACACAGTCAGACCTTTACTGATTTAAAACTGATGCCCTATTTTAAGGATAGGCTGTAATTTTTATGAAAGTGTATAACTCCTTTAATGATGCTCTAAAATAAAGGATGATAATAATGATAGTAATAATAAGTTATTGGAGCACATGATATTTTTGGAAGAAAGAACATTTGTGAAGTGAAGTACATGTGTTGCTTTCATTATATTACTATATGTTATATTTATTGCGAGTGCTACTGGCAGGAAGCATTCAGGAGGCCAAGAGTGCAGTTTATCAGCAATTTTTTTCTACACGGTTCAGTACTAAACTACAGTTCATTAACCATAATAACCTGAGGAAGTCACTAGTTTAGTGCCAAAACATGTAGCCAAAATATTGCTAATAAAGAATATCTTCATTGCTTTTTTTTGGTTTCCTGGACATTTCCTGTCAGTAGCACCAATGTCTAGCATTTAGTGTTGTATTGTGAACTTTGAAAGCATACTAGTATGATAAGTTTTGCCATTTGTTCTGTTTCTCAATACTTCAAAAGCACAATATTAATTTGTTTTTTTTTTTCAATTTACAATAATTTTGTTGTTTCCATTTCTCTGAATAATCTATATTCTTTCACTAGTACCCTTCTCTGTTTCATCATTTAGGTTTTCCCTGTTTTTAAAACTTGGGCTACCAAATTTCCTCCAGTAGATCTGATACCTATACAGATACAGAAAACCATCACTTCAAACCAATAACTGCTTTTAAAAAAACAACTTTATTTAATTTACATATACAGCTGCAAAATTTACAGAAAAATCCTTATAATATATAACATGCAGTATGGGAGAGAATATTTCCATCACACCATCTGAAAGACATGTGAACCAAATAGCTATACAATTAATTTAGGTAATGGTAGTATCTATTTCTATATGCCATAAAAATATCATTCTATTTAATCACATCTCAAACATTAATGCCCTAAGAAAATAATGATATTGAAGACACAATAGTCTCCTGAAATACAGATTACTTCATGACTTGTCCCAAAAATCTGATGCAGGCAGGGTAGAGGCAGCCAAGTCACAGACTACCACCAGAATTGCTTTTGCAGCTAGCACTTACTAGGGTCAAGGACGAACATATCTACACACGTGGACAAAATTGTTGGTACCCCTCGTTTAATGAAAGAAAAACACACAATGATCACAGAAATAACTTGAATCTGACAAAAGTAATAATATATAAAAATTCTATGAAAATGAACAAATGAAAGTCAGACATTGCTTTTCAACCATGCTTCAACAGAATTTAAAAAAAAAAAGAAAACTCATGAAACAGGCCTGGACAGAAATGATGGTTCCGTTAACTTAATATTTTGTTGCACAACCTTTTGAGGCAATCACTGCAATCAAACGATTCCTGTAACTGTCAATGAGACTTCTGCACCTCTCAACAGGTATTTTGGCCTATTCCTCATGAGCAAACTGCTCCAGTTGTCTTGGGTTTGAAGGGTGCCTTTTCCAGATGGCATGTTTCAGCTCCTTCCAAAGATGCTCAATAGGATTTAGGTCAGGGCTCATAGAAGGCCACTTCAGAATAGTCCAATGTTTTCCTCTTAGCCATTCTTGGGTGTTTTAGCTGTGTGTTTTGGGTCATTATCCTGTTGCAAGACCCATGACCTGAGACTGAGACCAAGCTTTCTGACGCTGGGCAGCACATTTCTCTCTAGAATCCCTTGATAGTCTTGAGATTGAGAACATAACAGAGCCTTCTCCATGTTTCACAGTAGGGACAGTGTTCTTTTCAAGATACAGTGCCTTGCGAAAGTATTCGGCCCCCTTGAACTTTTCAACCTTTTGCCACATTTCAGGCTTCAAACATAAGGATATAAAATTTTAATTTTTTGGAGAATAATCAACAACAAGTGGGACACAATTGTGAAGTGGAACGAAATTTATTGGTTATTTTAAACTTTTGTAAAAAATAAAAAACTGAAAAGTGGGGCGTGCCAAATTATTCGGCCCCCTTAAGTTAATACTTTGTAGCGCCACCTTTTGCTGCGATTACAGCTGCCAGTCGCTTGGGGTATGTCTCTATCAGTTTTGCACATCAGTCTTGCCCATTCTTCCTTGGAAAACAGCTCGAGCTCAGTGAGGTTGGATGGAGAGCGTTTGTGAACAGCAGTTTTCAGCTCTTTCCACAGATTCTCGATTGGATTCAGGTCTGGACTTTGACTTGGCCATTCTAACACCTGGATACGTTTATTTGTGAACCATTCCATTGTAGATTTTGTTTTATGTTTGGGATCATTGTCTTGTTGGAAGATAAATCTCCGTCCCAGTCTCAGGTCTTTTGCAGACTCCAACAGGTTTTCTTCCAGAATGTCCTGTATTTGGCTCCATCCATCTTCCCATCAATTTTAACCATCTTCCCTGTCCCTGCTGAAGAAAAGCAGGCCCAAACCATGATGCTGCCACCACCATGTTTGACAGTGGGGATGGTGTGTTCAGGGTGATTAGCTGTGTTGCTTTTACGCCAAACATATCGTTTTGCATTGTGGCCAAAAAGTTCGATTTTGGTTTCATCTGACCAGAGCACCTTCTTCTACATGTTTGGTGTGTCTCCCAGGTGGCTTGTGACAAACTTTAAACGAGACTTTTTATGGATATCTTTGAGAAATGGCTTTCTTCTTGCCACTCTTCCATAAAGGCCAGATTTGTGCAGTGTATGACTGATTGTTGTCCTATGGACAGACTCTCCCACCTCAGCTATAGATCTCTGCAGTTTATCCAGAGTGATCATGGGCCTCTTGCCTGCATCTCTGATCAGTCTTCTCCTTGTTTGAGATGAAAGTTTAGAGGGACAGCCGGGTCTTGGTAGATTTGCAGTGGTCTGATACTCCTTCCATTTCAATATGATCGCTTGCACAGTGCTCCTTGGGATGTTTAAAGTTTGGGAAATCTTTTTGTATCCAAATACGGCTTTAAACTTCTCCACAACAGTATCACAGACCTGCCTGGTGTGTTCCTTGGTCTTCATGATGCTCTCTGCGCTTTAAACAGAACCCTGAGACTATCACAGAGCAGGTGCATTTATACAGAGACTTGATTACACACAGGTGGATTATATTTATCATTATCAGTCATTTAGGACAACATTGGATCATTCAGAGATCCTCACTGAACTTCTGGGGTGATTTTGCTGTACTGAAAGTAAAGGGGCCGAATAATATTGCACGCCCCAATTTTTTTATTTTTTACAAAAGTTTAAAATAACCAATAAATTTTGTTCCACTTCACAATTGTGTCCCACTTGTTGTTGATTCTTCACCAAAAAATTAAAATTTTATATCTTTATGTTTGAAGCCTGAAATGTGGCAAAAGGTTGAAAAGTTCAAAGGGACCGAATACTTTCGCAAGGCACTGTATGCTTCATTTTTCCGTCTGTGAACATAGAGTTGATGTGCATTGCCAAAACTTTCGCTTTTTTTGTCTCTTCTGTCCATAGGACATTCACCCAGAAGCTTTGTGTCTTGTCAACATGTAGTTTGTCAAATTACTTTTGTCAGATTCAAGTTATTTCTGTGACCAGTGTGGGTTTTTCTTTAATTAAATGAGGGGTACCAACAATTTTGTCCACGTGTGTATATTACGTAAAATAAGACACATGGCCATTGTACCTTGAGTTTTATCTTCTAAAATATTGTTTTTAGCACCTTCCCAGTTACCACAATTTTATATTAAACCTCTTTCTAGTAAATAGAACATGGTTTGCCTATATATTATGCCATTTTAGTATATTTTAATATTTAGATCTTACAAGCATAGCTGCATCACATATAACTCAAGTTTATTTTATTATTATAGGTTTAATTAATTTAATTATAAAGAGTATATAAAGTATTACTCAAAATTACCATGCTGAAGCATTCATAGTGCAATGGCAGGAACATTGAAAACGTGTATACTCCCAAAACATCCTGGTCTGATCATTTTTCCCCTTTTAAATGCTTATGTTGTTTTATTATTGTTGTAATCTGATTTATAAACTGTTATATAAAATATTATTTATATTCTCTTATAATCTTTTAGTGAAAGTCCTGTGGCAAATATCTTCTATCTAAACACTAAAGAGCTAGTCAAGTGTAAGGACATGCCAAAAATCTAGAAAACTCAATTGTTTGCATATATAGCATTTTTATTGCTAAATCAATAGGTCTCTACATAAATGCATTGTTCTCTCAGTGACATTCGCCCGGAAGAAAAAGGCAGCTCTTTTTACAACAGAACAATAAAAGGTGGCTAGTGAAAGGCTTTACATGGCTTTAAACCTAACAGCTCTATTGAACACGGACTCAGTCATGCGTGACATGTGCTCCCAGGATAATTTTATCATTTAATGAATGGATGTGTCACTCAGTACAAGCCACTTGAAAGAGAGGTTCCTTTAAAAACGAGTGAAAATGATTAGACAAAGAAAATGTACATCCATCAGAAAAGTGCTTAGCACCTTGTATTGTTTTTATCTTCCTTTAGGATGTTTTCTCTTAATCTAATTACTAGCCCTTAAGACACAGGGCTATACTTATTTCAGGTCTGAACTATTTCAGTTCTCTACTATTGAGATGTTTACTATTGTCCTTAAATTCCTTACCACTCTACTCTTCTTGCTTTTCTATATTCAGTAACATTTAATCATTATTTAGAGGCAAATGTAAAAAGGCAAAACTAGCAGTTTCTCTTGAATAATAATACTTACAGAAAAATATACTTTTATATTGATATTTAATTATATCATATTTGAGGCATATAAACAATGTGTGTGCTAGAGGTGTGCTGCAGAAGATATACCCCAGACATTGATATGGATTTAGTATTGGGGTTTAGAAATTTCAAGTTACAACCCTGTCCTTTCATTGTTGTGATGGTCAGTATTCCGATGATAAACAGCACATGAATAAGGTAGGAAACAGCCATAGGAAGCTTTATTTCCCCATCTTGTCTGCATCTTCAGATAATCATAAGTTTTTGCACATAGAAGTAAAATGTAAGTGCCCATTGCTGGCTGCATGAGCCTGAATGCAGGTATTTGTAATTCCTGGAATCTGATTCACTACTGTCAAAAGGGACTGAAAAAAGCATTTATGTAATAAATATATACTACGAACTAATGTATAATTAAAATAAATAATAAAGCAGAGCTTTGTAGAAGCTTAGGGTCGTATACCTGTATACATTACTGCTGCCCATTCCTCGATCAGGAAAAAATTATGAATAAAAAGTTATGACTCACTGGCAGATAGGCCTGGAAGTTTGCATTGGCAAATGTACATTGAGGTCAGTACACTTTGCATCACTTTGCATACCTTCACATTGGGTGCATGCATTGTGAAGTGAGGTGTACTGACCTCAGCTTCACTGAGTACAATGCTTATGCACTAAAGGCTTGGAGTGGACTGCCAGCCTCATCTGCTTGTGATTTATTGTCTAACATTTTCTACACATTCCTGGCATGAATGGCAGTAATTTACACAGGTTTTAGACCCTAAGGCTTTTTTTGAGCCAAAAGTACTTCCTATATTTTTCCCGTTCTTTTTGTAGCCATTCTTGGATTTGCTAAAAAAAAAAAAAAAAAAAAAAAAATGTAGCAAAATTTGCAACAAAAAAGCTGCGTTTCCACAACATGGAGCTTCAACCTAAAGCCCAATTGTATAATAGCATACAGGTGATTAATGGTCCTGAACCACATGTCCATACACATTAGATAAATTTGAGGGGATTGTGCCAATGTCAGTGACTGTCCCCTAAAGAAAAAGAGGATTGGGTATGTTAGATTACCTGATTCCTTTAATATCTTCTTTAATTCTCTCTGAGATCAACCTGTAGGTCTTCATTGCTATGTTATATCATTATGATATATAATATAAAAACTAGTTGCTAAAATTTTTACAGATGTATAAGACTTAGATAAGAATTTTCTGTTCTAATTGACACATTTTCAGAAGTGATTGTATGCAGAGAACACATGTTTCTTGTATTGGAAATTTTTTTGTAACGAAATGGAAAATAGTAAATGTTAACAACCGATCAAAGTAGTGAGCGGTCTGGCAGCTACAACACCATTTCTAACAAAAATATCTTGAATATCACAGATCTTGTTTGTGCAAAGACTGGCTGTGATTCTAAGTAGAAAATGTGGCAAAGAAAACTAGCCTGTATAATTCAGAATATTGTCAATGAGCCAATGCCCTGAGAACGGCAGCCAGGATACTGTGTTTTCCTTTTCCTGCAGGCTTTGAAACAGAAACATTTATAGAAAACTGGGCAACAATAAACTGCTCTACATCCAATCTGAAATTTTATTCTATAATTATAATTTTGCGGCTTTATTAATATAAATATCGAAGGCTATTGTAGTAGAGTGGAAATACCACTTCATTTGTATACTGAGGTCAGTTTATATGCTCCAGATTGTTACTCCCCTATGCACTGACGTTCTGTAGCTATGATAGGGAATTATGATGTGAGTCAGATCTGGGTAAACGCATTCTTTGGCTTGGGGCATAGATAACTCATTTTCTGAGGCTTGAATGCTTTCTAAATGGAAGATGGTTAAACATTTGTAAATGATATTGTTACCACAACTAAGCTTATTATGTTGACCATTGTTATGGCTGTATTTTTCCAGTGGCAGACTTACTGCTGAATCTGTGCTTTTCTTTGTAATTTGCACTGCTTGACCAGAGTTCATCAGATGTTTGATAAGTTAGGATGTGGTGACCACAGACAGTAGAAAGACTATAACAGTGTGTATGTACTTCCTGTGAAACAACTGAGTCTAGAAAGTAGTTGTATTGATTCAAAGGTTGGCAATACCATAAGTATTCTGAGGTGAGGTGTGAACCAAATCCATTTAAGCTTACAGGTCAAGGTTGGATGGGCCCACCAGAATAACAGATTTTCTGACAGACAATGGAGGAGATTTATCACTCCCTTTACGCCAGAAAACTGGTGTAGATGGATGATATTGAGGCACACATTAGGTGTCAAGACTTTTTCTTGCACCAAATGAGCAACACAATTTGCAATCTGTGCCCCATTCTATGAATGACTAAACTGTGATTACTAAAACTGTGGTTTAGTTCCTACCTGGCTTAGATTTCCATTCTGGCACCGGGACCTCTGACAGGCTACAGCCTCTTCATAAATATCTCGGTCTCTGAGCCAGTTGGGCTGTTTATTAAGACTGGCTTTCCATACTCCATTCTTAATAAATTTGCCCCACTGTCTCCTATATGTTATAGACAACTATTATAGGACAAATCAACTGAGAATAGGTCATCATCAATGAAAAAAAGTGGACAACCCCTTTAATACTCTATATTGTTCTTAAAGTAAAGCTGCTTTATGATAACTGCTTTATGGCATGGAAGTATGGCTTTAGGAAATTTTATTGGTACTTTCTTTGTATTCAGAAACAAAAACAGAACAATTTCTTAATTTAAATCTCACATCTTCCCTCCTCCCCACCACAGACCTTTCAATGCATTGGTGCTTCATATATTGTATGCACCACAGCTTGTATATGCTAGATTTATTATAGTTATATCTGTTTAACCCCTTAGTGACTGACCTGTTGTAGGCCTTGAGTACTTTTTTCTTTTTTTTTGCAGGACAAGTTGTAATGTTTAAAAGCCCTATCAGAGGTTAGATATACCCCATCGATTAACTTTTATTAAGACTACATTCAGATGACCGAGGTGCAAAACAGCCGTGAAACATGTCCATTTTTCATGGCTGTCTTGAACCTGAGTTGCACTCATTTTTACAGATCCCCCATACATGAGTGTATAGATGGATCCATGAAAACAGACAAAAATAGGACATGACTTATATTTTGATGGTCCGTGACCCACACTAAAGTTGTGCTATATAAATAAAAAATAAATAACACTTAACCATCCTTGTTCCTCAGGAGTTCTACTGCTCATATCTGCAGCTCGATTCAGCAGCTCTGCACCACTAGCAGATGCCTGAGTAATAGATTCTACTCGACCTTTCCATTCAACTACATTGGAAGAGTGAAGAAATCAGGCGATACCTTTTAGAGGCTAGCTGAGTATATTTGATAAGTAAGCTTTTGAGAGTGCTAGCTCTTCATGTCTGAAGAAGAGAGCTAGCACTCTCGAAAGCTTACTTTTCAAATATACTCAGCCTCTAAAAGGTATCGCCTGATTTCTTCACTCTTCCACTACTTTCTATGGCTAACACGGTACAACATTATACTACATTCAACTACATTGGTATCCTTAGTTGAATCCATGGCTTTCCATTCGTTTTTCCATAGACATACATGTCACTTTCACTTTGACACAACTTTGGCTGTGTTTGCATTAGACAGCTAGAAATCCTATAGATAGGTTCCTAGGAGCCCTAAGACCCTAAGAGTGTTTTACAATATGTTTTAAGCCAATTTAAGTTGTGGTTTCTACTGAACTTATTCATCCTGTAACAAATCTGGGACCCGGGCCACCCGAAACTGTAACCTGTATTATTTTTCCATTCAAGAAATGAATCTAGGCCCATTTTTAACTTGCACAATTAATTCACCATCATAACATACCGTGGCAGTGAAATGTTCTTTCATCTAGGAATAGAGGAATTCCCCTTGTCACTGTCACAGGTGTAGGAGTAAAAAAAAAACACTAGAAAGGTCTTTGTAGTCTCCCTTCATGTATTTGCACATTAGATGTCCCTGTAACTGTTTTTGTTCTAATCTGAATAACCCCAAATTCATTAATATGTACCTGTACTCCAATCCAACCCATAGTTTTACTGCCATTTGAGATATAAAATCTGTAGGCACTTTTGAGTG
Organism: Leptodactylus fallax; assembly: GCA_947044405.1. Classification (NCBI taxonomy): domain Eukaryota; kingdom Metazoa; phylum Chordata; class Amphibia; order Anura; family Leptodactylidae; genus Leptodactylus; species Leptodactylus fallax. Next base: position 5,105,639 of record CAMRHE010000001.1, on the reverse strand, counting down.
CAAAAAGGTTATTTTTATATTTCAAATATTATTTCATTTCTATAAATGCGTATCAGAGATTTCCTTATGCAAGGCAATCCACACAACACAGCTTTGTGGCTCTGCTTGAGCAACAATGATAAACTGTGTTCTAGGCTCCCAGCCATTTAAAATAAGTGATAAAAGAAAATAATTAACTGTTAAAAAATGGCGACACTTTTGTGCAAAAGAGTCACATAAAAAAATCCCGGTAAAACTGTCTGCTCAGACAACTACACATTTAAAAAGAATATTTGAAAATCTCCCCTAATCCTTTTACGAATTTTAACTTGAACAGACCCGTCAATCTTTAAGTCTCACAAACATAAAGCCTTGCTCAATTGCTTCATTTTCTTTCAGAATGCCTTTTGTTTATTAAACGCCACAACACTTAGTTAAACATAAGGAATGCATTGACCAAAGGTGGCTGCGTGAAGTGTCTCTTATGTGGATTGCTCTATATTGAACCATAACACTGAATTTCTAGATCCCTTTGTTTAGTTAGACATGAGGCTTGGCTGTCTAGACACTTTTATAAGCTTCCTGGTCATATTTTAATACTTTCATTGTAAGGAACACACTGTACACAGCAGGAATGGTTATATTAAAACCCTGATACATTTAAAATACACATAATACATTAGTGGGTTAAATGACACTGGCATCTCATTAATGCCCGGCATGTAGGCAATTAATTAGACTAAACTTGAATTTCAGTGTTAACATTTCTAACAAGATGGAATGGCCACCTCTTTTTGTGAATGACCAGAGAAGTTATAATTATGTATGTCTTTTATTTGAATGAAAATAAAAAGGGGAAGGCAGATATTTTTCAAACTGATATATTTGCAAATAAATTCTTAAAAAATCAAACAATGTGATTTTCTGGATTTGTTTTCTCATTTTGTCTCTCATAGTTGAGGTCTACCTATGATGTCAATTACAGGCCTCTCATCTTTTTAAGTGGGAGAACTTGCACAATTGGTGGCTGACTAAATATTTTTTTCCCCACTGTATATATATATATATATATATATATATATATATATATATATATATATATATATATATAACAGTCATATGAAAAAGTTTGGGCACCCCTATTAATCTTAATCATTTTTAGTTCTAAATATTTGGGTGTTTGCAACAGCCATTTCAATTTGATATATCTAATAACTGATGGACACAGTAATATTTCAGGATTGAAATGAGGTTTATTGTACTAACAGAAAATGTGCAATATGCATTAAACCAAAATTTGACCGGTGCAAAAGTATGGGCACCTCAACAGAAAAGTGACATTAATATTTTGTAGATCCTCCTTTTGCAAAAATAACAGCCTCTAGTCGCTTCCTGTAGCTTTTAATCAGTTCCTGGATCCTGGATGAAGGTATTTTTGACCATTCCTCTTTACAAAACAATTCCAGTTCAGTTAAGTTTGATGGTCGCCGAGCATGGACAACCCGCTTCAAATTATCCCACAGATGTTCAATGATATTCAGGTCTGGGGACTGGGATGGCCATTCCAGAACATTGTAATTGTTCCTCTGCATGAATGCCTGAGTAGATTTGGAGCTGTGTTTTGGATCATTGTCTTGCTGAAATATCCATCCCCGGCGTAACTTCAAATTCGTCACTGATTCTTGTACATTATTCTCAAGAATCTGCTGATACTGAGTTGAATCCATGCGACCCTCAACTTTAACAAGATTCCCGGTGCCGGCATTGGCCACACAGCCCCAAAGCATGATGGAACCTCCACCAAATTTTACAGTGGGTAGCAAGTGTTTTCTTGGAATGCTGTGTTTTTTGGATGCCATGCATAACGCCTTTTTGTATGATCAAACAACTCAATCTTTGTTTCATCTTCTTCCAAAATGAAGCTGGCTTGTCCAAATGTGCTTTTGCATACCTCAGGCGACTCTGTTTGTGGCGTGCTTTCAGAAACGGCTTCTTTCGCATCACTCTCCCATACAGCTTCTCCTTGTGCAAAGTGTGCTGTATTGTTGACCGATGCACAGTGACACCATCTGCAGCAAGATGATGCTGCAGCTCTTTGGAGGTGGTCTGTGGATTGTCCTTGACTGTTCTCACCATTCTTCTTCTCTGCCTTTCTGATATTTTTCTTGGCCTGCCACTTCTGGGCTTAACAAGAACTGTCCCTGTTGTCTTCCATTTCCTTACTATGTTCCTCACAGTGGAAACTGACAGGTTAAATCTCTGAGACAACTTTTTGTATCCTTCCCCTGAACAACTATGTTGAACAATCTTTGTTTTCAGATCATTTGAGAGTTATGCTCCCACGTAGAAAAACAAAAAAAAAAAAAAAAAACAAACAACACCACAAATAACCACTTTTCACAACATATCCATCCCCCTGTCAAAAACAACACACCCAGAGGAAACAACAAACTCAATTTGGTTATTACACAAATCTATTTGAGTGTATAAAAATTAAAAATATTAAAAAAAATAAAAAATTAAAATTTTTTAAACCGTTTAATTTTTATTTTTTTTATATTTTTTTTTTTTTTTTTTTATACTAAATTTAATATCAAACTTAATTTTTTATAACATAATCATTTATTATTTATAATTTTTAAAAAATATTTATAAAACACAACTAATTTTTAAAAATAAAAAATTTTAAATTTAAAAGGTGACAAAATTTTTTATATAACTGTATAAATATATGAAGTTTGGGCACCCCTATTAATCTTAATCATTTTTAGTTCTAAATATTTGGGTGTTTGCAACAGCCATTTCAATTTGATATATCTAATAACTGATGGACACAGTAATATTTCAGGATTGAAATGAGGTTTATTGTACTAACAGAAAATGTGCAATATGCATTAAACCAAAATTTGACCGGTGCAAAACTATGGGCACCTCAACAGAAAAGTGACATTAATATTTAGTAGATCCTCCTTTTGCAAAAATAACAGCCTCTAGTCGCTTCCTGTAGCTTTTAATCAGTTCCTGGATCCTGGATGAAGGTATTTTTGACCATTCCTCTTTACAAAACAATTCCAGTTCAGTTAAGTTTGATGGTCGCTGAGCATGGACAGCCTGCTTCAAATTATCCCACAGATGTTCAATGATATTCAGGTCTGGGGACTGGGATGGCCATTCCAGAACATTGTAATTGTTCCTCTGCATGAATGCCTGAGTAGATTTGGAGCTGTGTTTTGGATCATTGTCTTGCTGAAATATCCATCCCCGGCGTAACTTCAAATTCGTCACTGATTCTTGTACATTATTCTCAAGAATCTGCTGATACTGAGTTTAATCCATGCGACCCTCAACTTTAACAAGATTCCCGGTGCCGGCATTGGCCACACAGCCCCAAAGCATGATGGAACCTCCACCAAATTTTACAGTGGGTAGCAAGTGTTTTTCTTGGAATGCTGTATTTTTTTGACGCCATGCATAACGCCTTTTTGTATGACCAAACAACTCAATCTTTGTTTCATCAGTCCACAGGACCTTCTTCCAAAATGAAGCTGGCTTGTCCAAATGTGCTTTTGCATACCTCAGGCGACTCTGTTTGTGGCGTGCTTTCAGAAACAGCCTCTTTCGCATCACTCTCCCATACAGCTTCTCCTTGTGCAAAGTGTGCTGTATTGTTGACCGATGCACAGTGACACCATCTGCAGCAACATGATGCTGCAGCTCTTTGGAGGTGGTCTGTGGATTGTCCTTGACTGTTCTCACCATTCTTCTTCTCTGCCTTTCTGATATTTTTCTTGGCCTGCCACTTCTGGGCTTAACAAGAACTGTCCCTGTGGTCTTCCATTTCCTTACTATGTTCCTCACAGTGGAAACTGACAGGTTAAATCTCTGAGACAACTTTTGTATCCTTCCCCTGAACAACTATGTTGAACAATCTTTGTTTTCAGATCATTTGAGAGTTGTTTTGAGAAGCCCATGATGCCACTCTTCAGAGGAGATTCAAATAGGAGAACAACTTGCAATTGGCCACCTTAAATACCTTTTCTCATGATTGGATACACCTGGCTATGAAGTTCAAAGCTCAGTGAGATTACAAAACCAATTTTGTGCTTCAGTAAGTCAGTAAAAAGTAGTTAGGAGTATTCAAATCAATAAAATGATAAGGGTACCCAAATTTTTGCACCGGTCAAATTTTGGTTTAATGCATATTGCACATTTTCTATTAGTACAATAAACCTCATTTCAATCCTGAAATATTACTGTGTCCATCAGTTATTAGATATATCAAATTGAAATGGCTGTTGCAAACACCCAAATATTTAGAACTAAAAATGATTAAGATTAATAGGGGTGCCCAAACTTTTTCATATGACTGTGTGTATATATATATATATATATATATATATATATATATATATATATACAGTGCTGGCCAAAAGTATTGGCACCACTGCAATTCTATCAGATAATACTCAATTTCTTCCAGAAAATGATTGCAATCACAAATGCTTTGGTAATAATATCTTCATTTAATTTGTCTTCAATGGAAAACCACAAAAAGAATGGTCAAAAAGCCAAATTGGATATAATTCCACACCAAACATAAAAAAGGGGGTGGACAAAAGTATTGGCACCCTTTGAAAAATCATGTGATGCTTCTCTAATTTGTGTAATTAACAGCACCTGTTACTTACCTGTGGCACATAACAGGTGGTGGCAATAACTAAATCACACTTGCAGCCAGTTGAAATGGATTAAAGTTGACTCAACCTCTGTCCTGTGTCCTTGTGTGTACCACATTGAGCATGGAGAAAAGAAAGAAGACCAAAGAACTGTCTGAGGACTTGAGAAGCAAAATTGTGAGGAAGCATGAGCAATCTCAAGGCTACAAGTCCATCTCCAAAGACCTGAATGTTCCTGTGTCCAGTGTCATCAAGAAGTTTAAAGCCCATGGCACTGTGGCTAACCTCCCTAGATGTGGACGGAAAAGAAAAACTGACGAGAGATTTCAACAAAAGATTGTGCGGATGGTGGCTAAAGAACCTCGACTAACATCCAAACAAGTTCTAGCTGCCCTGCAGTCCGAGGGTACAACAGTGTCAACCCGTACTATCCGTCGACGTCTGAATGAAAAGGGACTCTATGGTAGGATACCCAGGAAGACCCCACTTCTGACCCAGAGACATAAAAAAGCCAGGCTGGAGTTTGCCAAAACTTACCTGAGAAAGCCAAAAACTTTTTGGAAGAATGTTCTCTGGTCAGATGAGACAAAAGTAGGGCTTTTTGGGAAAAGGCATCAACATAGAGTTTACAGGAAAAAAAAAAGAGGCCTTCAAAGAAAAGAACACGGTCCCTACAGTCAAACATGGCGGAGGTTCCCTGATGTTTTGGGGTTGCTTTGCTGCCTCTGGCACTGGACTGCTTGACCGTGTGCATGGCATTATGAAGTCTGAAGACTACCAACAAATTTTGCAGCATAATGTAGGGCCCAGTGTGAGAAAGCTGGGTCTCCCTCAGAGGTCATGGGTCTTCCAGCAGGACAATGACCCAAAACACACTTCAAAAAGCACTAGAAAATGGTTTGAGAGAAAGCACTGGAGACTTCTAAAGTGGCCAGCAATGAGTCCAGACCTGAATCCCATATAACACCTGTGGAGAGATCTCAAAATGGCAGTTTGGAGAAGGCACCCTTCAAATCTCAGGGACCTGGAGAAATTTGCCAAAGAAGAATGGTCTAAAATTCCAGCAGAGCATTGTAAGAAACTCATTGATGGTTACCGGAAGCGGTCGTTCGCAGTTATTTTGTCTAAAGGTTGTGGTACCAAGTATTAGGCTGAGGGTGCCAATACTTTTGTCCAGCCCATTTTTGGAGTTTTGTGTAAAATGATCAATAATTTGACTTTTTTTTTCATTCTCTTTTGTGTTTTTTCATTGCAAGCAAAATAAATGAAGATATTATTACCAAAGCATTTGTGATTGCGTCTGGAAGAAATTGAGTATTATCTGACAGAATTGCAGGGGTGCCAATACTTTTGGCCAGCACTGTATATATATATATATATATATATATATATATATATATGTGTATGTATCTATATTCTAATGTAAAATATATCAGTTTGAAAAATATCTGCCTTCGCCTTTTTATTTTCATTCAAATAAAAGACATACATAATTATAACTTCTCTGGTCATTCACAAAAAGAGGTGGCCAATCCGTCTTGTTAGAAATGTTAACACTGAAATTCAAGTTTAGTCTAATTAATTAGGAGAACTTGCACAATTGGTGACTAACTAAATACTTTTTTCTCCACTGTATAAATAGATATGTAAATACAAAATTATTATTTCAATGATGATTTCATTTATTACGGGAAAAATGTAATCTAAACCAACCTGGCCCTATGTGAAAAAATATCTTATCTCTGAGGAGGAATTTTGGCCCATTCTTCTTTGCAGAATTGTTTTAATTGGAGTGTTTTCCAGTATGAACATCCTGTATAAGGTCATGCCACAGCATCTCAATTGGATTTAAGTCCGGACTTTGATTAGGCCACTCCATAACCTTCATTTTGTCTTTTTTCAGCCATTCAGAGACTGACGGTGTACTTCGGATCATTGTCCTGCTGCAGAACCCAAGTACCCTTGAGCTTAAAGTGTACCTAGCTATTATGTCAGGGGGTGTTTGGTGACCAGTTTTCTAAATTTCTTATTATTATAAAACAGGCTGTAATATTCTCCCTAGCAACCCTTTAACTGAGCTTTATACCAGGGAAAGTCCGTGCACATTTGTATTGTAAATATGCTGATCTGAAGCATTTACCAAAGGAGGGTGTGGTCACTTCAAATGGTTGTATCTTTGGTTTTATACCATTTAGAAAAACGGTTCTGAGTTGAAGTATTAGCTTTAAAAAAATTAGAGATATCACTAGTTAAAAACACAGTCAGGAATTTGAACTTAATATGCAGCAGTTCATGCTGTATATAAAATCACATGAAATGATCATTAAAAAAAACATCTTTTTCTTTGATAACTCAGGTTATCTTTGTCTGATATTCAGATTTATTTGATAATCTGAAACATTCAAAAACAAAGGAAATCTGTAAGGGGGCAAATACTTTTTCACAACACTATATATATATATATATATATATATATACTGTATACTTTATATATATATATATATATATATATATATATATATATATATATGGGAAAACAGTTTTTGCAATGCAATCTTTTATTGTGTTATAGATTCATTGAAGAACAATGGGGTATGTTATACATGATACTTTTTGGAAGTAATATGAATACATAATATGATAACATAATTCACAAGTAAGACATAAGTGACTAGAAAAATAAAATGTAGCAAAGAAGTTGATTAACAGAATTATGCAATCTTCTGTTCTGAACCACCATCTAAAAGCTGAAAAAAAGAGCAAATAATGAAGAGTTTATCTCACTTTGCAGGACCCAGTCCATTATTCTATGAACTTGTTCACCACATACAACCCTTTTAAATAGCTAAGATAGTATCACATTGTATTACATTATAACAATGCTATACTTCATTATTTCACTTAGGGTAAAACGACTACTCATATGCAGTAAAATAGTATTTATAGCATAACTTTGATAATATTTGACTGCCTATCAAAATTCATTTTGCAATATCACAATTTATTTTATGGATGTCCTTGGAAACGAAATGTCTTTAAAACATACAGTTGTGCTAAAAAGTTTACATACCCCGCCAGATTTTTTGTTTTTTTGGCCTTTTTTCAGAGAATATGAATGATAACACAAAAACTTTTTCTCCACTCATTGTTAGAGGTTGGTTGAAGCCATTTATTATCAAACTTCTAAAAACCAAAAAATCTCCCGGGGTATGTAAACTTTTTAGCACAACTGTAACTAACCTTTTAGATGAATTTCAAGATAAACGGTTGTGTGTGCACATGGGGAGTAACACTATTTCTGGCATTCCTATGATTTGTATTCTGCATTATGGGTCAGTTTCCCCACTTAAAGTACTATCTCTATGTGTCAGTGGTCCCTGAGCTAGTGAGTGGAGACTAGCTGCTTTGCTGTCTGCCATAGAAAGCAATTAGAGACTTTTTCAGTGTCTTGCAAAATTATTCATACTCCCTTGAACTTTTTCACATTTTGTCACCTTACAACCACAAACTTAAATGTATTTTATTGAGATTTTAAGTGATAGACCAACACAAAGTAGCAGATAATTGTGAAGTGAAACGGAACTGATACTGTGTTTCTCCGAAAATAAGACCTACCCCGAAAATAAGACCTAGCATGATTTTTCAGGATTTCTGGAGTATGTTTGAAATACACACGTGGACAAAATTGTTGGTACCCCTTGTTTAATGAAGGAAAAACCCATAATGGTTACAGAAATAACTTGAATGTGACAAAAGTAATAATATATAAAAATTCTAGGAAAATGAACTAATGAAAGTCAGACATTGCTTTTCAACCATGCTTCAACAGAATTTTTAAAAAAAGAAAACTCATGAAACAGGCCTGGATAGAAATGATGGTACCCTTAACTTAATATTTTGTTGCACAACCTTTTGAGGCAATCACTGGAATCAAACGATTCTTGTAACTGTCAATGAGACTTCTGCACCTCTCAACAGGTGTCTTGGCCCACTCCTCATGAGCAAACTGCTCCAGTTTTCTGGGGTTTGAAGGGTGCCTTTTCCAGACGGCATGTTTCATCTCCTTCCAAAGATGCTCAATAGCATTTAGGTCACGGCTCATAGAAGGCCACTTCAGAATAGTCCAATGTTTTCCTCTTAGCCATTCTTGGGTGTTTTTAGATGTGTGTTTTGGGTCATTATCCTGATGCAAGACCCATGACCTGCGACTGAGACCAAGCTTTCTGACACTGGGCAGCACATTTCTCTCTAGAATCCCTTGATAGTCTTGAAATTTCATTGTACCCTGCACAGATTCAAGACACCCTGTGCCAGATGCAGCAAAGCAGCCCCAGAACATAACAGAGCCTCCTCCATGTTTCACAGTAGGGACAGTGTTCTTTTCAAGATAGGCTTCATTTTTCTATCTGTGAACATAGAGCTGATGTGCCTGGCAAAACATTTTGATTTTTGTCTCATCTGTCCATAGGACATTCTCCCAGAAGCTTTGTGGCTTGTCAACATGTTTTTATATATTATTACTTTTGTCAGATTCAAGTTATTTCTGTGGCCATTGTGAGTTTTTCTTTCATTAAAGGAGGGGTACCAACAATTTAGTCCACGTGTGTATAAGTCCTACTCTGAAAATAAGCCCTATTTACAGTTCATTAAAAAAAAAGTGTTCAGGCAGCTATATATGTAAAAAACTAAATAGAATACAGCAGAACCGATACAGTAGACCCTTCATCAAGGAGAGCAGACACCCCCAAAAGAATCACACCCGCAAAAGAAAGCAGACACCCCAAAAGAATCGAACCCCCGAAAGAATCGTACATTGATTTTTGAGTGAGCTATCTGTACAAGATGGCACTAGTGAGATAGTGCTCCACAACAATAAAGGTTGACTATCGCCAGTGCCTGCTCTCTCACACAGATCAGCTAGTCCTGCTGGCATCACTCCGTTGCAGCTGCTTCTGGTCACCAGAGGCAGCCAACTGCTACACTTGGCTGCAGTGGAACGTTAATGCAATGGCAAGGGGCCTAACAGTGACATGCCTTTGACAGTAGTGACTCAGATCTGTGTGTGCGAGCCCATTCACCATTGGCACTTGCAGACTCTAATTGTTTTGGATTTAAGGGGGTCTGGTTAGTGGATTGTTGTTCATAGAAAAAAATAAGACATCCCCTAAAAATAAGCCCTAACCCATCTTTTGGAGCAAAAATAATATAAGACCCTGTCTTATTTTCGGAGAAACACGGTCATGGTTTTCAAAATTTTAATCAAATTAAAATCTAAAAAGTGTGACGTGCAAAAGTACTTAGCCCCCCCATATCATACTTTGTAGAGCCACCTTTTGCTGCAATTTCAGCTGCAAGTCTTTTGAGGTATGTCTCTACCAGCTTTGCGCATCTAGAGACTGAGATTTTTACCCATTCTTCTTTGCAAAATAGCTCAAGCTCAGCCAGATTGGATGGAGAGCGTCTGTGAACAGTAATTTTCATGTCTTGCCACAAATGCTTGTTTTGCCAAGTTTTATCAACACAGGTTCTAGATTCGGCATTAAAGAAGGCTGGTCAATTAGGATATAACACAGTTTTATTTAAACTAGTATAATTATAGTATATAAGTGATTATAATTACAATTGATTACAAGAAATAGTGTGATTCGCACCCGTTTGAACTTCTGCGCCATCCGGCCGCATGCTGCGGCGCAGGAGGCAGGTCCGGCTGTGATTCCTTCCTTTGGGTTCTTCTTGTATTGTATGAACACTGTCCTATTCCCTCATCTCCTTAATTGATTTTCCACCACACCCATCTCCTTCACCTTGGTTTCCCTCTGCTCCTCTAATAGTGAATTTTAGCCTTACCTGTATGATTGACAGCCTATCATCCTATCAAGTCTGGGGTGGGTTCTTCTTTCCTATTTATTGTTTGCTCACATTCACATTGGTGCTTGCTATTGCCTTGTGCATGCTGGCTATTTACTCTTGCTGTTTGGTTACCTGTATTCCTATTCCTGACCTCTGGCTTAACTTTGACTATTCTCTTGGATTTTGATTCTGTACTGCGTTGCTCGACTGTTACCGACACCTTAGCTAGCTGACCTCCCTTTTGTTGTTGTTTGTCCTGTCTGCGTTCTGTGTTATCACTTATATCAAGAAGGGATTACCTCCCAGTTACTGGCTGTTGCCTAGGACAGTTCAGGCAAGTAGGCAGGGACAGTGGGGGGGGGGGGGTTCAGCTTAGGGCTCACTGTCTTGTTGTTGTGCCCCACCCCCAGGGTTCACCAGCAGCTACTGGGGAATCGCTCCTTTAGCAATTCCCTTACAGCGATATTGCGTACACTTTTGTAAAATGCTAGATACAAAGATTAAAATACAAAGATTAAGATACAGAGATTGCTTACAATCATCGCCAAGAGCTTATTAACATCATCTGCCCAGAAAAACATCAACCATGGAAGCAACCGGTAAAGGCAGAGAACCCTTGGGAAACAACACTGTGAAGAGCGTCCTCTACACACGGGTACAGATCTTCTGATTTCAACAGTGCCCCCCTCAACTTCTTATACCAATTAAACAAAATGGCGGCTACAACATACTGTTGCATAAGCTTGAGCTGTGCAGGTGCTGTTTGTCTAGCTCAGGGGTCAGCAACCCCCGACATGCATGCCAAGAGTGGCACGCGAGGCTTATTTCCCTGGCACTGCAGCAGAGTCCTCACCCAGCAGTTTCGATCGGACCAAACACAGCCGAAACGAAACTGTTATTATTATACTGTGGGGTCTCTTCAGACCCCCGAGTATAATAAGCGGAGTCCCCGGGGAGGTGATCAAACATAAAAAACAATGTTAACTCACCTTCCCTGGATCCGCAGCCGCTGTGTGCTCTTCGGGCGCTTTTGCCTGACATAAGAGACTGCTAACAGGGCCTCAGGGGTCACGTCCGATGTTACTACGCATAATAATGCGACGTGACCACTGAGACCTAATCAGCGGTCGCTGACGTCAGGGAGAAGCGTTCACATATGTCCGGCGCAGCTATCTGTTTCCCTCGGGTGTGGTGCACACAAGCTGGAGGGAAACTGATGCCAGGACGGATCCCAAAGTTTTCTATGGGATCGGTTCTGGCACAAGAGGCATCAGTTCTGGCGCCGTATCTGTGCCTCAGCCGGATGGAAAAACATTACCTGCAGCGTTTTTCCATCCGGCTTCCTTAAAATTTCATTAGCGCCTGATGCTGCTGGGTGCTGCCTGAAGATGGATGTGACAGCATCCGGCGTTCTGCAGTCTGGTGTAAACGATGTTCGGCATTGAAATCCCAATGCAGATCTCAATTCCCGACATCGTTTTAAGAGTGAATCGCTCTGAATGTGTAAGGTCCATCATGGCGATCTTGGTATCTTTGTGGCCCTAACAGATCCTTAGAAATGGGGCTCTAAAAGTGTCCCCCCTCCTGCCTCAGGCAGCATCTTAGAGCTAAGGAAGGAGGGGGGAGGAGAGGAGCTGCAGACTGCAGAGACAATGATAACTCATCATTGTCCGTCTATAAGCTGTAGGTGACCCCAGGGGAAGTAGCATCGACTTCTGTCCATGTTATCCCCTCTCCTATCATTCAAAGAGCATACTGTACTTTTGCTCTCTGATAGTCACATAGAGGGATAATGTAATACCCCTCTGAGCCTAATCACATAACCAGGAAGTTTATTGGTGCTGTGACCCAGATGTTTACCATCGTCCACGTCACAGCGCCAAAAGTGTCGCACCAAACACTTACACACACATGCACAATGTCACCAATAAAGTTTACATTTTTTCACTGTCTCTGTCCTGTCCATACCTGATCTTTATAGAGTAAAATACGCTGCCCACCTCTCTAGTGATATCTGTTACACGCTAAAATAATAGCAATAGCAATTATCAATAGTATTATCACCATAATACGTGTGCAATAAAGTGATCATGTTACACCAATCTGAACACGGCCCTATTATCACATTAGTTAGGTGTAGGGATTATAATTATTCAATAGAGTTACAATTTTTATAGGGGGATAGAAAATTATATTCTTATGTAAACTCCTATTTAATTTGCATGCAGAGGGTTAAACTGGGGACAGATGGATGGGGACATTATCTGTGGGGATAGCTAGAGGGGGACCTTATAGTGTAAGGCACCACTAGGGAGGCATTATATTGTGTTAGGGCCTCTAATGGGACATTATAATTTGTGCAAGTCGGGTATTCCTAAGTGGTGGTGATGGGGGTGGGGGGCCCACCTATGAAACCATTGCACTGAACCCACCAATGTGTTAAAACAGCCCTGCTAAGGAGCATACTAAGGAGGAACAATAATGGGAGCACTAATGTCAATACCCACAATATAATGTTCCTTAATGCCCCCCTACAGTATAATGACATATTAGTTGCCCCCCACACCATGTAATGTCATGTTAGTGCCCCCTACACAGTATAATGCAACGTTTGTGCCCCCTGCACAATATAATGCTATGTTGGTCACCCCACACAGTGTAATGCCATGTTAGTCGCCCCCAATCTAATCCTTATTTTTCTTGTTCAAACCTGGAGTGCGTCTTATAGTCAGACATGTCTTTTTGTCTGAAAAATACCGTAAATAGTGGACGTGTTCAGCTTGGACCTTTACTTGATGGCGGATCCCGGTCAATGGAAATTTACTAAAAGTAGTTGAGTACCCCTACTCTATTTGCCTCGGTAGCCCATCATGCCTTGTGGACCATCTTGGTAAAAACTGATAGTAAAAACTGATGACAACTGATGACAACTTTTTGGAGTAGAAATTTATAAAAAAGCCTGATGACAACTGATGCAACTGACATATGTGAACCTACCCTAACATTGTTTTTTATGTTTTTTACCTCTCTTGGCCCTCCGCTTATTATACTCTGGAGTCTGAAGAGACCCCACAGGATAATAATAGCTAGTGAGTGGTGACAATTGGAATATTATAAAAGTTAGAATATTATACCGTGTGCAGGGGCCACTATGGAGGATAATACTGTGTGCAGGGGCCACTATGGAGGATAATACTGTGTTCAGGGGCCACTATGGAGGATAATACTGTGTGCAGGGGCCGCTATGGAGGATAATACCGTGTGCAGGGGCCGCTATGGGGCATAATACCGTGTGCAGGGGCCGCTATGGGGCATAATACCATGTGCAGGGACCACTATGGGACATAATACCGTGTGCAGGGGCCGCTATGTGACATAATACCGTGTGCAGGGGCTGCTATGTGACACAATACCGTGTGCAGGGGTCGTCAGACTTACAATTATTGACCGGAACTCCGAGTACCTCAACTTTGATTTTTTTAGTCGAAATCGGCACGCTGAACAAAAAAGGTTGCCTACTCCTGGTCTAGCTCATCCTGTATCATGGAGTGGCCAGTTCCAAAGCCTCAGATAAGGTAGTCAAAACAAGTTCCACAAAATGACAATAGGCTCCTGGTAGAGAAAGATCTCATACATTTGTTCACATAGATCTGTGAAATAAATAAAATAACTAAGATATCAAAGGTATGCAAGCCTGTGCAAATTTGTTGAATAACAGAGTTCATACAGCAATGAGAAATTCAGCTTAAGACACAATATAATACAGAATGGAGACTATAATATTCAAAATGGAGACTATAATATGCAAAATTGAGACTAGAATATACTTCACATAGCCATTCAATTTCACTAGCACTACAATGCTCAATGGGATTTAGGTCTGGACTTTGACTGGGCCATTCTAACACATGAATATTATTTGATCTAAACCATTCCACAGTAGCTCTGGATGTATGTTTAGGGTCATTGTCTTGCTGGAAGGCGAATCTCCTTCCCAGTCTCAAATCTTATGCTACCTCCAACAGGTTTTCTTCCCTTCAACTCTGACCAGCTTCCCTGTCCCTGCTGAAGAAAAGCATCCTCACAGCATGATGCTGCCACCACTATGGATGGATTGAACAGTGCTCCTTGGGATGCTCAAAGTTTGGGATGTGTTTTTATACCCTAACCCTGCTTTAAATTTCTCCACAACTTTATCTCTGACCTGACTGTTGAGTTCCTTGGTCTTCATGATGCTGTTTGTTCACTAGTGTTCTCTAACAAACCAGTGAGGCCTTCACAGAACAGGTGTGTTTACACTGGGACAAATTACACACAGCTGGACTCTATTAACTAATTCAGTGACTTCTGAAGGCAGTTGATTGCACTGGATTTTATTTAGGAGTATGAGAGTACAGGGGGCTGAATACTTTTGCATGTCACACTTTTCAGATTTTTATTTGATTTAAAATTTTGAAAACCATGTATAATTTTCATTCCACTTTACAATTATCTGCTACTTTGTGTTGGTCTATCACTTAAAATCTCAATAAAATACATTTAAGTTTATGGTTGTAAAGTGACAAAATGTGAAAAAAGTTCAAGGGGTATGAATACTTTTGCAAGCCACTTTATACCTAAAGCTCTCTTACTTAGCACCATATAGGACATTATAGAGACGTATTGAACAGTATTGATGTGAATAAAACACTTGAGCTGTTATCTGTACTACCACACTTCTGTGTTTGTGTCTCTGCTTCTTTCTCACTTAGCTCCTTCTCCCACTTCTTGTCCTCATAGGCTTCTATGTACAGTTGTAATCTGATACCTTTGTGAACTAACATTTTTGATCTCAGAAGATGGATTCAAAAGAGATTTTAGAATTTAGGTGGAAGGATAAAGTGAGCCTGATAAGCGAAGTATTTTTCTCTTATGCTATATATTTCAATGATTCTTATATTCTCATGTACTATTGATTTATTCAATTTGTTTGATTTGTTGAAAACTTAGTGAACATTTAAAGGGTTTTTCTATTTAAGAAAAAACAACCGACATCTGCAGTGATGTCATGTCACCAGAATACTTGGTCAGCTACTGATGCAGCAGCTTGAGACATGGGGTATGTTTCAGGCTAAGTACTGAAGCTGAACTCTAGTCACAGATCACAGATCCTTAATGTTTACAATGTAGTACAATGTTTACAATGTGTAGTGTCATCTTAAAGGAAATCTGTCAGGGCAATTTGGGACACTAAACCATCCACACATCCATATGGACCTAGGGTTTAGTGTCCCAAATCACCCTGTTATAACGCAATCCATGGCCGCATTAAAAATAAAAAAGCTTTATACTCACCCTGCCGCTGTACTCCTCGCGCCTGCGCAGTTCTTCAATGAAGCCAGAGGAGTACACCTCAGCTTGAGTGCACATGCCCCGCAATTACACAATTACGGGGTATCCATCTCTGGCTTCACTGAAGAACAGTGCAAGCGCTGGGAGACGTGCCTCATGAATAAGCCGGACTGATCTCAGCATCGATCGGACCCTTATCTAGGTAAGTATAAAAGTTTTTTATTTTTAATGCGCCTGCGGATTAAACAGGGCGATCTGGAACACTAAACCCCAGGTCTATATATGGTGGTTTAGTGTCCCAGACTGACCTGACAGATTTCCTTTAAATATGGCTTTGAATAGCAGTGGTGCACATCTACAAATACTATAGCAGTAAATGTTCAGCAGGCATAAAACACAGTCATTGATATAACCAAGGTTAGTAAGGGGGTCGGGGGGTCGGGGGAAGGAAGAGGGGGTGGGGGGGGTGAGGGTGAAGGGGATTAGAGTACTGCTTGTTCGATGATCCACTGCTTCCTACACTCTTTCCCCACGACATGCCAGTGAGAGTTTCAGTTCAAGTCATGACCTCTCCGGGGGGTTCCTAATTTACTTGAAGTGCTGTTTTCACCCATTTCACTTATGCTCTAACCATGGGGACCAGATTTTT
This sequence comes from Leptodactylus fallax, assembly GCA_947044405.1. NCBI lineage: Eukaryota > Metazoa > Chordata > Amphibia > Anura > Leptodactylidae > Leptodactylus > Leptodactylus fallax. The sequence goes on along the minus strand of CAMRHE010000001.1, from coordinate 5,089,154 downwards.
AGAAAGTTAGCTCTGTTCCTTCTTGACCAGCTTAGCATTTCCTCAAATTGCGCTATTTGGTTTGTCTTAGAGACCCAGTGATCGAAGGTCGGCGGGAGAGTCTGCCCCCACATCAGGAGAATTAGGGATTTTGCTGCCGTTAATAGATTGTATATCAATAATTGGGATTGTAGGTTTAACCAGGTATTGGTTCAAACAGAATCAGTGTGGCCGGGTCTAGCGTGAACTCTTGGAAACCTAGCTTCCGTATCTGTGACTCAACCTCCGACCAAAAGGGTGTCAGTAGTGGACAGGACCACCATAGATGAAGCAGGGAGCCTACAGCTGCTTTACATCTCCAACATTCAGCTGACTCAGACAGTTTGTGGGAAAACAACCATTCTGGAGTTCGATACCACCGCGATAACAGTTTAAAGTGGGCTTCTTGTAATCTGACACAGGAAGACATACCATATGCTTTAGCCATTATTATCCTCCTTGTCTCAGGTTCCAAAGATATATGTAAATCCTTTTCCCAACTTTGCAGAAAGAAAGGCGTCATGGTGGGAGGGGTGCGAATAAAGTGTCGGAGTAAAAAGGATATTTTAAACATCCTAGGGTTTGCTACCAGGCACCACTTCTCAAACTCCGTATGTTGCCTGTACCATTTGTACGCGTCTTCAAATTTCTTCTTGCAGATTGAATAGTGGCCTAGGTTTAGAAAATTCAAAAGTTTCCGATCCTTGAAAACTTCTAAGGCGTGTAGAGTGTTCGCTTCAGGTAAAGCTCCTTCAACACAGAATGTACAGTCATGGCCAAAAGTTTTGAGAATGATACAAATATTAATTTTTACAAAGTCTACTGCTTCAGTTTTTCTAATGGCAATTTGCATATACTCCAGAATGTTATAAAGAGTGATCAGCTTAACAGCAATTACTTGCAAAGTCAATATTTGCCTAGAAAATGAACTTTATCCCCCAAAACACATTTCAACATCATTGCAGCCCTGCCTTAAAAGGACCACCTAACATCGTTTCAGTGATTGCTCCATTAACACAGGTGTGGGTGTTGATGAGGACAGGGCTGGAGATTAATCTGTCATGATTAAGTAAGAATGACACCACTGGACACTTTAAAAGGAGGCTGGTGCTTGCCATCATTGTTTCTCTTCTGTTAACCATCGTTATCTCTAAAGAAACACGTGCAGTCATCATTGCACTGCACAAAAATGGCCTAACTAGGAAGAGTATTGCAGCTAGAAAGATTGCACCTCAGTCAACAATCTATCGCATCATCAAGAACTTCAAGGAGAGAGGTTCCATTGGTGCCAAAAAGGCTCCAGGGCGCCCAAGAAAGACCAGCAAGCGGCAGGACCGTCTCTTAAAAGTGTTTTAGCTGCGGGATCGGGCTACCAGCAGTGCAGAGCTTGCTGAGGAATGGCAGCAGGCAGGTGTGAGTGCATCTGCACGCACTGTGAGGCGGAGACTCTTGGAGCAAGGCCTGGTCTCAAGGAGGGCAGCAAAGAAGCCACTTCTCTCCAGAAAAAACATCAGGGACAGACTGATATTCTGCAAAAGGTACAGGGAGTGGACTGCTGAGGACTGGGGTAAAGTCATTTTCTCTGATGAATCCCCTTTTCCATTGTTTGGAACATCTGGAAAACAGCTTATTCGGAGAAGAAGAGGTGAGCGCTACCACCAGTCTTGTCTCATGCCAACTGTAAAGCATCCTGAAACCATTCATGTGTGGGGTTGCTTCTCAGCCAAGGGAATCGGCTCTCTCACAGTCTTGCCTAAAAACACAGCCATGAATAAAGAATGGTACCAGAATGTCCTCCAAGAGCAACTTCTCCCAACCGTCCAAGAGCAGTTTGGCGCTCAACAATGCCTTTTCCAGCATGATGGAGCACCTTGCCATAAAGCAAAGGTGATAACTAAATGGCTCAGGGAACAAAACATAGAGATTTTGGGTCCATGGCCTGGAAACTCCCCAGATCTTAATCCCATTGAGAACTTGTGGTCAATCATCAAGAGACGGGTGGACAAACAAAAACCAACAAATTCAGACAAAATTAAAGCATTGATTCTGCAAGAATGGACTGCTATCAGTCAGGATTTATTCCAGAAGTTGATTGAGAGCATGCCAGGGAGAATTGCAGAGGTCCTGAATAAGAAGGGTCAACACTGCAAATATTGACTTGCTGCATTAACTCATTCTAACTGTCAATATAAGCTTCTGTTACTCATAATATGAATGCAATTATATTTCTGTATGTGATAAAAACATCTGACAAACACACATAAAAACCAGAGGGCAGCAGATCATGTGAAAATATAATATTTGTGTCATTCTCAAAACTTTTGGCCATGACTGTACTTAGAGGAATCTGTAGTAGTGGTCTCCAAAATTCATTGATGTTGTATTTCAGTTTTGGTAATAGATGTGGGATGAGGCCTGTAGGCAGGCACAACGAGGGACATGGAGCAAGTTTAGGTTGTAATTTCTTCCAGGTAGCCATAGCTCCTCCCAGAATGATATCCCTTTTAGTGGTAGAAGAAGAGTTACCAGGTAGCCAGAGGTCTGTCAAGAGCTTTGTGCCATATGCAGCGTCCACTATTCTCCTAAGTGGGGTGTCAGGAGGTGAGATAGTAAGTTCCAACCAAAGCTGCAGCTGGATCGCTTCATATTGTTGCTGTATATCCGGTAAGCCTATTCCTCCCTCTTCCTTTCTCCTGGAGAGCGCTAGGTAAGCTAGTCTCGGTCTCTTGCCCCTCCAAAGGAATCTTGAGAATAGTGAGCGTATCGTTCTAAAAAAAAACTGATGGAAGTAGGATTGGCAGCATACGCATGATATAGGTAATTTTTGGTAAGATATACTGTACGTCTGTAAGAGACTTCGGCGGCCGAACCAAGAGATGCAGGCGATATCATATCTCTTCAATAAGCTTTCAATTTCTAATAAAAGTGCTCCGTAATTCAACGGGTAGAGAAGGTCCGCTGAGGTAGGCATTTTTATACCTAGATATTTGATGTGGGAGGAAGACCACTGAAACGGAAGATCCTTCTGTAGAGATATAGCTTCTTCCACTGGGAGGGAGACATTTAAAATTTCACACTTATCTATATTCACTTTGTAGTGCGATAGCTTCCCATATTGATTGATGATATCTAACACCCTCTTCAGGCCAACCGTAGGTTCGGACAGTAGAAAGAGCACGTCGTCCGCGAACGCCAAGGAGTGGAGGGAGCCCCCGCCAACCTCAAGACCTCTAATGTCCGGGTGTTTCCTAATCGCATGTAAGAAAGGTTCTAGGGATAGAATAAACAAAGAGGGGGACAGAGGGCACCCCTGTCTGGTACCATTAGATATTTTGAAGGGAAGGGAGAGGGTGCCGTTTATCTTTAACCTCGCATAGGGTTGGTCATAGAGAGACATAATGGCTGAAATAAATGTAGTAGGAAAACCAAAAGTTTTTAGAACCGCTACCATGAAAGACCAGTTGACTCTATCAAAAGCCTTCTCGGCGTCTAAGCCAAGAAGTACTAGTGGGATGTTTCTGGATTTAGCTATGCGTATTGCATGCAATAGTCGGATAGTGTTCTGTCGGCCTTCCCTAGCTCTTATAAACCCTGACTGTTCCTTTTGAATGAGGGTCGGAAGCAATGGCTGCAATCTAAGTGCTAGTAACTTCGCCCAAAATTTTAAGTCTAGGTTTAATAAGGATATGGGGCGATAATTTCCACAAAGCTGGGGGTCCCTCCCCTCCTTGGCAATCAGTGTCACATGAGCCTCCAGAGACTGCCGTGGTAGCTTCCCACCATTTAGCGCGGCATTCAAAGATTTGGCTAGCTGTGGGAGCAGAGTGGGCAGGAACGTACTATAATAGATAAGAGAGTAGCCATCCGGCCCTGGGCTCTTATTGGGAGGAAAGCTGTTAATAACCTTCTTCAGTTCTTCCTGGGTGATGGGATCGATTAGCGTGGCTATCTGGTCAGGAGAAAGATTTGGTAGCTGTAAGGGTGTGAGGAAGCGTTTCATGGCCTCTTCTCGAGTAGGACCCTCTTCGGGTGTGATCTCTTGAGGCAGATTATACAGTGCCTTATAGAAGCTTCTGAATTCCTCAGCAATTTTAGCCGTATCTGTGTGAATCTCTCCCATGGGTGACTTGATAGTTGAGATGAATGTACAGGCCTTGGCTTTCTTAATAAGAGAGGTCATCATTCTGTCCCCCCTGTTCCCATGCGCGTAGAGCTTTTGCTTATAATTCAAGAAATGCTTTGCTGCCTTAGCGTGTAGAATGTCTCGTAGCTCTGTTCTGAGTGTTGCTAGTTGGATCTGGTGTGACGCCAGAAGTGTGCTTTTATGAAGTTGTTCCAAACTGGCGATCTTCTGTAGAATAGAATCAATACGGTGTTGTAGCTGCTTTTTGGCTTTTGCCCCTAGAGCGATCAATAAACCCCGAACATAGTGTTTATGTGTCTCCCAGACCACGGTCGGGCTCATCTCTTGCGGGTTGTTGATCGCGAAGAATTCAGTGATGTGCTTAGTAAGGTGCTCTTTCGTTTCTTGTGAGTCAAGTAGTCTTTCATTGAGCTTCCAATTTATTTCAGCTCGCGGAAGTGGAGATAAGAGAACTGTGCATGATACAGGTGCATGGTCTGAGAGCGAGATTTGTCCAATTGAGGATTTCTGGCAATGTCGTAGCATGTTACGGGAAACAAGGATGTAGTCAAGCCTTTGATATAAATCTCTCGGGTTTGAATAAAAGGAATAGTCCTTTGTGCTAGGATGGTGTGTGCCATACATCTATAAGTGATAGGGCCTGAAGAGTCTGGTGTAATTTGCGAAGGGCTCTTTGAGAAGTTTGCGACTTCCCCGAAGAAGAGTCCAGAAGGGGGTTTAAAGTCAGGTTGATATCTCCTCCAATTAGAATCGCTCCTTCAGCAAACAGTTGGAGAGTCTCCAGGACACCCAGCATCCAACCCACTTGACCCGAAGTAGGAGCATAAAGATTTACTAGCGTGTATGTGTCAGAAGCAATTTTTCCCTTCAGAATTAAAAAACGTCCGTCTGTATCAGAGCGGATCTGCTCACATTTGAAAGGAATGGAGTGGTGGATGGCCGTGGAAACCCCCCTGGAGGCCGCCGAGTCACTTGGGCTATGAAACCACTGAGCGAAACAGTTCGTCAGGAGCTTGGGTATCTTTCCCTTCTTGAAATGCGTCTCTTGTAGGAAAATGATCTTCGACTGTAATTTTTTCATAAGCAAAAGGGTACTATGTCTCTTCTCTGGAGAGTTTAGACCATGCGCGTTGAATGAAGTGATTGTCGTTTTTGCCATGCTATCGTCTTTGAATGCAGGGCAGCGGGGTGGATTACTGATGGTATAGAAGGGAAAGGGAAGGGAGGAAGGGGATGTTAGAAAAGCGGAGTAAGAGTAGACGAAAGGAGGGGAGGCAAGAAAGGCAGAAGAGAAGGAGAAGAAGAAGAGGAAGAGAAAACAAAAAATACAGCTAAGTATCGCAGTTAAGTGCTCAGGCCTGAATGAGCACTGCTATTTATACGTGCTTCCCAAATAGGTGAGGAAACGAGTCGTCTGGTAGCTGACCAGAATGACTCTGAGGGGAGAAATCGAACTTGAGGTACAAGGCGAGAGGAGAGAACACAGTTTTATGCGTACAATAATATCTCTGGAACCACATCTATAAACAATTTAACATCATTTCCATCGGGAGAGGGAGATGGGGTGGGTGGGGGGGGGCATTAGGAGACAGGCTAGAGAAAGGCTAGTTGTCTAGACCTGCGTCCGCATTCATGTTCTATGACCTAAAGCTTAATGTAGAATGGTACTATTACCGGAATGCAAGTACTCTACAGATCAGCATAGCGTGGAGAACACCATACAGACCTCTCGCGTATTGAAAGCCCAGTTAACAGGCGAGATATATTAGAAAGGATGTGAATCCTAAAGATCCCAAAGATCCCCAGAGACCTATTCACTCCAATCATTTATTTCTTGTGAGTGTTAAAATAACAGCAGATACGATCCACATGGGAGGGGGGGGGTAATAATAATCTGTACCATGCTCATGGTTGTATTACAAATACTCATATAGCATATAATGCAAGAGATGCAAGCTCAGACAACAAGCCACAAGATGCTACAATGTTGACACTGTAAACAGTATCAACCCTCTACTTGAGAGAGCCCTCTCTTGTAGTGTGGAATATGTGGCATGCAGAAAGACATTCCCTCTCTTATTCAAGCGGCCTTCAGCTATCAATAATGAGCAAGCTCATAGGGAGCAACTAGTTGTGTTGGTGCATCCCGTGTGAATGCCATGAGTCTCTATGTTCAGTGATAATTACTTGTATAAGGCCATCCCCAGCATTGACCGAATCAAGACCGTCGAGGTCTAAATCTAGATTCAGGCCCCAAATCTAAGTCTAAATCTGCGAGACCCGTGAGTCGGGGAGTCTGAGGTGCATTTTCGCATAATAAGCGGGTCTAGCTGCATCTCTAACAGACGAACAAATACTCTAAGACATACTAAATAATAGTTATAAGAACTTATGCGTGCTAAAGAAACCTGTGAAAAGAGTCCAGTTCACTAGAAGCTGTGAGAGTCTCTGAGTGCTGAGTTTCGGTCCTCTTGTAGGACTTCTATGAAGGAGACCTAGGATGGGACTGTTGCTGGTCGTTGCAGGGACCTCTTAGGTTTCGGGGACTCAAATTTCGGTGCTTGTTTCCAGCTAGGGTGTGTCGGCAGCAGTGGCAGGGCTGTGAGATCTGGAGTTGGCATCCAGGACTGTATTTCCAATGGTGTAATGTGGAGTTGTTCCCATACATTTGTAAGATCCGCAGGTGTCTGCACTATTAGGCGTCTCCCTTTGTGCTGTATAGAAAGGCCAAACGGATATAGCCAGGAGTAAGCAATATTCATCTCACGCAGTGTCTCCAGCAAAGGCTTGAGTTGTCTCCTCTTTGCTAACGTGGACGGTGCGACATCTTGGTAAAATGATATGGTGTCAGATTCATGCACAAATTCTTTAAGTGACCGAGCTGCTTGCAAAATGTCCTGCGTATCCACAAAGGACAGTAGTCCGCATACCACGTCTCTCGGTGGGTCTTCAGGCCTCGGTTTTGGTCTCAAAGCACGGTGTGCTCTCTCTATTACCACAGAGGTGGCTCTTTCAGCGCCCAGTAACGCAGTAAAAATGGCGGCTACTTTCTCTTTCAATTCAAGCGGGCCATGAGACTCTGAGATACCTTTTATCCGCACATTCCGGCGACGACCACGATTTTCTTGGTCCTCAAGCATGATTAGTGCTCGGTCTATCTGCTCCTTCTGTGAGGAAAGGATAGATGCCATCATATTCGAGTGAGTCGTTATTCCAGTACAGGCTTCTTCTACAACCTCCACCCTGCGGCCTAGGTGAGTGAGTTCTGCTTTTATATCAGCTAGGTCTGACCTGACTGGGTGTAAAGCCTGGGACAGCGCCTTTTTGAGAAAAGCTTTCGATATATGCGGGGAAGCGGTGTCATCACTATCCCCCTCTCCGCTGCTATCTGGGTCTGAGCGCCTACATAGCTCTTCAGTGCCTACTCCTTCCGGCACCATCTTAGGAGGTATGCCTCTGCCATGAGGGCTACTTTTTCTTAGAAATTTCTGAAGATCTGCCTGTTGTCTAGCAGTTTTCGGGGTACATGGGGCTTCTACCCCCCTATCTCTACCGATTTTCACCATCGTGGTTGTGGTATCGCTGCTTGTGCACTTCTCCTCAGCCTCTCTGTAACGGAGCTACAGGCTCATGCTCCCGCTACATACGACGGTCAAGCTCCGCCCCCCTTCATTTTCCATTCTTGTGGACAGTGAAGGCTCAATATTTACTGTTCCTGCTGAGTAGACCTAGGCAAATTGATATACAATTTTAAAAGTAAATATTTAGTATAACCTGTCATTTTTTTTTGTCTAAATCTCTGCTCATTTTGGTCTAACCCTATAGTCACATGACCACATTAATTTCAGATGGGTGCTATTCACACGACCAATATTTTGACGGTTCGTTTTAAAAGTCCATCAAAATATAGGTCATGTTCTTTTTTTTGTACGATTTCACGGATCCTTCCGTACACTGCAGTGTATGATTTTAAGCACAGGAATTAAACAACTGAAGATTCAGATTTACGGTGTATTTACATTTGCATCTTTCTGTCCATTCTTATGGTTCATTGCAGGACCTACAGCAATGGATTCCGAGGGGTCTGTTGGGTGCCTGTTTTTTTTTTTTTGCAGATATCACTGGATAAAGAAGCCTGGCTAGCTGGACTTCTTCGTCCAGGATTTTCTAATTAACTTCAACGCAGAGGTGAATGTAGCCTAAAGCTAAGGCTCCACATTGTGGAAAGCTGCTTTTTTTGTTGCAGATTTCACTTTTTTTTTTTTTTAATCAAACCCAAGAGTGGCTACAAAAGTAATGGAAATACAAAGGGGACACTTATACTTCTCTCTTCTGCTCAATTGTTTGGCTTTGGCTCAAAAAAACACAGCAAAATCGGGGCTTTAGCCTAAAGGGGTTTTCCTATAAACATAACAATATAAATATTTGTAAACAATTAAAAGATAATCATCTGTGTGACAGTATTTTGTCTTCACAGGTTGCTAATGAATACGACCATAGACACAGGAATTTTCTATGGTCTGATCCTTGTCAGAAACCCGGTGCAGAAACACAAAAGCAGGCAGGGACAGTGCATGCATGAGAAGATAACTGGGCTATAATAAAGATATCATGACTGGGTTTCTGACAAACGTTTAAAATTCAAGAGCTCAAATGAAAGTAATTTCCAAAGCTGTGCACTTACTACATATAAACAACAGTATCCTACTGAGTTCAAAAAGGCTGCTTAGTATCTATAAGTTTCTGTGCTTGTGAAAGATCCTCAGTGCGCCAACACCGCTTTGGCCCACACCTGAGACTTCTTTAATAAAAACCACACTCACCGCCAGTGAGTGCTGGGTTCACAAGATAAATACAAGACAAGCTTTCTAAATTTTGTATATTTATTAACCCCTAAATGGGTCGGTATTAACATCTAACACATGCAGTTCAAAACAGATATGCAGATGTATACAAGCATTAACAGTTACTAGTTACAATATACAGTACATAAAATAAAAAGGGAATAAAAGTGAAATAATTACTTTACCACACATATCCTTGATGTGGCTCTATAGTCCAACACTCACACATGCTCTGGCATGTGTGAATAACCAGTGGAGGCTTCTAGCAGCAGCATCACAGCATTCCAGCCTGCATGCTCATCACAGTATCTCCCAGTAGTCTCTCTCACTGACCTCTTACCTCATCTTTTATACCCTTGATTACACCACCCAGAATGAGGTCATCGGCGACGGCAAGTCTGATTGATTAACGCACTCAAGTCAAGATTCTTTGTAAGGAGATGGGACCAAGTGGAAGGACACAATGCCGTTTATATGTTATCAACCAGGTCTGATCAATAGCCTAGGCTAAACAATGCATGTGTATTTGATCACCCAGGGCTATGTAGGAATTCAATGGAGCCATTCTGGGATGAATACAAAGCCCTATTGTTACATTGTTGCCACTACTGACAACATACACCTAGGATTAGAGCTACGCACATTATGAGTAAATGGAAGTAAGAGGGAGATACGATACACAGAGATCAAAATACATCTTTGAGTTATAGCCATATTTAAGTGGAATCATCACAGTGCTCTACTACTAACAAGTACCACTATCCACCTTCAGGGTATGTGGGAAATGCAGTTATTACTGAAACCTAGCATCTTCTAGGGTAACTGACATATCGATGGCTCTGTGAACTCAGAGTTAGGAGGGACAGAGTGCTGGTTATTTCTACCACACAGTATATGTCAGGGAAGGTTGGGGAACGAGGGATCCCAGGCTATATACCTAGTGAGCCCAGGAAGGGACGCTGGATTGAGGTGGTTTGAGTCAGTTGGATATGCTCTGAGTAATTTTCCCCACCAGAACCTGTATTACTTTCAAGATTATCCTGAATATCACCTCTAAAATCAGATTTATTAATAATAATAATAATCCTTTAATAGTCCCACCATGTGTGTTACAGCAGCAAAGATAAGCAGATACAAATACAACATATACAAGAATTTAAGAATGTTCCAAGGTAAGAGGCATTTCATTGATAGTAGACAGACAGATAAGCGGTAGCAGAGGGTGAGAGGAGGAGGGGGGGGGGGGGATATCACAACCAGAAAGATATTTCAGTTCTCTGTGTGTAATGATCTCCGTTTAGGTCGGTGTTGGTTGTACAGCAGTGGGGAGGAAAGACTTCCGATAGCACTCCTTCTCATACTTAGGGTGAAGTAGTCGGTCACTGACACTACTGCCCAGCGCTATCACGGTCTCATGCATGGAATGGGACTTATTCTCCCGCATGGAGCTCACCACGAACAGTATCCTTCTGTCACCCACCACCTGCACTGGGTCCAGTGGGCTCCCCAGGACAGAGCTGGCCCTTCTAATTACCTTGTCATGTTTATTTCTATCCCTGGTTGATATATTGCTCCCCCAGCAGGCTACTCTGAAGAAGATGGCTGATGCCACTACCGAGTTGAAAAAAGTCCTAAGAAGTACCCCCTGGACTCCAAAGACTCTCAGCCTCCTAAGCAGGTAGAGCCTGCTGTGGCCCTTCCTGTACAGGACCTCCATGTGATCTGCCCAGTCCAGCTTATTATTAAGGCGCACACCCAGGTACTTATAGGTGATGACAATCTTGATGTCCGTCCCCTGGATGTCCACTGGTTTAGGAGGGCAACTGCATTTATGGAAGTCCACCACCATCTCCTTGGTCTTCCCAGCGTTAATCTTCAGGTGGTTCTGCTGGTGGGACTGGCACCAGTCAACAAAATCCCATTTCAGTTCTCTGTACTCCCTGTCATCATCGTCTGTGATGAGGCCTACTATTGCAGAGTCGTCAGAATACTTCTGTAGGTAGCAGCTAGATGAGTTGCACCTAAAATCTGCAGTGTACAGTGTGAAGAGGAAAGGGGCAAGAACTGTACCCTGAGGTGCCCCCGTATTACAAATCACGGTGTCTGACACACAGTCCTGGGCTCTCACATACTGAGGTCGGTTTGTGAGGTAGTCTAGGATCCAATTGAAGAGGTGGTGGTCCACTCCAGCAAGGCTCAGCTTGTCTCTCAGTAGCCCTGGCTGTATGGTGCTAAAAGCACTGGAAAAATCAAAGAACATTATTCTCACCGTGTTCCCTGGTTTCTCTAGGTGAGAAAGAGCCCTGTGCAGAAGGGGGATAATGGCACCATCTACCCCAATGCCTGGCCGATAAGCAAACTGGAGACTGTCCAAAGCGGGGCTCACTAGAGGGCAGAGATGTGTGAGAACCAATTTCTTTAAAATCTTCATTAAGTGGGATGTCAATGCTACAGGTCTGTAGTCGTTGAGGTCCATAGGGTGAGATTTCTTTGGAAGTGGTACCACACAAGAAGATTTCCATAATTCAGGGACCATTTCCCGCTTCAGGCTCATATTAAATATATATGTAATTATACTACACAGCTGATCCCCACAAGTCTTAATTAGCCTTGCACTGATGTCATCTGGCCCTGCAGCTTTCCTTGCCTTGATCTTTTTCATCTCCTTCCTCACCTGGGTGCGTGTGAAGGTCAGACTGTGGTCAGATAAAGACGGATTTCCGGGCTTACTGGTCTGATGGGAAATAGCAACAGGGGGTGGGGGCAGTGTGGTAGGGGGAACTGAAGGACATGCTGGGGTGTCTACATGATGTCTAAGTGAGAAATATGTGGATTAGACATCCTATCATATCCACATAAATCTCCTTTTTAGTCATAGGCTATTTTAGTCATTCTCCTGAGAGGGGATATGTAGTATTTGTCCTCCTGAGGAGCCACTAAGATTGGCAAAACACGTAGGATAAAAATCAAAAGAAATAAGAAGGGGCTACCCGTGATTAGCTAGGTCTGACATGGGAGTCAAATTTACTGAAAACTATAGATACTAAGCAGCCTTCTTGAACTCAGTAGGATACTGTTGTTTATATGTAGTAAGTGTGCAGCTTTGGAAATTATTTTCATTTGAGCTCTTGAATTTTTAACGTTTATTAAGTAAAAGTTACGTTTTAACGTTGTTACTCCCTCTGTGAAGTCTATTGAAATTAGAGTAACTTTCCCACTGTGAAAGTGGGAAAGTTGGGTTTCTGACAAGTATCAGACCATAGATCTTGCATTCATGTCATATCCATTGACAACCTATCAATACAAAGGACTATCACCACTAAGATAGAGGAATTTTTCAAGTTCTTAATTTTTTTTAATCTTAATTATTTATATTAGTTATGCCCATTATTGCTTAACCTCAGTTGTTAATTTGCAATAATTAGTAGAGTGAGGCATGGATTGGAAATAACTCTAGCTGTATGTGCAGAATTATATGTAAACAAAGTGTTGTTTTAGTGTATTTACTATATATAAAAATACTTTGCAATAAATCAGGATGATGTTTTCAATACTTTATACAAAATGATCTGCTTGCTTTGTATCTCTAATTTTCATATTACATGCATGTTACATAATGGATATTCGTCAGATCTCCTCCAGTGTCCAGCCCTCTGAAAAGACATTTAACAAATTTAACAATTTTCTGTATGCTGTCTTCTGGTTATGGGCTATTATCCCCTGTTAATCTACAATGAATGTGATTGGTCTGATTACATATTCAAGCTTTTACCCATGGATATTTTTCAGTTCATACTTTCCTGAAAAACAGAGACTGTGTTAGAAATTTGATATTACCTTGAGGATATATATACAATGCTGGCCAAAAGTATTGGCACCCCTGCAATTCTGTCAGATAATACTCCATTTCTTCCAGAAAATGATTGCAATCACAAATGCTTTGGTAATAATATCTTCATTTAATTTGTCTTCAATGGAAAACCACAAAAAGAATTGTCAAAAAGCCAAATTGGATATAATTTCACACCAAACATAAAAAAGGGGGTGGACAAAAGTATTGGCACCCTTTGAAAAATCATGTGATGCTTCTCTAATTTGTGTAATTAACAGCACCTGTTACTTACCTGTGGCACATAACAGGTGGTGGCAATAACTAAATCACACTTGCAGCCAGTTGAAATGGATTAAAGTTGACTCAACCTCTGTCCTGTGTCCTTGTGTGTACCACATTGAGCATGGAGAAAAGAAAGAAGACCAAAGAACTGTCTGAGGACTTGAGAAGCAAAATTGTGAGGAAGCATGAGCAATCTCAAGGCTACAAGTCCATCTCCAAAGACCTGAATGTTCCTGTGTCTACCGTGCGCAGTGTCATCAAGAAGTTTAAAGCCCATGGCACTGTGGCTAACCTCCCTAGATGTGGACGGAAAAGAAAAATTGACGAGAGATTTCAACGAAAGATTGTGCGGATGGTGGCTAAAGAACCTCGACTAACATCTAAACAAGTTCTAGCTGCCCTGCAGTCCAAGGGTACAACAGTGTCAACCCGTACTATCCGTCGGCGTCTGAATGAAAAGGGACTCTATGGTAGGATACCCAGGAAGACCCCACTTCTGACCCAGAGACATAAAAAAGCCAGGCTGGAGTTTGCCAAAACTTACCTGAGAAAGCCAAAAACTTTTTGGAAGAATGTTCTCTGGTCAGATGAGACAAAAGTAGGGCTTTTTGGGAAAAGGCATCAACATAGAGTTTACAGGAAAAAAAAAAGAGGCCTTCAAAGAAAAGAACACGGTCCCTACAGTCAAACATGGCGGAGGTTCCCTGATGTTTTGGGGTTGCTTTGCTGCCTCTGGCACTGGACTGCTTGACCGTGTGCATGGCATTATGAAGTCTGAAGACTACCAACAAATTTTGCAGCATAATGTAGGGCCCAGTGTGAGAAAGCTGGATCTCCCTCAGAGGTCATGGGTCTTCCAGCAGGACAATGACCCAAAACACACTTCAAAAAGCACTAGAAAATGGTTTGAGAGAAAGCACTGGAGACTTCTAAAGTGGCCAGCAATGAGTCCAGACCTGAATCCCATAGAACACCTGTGGAGAGATCTCAAAATGGCAGTTTGGAGAAGGCACCCTTCAAATCTCAGGGACCTGGAGAAATTTGCCAAAGAAGAATGGTCTAAAATTCCAGCAGAGCATTGTAAGAAACTCATTGATGGTTACCGGAAGCGGTTGTTCGCAGTTATTTTGTCTAAAGGTTGTGCTACCAAGTATTAGGCTGAGGGTGCCAATACTTTTGTCCGGCCCATTTTTGGAGTTTTGTGTAAAATGATCAATGATTTGACTTTTTTTTCATTCTCTTTTGTGTTTTTTCATTGCAAGCAAAATAAATGAAGATATTATTACCAAAGCATTTGTGATTGCAATCATTTTCTGGAAGAAATTGAGTATTATCTGACAGAATTGCAGGGGTGCCAATACTTTTGTCCAGCACTGTATATACTGAGCTTTAGCATTTTCTGTTTCAAAATTATTAGCACAGTATATCTAAATCACTTGTAGTAAGGATATTTTTCATTGTAGGTAAGTGTTCATCCATAAAGGCTATAGTTCTCTATTTCCCTTGTTGTATAATAGCATATACAGGTGTATCTCAATAAATTAGAATATTTTTGAAACGTTCATTCATTTCGGTAATTCAGTAATACAATTCATAATCAGCGTCTTCCATGATTGTGTGTCCTACTGAACTAAACTGAGGGACCATTTAAAGGCTTAGGAAACCTTGGCAGGTGACACACTGAATTTACAATACTGAACTTTTTTACAATATTCTAATTTTCTTAGATTTTGGTTTTTATTACCTGTAATCCATAATCAACATTTACAGAAATAAAACACTTGAAATAGAACACTCTGTGTGTAAAGAATCTAGAAAATATAGGAGGTCACTTTTTTAATTTAATTACTGAATGAAATAAACATTTCAAAGATATTCTAATTTATTGAGATGCACCTGTATGCATATTATCGTGTACTAATCTTAACAATAGATTGAAGTAAGCACAGTGACTTTTGTCTGAGCACATCTCAACAATGGAAACATATTATGTTATGCTAGTTAATAATTACAGTTTCTGCTGTATCAGGGCTTGGAAACTCTTCCCATTAAATGCGCTGCAGGCTTATCTTTATATTAAAGGCTATACCTAGTCAGCAGATATTATGTGAACAGCTCATTAAGAGTCAGGATACTTCAGTTTCAGTTCACAAGCAACTACTGTTAACCCTTTATCTTATTCTCTAGCAAGAAATCATTGATAAGCACAAAGACAGAATTAAGATTTACTTATTTATTTATATGTTTGTTTCATGAAGAAAAGACACGTAAAAATAATATTTTGATAATCAGCACATAATGGAAATTTTTTTTTCCAAATTATGCTTCAGACATTGGACTCAATTTGGGTCTAGCTTTTTTGTTTCCACGATCACATGTACTTGTAGTACATCTATTCAGTTTTTAATTTAATTGTATGCATTTCAGGCAGGAAATAATTCTTCAAAAAAGTTTTTATTAAATATTTTGGCTGTCTGATGCTTATATTTATTACAATACATAGAAGATTGAAGAATGTCATTCAGTAGCAAATCTGTCAGACTAGTTGGCCTGGTTTTTCTGTTGTATATTGTTGCCAATCTCTCTACTGGGCTATTTATATTTGTGTGGGTAAGCCCATCAAGTGATGTTCACCAGCTCTACAGGTAAGTGCAATATGGTGCTGCTTAGACACCAACTCTCTATAGACAGATGCTAGAGCCAACTTCATGTGAAGTTGGTTAAAAACCTTCCTCTAGTGTTAGGGTCGTGACCGACCCGTTTTAGGTTTTAAATGCATACAAATTTTACATACATTTGTTTATTGCATCAAGACTTTTTGACTTTTTCAGGAACTTATTTTTAAACAAAATACATTAAAATACAACTATTTTACTAAATTGTAAAATGCTCTTATTAAAATTATAACATTTGTGTTGTTGGGGTCAATTTCGACCCAGGTCTAATATAAGAGTAAAAACACAATAATAAGTCCCAAAACTGAACTCATAAACACAATATAAACAAACAGCCCACAGCCAGCTCTACCTCCAACAACTTGAGTTAGGGACATGTCCAGGCATGTACAGTCATGGCCAAAAGTTTTGAGAATGACACAAATATTATATTTTCAGATGATCTGCTGCCCTCTGGTTTTTATGTGTGTTTGTCAGATGTTTTTATCACATACAGAAATATAATTGCATTCATATTATGAGTAACAGAAGCTTATATTGACAGTTAGAATGAGTTAATGCAGCAAGTCAATATTTGCAGTGTTGACCCTTCTTCTTCAGGACCTCTGCAATTCTCCCTGGCATGCTCTCAATCAACTTCTGGACCAAATCCTGACTGATAGCAGTCCATTCTTGCAGAATCAATGCTTTAATTTTGTCTGCATTTGTTGGTTTTTGTTTGTCCACCCGTCTCTTGATGATTGACCACAAGTTCTCAATGGGATTAAGATCTGGGGAGTTTCCAGGCCATGGACCCAAAATCTCTATGTTTTGTTCCCTGAGCCATTTAGTTATCACCTTTGCTTTATGGCAAGGTGCTCCATCATGCTGGAAAAGGCATTGTTGAGCGCCAAACTGCTCTTGGACAGTTGGGAGAAGTTGCTCTTGGAGGACATTCTGGTACCATTCTTTATTCATGGCTGTGTTTTTAGGCAAGACTGTGAGAGAGCCGATTCCCTTGGCTGAGAAGCAACCCCACACATGAATGGTTTCAGGATGCTTTACAGTTGGCATGAGACAAGACTGGTGGTAGCGCTCACCTCTTCTTCTCCGAATAAGCTGTTTTCCAGATGTTCCAAACAATGGAAAAGGGGATTCATCAGAGAAAATGACTTTACCCCAGTCCTCAGCAGTCCACTCCCTGTACCTTTTGCAGAATATCAGTCTGTCCCTGATGTTTTTTCTGGAGAGAAGTGGCTTCTTTGCTGCCCTCCTTGAGACCAGGCCTTGCTCCAAGAGTCTCCGCCTCACAGTGCGTGCAGATGCACTCACACCTGCCTGCTGCCATTCCTCAGCAAGCTCTGCACTGCTGGTAGCCCGATCCCGCAGCTGAAACACTTTTAAGAGATGGTCCTGCCGCTTGCTGGTCTTTCTTGGGCACCCTGGAGCCTTTTTGGCACCAATGGAACCTCTCTCCTTGAAGTTCTTGATGATGCGATAGATTGTTGACTGAGGTGCAATCTTTCTAGCTGCAATACTCTTCCCAGTTAGGCCATTTTTGTGCAGTGCAATGATGACTGCACGTGTTTCTTTAGAGATAACCATGGTTAACAGAAGAGAAACAATGATGGCAAGCACCAGCCTCCTTTTAAAGTGTCCAGTGGTGTCATTCTTACTTAATCATGACAGATTGATCTCCAGCCCTGTCCTCATCAACACCCACACCTGTGTTAATGGAGCAATCACTGAAACGATGTTAGGTGGTCCTTTTAAGGCAGAGCTGCAATGATGTTGAAATGTGTTTTGGGGGATAAAGTTCATTTTCTAGGCAAATATTGACTTTGCAAGTAATTTCTGTTAAGCTGATCACTCTTTATAACATTCTGGAGTATATGCAAATTGCTATTAGAAAAACTGAAGCAGTAGACTTTGTAAAAATTAATATTTGTATCATTCTCAAAACTTTTGGCCATGACTGTATGGCCAAATCAGCTTACAGTTGGTACTTTGCAGAGTATACATCTTCAGTTTACACCATGCAACAATGAGGAGAAGATTAGATGCAAGCCAAATTCTGGATTATATCTTGGATGATAATGAATCAGAGGACACACAGCAGCAAACTGATACAGATGAACAGGTTTCTGAGGAGGAAGATGATGTGGAGTATCAACTGGAAGACACAGACAGTTCTGATCAGTCTGATGAGGAGGTCACCGGTGCTGAAGCTGTTCCCGCTGAAAGATTCAAATCCAAAAGTGGCAAGATCATTTGGAGCTCAGTACCTCCAGATGTACATGGCAGGGCAGATGCTGCAAATGTCATAAAAATGACCCCTGGGATCACAAGGTTTGCTGTGACAAGAGTAAGTGACATCAAGACATGTTTTGATCTGTTTATGCCATTGTCAATAAAAAAAGTCATTATTGCTATGACAAACCTTGAAGGAAAAAAAGTCCACGGCAACATGTGGAATGACCTTCATGATGATGACCTGGATGCCTACATTGGTGTTCTTCTCCTTGCTGGAGTGTACAAATCCTGCAATGAGGCCACTGATAGTCTCTGGGACGCATCGACAGGCAGGAATATTTTCCGGGCAACAATGTCACTTCAAAAGTTTCAAATGATATCAAGAGTCCTCAGATTTGACAACACAGACACCAGAACAAAATCTGACAAACTTGCTCCTATCAGGGATGTTTGGGAGAAATGGGTGCAGGTCCTTCCACTGATGTTCAACCCAGGGCCAGAGGTGACAGTAGACGAACGTTTTCTCCCTTTCCGCGGAAAATGCCCCTTCCGGCAATACATGCCAAGTAAGCCAGGCAAATACGGCATAAAAATCTGGGCAGCCTGTGATGCAAAAACTAGCTATGCATGGAATCTACAGATTTACACAGGCAAGTCTGCAAGCGGCATCCCTGAAAAAAACCAAGTAAAACGTGTAGTCCTTGATATGACTACTGGACTGCAGGGTCACAACATTACTTGTGACAATTTTTTTACCAGCTATGACCTTGGACAAGAACTTCTCAGGAGGAAAATCACCATGGTGGGCACAGTGAAAAAAAACAAACCTGAGCTGCCCGCTGAATTGTTGCAGATGCAGGACAGGGCTCCACTTTCCTCAAAGTTTGTTTTTACAGACACCACCACTGCTGTTTCATACTGCCCCAAAAAAAGACGGAATGTGGTACTGATGTCCACACTTCACAAAGATGCAGCTGTGTCATCAGGAAGTGACAAAAAGCCCAGAATCATCCTGGACTATAACAAAAACAAAGGAGGAGTGGACAACCTGGACAAGCTGACTGCCACCTACACTTGCCAGAGAATGACTAGGAGATGGCCAATGGTTGTATTTTCCAACATCCTTGATGTGTTAGCATACAATGCATTTATGTTGTGGACCCACATTCAACAAGCGGAGGATGTTTCTTGAGGAACTAGGAAGATCCCTTGTCAAGGCGCACATTGACCAAAGGGAACGGGTGCCCCGAGACCCAGCCGCTGCAGCCTTGGTCCGACAACTCCAGAGCTCAACAAGTGCTTCGCCCACACCCACAGCAACACAAAGAGCATCATCACCAGCATCCTCCTCAACCAGTCCTGCCTCAACATCAACCACAACAGCCACAACCCCAGTGAGACCACCTGATTCTAAAAGAAAGAGGTGTCAGGTCTGCCCTAGCAATAAGGACAGAAAGACAAACACATCGTGCTTCGCCTGCAAAAAATACCTCTGCAAAGAACACACAAAAAGTGTCACTTTTTGCCACACATGCATCTAAATACTAATGCATCTAAATACTAGTACTTGATTTCTGTTGATTTGATTTGCTTGATTGATTGTTGTTTGTTTGTTTGACCTAGAAAAGCTACTTTTTATTATTATTGCTATTAATGTTAATATAATTTTCATCTTTTATTTGTATTAAAGTTCTATAAAAAAAAAAATCTGTTTTTTGCCTTTTTCATAAAGTAGTTAGATATGGGTCAAAATTGACCCGTAACACCATAGATGTTACTAGAGTTAATAATATAAAATATATATATGTATATTTTTTTTTACATTTAAGAAATGTGTTCTAAAACCCTTCAGTAATAGTCAGGTAATATAACAAACTTTTTTAAGTTTATATTATTCTCTTGAGGTTCATTTGACAATATTTTTATATTGAAAATGAGGGGTACGCTCTCAAATGAAAGGCCCAGGGGGCCACAACAAAAATATTAAAATCAATCCTTCCATGGATGAGAAACTCTAACAAGGTAACTAAGAGGTAAGAAACAAATTGGATCATAAATAACTGTTTTTAGGGTATCCTAGGGGTGATTTAAGACACGGGTCAAAACCGACCCGTTAACATAAGAAAGAGTAACAGAAAGCTAACACTAGAGGAAGGTTAACCCATCAGTATATCTTTGGAAAATGGGAAGAGAGCACTGGGAGAATATTCAGATGTCAAGCAGGTATTGCACTTGGTTGGATCTGAATTCAGGACCACAGGGCAAGAGTACTAATAACTGCACCAATGTGCTGAAGATGTCATAAAGCTTGCAAGTGGTGCTGAGCAATAATAACCAATTCTTCTCTTTTCAGAAGAGAAAAGGAAAGCATCTGTCCATTGTACGTATACATATCCTTCCTCCTCTGTTCCTCAGATCCTGGTCTCTCCATCAAGAAGTTACACTGCACTCCTTGCACTTAGTATCTGTTTATTCACAGATACTGGCTGGTGACAGGTTCATACAGCTTCAGTTACACAACCTTTTCTATTAAAAGATGGCTGGACCATTGTAGCAAACAAGCCCTCTGACCTCTTGTGTCCCCCTATCTCCTCATAGAATGTAAACTCTTGCGAGCAGGACCCTCACTCCTATTGTTTGATATGTTTACTTCTTTGTCACATTGTAATGTCTCATATTATTTGTTCATGTGTCCTCTGATTTGTAAAGTGCTACTGAGCTACGGAATATGTTGGCGCTATATAAATAAAGTTGTTATTATTATTATTATTATTAATATTATTATTACAGTATATTCCATAATGTTAGAATGTTTCCAGCCATCAGAAAAATTAAATTGGTATTTTAATCTTAGACATTTATAGTATATCCACAAGATGTGCCATAAATGTCTGATAGATGCAGGTTCAGTTGTCTGGGACCAGCATCTATTTCCAAAATAAGTGTCCCTGACCTCCATCCCCCTCCATCTCATGGCCTTATGCACATCTCTTCTCATTTATTTCACAAAAAAGTTCCAATTCACTGCTCTGAACTCTGCAAGTGAATGAAGAGAACTGAATGCTGTGGAGATAGCAAAGGTGGGACCTGAATCTATCAGACATTTATGTCATATTTTGTGGATATGCCATAAATGTTTAAATTCAGAATAGCCTTTTAATTGTTACCCTACCCAATAATATTTGAAGCTTGTGTTATCAGAATTTGTATAGCTATATTCAGAACAGACCAACCTAGGTTTACCATTTTGCCTTGAGCAGCATTTCAACATCAGCTAAGTAGTGTTTACAATATATATAGAGGTACAATTTCCTAAAAGTTTAGAATGCATTATTGTCATTCTTTTCACATTACCTTTCCTGCACTATATACATACATGGACAAAATTGTTGGTACCCCTCGTTTAATGAAAGAAAAACCCACAATGGTCACAGAAATAACTTGAATCTGACAAAAGAAATTTGCCAAACTACATGTTGACAAACCACAAAGCTTCTGGGAGAATGCCCTATGGACAAATTAGACAAAAATCGAAATTTTTGGCAAGGCACATCAGCTC
Source organism: Leptodactylus fallax (assembly GCA_947044405.1). Lineage (NCBI taxonomy): Eukaryota > Metazoa > Chordata > Amphibia > Anura > Leptodactylidae > Leptodactylus > Leptodactylus fallax. The sequence goes on along the minus strand of CAMRHE010000001.1, from coordinate 5,067,568 downwards.
ACATGTTCACAGATGGAAAAATGAAGCATATCTTGAAAAGAACACTGTTCCTACTGTGAAACATGGAGGAGGCTCTGTTATGTTCAAAGACTGCTTTGCCTCATCTGGCACAGGGTGTCTTGAATTTGTTCAGGGTACAATGAAATCTCAAGATTATCAAGGCATTCTACAGAGAAATGTGCTGCCCAGTGTCAGAAAGCTTGGTCTCAGTCGCAGGTCATAGGTCTTGCAACAGGATAATGACCCAAAACACACATCTAAAAACACCCATGGCTAAGAGGAAAACATTGGACTATTCTGAGGTGGCCTTCTATGAGCCCTGACCTAAATCCTATTGAGCATCTTTGGAAGGAGCTGAAACATGCCGTCTGGAAAAGGCACCCTTCAAACCCGAGACAACTGGAGCAGTTTGCTTATGAGGAGTGGTCCAAAATACCTGTTGAGAGGTGCAGAAGTCTCATTGACAGTTACAGGAATCGTTTGATTGCAGTGATTGCCTCAAAAGGTTGTGCAACAAAATATTAAGTTAACGGTACCATCATTTCTGTCCAGGCCTGTTTTTATGAGTTTTCTTTTTTAAAAAATTCTGTTGAATAATTCTGTTGAAGAATGGTTGAAAAGCAATGTCTGACTTTCATTTGTTCATTTTCATAGAATTTTTATATATTATTACTTTTGTCAGATTCAAGTTATTTCTGTGACCATTGTGGGTTTTTCTTTCATTAAACGAGGGGGAACCAACAATTTTGTCCACGTGTGTATTAAGGGTTAAATAAATTTTGATGATAGATTGCTTTCTCCAGTTACGTAGCACCAATACTAAATACAATTTGGATCAAATTTCTTTTAGTTGAACTTATAGTTGAGGGCAAATAAGAACGTCTGACTATTAAAGCACAATAGCAGTCATCCATGTAGTATAACTAAGGAATCCAATATCTACTTGTAGTTATCACAGAAGTATTAGCTGTATTGTTTTCAGCCTTGAGAATAGGAAGGAATTGATACACAAAGTATGTTATGAAGATCCTTAACCTTTTATTAAGGCATATTGAATCTACTTAAAGAAGTACCTTTTTACTAAAAAGGAAAGGGGGTCAGTTGCAGCACTTTGTGAAAACACACATTTATACCAAAAGAGTAGAGCTGTGACAGTCTTGTAACCCAGCGTCGGATTATCAGCAAAGGCAGATCAAATCTATGAAGAGGATCAATGGGGGAAGGGGGTGGTATGTATATTAATAAGTGTGCTCATATTGGTCAGTGAGTACACTTCCCTAAATTTTAATTGTTCACATAACCCCACAGGAAAATTGCTATGTTACTATTGACATAGCAGTGGCAGGACAGGGAGACTCATGGCTGCTGTGGCAAGCAAACAGCTCCTGCGATCTCAACAAACCTCTCATATACTGTGGTCACATAGGACTATTGTATCTGAGAAGTTAAGTGCCTGTGATTGCACATGTATGGCATATATTGGCAAGTGGTTAAAGGGGATTTCTATGCAAAAAAAATGGTCATATAATTGATATTTCATATAAGGAACAAAAATGGAACAATCTTACCATATCTCAGGGTAATAGCTACTACCCTTACAAGGGCAGTCCCAAGTTAGTCCTGTAAGGGCAGGAGCTATTTTGGCCTCTAGGGTTAATTGTTTGAGTTCATCAGGGTGAGCTTTGATACAGCTACAACGGTGTTCCATTGCGATATCCGCATATTCCCAACATAACCCCGAGATATGGTAAGATTGTTTGTTTTTGTTCCTCATATCATGAACATGAATTAGGCAGACTCTTTGTCTGGTGTGTAATACATTGTATCCATAGACAATTGCATTAAGTATAGGTTACCAAGTTGTATGATATCAGCTGGTCTGTAATATGCTCATAATTGTTGTGGATACTATCACTTATATGTTTACATTTTGATAGGTGGCGCTACCTAATTTGAACACATCTGAGGGTGGGTTCACACTTGCGCCCAGAGTCCGTCCGCCACAAATCCAACCTAAATGTCAGAAAAAAGGATAGGGAAAGGATTGGGAAAGGTTTGAGATGCATTGCTTAAAAACCCATTCACATCTATGGATTTTTAAAGCAATGCGCGGGTGTCCGATTGCACCCTCTGCACCGCGAAGCCGTTTTTTTTCGTCTGACACAAAGTATTGTCATGTTTTATTATTCTTTGTTCATGCTGAGAATATTAAGTTAAACATTTTACCTTTCACTGGACCATCTATCCCATGTCATACCTCTGAGTACACTTCCTCATTTTATTGAAAAAAAAAACAATGAAATTTCATCACTCTTCTGGCCAAACCAATTGCACAATTGACTAGGTCCACAACCCATCATCTAATCTCCTCTCTACCAAAATAAATAATGAGTGGGGCGAGCTCAACTATACATATCTTTGACTTTATTAGAGTCTGTGAACAGTTTCTATCATCCAGATCATCTCCCTATTATGAGATGTTAGAGAACGATCTAACTTTTCCACAGTCAACCCCCAAATCATTCTCTAAAATTTGTAATGCCTTCCTCTTAGATGTGACTCCCCCCATAAGCCTTAACTTCTTGCAGAGTGAGAGCACGAATTGTTGATTTCTTTATCAACATCTGATGTTGATTTCATATTAATTCATTGGAAGAGTGAAGAAATCAGGCGATACCTTTTAGAGACTAACTGAGTATATTTATAAGTAAGCTTTCAGGAGTACTAGCTCCCTTCATCAGACATGGTGTGATACAATAACTGAAAATTCACAGATTTTTATACACATGGTCTTCAAAGCATTTTAGAGTCCTTAAAAAAAGCCAAAACAAAATGCAATCTAAGTAGAGAAGTTATTTACAACAGGTCAAAAAACAATCTGGAAAGTTGTGGTGCGTGACAGAGGGATCTGTTATCTGTTTGCTATCAGGAGGTGATTTGTGACCCTCACAGGTCATACATAGTGTGACATGAAGCTGGCATGAATATTAAGTCCAAATTGCAGAGTTTGAAATTTTTCCATAAACTTGTATTCTGATTCTTTCCTTTTTTTCCTGCGTCTTAAAATGTCCCATTAAGACCACAACCCGCAAATCTTCAATAGAGTGGTTTTCTCTGGAGAAATGTGCGGCCACTGGGAGATCGGTTCTGTTGTTATTAATGCTGTTGTTATTAATCTATGTGAGTTCATTCGTTGACTGAGTCTCTGCCCTGTTTCCCCCACATAGAGGCCTGTGGTGGGACATTGCACACACATTATGAGGTACACCACATTGGAAGACCTGCAGGAAAATGTCCCCCTAATTCTGTGCACCTGTTGTGACTGTGGGATAGGTACACTGTCAGCGGTGTGGATGTGCTTGCAGGTCATGCACCTTTTGTGTAGGCAAGGTGAGGTGCCATTTTCAGTTGGGGCCTTCAGGGCACTCCGACCGATAATACGCCTCAGGTTTGGTGGTTGTCGAAAGGAAAGGAGAGGGGGGACTGGAAATATGTCCTTGAGTCTGTTGTCCCTATGTAGCACAGGTTGGAGCTCCTTGGCGATCCTTCGTAGGATCTCCAGCTGTGGGTTGTAGGTGACAACTAGGGGCACTCGGGCTTCTTTCCGGGTCTCTCTATATGTGAGCAGACTGTCTCTGTTAATGGCTGCCGCTTTGTTTAATTGGTTGTCTGTTACTTTTGGTTTGTATCCCAATCTGAGAAATTTCGTCCTCAGATCCAGGAGGTGCTTGTCCAGGTCTGTTTTGTCGGAGCAAATACGATTGTATCGTATAGCCTGGCTGTAGATGATAGATTGTCTTGTGTGCTTGGGGTGGAAGCTGTCGTTTCTCAGGTAGGCCGTTCTGTCTGTGGGTTTGTGGTATATCGATGTGAGTAGCCGGTGGTTTTTAATGTATATTGTGGTATCCAGAAAGTGAATTTCACTCCCTGAATAGCTAAGTTTAAGGTTGATGGTAGGGTGAAAGTCATTGAAGTCATTATGGAATTGAAGTAGGGCCTCCTCACCTGCAGTCCAGATGACAAGGATATCATCGATATAACGAAGGTAAATCATAGGTTTGGTGGTGCATGTTGATAAATATGCTCCTTCCAGTTCTTCCATAAAGAGATTTGCATACTGGGGTGCACATCTTGTCCCCATTGAAGTTCCCATTCGCTGTAGATATAGATCCTCTCCAAAGGTAAAATGGTTGTGGCTGAGGATGAATTGTATGAGCTGCGTTACTGGTTCTGTTGGGAGGTTTTGTTTTGCCAGGTGTACCCGACATGCTGCAACTCCATCCTTGTGAGGAATGTTGGTATACAGGGATTCCACATCCATGGTGGCCAAAATGGTACCCTCAGGTAGAGGGCCCAGGGCATTCAGTTTGTTAAGAAGGTCAGTGGTGTCCTGGATATAGCTTGGAGTATCCCTGACAAGGGGTTTTAGGAGATTTTCCACCCAACCTGAGATGTTTTCTGTCAGTGTCCCAATGCCAGAAATGATAGGCCTCCCAGGGTTGCCATCTTTGTGTATCTTTGGGAGCATATAGAAGCAGCCCGGCCTGGGATCTTGTGGGATAAGTCCTTTTACCTGATTCTGGATCTGGATTGGGAACTTCTTGATCATACTCTTTAGTTCTTTCATATAGGCTTCTGTGGGATCACTTCCAAGTTTGGAGTAATGGATGGGATTTGACAGTTGCCTGTTTGCTTCCTGGATATAGTCTGAGTGGCCGCACATTTCTCCGGAGAAAACCACTCTATTGAAGATTTGCGGGTTGTGGTCTTAATGGGACATTTTAAGGCGCAGGAAAAAAGGAAAGAATCAGAATACAAGTTTATGGAAAAATTTCAAACTCTGCAATTTGGACTTAATATTCATGCCAGCTTCATGTCACACTATGTATGACCTGTGAGGATCACAAATCACCTCCTGATAGCAAACAGATAACAGATCCCTCTGTCACGCACCACAACTTTCCAGATTGTTTTTTGACCTGTTGTAAATAACTTCTCTACTTAGATTGCATTTTGTTTTGGCTTTTTTTAAGGACTCTAAAATGCTTTGAAGACCATGTGTATAAAAATCTGTGAATTTTCAGTTATTGTATCACACCATGTCTGATGAAGGGAGCTAGTACTCCTGAAAGCTTACTTATAAATATACTCAGTTAGCCTCTAAAAGGTATCGCCTGATTTCTTCACTCTTCCACTACTCTCAATGGCTAACACGGTACAACATTATACTAATATTAATTCATTGTCATGATTTCTCCTGTTGTGTCCATCTTCAGGACAACTCATGCAAAACTATTTCAACATGGTATTGCACCCCAAAGAGATGTGGAAAAGCTGCGTTTTCAAAAACAAGTGTGATTTCGAAAAATGCAGCATGTTAATTTTATCTGCGGAATCATATGCATTTTCCCTAGATATTGAATAGGGGAAGAAAAAAGCAGAGAAAAACACAGCAAAAATTGAGTGAAAAACACTGGGGAAAAAGTGAAGCACGTTTTCACTGTTTTTTCACACCGTTTTTTAGTCTAAATCTTTTTTCTTTTAGTTTATCCCCTACTAAACATGTGAAACCAATGTTTTTTTGCCTGGTGTTGTTTAATCCCTCAATGAATTGTGCGAAAATCACAATTCTCACCTACTGTGTCAACAGTATCAATATCTGATCAGTGTCGGTCCAGCCGCTTGGACCCCACTGATCATGAGAACTTGTACTTCCATTTCAATGGAGCAGAATTTGTGCAAATACATTGCCTTTCCACTTATTTCTAAGCAACTGCAAGAGTTGACTGAGAAACAAGGGATACCCATTCTCATGATCTCTGTGCCAGCTGCCTGTGTTTCACATAAGATAACTAACCAGTCAGAATTCTAGTGTAGAGTCTCCTTCTACGTATCAGAGCATGGATGTACAAACTGTGTTAATAGCAGTCAAGTATAATATCCAGCATTGTAATGGTCATTTTACCTTCTTTATGTGTTTTTATGTTTGTGTAATATAATAAAATTGGACTATTTAATATAATAAATAATTGGATTATTTAAATTAGAAATGTACAATGCCATTATACAGATTCATCTCCTATAGACTAATATTATGGAGCCTATAGCCTCAATATATTAACCCCTTAATGCCCAAGGACGTAATAGTACATCCTAGGTCGTATGGGGCTGTATGTTGAGGGCTCAGGAGCTGAGCTCTCTCCATACATGGCAGATGCTGGCTGTATAATACAGCCAGCACCTGCCGCTAACAGCTGCAGTCATGTTTAGCTGTGGCATCTAAAGTGCGCAGGCACCATGGGCACCGCCATCTTTTATTGATCACTACCCTCCATCATTGGAGGGTGGCGAATGATTGCCATGACAGCCAGGAGGCTATTGAAGGCTGCCATGCTTATCATTAGTATGGTTCTATTACATGCTGCCTATGGGATGTCAAGGGATTTTACTATTCACTGCAATACACTAGTTCAGGGGTAGGGAATCTTTTTTGTTCGGCGTTCCAATTTTAATTAAAAAATCACAGATGAGGTACTCAGAGTGCCGGTCAATAATTGTAAGTCTGACGACCCCTAAACTAAAGTCATATACCACAAACCATAACACAGAAGTGCTGCCACAAGATGCTTTAGGACGCATGCGTTTACTGCTATTTCCTAGGACGCACCTGTACTTTCCGATTAGAAGCAATGAAAGTCCATATGCAGCCCCCAATTAGTGGTAAATGTAAGTGTCCAGGAGCATCATATGGCAGCACCATCAGAGGGTAACACATTATGTATCTATATGCAGATATAGTCTTAGGCCACTGGAACTTTTACTTCAATGTAAAACTGCGTTCACATGGCACATTTTTGCACAAAAAAAAAATGCCTGTGTTTTCTGTGCAAAAACACATCCTTAATGCAGAAAACACACCGTTATACAGAATAATGTCCCATAGCGGCCCCTGCACAAGGTATTATATCCCATAACAGCCTCTGCACACCGTATTATGTCCCATAGTGGCCCCAGCACACGGTATTATGTCACATAGTGACCCCAGCACACGGTATTATGTCACATAGTGACCCCAGCACACGGTATTATGTCACATAGTGACTCCAGCACACGGTATTATGTCATATAGTGGCCCCTGCACACGGTATTAGGTCCCATAGCGGTACCCGCACACGGTATTAGGTCCCACAGCGGTCCCCGCACACGGTATTAGGTCCCATAGTGGCCCCAGCACACGGTATTAGGTCCCATAGCGGTACCTGCACACGGTATTAGGTCCCATAGTGGTACCCGCACACGGTATTAGGTCCTATAGCGGTCCCTGCACACGGTATTAGGTTCCATAGTGGCCCCAGCACACGGTATTAGGTCCCATAGCGGTCCCTGCACACGGTATTAAGTCCCATAGTGGTCCCCGCACACGGTATTAGGTCCCATAGCGGTCCCCAAACACGGTATTAGGTCCTATAGTGGCCCCAGCACACGGTATTAGGTCCCATAGTGGTCCCTGCACACAGTATTAGGTCCCATAGTGGTCCCTGCACACGGTATTATGTTCCATAGCTCTCTTCAGACCCCCGAGTATAATAAGTGCAGGACCAAGAGAGGTGACAAACATAAAAAAACAATGTAATCACCATTCCACGCTCCGTAGCCGCTGTGTTCTCATCGGCGTTTCTGCCTGTAGTCAGCGACCGCTGATTGGGTCTCTGGGGTCATGTCCTGTCGTTATGCGTAATAACGCCGGATGTGACCCCTGAGGCCCTGTCAGCAGCGCCTGCAGATCGCACAGCCGCCGCGTAGCGCAGGGAGCAAGGTGAGTATCATTGTTTTTTATGTTTCATCACTTCTCCTAAGTCTCCGCTTATTATACTCAGGGGTCTGAAGAGACCCCACAGTATAATAATAGCAGTTTCATTTCGGCCATGTTTGGTCTGATCGAAGCTGCTGGGTGAGGACTTGGGCTGCCGTGCCACGGAAATAAGCCTCGTGTGCCACTCTTGGCATGCGTGCCGGGGGTTGCTGACACCTGTACTAGTTCGAGGTCCCTAGGAGTCTGATCATAAAAGAAAAAAAAGAGAAAAAAAAGTTTTTAAAAGTATAAAAAAAAAAGAAAAAACACAAAAGTTCAAATCACCCCCCCTTTCCCTAGATTATATATAAAAAGAAAGAATCAAAAATAAAAATAAACACTTTAGGTATCCCCATGCTCAAAAATTCCTGAACTATTAAAATATAAAAATATTTATCCCATACGTTGAATGGCGTAGCAGGGAAAAAATCAAAATAGTCAAATGGCGATTTTTTTTCCAACACTTTGCTTCTTAAAAAAATTGAATAGAAAGTGATGAAACCATCAGATCTTTCTCCAAATGGTATCAATAAAAATGTAATCTTATCTTGCATGAAAAGACGCCATACCCAGCTCCATAATTGTAAATCTGAAAAAGTTACAGGTGTCAGAACATGGCGACACAAAAATATTTTCTATTTTGCGAAGTTTAAAATTTTTTAAAAGGTATCAAAGCATTACAAATAATATATAAATTTGGTATCACCTTGTTCGTACTGACCCAAAAAATACAGGTAACATGTCATTTTTACCACACAGTGAACACTGTAAAAAAATTAAACCCATATGAAATTGACACAAATGCGTTTTTTTCCAATTCCTCCTCGTTCTGAATTTTTTTCCATCTTCCCAGTACATTGTACAGGATATTGAATGGTGCCATTACAAAGTACAATTTGTCCCAAAAACAATAAGCCATCATGTGACTCTTTGGACCGAAAAAAAAAAAAAAAAAGAATATGGTTCTTGGAAGGAAAAAACAGATGAGCAAAAACGAAAATTGACCCTGTCTTTAAGGGGTTAAAGAACATCATCATGTCATGCCCTAACACTTGGAACACCTGGGCCTAAGGACTTGTTGAGGTCCTGACACTTCTCTGCCATGTAAGGGAATACCTATGTTTGTTCACGCTTCAATTTCTGTGTTCACTCTTCATTATCCCAGTATACCCCTTGAACTTTTTCACATTTTCTCACCTTACAACCACAAACTTAAATGTATTTTCTTGAGATTTTAAGTGGTAAACCAACACAAAGTAGCAAATAATTGTGAACTGGAAGGAAAATGATACATGGTTTTCAAAATTTTAATCAAATAAAAACCTGAAAAGTGTAACGTGCAAAAGTATTCAGCCCCCCTTTATCAATACTTTGTACAGCCACCTTTTGCTACAATTACAGCTGCAAGTCTTTTGAGGTATGTCTCTACCAGATTTGCACATCTAGAGACTGAGATTTTTGTCCATTCTTCATTGCAAAATAGCTCAAGCTCAGCCAGATTGGATGGAGAGCGTCTGTGAACAGCAATTTTCATGTCTTGCCACAGATGCACAATGGGATTTAGGTCTGGACTTTGACTGGGCCATTCTAACACATGAATATTCTTTGATCTAAACCATTCCACTGGAGCTCTGGCTGTATGTTTAGGATCATTGTCTTGCTGGAAGGTGAATCTCCTTCCCAGTCTCAAGTCTTTTGCAGCCTCCAACAGGTTTTCTTCCAGGATTGCCCTGTATTTAGCTCCATCCATCTTCCCATCAACTCTGAGCAGCTTCCATTTCCCTACTGAAGAAAAGCCTCCCCACAGCATGATGCTGCCACCACCATGTTTCACAATGGGGATGGTGTTTTCAGAGTGATGAGCAGAGTTACTTTTCCGCCACACATAGCCCTTTGCATTTAGGCCAAAAAGTTCAACTTTGGACTCATCTGATCAGAGCACCTTCTTCCACATCTTTGCTGTGTCCCCTATATGGCTTGTGTCAAACTGCAAACAGCACATCTTATGTCTTTCAACAATGGTTTTCTTCTTGCCACTCTTTCATAAAGGCCAGATTTGTAAAGTGCACGACTTACAGTTGTCCTGTGGACAGATTCTCTCACCTGAGCTGTATATTTCTGCAGCTCCTCCAGAGTGACCATGGGCCTCTTGGCTGCTTCTCTGACCAGTGTTCTCCTTGCTTGATCTGTCAGTTTAGATGGACAGTCATGTCTTGGTAGGTTTGCAGTTGTATAATACTTTTTCCATTTTTGGCTGATGGATTGAACAGTACTTCTTGGGATGCTCAAAGCTTGGGATATGTTTTTATAATCTAACCCTGCTTTAAACTTCTCCACAACTTTATCTCTGACCTTTGTGGTGGGTTCCTTGGTCTTCATGATGCTGTTTGTTCACTAGTGTTCTGTAACAAACCACTGAGGCCTTCACAGAACAGGTGTATTTATACTGAGACTAAATTACATACAGATGGACTCTGTTGATTAATTAAGTGACTTCTGAAGGCAATTGATTGCGCTAGATTTTATTTAGGGATATCAGATTACAGGGGGCTGAATACTTTTGCACGTCACACATTTCAGATTTTTGTTTGATTAAAATTTTGAAAATCATGTATCATTTTTGTTCCACTTCACAATTATCTGCTACTTTGTGTTGGTCTATCACTTAAAATCTCAAGAAAATACATTTAAGTTTGTGGTTGTAAGGTGACAAAATGTGAAAAAGTTCAAGGGGTATGAATACTTTTGCAAGGCACTGTAACTGTGTTCTAGGAATTAGGAGAGACCTAGTAGCTTTTTTTTTTTATCTTTCTATTAACCACCAATAATGAGATCTTTTATCAATGACTAAGGTTAAGGTATGTATTATTCAATTTTATACAAAAATGGTTCTACATAAAACAGTGAGTAATACAAACATTACTTATCTTACACTTATCCTGAGTTATGTCTGTATTGTAGTCCAGAGCTGCATTCTCAATACTACATGCTTGAGAATATAAATGTTAAAGCATTGCTGGCTTTTTCTGTTGATTTGATGTCTAGGAAGAGTAATTTAGTGTAGTGTGTAGGGTAGACACCATACAGTAATCTAGTGGATAAATACGGTAATCTAAAGATAAGTAATGCAATGTATGTACGAAAGTATTTTATACTGAATATATGGAGTTCAGCGATAAAAGTCTGCAGAGACATAGCTTACAAAAAGCCAAACACTTCAGATGTTCTCCTATAGAATCACTAGTTTGATAGGAAGAAAGTTAATGCCACCATATGCTCCTCTGAATAAGCCAAATGTCCTCCAGCAATTTTATCTGTTCCCAAGACCCTAGATATTGACAGCACTGAACTAAAAATCATGCAACATATGTCAGCACAGAATGCAAGAGTTTTGCAAGAACAAAACAAAACATTTTCAGGTCACACAGAAGATAAAGAATATAAAGATTTTAACTAGTGACATACATAAGCTTATAATATTAGGTACAAGTTAATGTCTTGGTATTACAATTTTGTGTCTTAAATTACTTTTTTAGAGAAACAGTAAACACACAGAAAATTAACAGAAAAATAAAATAATCTCCCAGCCCCATTAATGGTTTGCATTCCACAGGTCCTATATTATCTCATTTTACAGTTAAAACTGAGAAATAAATAAACTTCCTCTTCACAGTCATGTGACAGGGCTGTACTAGAAGTGACTGCTGCAGGAAGCTTCCTGATGTGTCCTGCTTGCATTAGGAAACAAAGTACCACTCCATTGACTCCAACACAGTTGAAATTTTTTCTCTAGCTGCCACCATTCACAAGCAACAAGCGCAAGTAGTTTTGATGCCTGATGTGCTATTTAAAGGGGTATTCCCATGAACATAATCATATCTATATTTGTAGATAATTAAAAGTTAAACATTTTTGTAAATATAAGTAGTTAAAAATTCTGAAGAGTTTTAAAGATTTTCTCTCAATATCTTAGTGGTGATAGTCTGCTGTCTTGATCCGTTTCCAATGGATACGATCACGGATGCAGAAACTTTTTATGGTCTGGGACTTGACAGGAATCTAGCCATAATTTTCTTATTGTAGCTGGGTTATCAGGCAGGGACACTGCATGTATCAGAAGATATCCAGGCCACAATAAGGAAATAATAGCTGATTTTCTGACATTAGAAAGTTCCTGCATTCATGGTCGTATCCCCTGGCAACTGATCAAGACAACAACTTGTGACCACAAGATATTGAGAGAAAATCTTTAAAACTCTGCAAAATGTTTAATTACTTACTGTATATTTGCAAAAATGTTTAACTTTAAATTATTTCCAAATTTAAAAATGGTAATGTTCGTGGGAATACCCCTTTGAGCTTCAGTCAGAGGTGGACAGTGTCAGAGCTCAGAATCACGCCCATTGCCTGCTTCTGCCTGACACCACTCTACTGACAGTACAGAGTCTAAATAGCATATCATTCACCAAAACTAACAGCACTGATTGCTTGGGAACGATGGGGGCTAGAGAAAAAATACTCAGAATCAGTAGAGCATCACCTATTAATTGACTTGAACTGGACTTGGAGGTGGTGAAAGGTCCTCTTTAATTACTACCCTTTTGACTAAGCCTCCAACCACCGTAGTGATGGTGTCTAGCACAAAACATAGCAGACCAGTAGTAGATCAAATCCTTTGTTCTCTGCAGGATTTCTGTAGGACTGTTTGTGACTAAGACAACACATAGTAAAACACCGTCTAAATATGCTGCAGAAAAAAAGCAGCAAAACCACAAAAGAAAAAAATGCAGCAAAAATGCTTGCATTTTTCACTTCTTTTCTGCTGTGTTTTTCATTTTCGCTTCCCTGGTATAAGTATATAAACACGCAGCGTTTCTACAGATAAACGAGTGCATTTTTTAAAATGCAGAATTTTCTTCAACATTTTTCCCCAATGTGTGGATGAGATTAAATGAAATCTCATTCATTTTGCTGGGACTGTAAAAATCAGCATTTTCAGCTGCGTTTCTGCAACAACCACTGTGTTTCTAAAATGTGTTAGAGGGTCCCCTAGAGGACCCAGATCAGCTCTGGAGTACAGTATAGTAGGCTGTAACTGGGGCTGTATGTATCAGCCCCAGTAACAGGAGAATTTATTTTAAAAAAAATTTAAGTTAAAATGCCCCCAAAGGTCTATTATGACCTTATGGCCTCAGCCTAAGGCTAAGGCCCCATGTTGCAGAAACCCAGCATTTTTGGCTGCTGCAGAAGAGCATAAGAAAAAAACACTGTGTTTAACAGTACCAACAAAGTGGATGATACTCTGTCTAATCCCATCCACACCTTGCAGAAAATAAATACTGTGGAAAATCTGCATTTTTCAAAAGTGCATGCGTTTAAAAAAAAAAAAAAAAATATATATATATATATATATATATATATATATATATCTGTCTCTCTCTCTATATATAGATATATATCATATCTATGTTTCATGTTCCCATCATCTACCCTGGCTTACAAGTCTAACAGCGCTTTTCTAAATTTATAAGAAAATTTTCCAAACTCATTTTTTAGGGACCACTTCAATTCTGGAGGTAATTTTAAAGATCTGTAAATTAGAAAACCTCTATAAATCAATCCATTTTCCAAACTGTACCCCTCAGATAATTCAGAATAGTGTTTTGGAAGATTGTTAACTCTTTAAATGGAGTCTATAACCTATGCCATCCGTTTTAAACTACTGCCATAGTAATGTAGGTGTTCAAAATACAAATCCAGGCATACCTTTTATATGCAGATTATCCCGCCGGGTTTCTCGTAATAACTGTTTATGCAATCACTATGCAAATGAAGCTCCGGGAGCACAGGGGACATTCACTTTACTCCCGGAGCACAGCTGAGTCATTGCCAAGTACTTCCATCGATCGCTGGAGTCCGTCCCCCTCACCATTTATAGAGCTGCGTTATCCACAGCTCTTCACGTAGCTGAGTGCTGAAATCTCACGCTCTTGTATTTTCCGCTGCTTACAAGTGTATGCGAAATACAGGAGCGCGAGATTCCTGAATACAGAATTCCTGAATGCGGTTGTAAACTGCAGTATGGGTACATGGCTATTTGGATTGGTGACCTAAAGTACCAGTACAATGGAAAAACCCCCAAAGTAACCCCATTTTGGAAACCATCAGTAATTTATCAAGTGGTATAGTTAGTATCTTGACCCCTATGAGTTTTTCATAGAATTTATTAACATTGGGCTGAGAATCTGAAAAATTTTATTTCTTACAAGAAAAAGTTACTTTAACCCCAAATTTGTCATTTTTACAAGGGGTTAAAGGAGAAAATGTGCCCAACATTCGCAAAGATTTGATATATTTACAAAGCCCCTAAGGTGCATTGAAGAGTACCAAGAAGTGACCTCATTTTGGAAACTGCACACCTCAAAAAATGTGGTATACCTCAAAAGGGGTATATTAATCATTTTGACTTCAGATATGCTTTTCAAAGAGAAATGTGCAGTAGATGATGAAAAGTGAAAACTGAAATGTTCACAAAATGTATGATATTTCAGTGCCAAATATGTTATGCCCAGCCTGTGCTCTCATGCTCTTTGCCTTTTGGAGGGAAGATTTAGTTGGTTTGGGTTTTGGATGCCATGTATGGTTGCAGAACCCTTGTGGAGCCAGTAGAGTGGAATCTCCTGGGAAGTTTTTTTTTTTTTTTAAAACTGATCCACTCAAAGAATTTACCAAGGGGCACAGTGAGCATTAATGTTCCAAATGTGAATGCACAATGGAAGTTAATATGTAAACTATACTGAGTACATTGGGTATACCAAATTACACACTATTTTTCTAATAACTCCTAGGATTGAGTGGGGCATTCTTAGTGGGCATTTCTGGTATCTTTTCCCTTGTAAACTCTAAGCCTAGGGTGCACCTTGATATATGCTTGCACCGCTTATACATTCCCCTTCTGCTACAGCCAATTTTGACCTAAAGGATATAACTCTTTCTGAGGTGTAAAAAATATCAATTCTGGCATTGCCTTTTTAATATTAAATTTTTTTTGCCATTCAGCATACATCATAGGTTGCTGCCTTCATATTATGGGTTGGTATGATTATGGTGATATCTGATTTATATTGTTTTTTTCTCAGTTTTTGCAGAATAAAAACTAAGTCAAAGAATTAGTTAACATCAATTTGGTTTTCTGTTGACAGAGCTGGTCGAAGACTTATTTTTAATGGACGAACAGTGCTATTTATTGGCACCAGTTTGACTATTTGATCACTTTTAATACCATATTTTATAAGGAGAGATGGTGGAAAATCCCTGTTTCTGATATTTCTTAATTTATTAATTTTTTTTTAACAATGCTAGTTGAATAATGTTTTATTTTTATTGGATGGGTTGTTATGGATGTGGCATTACCAAATATGTATTTTTACATAAGAAATCAAGGGGCATTTTGAGGGAGTTTATTTACTTATTTTTTTAAACAATTTTCAACATTTTTGTTTTAAATTCCTTTACATTTGTTTTGTACCACTAGAGGACTTGATTCAATGTAATACACTGCAATACTGCATCTTTTCTCAAATTTTTTTCCCCACAATGTGTGGATGAGATTAAATAAAATCTCATTCATTTTGCTGGTACTGTAAATCACAGTTTTTTTTTTCAATGCATTTCTGCAGCAGTCAGTGGGGCCTTAGCCTTAAAGTTACAGTGTCACTGCCATTAATGAGATGATGAGTACACCATTGGCTCCACAATATCATCTGCTTTCGATTCCTTAATAATATTTTTTTACTAGAGGCACCACTCTGCAACTTGCAACTCTGACGTTTACCAGACATTTTTTTATTGAGGTGCTTTTATGCAACAAAAACTCAATTATAGAAGTTCCAGTGTAGTGTATAATTGCACTTTTTTTTTTTTACACTTTTTGGCTCAATTGAAGTAAAATAATAAAAAAAACTCAAATACCATGCCCCATCACAGGTCTGCCTCAGTGACACAATACCAATTAAGAATTACCATAATGGAGAGGGAAAACTATTTTAGGCTAAGGCCCCACGTAGCGAGCCGCAGCCAAAAAGCGATCCTGGAAAAACCGCATTTGAAACACATCGCGCTTTTCACAGAAAGTTTCCCTCTGTGGCTTTCTACTTCAATTATACCTATAGGGAAAACACCAGTGTTTCTGTAGGTATAATTGACATGCTATGATTTACAAAAACGTGATGGATATTTTTCTACAATGTGTAGATGGGATTAGCCAGAATCCCATCCACTTTGCAGTTACTGTAAAATGCCACATTTTTTCTACATGGGGTTCTGATGTAGAGAAAAAAAAAACAGGCAAAATTTTACTAATGCCACTGATTTTCTGTAACAAAAGCTAAATTAAAAAAAGAGAGCTACTCCAGTGTAGTATATAATTGTACTGTTTATTTTATACTTTCAGCAAAAAGCCAATTAAAAAGAAACTACACTCTAGTCCTGTACAGGACAGGACTTTTACACTGCTCGGCAAGGAAAAAAAAACAAGCCACTGTAGTGTATAATTGCACTATTTTTTACACTGGCAAGAAAATAAGAGGCCAAATCTACTGATAATACTCATTTAAATTATTTTTTTGCAGGAAAAATTCAATAAAGTAATCAATACAAAAATGAAGAGCTACTCCATTGTAGTGTATGCATGCACTGGTATTTTACACTGTTTAACACTGTTTTGAACCTGTTTTACTGTTTTTTTTGTTCATTTTATTTATAAAACAATTTAATGTAATTTGTTTCACAAGGGGACTTGAACATGTTTGTTAGATCTTCTATACAATATACAGTAATACCTCGTACACTCGCGTTTCCGAATTTGCGAATTCACAGATTCGCGATATTTTTTTGGCAACTAACATATATAGATTTTGCTCTTTTTTTTTCAGATCTGTGAAATTTAATTAAAAAAAACACCTTCCCTATTGGGTAGTAGCGTCCTGTTCGTTACGTACCCGGTAATTAGTTTCATTTTACTGTGAGTGTATAAGAAAAATGAATGAATGTATTAATATACAGTACTGTACAGTATACTTTAGTATACTGTACAGTACTGTAGGGTAAAGTTTATTGATATTTAGGGGTTAAACATTAGAAATCGGCATTGTAAGCGCTTCTAAGCGCTTGTACCAAACATTCGCGATTCCTCGCGATCCGCAACCTGCTCTGTAACCTAACCTCGCGAATGTACGAGGTATTACTGTACTGCAATAACTCTGCACTATAGCAGATAAATATTGGGACCTGTTTTTGGCTTGGTATATACAGTGGGGAAAAAAAGTATTTAGTCAGCCACCAATTGTCCAAGTTCTCCCACTTAAAAAGATGAGAGAGGCCTGTAATTGACATCATAGGTAGACCTAAACTATGAGAGACAAAATGAGAAAACAAATCCAGAAAATCATATTGTCTGATTTTTAAAGAATTTATTTGCAAATTATGGTGGAAAATAAGTATTTGCTCAATAACAAAAGTTCATCTCAATACTTTGTTATATATCCTTTGTTGGCAATGACAGAGGTGAAACGTTTTCTGTAAGTCTTCACAAGGTTGGCACACACTGTTGCTGGTATGTTGGCCCATTCCTCCATGTAGATCTCCTCTGATGTTGCCACCCCCATGCTTCAGAGTAGGTATGGTGTTCTTTGGATGCAACTCAGCATTCACTCTCCTCCAAACACGACGAGTTGTGTTTCTACCAAACAGTTCTACTTTGGTTTCATCTGACCATATGACATTCTCCCAATACTTTTCTGGAACATCCAAATGCTCTCTAGCAATGTCAGTCGGGCCCAAATATGTACTGGTTTAAGTAGGGGGACACGTCTGGCACTGGAGGATCTGAGTCCCTGGCGACGTAGTGTGTTACTGACGATAGCCTTTGCTACATTAGTCCCAGCATGCTGCAGGTCATTAACTAGGTCCCCCCGTGTGGTTCTGGGAGTTTTGCTCACCGTTCTTGTGATCATTTTGACCCCACGGGGTGAGATCTTGCGTGGAGCCCTTGATCGAGGGAGATTATCAGTGGTCTTGAATGTCTTCCATTTTCTAATTATTGCTCCCACAGTTGATTTACTCACACCAAGCTGCTTGCCTATTGCATATTCAGTCTTCCCAGCCTGGTGCAGGTCTACAATTTTGTTTCTGGCGTCCTTCCACAGCTCTTTGGTCTTCACCATAATGGAGTTTGGAGTGTGACTGTTTGAGGTTGTGGACAGGTGTCTTTTATACTGATAACAATGTCAAACAGGTGCCATTACTACAGGTAATGAGTGGAGGACAGAGGAGCCTCTTAAAGAAGAAGTTACAGGTCTGTGAGAGCCAGAAATCTTGATTGTTTGTAGGTGACCAAATACTTATTTCCCACCATAATTTGCAAATAAATTCTTAAAAAATCAGACAATGTGATTTTCTAGATATGTTTTCTCATTTTGCCTCTCATAGTTGAGGTCTACCTATGATGTCAGTTAGAGGCCTCTCTCATCTTTTTAAGTGGATGAACTTGCACATTTGGTGGCTGACTACATACTTTTTTTCCTCACTGGGGGTCATTGAGCTGCCATTTTAGCCCTTGTTGGGTCGAGAGGGTGAGAGAAAGCGCTTACCACCCTGTTCCTGCTGTATAATATAGCTGGCAACCAAATATAATGCAGCAGTCACATATTCTATGCTTGCTATATTGAGGCACCACACTATTACAGTGTTGAGTAGTAAATGCCAACTCAGTATGAAATAATAGAACAGTACTGAGTGGGAAGGGGTTAATGTGTTAAATATATCATTCCTAACGTTCATTGTGTTATTTTTAATTAATGAATCTAAGTGAAAAGTGTTCTATTGATATATATCATTTGCACAGAAAGAAATAACCTTTTATATAGATATTCTTACACATTACATAGCTGACTGGTATCTGTTTGGTTAAGGCATCAGTTCCGTCTAGGGCTGCAGAAATCCTACACCATCTTGAGTCTTAAAAGTGGAACACCTGTTAATGTCAGCAGTTTCTTGGCAGAGACGTGCACCAGGGAATGCTGCAGTTGTTCAACTTACAGCTCATCAGAACACACAAGCAATTTTAAATGGCACAGCCTGAAAAATACTGTATGAGTGAAACACAAACTCTGGAACTAAATATGGATATCAGCTTCCAGAAGGCAATAAAGAATTGGAAATTTGTGATGTGCTTATTTGCAACCACATTTAATATTGGAGTAGTAATAAAGAATAACCTTTGAAATTTGCAAAGTGGCTTATATCTCCATTGCAGTTATAATAAACCTGCATATAGAAATAGGATCTAGTAAAAGTTGTCTGCATTGTCTGATTTTATTTGTGAGATATTAAACTACTGTATATATATCCCACTTTCTATAGCACCTTTAATCATTATAAATACTGGAAAAAATACAGATGTAAATATTTAGACCGAAAATATTTTGAGCCTTTGTTACATCTGTGTATTCGATTAATCTACATAGTGCATACTTATGACAGTCTTAATAAAGGCCCAGACTAGCATAAGGCGCCAACCTCTTAATAAATCAGGTGCATTTCCTGCGAGGGCTCAAGAAAGAGCTGAGTGCTGAACTGCCACATTGGGGGATTGATAATTTCCCCCCAATGTGTGTAGACATAATATGTACATATGTAAGGTATATATTATTTGTGTGTATGTATATATCTGGTGTGCATATATATCATACACTCATACACACAACATTTGCATCCCCAGACATGTGCAGGTCCAACATTGATATGCCAGAGAATACTTATATTGTGTTTCTTTTTGTGTTGGCATATGTTATGTATGCATATGGGTCTATGTGTATATATAATTTGTGCATCTATGTACAGTGCATATCACATCAATATCTTTATCTGATTTTTTTTTTTTTTTTTTGCTTGCAGCACATGAAGATTCACACAGTGTGGTAGTTAAGATATTTAAGCACTTCTTTAATTTTGAGATTGAATTAAAAGAAAAGTGAAATATTACATTTTCCTCTATAGTCTTCCTTTCTTGTGGAACAAACTGTTCTACTCACAAACTGTACAGTGCTGCGGAATATGTTGGCGCTATATAAATAAAATGTATTATTGTTATTATTATTATTATTATTACTAACCATGTCTCACCTCTCTCTGGCCATTTGGTGGTCCCCTGGCATCTTCTTCAGGCCTTTTCTTGCCTCTGGCTGACAACATGTACCCCAAGGTAGCCACTGAGGCCTGCGATTTGCCTCAGCGGTCACATGGGGCACGCAATGTCATGACACAGGGTCAAAGTGTCATGACGTCAGCACACTCCATGTGACTACTGAGGCCCAATTACAGACCTCAGTGGTAACCCCAGGCACATGATGTCAGCCAGAGGCCACAAGAAGTGTAAAAAGGATGCCGGGGATTCGATGGACAACCAGGAAAGGTGAGGCAAGGTGAGTATACCACATATTATACTCTAAGGTTGGTGGGGAGCACAGTGTATAAGTGTTTCTTAGGTGGCGAAATAGCCATATAAAGGTTTGTTTTTTTGAGAGTTTTCTACTGCACCATTTTGGGAAACATTTAGCTTATTGACCAAATTTTATTAACTCTTTCTTATTGGGATGGCAAAAATAGTCAATTTCACTATGTTTTTTATAGGTTACTTATGATACTACTTTTAGACAATAAAATCACTTATTTGAAAAAAATTATTTGTCTTAGTGTCAACATACCATGAGAGCCGTACATTTTTTATTTTTCCACCACTGAAGCTATGTGAGGGCTTTTTTTTTTTTTTTTTTTTTTTTTTTGCAGGACAGGCTGTTGTTTCTTTTTTTTTTTTTTTTTTTTTGAGACAATGTGACCAAAAACAGAAATGTTGTTCTTGTTTTTTATTTTAATTTTTTACAACATTCACCGTGTATTGCAATGTATGATACTTTACCTCAGTGAAACTAAAACTATAAGATCCTGCCTCTCGCAGTGTTTTTTTATGTCTACTTAGAATGGTAATGTGGGTCCTTCAGTAGGCCCCCATCACCATGACAACACATTGCAGGGGTGCCGATGAGGGAGGGAGCAAACACACAGAGAACACTTAGATGCCACCAGCATTATAAGACTAGTGGTGTTCTGTAAGTTTTAATCAAGTCCTTTGCTGGCACAAGATGTGCTGAATAATTTATAGGCTCCAGTTTTTTAATAATTCAGATGCAGTCCTTTGCAGCAAAATTGAAATCTACGCCAGTCAGCAACTGACATACACTTAAGGTATAACTCACCCTCACTTTCATAAAAAGTGTTGAGCTCAGTACAGAAGGAACAATGTGGCACATCTTTGGCACAAGAAAAGGCCATACATCAAAGATGTGCCACATTTACACCTATCTATTCCAGATAACTGGTGTAGATGGGTTAGTAGATTCCTACCATTATGTTTCTCTCATTTTTATGATCTTCATGTTATATTTATGCCTAATATATATATATATATATATATATATATATATATAAAACAGTACAGACCAAAAGTTTGGACACACCTTCTCATTCCAAGAGTTTTCTGTATTTTCATGACTATAAAAATTGTAGATTCACACTGAAGGCATCAAAACTATGAATTAACACATGTGGAATTATATATTTAATAAAAAAGTGTGAAACAACTGAAAATATGTCTTATATTCTAGGTTCTTCAAAGTAGCCACCTTTTGCTTTGATTACTGGTTTGCACACTGTTCTCATTCTCTTGATGAGCTACAAGAGGTAGTCACCTGAAATGGTTTTCACTTCACAGGTGTGCCCTGTCAGGTTTAATAAGTGGGATTTCTTGCCTTACAAATGGGGTTGGGACCATCAGTTGTGTTGTTCAGAAGTCAGGTGGATACACAGCTGATAGTCCTACTGAATGGAGTGTTAGAATTTGTATTATGGCAAGAAAAAAGCAGCTAAATAAAGAAAAACGAGTGGCCATCATTACTTTAAGAAATGAAGGTCGGTCAGTCCGAAAAATTGGGAAAACTTTGAAAGTGTCCCCAAGTGCAGTGGCCAAAACCATCAAGCACTACAAAGAAACTGGCTCACATGAGGACCGCCCCAGGAAAGGAAGACCAAGAGTAACCTCTGCTGCGGAGGATAAGTTCATCCGAGTCACCAGCCTCAGAAATCGCAGGTTAACAGCAGCTCAGATTAGAGACCAGGTCAATGCCACACAGAGTTCTAGTAGCAGACACATCTCTACAACAACTGTTAAGAGGAGACTGTGTGCAGCAGGCCTTCATGGTAAAATAGCTGCTAGGAAACCACTGCTAAGGACAGGCAACAAGCAGAAGAGACTTATTTGGGCTAAAGAACACAAGGAATGGACATTAGACCTGTGGAATTCTGTGCTTTGGTCTGATGAGTCCAAATTTGAGATCTTTGGTTCCAACCACCGTGTCTTTGTGCGACGCAGAAAAGGTGAACGAATGGACTCTACATGCCTGGTTCCCACCGTGAAGCATGGAGGAGGAGGTGTGATGGTGTGGGGGTGCTTTGCTGGTGACACTGTTGGGGATTTATTCAAAATTGAAGGAATACTGAACCAGCATGGTTACCACAGCATCTTGCAGCGGCATGCTATTCCATCCGGTTTGCATTTAGTTGGACCATCATTTATTTTTCAACAGGACAATGACCCCAAACACACCTCCAGACTGTGTAAGGGCTATTTGACCAAGAAGGAGAGTGATGGGGTGCTACGCCAGATGACCTGGCCTCCACAGTCACCAGACCTGAACCCAATCGAGATGGTTCGGGGTGAGCTGGACCGCAGAGTGAAGGCAAAAGGGCCAACAAGTGCTAAGCATCTCTGGGAACTCCTTCAAGACTGTTGGAAGACCATTTCAGGTGACTACCTCTTGAAGCTCATCAAGAGAATGCCAAGAGTGTGCAAAGCAGTAATCAAAGCAAAAGGTGGCTACTTTGAAGAACCTAGAATATAAGACATATTTTTAGTTATTTCACACTTTTTTGTTAAGTATATAATTCCACATGTGTTAATTCATAGTTTTGATGCCTTCAGTGTGAATCTACAATTTTTATAGTTATGAAAATACAGAAAACTCTTGGAATGAGAAGGTGTGTCCAAAATTTGGTCTGTACTGTATATATATATATATATATATATATATATATATATATATATACAGTGGGGGAAAAAAGTATTTCCTCAACTATGAGAGATAAAATGAGAAAGCAAATCCAGAAAATCACATTGTCTGATTTTTAAAAAATTTATTTGCAAATTATGGTAGAAAATAAGTATTTGGTCAGTAACAAAAGTTCATCTCAATACTTTGTTATATACCCTTTGTTGGCAATGACAGAGGTCAAACGTTTTCTGTAAGTCTTCACATGGTTGGCACACACTGTTGCTGGTATGTTGGTCCATTCCTCCATGCAGATCTCCTCTACAGCAGTGATGTTTTGGGGCTGTCGCTGGACAACACAGACTTTCAACTCCCTCCAAAGGTTTTCTATGGGGTTGAGATGTGGAGACTGGCTAGGCCACTCCAGGACCTTGACATGCTTCTTACGAAGCCACTCCTTCGTTGCCCTGGCAGTGTGCTTGGGATCATTGTCATGCTGAAAGACCCAGTCACGTTTCATCTTCAATACCCTTGCTGATGGAAGGAGGTTTGCACTCAAAATCTCACGATACATGGCCCCATTCATTCTTTCATGTACATGGATCAGTTGGTCCCTTTGCAGAGAAACAGCTCCAAAGCATGATGTTTCCACCCCCATGCTTCACAGTAGGTATGGTATTCTTTGGATGCAACTCAGCATTCACTCTCCTCCAAACACAATGACTTGTGTTTCTACCAAACAGTTCTACTCTGGTTTCATCTGACCATATGACATTCTCCCAATACTCTTCTGGAACATCCAGAAAACTTCAGATGGGCCCGGATATGTACTGGCTTAAGCAGGGGGACACGTCTGGCACTGCAGGATCTGAGTCCCTGGCGGCATAGTGTGTTACTAACGGTAGCCTTTGTTACGTTAGTCCCAGTTTTCTGCAGTTCATTCACTAGGTCCCCCGTGTGGTTCTGGGATTTTTGCTCACTGTTCTTGTGATCATTTTGACCCCACGGGGTGAGATCTTCGTGGAGCCCTTGATCGAGGGAGATTATCAGTGGCCTTTAATGTCTTCTATTTTCTAATTATTGCTCCCACAGTTGATTTCTTCACACCAAGCTGCTTGCCTATTGCATATTCAGTCTTCCCAGCCTGGTGCAGGTCTACAATTTTGTTTCTGGTGTCCTTCCACAGCTCTTTGGTCTTCACCATACTGGAGTTTGGAGTGTGACTGTTTGAGGTTGTGGACAGGTGTCTTTCATACTGATAACAATTTCAAACAGGTGCCATTACTACAGGTAATGAGTGGAGGACAGAGAAGCCTCTTAAAGAAGAAGTTACAGGTGTGTGAGAGCCAGAAATCTTGCTTGTTTGTAGGTGACCAAATACTTATTTTCCACCATAATTTGCAAATAAATTCTTAAAAAATCAGACAATGTGATTTTCTAGATATTTTTTTCTCATTTTGTCTCTCATAGTTGAGGTCTACCTATGATGTCAATTACAGGCCTCTCTCATCTTTTTAAGTGGGAGAACTTGCACAATTGGTGGCTGACTAAATACTTTTTTTTCCCCACTGTATATTGTAGGGAACAGCTCACACGGTGGGGTCGGCAATGACCAGGTCCACACAGGTTTTAAAACTCCAAGGGTCCTTTATTTAGGCGCTTCAGCACAAAACGACATTACATAAACAAAACAAAAGCCTAAGCCTCTCTGGATCTAAATAAACAGCAACATGCCCCTCACTAGCCTAGTGCAGGCAAATATATATCAGCAAGATACAGTATAAAGTGTATAAACCTCCACTCCAGGGGTGCTCTGTCTCTCTCCCAGCCTGCCACTTGTCAGCCCTCCTTTTGCCAGGCTTCCTTCCTCAGTAATCACTCACAGGAAGCCTCAGCTGAGAGCACCTGGGAGTAGGGGAAAACCCAGTAGTGGACCAGGGGTGTGAACTGGAAGACTCCCACTACCAACCTGTCCTCCAGTCCAGAAAATCCAGCCCATGTACAGTACAGACCAAAAGTTTGGACACACCTTCTCATTCCAAGAGTTTTCTGTATTTTCATGACTATAAAAATTGTAGATTCACACTGAAGGCATCAAAACTATGAATTAACACATGTGGAATTATATACTTAACAAAAAAGTGTGAAACAACTGAAAATATGTCTTATATTCTAGGTTCTTCAAAGTAGCCACCTTTTGCTTTGATTACTGCTTTGCACACTCTTGGCATTGTCTTGATGAGCTTCAAGAGGTAGTCACCTGAAATGGTTTTCACTTCACAGGTGTGCCCTGTCAGGTTTAATAAGTGGGATTTCTTGCCTTACAAATGGGGTTGGGACCATCAGTTGTGTTGTTCAGAAGTCAGGCGGATACACAGCTGATAGTCCTACTGAATGGAGTGTTAGAATTTGTATTATGGCAATAAAAAAGCAGCTAAGTAAAGAAAAACGAGTGGCCTTCATTACTTTAAGAACTGAAGATCAGTCAGTCCGAAAAATTGGGAAAACTTTGAAAGTGTCCCCAAGTGCAGTGGCCAAAACCATCAAGCGCTACAAAGAAACTGGCTCACATGAGGACAGTGTCGGACTGGGACGTCTCGGGCCCACCAGTGGAATTGTTTCTAGGGGACCACCATCAGGACTCCTGCAGATCAGCGGTACTGAGACAGGGCGGCTAAAGGTTATAACATGTCAGGAGCCATGCTGCTCACCTGCCATACGATGTGCACCACTACGCTACCTAAACCTACTGCTACACCCTGTATGGCAAGTGAACAGCGTGGCTCCTAAAATTGTTATCTTTATCTGAAGCTGCACTGTCCTGGAAAAGCTGATCTGCAGAGGTCCTGGCTGTTATAACATCAAAGATGTAATATCGATGGCCTATCCTAAGGACAGGCCATCAATATTAGAAAGATGGATAAATCCTTTAAAGAGGTTGTCCAGGAATTGGAGCAACCCATGTGGCTGGCGGGAGGTGTATAGTAAAAAATAAATAAATTAAAACGTATACTCGCCTGTCCCTGGTGCTCCGTTGTCTGCTGCCAGTGTCCATTCAGTCTTATGCCGGCGACTCCTTGCTGGGAGTCCTGCACCTCATGTCACCGCTAAGACCAATTAGGAACAGGATTTTCAGAAATGAGGCGCCGCCATGAGACCGTACAGACACAGGCAGGAGACAACGGGGTGCTGGGGACAGGTGAGTATGCTTTTTAAAAAAATTTCTTATTTTTACACCTCCCTGGCAGCCGCCACAATGGTCACTCCAATTTATGGACAACCTCTTTTAAGGGGTTGTCTGGGCCAAATTTTTCTATGGTCACTACACTGGTCCCCCCATACAGTGGTCTCTTCACTGGTCCCCCATACTGTATGGGGAACAGTGATGGGGCCATTATATTGTGTGGGGGCAGTGATAGGAGCTGACATCCTGTGGGGGGAGGGACATTAAACTGTGTGATGCATATTAAAGGAGTTGTCCAGGGTTAATCTTTTTTATGACCTACGCTCAGGATAGGCCATAAATACCTGATCAGTAGGGGGCTGACACACGGTCCCATCAGCTATACGGAGTCACTTCTGGCGCCTGTTCTGTACATAACACACGTCCGGAAGCACAAAGCTCCATCCGCTGTATAGCAGTCAGACGCCTTCACTGCAGCTCAGCATCCACTGACTTCAATAAGTGCTGAAATGCAGTGAAGGTGCCCGGCTAATACACAGTGGACAGAGCTTTCTGCTTCTGGCCCGGTATTGTGTACCGGTTGGCCCCCTACAGATCAGGTATTTATAGCCTATCCTGAGGATAAACCATAACAAATTATGCCTGGACAACCCTTTTAATATACTCCCAGGGCCCCCCCTAATGCGCCACATCTTAAAGAGGTTGTCCAGTATAATTTTTTTTCTTTTTTATAATTAGTCTGGGGGAGGTGAATCCCCCCTACCCCCCCCCCCCAAAAAAAAAACAAACAAAAAACAAAACATAGTAAACATACTCACCTGTCCCTGTGTCCTCCCAGCACGGACCGGTCCTGCAGCTCCACTGTCTACTTTTTGCTGGAAGTCATCACTGGCTGTGACGTCCCAGGTCCCTTCCCTTCGGCCGCTGATTGACCTCAGGGGTCACGTGCTGGGAGACACTGGGGACAGGAGAGAAAGTTTGGGTTTTTTTTTTGTTTTCGCCTGCTCCGGCATAATTTAAAAAAAAAAAAAAAATTATGTTATCCTGCACAACCCCTTTAATGTACCCCAGGCTATTGGCATCCATCACTGCCCCCCCCCCCACAATATAATGGTCCCATTAATGGTCCCCATACAGTATAAGGTACCAGTGAAGGGGCCACTGTATGCCCATACAGGGGGGGGTGGTGCGGATTACAACTCTCAACTGACCCAGAGAATCTGGAGCTGCTGGGGGTTGTAGTTATCAGAGTGGTCAATGAAACTGAAAGACTTTGGGACAAGTATTATATGCTCCCCACAGTGGGCCCGACCCAGTATTATATGCTTTACAGTGGCCCCCACACAGTATTATATGCTCTACAGTGGCCCCCACACAGTATTATAAGCTCCAACAGCCCCCTTCAGCTTCAGTGCTATTATTTTACTCTGGGGTCTCCTCAGACCCCAGAATATAATAATCGGAGGCCCAGGGAAGGTGATTAAAAATAACAAACATTCATACTCACCTTGCCTTACCTTTCCTTGGCATCCTCGCTCCATCTTTCCGTCTTCAGGCCCTCTTCAGAAGACGCTGCTGAGGCCTGTGATTGGGCCTCAGCGGTCACATGGGGGCGCACTGACGTCATTATGCGGCCGCGCCCCATGTGACCGCTGGAGCCTAATCTCAGGCCTCAGTCACATGATGGAAGAGCGCCGGAGAGGACGCTATGCCCAGGAGAGGAGAGAATATGTGTTTATTGTTTTCTGTCACCTCTCCTGCCCTGCCATCTACTGAAAAGGGGCCTGCAATATGCCAGGGCCCCTTTCCAATAACAGTATGTATAGCGTTGGGGATCCAGGCTTTCCCCGACCGCTATCATAGTGGTCCGGGGCCCCGGCCATCTCCAGCTGACCACGGGCACCATACCCCGCCAAGCCCGGTCGCGGTCGCACACTCTGCGACCGCGATCGTTATGCCACTGGTCAGGGGCCAGATCGGGATGGTCAGGATCCCGATCGGGCCCCTGACCAATGCATCTGCATTGGCATCATGAGGACTAATAGTCGGGGCTCGGGGCCTACGGGTGGATTCTCCGGTTCCCCGGTGGGCCAGTCCGACCCTGCATGAAGACCGCCCCAGGAAAGGAAGACCAAGAGTCACCTCTGCTGCGGAGGCTAAGTTCATCCGAGTCATCAGCCTCAGAAATCGCAGGTTAGCAGCAGCTCAGATTAGAGACCAGGTCAATGCCACACAGAGTTCTAGCAGCAGACACATCTCTACAACAACTGTTAAGAGGAGACTGTGTGCAGCAGGCCTTCATGGTAAAATAGCTGCTAGGAAACCACTGCTAAGGAAAGGCAACAAGCAGAAGAGACTTGTTTGGGCTAAAGAACACAAGGAATGGACATTAGACCTGTGGAAATCTGTGCTTTGGTCTGATGAGTCCAAATTTGAGATCTTTGGTTCCAACCACAGTGTCTTTGTGCGACGCAGAAAAGGTGAATGAATGGACTCTACATGTCTGGTTCCCACCGTGAAGCACGGAGGAGGAGGTGTGATGGTGTGGGGGTGCTTTGCTGGTGACACTGTTGGGGATTTATTCAAAATTGAAGGAATACTGAACCAGCATGATTACTACAGCATCATGTAGCGGCATGCTATTCCATCCGGTTTACGTTTAGTTGGACCATTTATTTTTCAACAGGACAATGACCCCAAACACACCTCCAGACTGTGCAAGGGCTATTTGACCAAGAAGGAGAGTGATGGGGTGCTACGCCAGATGACCTGGCCTCCACAGTCACCAGACCTGAACCCAATCGAGATGGTTTGGGGTGAGCTGGACCGCAGAGTGAAGGAAAAAGGGCCAACAAGTGCTAAGCATCTCTTGGAACTCCTTCAAGACTGTTGGAAGACCATTTCAGGTGACTACCTCTTGAAGCTCATCAAGAGAATGCCAAGAGTGTGCAAAGCAGTAATCAAAGCAAAAGGTGGCTACTTTGAAGAACCTAGAATATAAGACATATTTTTAGTTGTTTCACACTTTTTTGTTAAGTATATAATTCCACATGTGTTAATTCATAGTTTTGATGCCTTCAGTGTGAATCTACAATTTTTATAGTCATGAAAATACAGAAAACTCTTGGAATGAGAAGGTGTGTCCAAACTTTTGGTCTGTACTGTAAGTAAAAGAACATCCCTAGCAGACTATGTTCTGCTAAGGCAAAATGTATCTTCCTGGATTTCCGTTACCTCGTCTTTACCATACACTTTACCACAATATATACAGTCATATGAAAAAGTTTGGGCACCCCTATTAATCTTAATCATTTTTAGTTCTAAATATTTGGGTGTTTGCAAGAGCCATTTCAATTTGATATATATAATAACTGATGGACACAGTAATATTTCAGGATTGAAATGAGGTTTATTGTACAGTCATGGCCAAAAGTTTTGAGAATGACACAAATATTATATTTTCACATGATCTGCTGCCCTCTAGTTTTTATGTGTGTTTGTCAGATGTTTTTATCACATACAGAAATAGAATTGCATTCATATTATGAGTAACAGAAGCTTATATTGACAGTTAGAATGAGTTAATGCAGCAAGTCAATATTTGCAGTGTTGACTCTTCTTCTTCAGGACCTCTGCAATTCTCCCTGGCATGCTCTCAATCAACTTCTGGACCAAATCCTGACTGATAGCAGTCCATTCTTGCAGAATCAATGCTTTAATTTTGTCTGAATTTGATGGTTTTTGTTTGTCCACCCGTCTCTTGATGATTGACCACAAGTTCTTAATGGGATTAAGATCTGGGGAGTTTCCAAGCCATGGACCCAAAATCTCTATGTTTTGTTCCCTGAGCCATTTAGTTATCACCTTTGCTTTATGACAAGGTGCTCCATCATGCTGGAAAAGGCATTGTTGAGCGCCAAACTGCTCTTGGACGGTTGGGAGAAGTTGCTCTTGGAGGACATTCTGGTACTATTCTTTATTCATGGCTGTGTTTTTAGGCAAGACTGTGAGAGAACCGATTCCCTTGGCTGAGAAGCAACCCCACACATGAATGGTTTCAGGATGCTTTACAGTTGGCATGAGACAAGACTGGTGGTAGCGCTCACCTCTTCTTCTCCGAATAAGCTGTTTTCCAGATGTTCCAAACAATGGAAAAGGGGATTCATCAGAGAAAATGACTTTACCCCAGTCCTCAGCAGTCCACTCCCTGTACCTTTTGCAGAATATCAGTCTGTCCCTGATGTTTTTTCTGGAGAGAAGTGGCTTCTTTGCTGCCCTCCTTGAGACCAGGCCTTGCTCCAAGAGTCTCCGCCTCACAGTGCGTGCAGATGCACTCACACCTGCCTGCTGCCATTCCTCAGCAAGCTCTGCACTGCTGGTAGCCCGATCCCGCAGCTGAAACACTTTTAAGAGACGGTCCTGCCGCTTGCTGGTCTTTCTTGGGCGCCCTGGAGCCTTTTTGGCACCAATGGAACCTCTCTCCTTGAAGTTCTTGATGATGCGATAGATTGTTGACTGAGGTGCAATCTTTCTAGCTGCAATATTCTTCCCAGTTAGGCCATTTTTGTGCAGTGCAATGATGACTGCACGTGTTTCTTTAGAGATAACCATGGTTAACAGAAGAGAAACAATGATGGCAAGCACCAGCCTCCTTTTAAAGTGTCCAATGGTGTCATTCTTACTTAATCATGACAAATTGATCTCCAGCCCTGTCCTCATCAACACCCACACCTGTGTTAATGGAGCAATCACTGAAACGATGTTAGGTGGTCCTTTTAAGGCAGGGCTGCAATGATGTTGAAATGTGTTTTGGGGGATAAAGTTCATTTTCTAGGCAAATATTGACTTTGCAAGTAATTGCTGTTAAGCTGATCACTCTTTATAACATTCTGGAGTATATGCAAATTGCCATTAGAAAAAGTGAAGCAGTAGACTTTGTAAAAATTAATATTTGTATCATTCTCAAAACTTTTGGCCATGACTGTACTAACAGAAAATGTGCAATATGCATTAAACCAAAATTTGACAGGTGCAAAAATTTGGGTACCCTTATCATTTTATTGATTTGAATACTCCTAACTACTTTTTACTGACTTACTGAAGCACAAAATTGGTTTTGTAACCTCACTGAGCTTTGAACTTCATAGCCAGGTATATCCAATCATGAGAAAAGGTATTTAAGGTGGCCAATTGCAAGTTGTTCTCCTATTTGAATCTCCTCTGAAGAGTGGCATCATGGGCTCCTCAAAACAACTCTCAAATGATCTGAAAACAAAGATTGTTCAACATAGTTGTTCAGGGGAAGGATACAAAAAGTTGTCTCAGAGATTTAACCTGTCAGTTTCCACTGTGAGGAACATAGTAAGGAAATGGAAGACCACAGGGACAGTTCTTGTTAAGCCCAGAAGTGGCAGGCCAAGAAAAATATCAGAAAGGCAGAGAAGAAGAATGGTGAGAACAGTCAAGGACAATCCACAGACCACCTCCAAAGAGCTGCAGCATCATCTTGCTGCAGATGGTGTCACTGTGCATCGGTCAACAATACAGCACACTTTGCACAAGGAGAAGCTGTATGGGAGAGTGATGCGAAGGAAGCCGTTTGTGAAAGCACGCCACAAACAGAGTCGCCTGAGGTATGCAAAAGCACATTTGGACAAGCCAGCTTCATTTTGGAAGAAGGTCCTGTGGACTGATGAAACAAAGATTGAGTTGTTTGGTCATACAAAAAGGCGTTATGCATGGCGTCAAAAAAACACAGCATTCCAAGAAAAACATTTGCTACCCACTGTAAAATTTGGTGGAGGTTCCATCATGCTTTGGGGCTGTGTGGCCAATGCCGGCATCGGGAATCTTGTTAAAGTTGAGGGTCGCATGGATTCAACTCAGTATCAGCAGATTCTTGAGAATAATGTACAAGAATCAGTGACGAATTTGAAGTTACACCGGGGATGGATATTTCAGCAAGACAATGATCCAAAACACAGCTCCAAATCTACTCAGGCATTCATGCAGAGGAACAATTACAATGTTCTGGAATGGCCATCCCAGTCCCCAGACCTGAATATCATTGAACATCTGTGGGATAATTTGAAGCGGGCTGTCCATGCTCGGCGACCATCAAACTTAACTGAACTGGAATTGTTTTGTAAAGAGGAATGGTCAAAAATACCTTCATCCAGGATCCAGGAACTGATTAAAAGCTACAGGAAGCGACTAGAGGCTGTTATTTTTGCAAAAGGAGGATCTACTAAATATTAATGTCACTTTTCTGTTGAGGTGCCCATACTTTTGCACCGGTCAAATTTTGGTTTAATGGATATTGCACATTTTCTTTTAGTACAATAAACCTCATTTCAATCCTGAAATATTACTGTGTCCATCAGTTATTAGATATATCAAATTGAAATGGCTGTTGCAAACACCCAAATATTTAGAACTAAAAATTATTAAGATTAATAGGGGTGCCCAAACTTTTTCATATGAATGTATATATATGTATATATATATATATATATATATATATATATATATATATATATATATATTTCTCTAATTTGTGTAATTAACAGCACCTGTAATTTACCTGTGGCACATAACAGGTGGTGGCAATAACTAAATCACACTTGCAGCCAGTTGAAATGGATTAAAGTTGACTCAACCTCTGTCCTGTGTCCTTGTGTGTACCATATTGAGCATGGAGAAAAGAAAGAAGACCAAAGAACTGTCTGAGGACTTGAGAAGCAAAATTGTGAGGAAGCATGAGCAATCTCAAGGCTACAAGTCCATCTCCAAAGACCTGAATGTTCCTGTGTCTACCATGCGCAGTGTCATCAAGAAGTTTAAAGCCCATGGCACTGTGGCTAACCTCCCT
Source organism: Leptodactylus fallax (assembly GCA_947044405.1). Lineage (NCBI taxonomy): Eukaryota > Metazoa > Chordata > Amphibia > Anura > Leptodactylidae > Leptodactylus > Leptodactylus fallax. Next base: position 5,034,500 of record CAMRHE010000001.1, on the reverse strand, counting down.
AGATGTAGACGGAAAAGAAAAATTGACGAGAGATTTCAGCGAAAGATTGTGCGGATGGTGGCTAAAGAACCTCGACTAACATCCAAACAAGTTCTAGCTGCCCTGCAGTCCGAGGGTACAACAGTGTCAACCCGTACTATCCGTCGGCGTCTGAATGAAAAGGGACTCTATGGTAGGATACCCAGGAAAACCCCACTTCTGACCCAGAGACATAAAAAAGCCAGGCTGGAGTTTGCCAAAACTTACCTGAGAAAGCCAAAAACTTTTTGGAAGAATGTTCTCTGGTCAGATGAGACAAAAGTAGAGCTTTTTGGGAAAAGGCATCAACATAGAGTTTACAGGAAAAAAAAAGAGGCCTTCAAAGAAAAGAACACGGTCCCTACAGTCAAACATGGCAGAGGTTCCCTGATGTTTTGGGGTTGCTTTGCTGCCTCTGGCACTGGACTGCTTGACCGTGTGCATGGCATTATGAAGTCTGAAGACTACCAACAAATTTTGCAGCATAATGTAGGGCCCAGTGTGAGAAAGCTGGGTCTCCCTCAGAGGTCATGGGTCTTCCAGCAGGACAATGACCCAAAACACACTTCAAAAAGCACTAGAAAATGGTTTGAGAGAAAGCACTGGAGACTTCTAAAGTGGCCACCAATGAGTCCAGACCTGAATCCCATAGAACACCTGTGGAGAGATCTCAAAATGGCAGTTTGGAGAAGGCACCCTTCAAATCTCAGGGACCTGGAGAAATTTGCCAAAGAAGAATGGTCTAAAATTCCAGCAGAGCATTGTAAGAAACTCATTAATGGTTACCGGAAGCGGTTGTTCGCAGTTATTTTGTCTAAAGGTTGTGCTACCAAGTATTAGGCTGAGGGTGCCAATACTTTTGTCCAGCCCATTTTTGGAGTTTTGTGTAAAATGATCAATGATTTGACTTTTTTTTTTCATTCTCTTTTGTGTTTTTTCATTGCAAGCAAAATAAATGAAGATATTATTACCAAAGCATTTGTGATTGCAATCATTTTCTGGAGGAAATTGAGTATTATCTGACAGAATTGCAGGGGTGCCAATACTTTTGGCCAGCACTGTATATATATATATATATTGTGACTAATCTTTATGAAGATATGCCTGGTGTTTGTGTATCTTTTTCCTAATGTAGCATGCAATTGTGCAGTGGTTTTATGTTGCTTTTATTGTACCATAAAAGACATGTTTAAAAATTTTTTTTAAAGTTTAAAAAAAAAAATCACATATTTTTATGTTAAAAATAAAATGCTAAAAAAAAACCTACATATAAATGGTATTGCCTTGTCTGTAATGACCTGAACTACAATGTTAAAATGTTATTTTACTCACCAGGCGAACACTACTGAAAAAACAATGTCAATAAAATACAGTAATCAAAGTTTATATATATTCTAAAGTCGTTCTGTTAAAATGCAAAAAATAAGATGTCATATGGCTATGACATATGGCTATGATAAAAAAATAAAAAGTTATGGCTTATGAATTATGAAAGTAGGATATATATGAGACATTTAGGACATATCATGTGGATATGTCATAAATGTCCCAAATAGAAATATGTCTTTAATGTGGTCACTTGTCAAGTGATATACAGTAATACCTCGTACACTCGCGTTTCCGAATTTGCGAATTCACAGATTTGCGATATTTTTTTGGCAACTAACATATATAGATTTTGCTGTTTTTTCTCAGATCTGTGAAATTTAATTAAAAAAAAACACCTTCGCTATTGGGTAGTAGCGTCCTGTTCGTTACATACCCGGTAATTAGTTTCATTTTACTGTGAGTGTATAAGAAAAATGAATGAATGTATTAATATACAGTACTGTACAGTATACTTTAGTATACTGTAGAGTACTGTAGGGTAAAGTTTATTGATATTTAGGGGTTAAACATTAGAAATCGGCATTGTAAGCGCTTCTAAGCGCTTGTACCAAACATTCGCGATTCCTCGCGATCCGCGACCCGCTCTGTAACCTAACCTCGCGAATGTACGAGGTATTACTGTATACTTATGATCAAAGTATGTTACTTCCTAGTATTGACAAGTGGGTGACAATATAACTATTAACAGAGGTAATTTTACTATGCTGATAGGGATGCTTTAAGATTCACATGATCTCAAAAGTCAACAGTTGTTAGACCCTTCTATTGAAGTATTACTGTCCACTTGCTTTCAGCCATTAAAAACAATGGTAGAAAACACAGCATTAAGGAACTGATCTTTGTGTATAGGAATTCTTTTAAATATATTTGCTTACTACATAACAAATAACTATTATTATGGGGTATCTCATCCCATTGTTAAGTAACAATGGGATGAGGTTGTTTGCCAAGCTCTTGTAAATATGTTCAATTCAGGCTGAAAACATTGTAATTCCCAGGAAACCATTCTGCTGTCAGTCTACCTGTATTAAAAAGGTCACATTCACCCTTAGCTCTCAGTGGGCATAGTGATGTGTAATGTATTCCAATAGTATTCAACTAAGGCTAAACATATTTATTTTCTCATCTGCCTGTAGCATGGCATGGCATGACAAAATCACGTTGGCTATCCAGATTGGCGGTGGCTTCCATTATTTTTTTAATGAATTGCTCAGCCTTTACTGAAAGTAATTTGTAATAGGTAAAGGCTAAAATCTGTGTATGATAAAAGCAACTACCAAATACCTACTTCAAGAGGTCATCAGATGAAGAGCAATGCAAACCAATAGAAAAATTATCAATGACTCATCAGGAAAATATGAATTAAATACTTGGGTACTATGATGTTATGATCTGTATTATTATATTTAGGATTGTGATATAATCATGTATGTTACTATCCTTGGGCATTATGAAGTAATAATGTATAGTGACATATTTGAGTATTATGATGTTACAATGTGTGTAAGTATATTTAAGCAGTATGAAATAATCATAAGTGCTGGCATATCTGGTTATTATGATGTCAATATATGTGTTGGTATATTTAGGTACTATGAAGTAATTATGTACTACTTACTGTATGTTGGTAAATGATGATGTCATGATGTGTGTCATGTATCATGTATGTTAGTATTATGATGACCTGAACAGATTTAGCAAAAGTGTACCTAACCTTTCAACAGACTTTACATAATTAAATAGTACATTCTGTGTACATGAGAGGTAGCACTATTTCTGACATTTATTTATTAATATTATTAACACCTATATTTTGAAATTTTAGGAGACTATCTTTAGTTTGCATTCCTTTCTGAACTGGGGGGTGGAGACTAACTGACATACACAAGAAACAGAAAGTAAATGTGATTCTGTTCTATAACTGTCTCTCTCACTCACTTACTCAGAAAGTGCCCCATGATCTTGCAGAACATATATAAGGAAGTACTCAAATGTACTTATTTCAATAAAGCAATTTGGTTGTGATAGCAAGCTCCAGTTTACTTCCAGCATCAGATTACGGCCTTATTCACATATGTATGGTGTCCGTGGATGCCATACCTACCCATTAATTTCACTGTATTTATTTAGATATCAGCGGTTTTTTTTTGCGGATCACAGGTCCGCAAAAAAACAATGGAAGCATGTCCTTTTTGTCACTCATGCTGGTGCTTCACAGATGCATCACATCAATGAAAGTCTATGGGTCTCTGAAAAAAAAAAACAGAAAAAAAAAATTAATCTACTTTCTGTAGACTTGCAATGGGGACATGGTATTTGAGTTTTTTAAAATAATTTTACTTAAATTTTTATTTATTATTTGTCTTTCTATTTTTGAAATTTTTTTTTACATTGTGTTTTACATATATATATAATGGGGGGGGGGGTATGCTAACATTATTTTTTTTTTTTTTTTGGATTGATTTCCCATGTAACTCGGGCTGATACATTTAGCCCAAGTTACGGGAGGAATACAGCCTTATACTGTACTGTAGAGTGCTGCTTTTATAGTTTCTAGTCTCCAGCAGATCACGTGACCACCAGATCAGAGGGAAGCCACATTGAGCGCTGAGTGTACAACGATCGGGAAGGCAGGTAAGGTAATAAATCGTTCCTGTCTTCTCTATAAGAGGTCCTGCTGTAGTTACAGCTGAGGGTGTGTTCACACTTGCACGAGCACTCCGTCTGCCGCGAATCCGACCTAAATGTCGGAAAACTGGATAGGTACTGGATAGGGAAAGGTTTGCGACGCTTTGCTTAAAAACCTATTCACTTGAATGGGTTTTTAAAGCAATGCGCGTGTGTGTGCTTACACCCTCTGTGCCACGAAGCCGTTTTTTTTCACCGGAAACAAAGTCGGACATGCAGGACTTTGTTTCCGAAGAAAAAAAATGGCTTCACGGCGCAGAGGGTGTAAGCGTACACCAGCGCATTGCTTTAAAAACCCATTCTACAGATGCACAATTTTGTGACAGCTGCTTAACCCTGCAAGGATGGACGGGGAAAAACAAGAGCACCATATAGGAAAGAAGAAAGATTCTGCACTCATCCAGTCATCAGGGCTTGATGGAGGTTAAAAGAACAAAATCACTGCACTTTTTATCTGAGCTGGCAAACGACTATTCAGACAAGTACTCAAAGCCAGAAAGCCACAATTCTTAATTTCTCACTCAACAGACATGAAAGGTGAACTATGCATTATATCTGCCTTTCTTGTCTTTTGAACAGTGATAAATTAAGAACTGAGACTTTCTGGCCTTTAGAGCCTGTCTAAACAACTCAGAATGCAGCTACTCCCAAGATAAGAAGATGAATGATTTTGTGCTTTTCACCATCTTTTTGCTGGAGTACTTTAATATTTAATATATTTTTTAATCTATTAATTAATAGAATTTCCTTTCAAGACTTCTATTTTAGTTCTTAAATTAATCTGTATATTTCATAGTATATTTCTTATTCTTCACCCATAGACTATGGTTTAGATTCCTATAATTAATATTTGCAAGCATTAATCAAAGTAATCTCAGGATTTCACCAAAAGATGGATGTTACAATTCCTGTTCTTACTTCACGTGTACCATTTATAGCCTTGGTTTACATGTGTTATTGCACTGAGATTTCCCATCATGAACCTACCATTGCCATTCTAGACAGTGAAAAATTCATCATTTTTCATAGCATTTTTCACTGGAGTATATCAGTTTTACGGAAATATATTTGGAGTGGCAGTTTAGAGATGATGCCACAATGTGTAATCAGAGTGTCGTTCCTTTCAGATTACATGTTCTTGCTGGTTATTAATAGGTATTAAATAGAACACAAATGATTTATTTTACCTTCTAAATTGATAGCAGTTGCATAAAGTTAAATTACGCCATTGCAAACAATAGATAGAGAAGAGGATAAAGGCTGCCAGCTTTAACATCAATGCACACATAAACTTTGGTATTTCAACTAGTATCTTTGCAATACTTTTGGTCTCTTGTTAAATGTAAAAGAAAGCATAATCCAAATAAAATGGTTTTATATGGTACTATATCTAATAAAACTGGTAATCTGGCAAAATACTTAACTTCATCACCGCTGTTCTGTCTTCAAAAAATAGTTGCGGGTTACAGACCCTACACCATCTGTACTTAATTGGTGTGGCAATACTGCCAGTATACCAGTACAGACTGAAATGTTCCCTGTCATGCAGTACACAGATGAAAGACACACTATATATATATATGGTGCCTTGTGGAAGTATTCGGCCCCCTTGAACTTTTCAACCTTTTGCCACATTTCAGGCTTCAAACATAAGGATATAAAATTTTAATTTTTTTGGTGAAGAATTAACAACAAGTGGGACACAATCGTGAAGTGGAATGAAATTTATTGGATATTTTAAACTTTTGTAAAAAATAAAAAACTGAAAAGTGGGGAGTGCAATATTATTCGGCCCCCTTAAGTTAATACTTTGTAGCTCCACCTTTTGCTGCGATTACAGCTGTAAGTTGCTTGGTGTATGTCACTATCAGTTTTGCACATAGAGAGACTGAAATTCTTGCCCATTCTTCCTTGGAAAACAGCTCGAGCTCAGTGAGGTTGGATGGAGAGCGTTTGTGAACAGCAGTTTTCAGCTCTTTCCACAGATTCTAGATTGGATTCAGGTCTGGACTTCGACTTGGCTATTCTAACACCTGGATATGTTTATTTGTGAACCATTCCATTGTAGATTTTGCTTTATGTTTGGGATCATTGTCTTATTGGAAGATAAATCTCCATCCCAGTCTCAGGTCTTTTGCAGACTCCAACAGGTTTTCTTCCACAACGGACCTGTATTTGGCTCCATCCATCTTCCCATCAATTTTAACCATCTTCCCTGTCCCTGCTGAAGAAAAGCAGGCCCAAACCATGATGCTGCCACCACCATGTTTGACAGTGGGGATGGTGTGTTCAGGGTGATGAGCTGTGTTGCTTTTACGCCAAACATATCGTTTTGCATTGTGTCCAAAAAGTTCCATTTTGATTTAATCTGACCAGAGCACCTTCTTCCACATGTTTGGTGTGTTTCCCAGGTGGCTTGTGGCAAACTTTAAACAAGACTTTTTATGGATATCTTTGATATCTTCTTCTTGCCACTCTTCCATAAAGGCCAGATTTGTGCAGTGTACCACTGATTGTTGTCCTATGGACAGACTCTCCCACCTCAGCTGTAGATCTCTTCAGTTCATCCAGAGTGATCATGGGCCTCTTGGCTGCATCAATGATCAGTCTTCTCCTTGTTTGAGATGAAAGTTTAGAGGGACGGCCGGGTCTTGGTAGATTTGCAGTGGTCTGATACTCCTTCCATTTCAATATGATCGCTTGCACAGTGCTTCTTGGGATGTTTAAAGTTTGGGAAATCTTTTTGTATCCAAATCCGACTTTAAACTTCTCCACAACAGTATCACAGACCTGCCTGGTGTGTTCCTTGGTCTTCATGATGCTCTCTGCACTTTAAACAGAACCCTGAGACTATCACAGAGCAGGTGCATTTATACGGAGACTTGATTACACACAGTTGGATTATATTTATCATCAGTCATTTAGGACAACATTGGATCATTCAGAGATCCTCACTGAACTTCTGGAGTGAGTTTGCTGCACTGAAAGTAAAGGGGCCGAATAATATTGTACGCCCCACTTTTCAGTTTTTTATTTTTTATAAAAGTTTAAAATAACCAATAAATTTCGATCCACTTCACAATTGTGTCCCACTTGTTGTTGATTCTTCACCAAAAAATTAAAATTTTATTTCTTTATGTTTGAAGCCAAAAATGTGGCAAAAGGGTGAAAAGTTCAAGGGGGCAGAATACTTTCACAAGGCACTGTATATATATATCTACAGTGGGTATGGAAAGTATTCAGACCCCTTTAAATTTTTCACTCTTTGTTTCATTGCAGCCATTTGCTAAAATCAAAAAAGTTCATTTTATTTCTCATTAATGTACACTCAGCACCCCATCTTGACAGAAAAAAAACAGAAATGTAGATATTTTTGCAAATTTATTAAAAAAGAAAAGCTGAAATATCACATGGTCATAAGTATTCAGACCCTTTGCTCAGTATTGAGTAGAAGCACCCTTTTGAGCTAGTACAGTCATGAGTCTTCTTGGAAATGATGCAACAAGTTTTTCACATCTGGATTTGGGGATCCTCTGCCATTCTTCCTTGCAGATCCTCTCCAGTTCCATCAGGTGATGCTCAATTGGGTTGAGGTCAGGGCTCTGGCTGGGCCAGTCAAGAATGGTCACATAGTTGTTCCGAAGCCACTCCTTTGTTATTTTAGCTGTGTGCTTAGGGTCATTGTCTTGTTGGAAGGTGAACCTTCGGCCCAGTCTGAGATCCAGAGCACTCTGGAAGAGGATTTCTTCCAGGATATCTCTGTACTTGGCCACATTCATCTTTCCTTCAATTGCAACCAGTCGTCCTGTCCCTGCAGCTGAAAAACACCCCCGTAGCATGATGCTGCCACCGCCATGTTTCACTGTTGGGATTGTATTGGGCAGGTGATGAGCAGTGCCTGGTTTTCTCCACACATGCCACTTAGAATTAACTCCAAAAGGTTCAATCTTCGTCTCATCAGACCAGAGAATCTTATTTCTCATAGTCTGGGAGTCCTTCATGTGTTTTTTGGCAAACTCTATGCGGGCTTTCATATGTCTTGCACTGAGGAGAGGCTTCCTTCGGGCCACTCTGCCATAAAGCCCTGACTGGTGGAGGGCTGCAGTGATAGTTGACTTTGTGGAACTTTCTCCCATCTTTGTACTGCATCTCTGGAGCTCAGCCACAGTGATCTTTGGGTTCTTTTTTACCTCTCTCACCAAGGCTCTTCTCCCATGATTGCTCATTTTGGCTGGATGGCCAGGTCTAGGAAGAGGATTATGGAGGCCACTGTGCTCTTAGGATCCTTGAGTGCTGCAGAAATTCTTTTGTAACCTTGGTCAGATCTGTGCCTTGCAACAATTCTGTCTCTGAGCTCCTTGGGCAGTTCCTTTGACCTCATGATTCTCATTTCCTCTGTGCCTTTCCTAATCAAGTCCAATCAGTTTAATTAAACACAGCTGGACTCCAATGAAGGAGTAGAACCATCTCAAGGAGGATCAGAAGGAAATGGACAGCATGTGAGTTAAATATGAGTGTCACAGCAAAGGGGCTGAATACTGATGACCATGTGATATTTCAATTTGCAAAAATATTTACATTTCTGTTTTTTTCTGTCAAGATGGGGTGCTGAGTATACATTAATGAGAAATAAAATTACCTTTTTTGCTTTTAGCAAATGGCTGCAATGAAACAAAGAGTGAAAAATTTAAAGGGGTCTGAATACTTTCCGTACTCACTGTATATATATATATATATATATATATATATATATATATATATATACTTTATATATACAGTGGGGAAAATAAGTATTTAGTCAGCCACCAATTGTGCAAGTTCTCCCACTTAAAAAGATGAGAGGCCTGTAACTGACATCATAGGTGAGACAAACTGAGAAAACAAATCCAGAAAATCACATTGTCTGATTTTTTAAGAATTTATTTGCAAATTATGGTGGAAAATAAGTATTTGGTCACCTACAAACAAGCAAGATTTCTGGCTCTCACAGACCTGTAAATTCTTCTTTAAGAGGCTCCTCTGTCCTCCACTCATTACCTGTAGTAATGGCACCTGTTTGACATTGTTATCAGTATAAAAGACACCTGTCCACAACCTCAAACAGTCACAATCCAAACTCCAGTATGGTGAAGACCAAAGAGCTGTGGAAGGACACCAGAAACAAAATTGTAGACCTGCACCAGGCTGGGAAGACTGAATCTGCAATAGGCAAGCAGCTTGGTGTGAAGAAATCAACTGTGGGAGCAATAATTAGAAAATAGAAGACATACAAGACCACTGATAATCTCCCTCAATCAAGGGCTCCACGCAAGATCTCACACCGTGGGGGCAAAATGATCACAAGAATGGTGAGCAAAAATCCCAGAACCACACGTGGGGACCTAGTGAATGACCTGCAGAAAGCTGGGACTAACGTAACAAAGGCTACTGTCAGTAACAGACTACGCCGCCAGGGACTCAGATCCTGCAGTGCCAGACGTGTCCCCCTGCTTAAGCCAGTACATATCCGGGCCCATCTGAAGTTTGCGAGAGAGCATTTGGATGTTACAGAAGAGTATTGGGAGAATGTCATATGGTCATATGAAACCAAAGTAGAACTGTTTGGTAGAAACACAAGTCGTTGTGTTTGGAGGAGAGTGAATGCTGAGTTGCATCCAAAGAACACCATACCTACTGTGAAGCATGGAGGTGGCAACATCATGCTTTGGGGCTGTTTCTCTGCAAAGGGACCACGACGACTGATCTGGGTCTTTCAGCATGACAATGATCCCAAGCACACCACCAGGGCAACGAAGGAGTGGCTTCGTAAGAAGCATGTCAAGGTCCTGGAGTGGCCTAGCCTGTCTCCAGATATCAGCCCCATAGAAAACCTTTGGAGGGAGTTGAAAGTCCGTGTTGCCCAGCGACAGCCCCAAAACATCACTGCTCTAGAGGAGATCTGAATGGAGGAATGGGCCAACATGCCAGCAACAGTGTGTGCCAACCTTGTGAAGACTTACAGAAAACGTTTGACCTCTGTCATTGCCAACAAAGGATATATAACAAAGTATTGCGATGAACTTTTGTTATTGACCAAATACTTACAGTCATATGAAAAAGTTTGGGCACCCCTATTAATCTTAATAATTTTTAGTTCTAAATATTTGGGTGTTTGCAACAGCCATTTCAATTTGATATATCTAATAACTGATGGACACAGTAATATTTCAGGACTGAAATGAGGTTTATTGTAATAACAGAAAATGTGCAATATGCATTAAACCAAAATTTGACCGGTGCAAAAGTATGGGCACCTCAACAGAAAAGTGACATTAATATTTAGTAGATCCTCCTTTTGCAAAAATAACAGCCTCTAGTCACTTCCTGTAGCTTTTAATCAGTTCCTGGATCCTGGATGAAGGTATTTTTGACCATTCCTCTTTACAAAACAATTCCAGTTCAGTTAAGTTTGATGGTCGCCGAGCATGGACAGCCCGCTTCAAATTATCCCACAGATGTTCAATGATATTCAGGTCTGGGGACTGGGATGGCCATTCCAGAACATTGTAATTGTTCCTCTGCATGAATGCCTGAGTAGATTTGGAGCTGTGTTTTGGATCATTGTCTTGCTGAAATATCCATCCCCGGCGTAACTTCAAATTCGTCACTGATTCTTGTACATTATTCTCAAGAATCTGCTGATACTGAGTTGAATCCATGCGACCCTCAACTTTAACAAGATTCCCGGTGCCGGCATTGGCCACACAGCCCCAAAGCATGAAGGAACCTCCACCAAATTTTACAGTGGGTAGCAAGTGTTTTTCTTGGAATGCTGTGTTTTTTTGACGCCATGCATAACGCCTTTTTGTATGACCAAACAACTCAATCTTTGTTTCATCAGTCCACAGGACCTTCTTCCAAAATGAAGCTGGCTTGTCCAAATGTGCTTTTGCATACCTCAGGCGACTCTGTTTGTGGCGTGCTTTCACAAACGGCTTCCTTCGCATCACTCTCCCATACAGCTTCTCCTTGTGCAAAGTGTGCTGTATTGTTGACCGATGCACAGTGACACCATCTGCAGCAAGATGATGCTGCAGCTCTTTGGAGGTGGTCTGTGGATTGTCCTTGACTGTTCTCACCATTCTTCTTCTCTGCCTTTCTGATATTTTTCTTGGCCTGCCACTTCTGGGCTTAACAAGAACTGTCCCTGTGGTCTTCCATTTCCTTACTATGTTCCTCACAGTGGAAACTGACAGGTTAAATCTCTGAGACAACTTTTTGTATCCTTCCCCTGAACAACTATGTTGAACAATCTTTGTTTTCAGATCATTTGAGAGTTGTTTTGAGGAGCCCATGATGCCACTCTTCAGAGGAGATTCAAATAGGAGAACAACTTGCAATTGGCCACCTTAAATACCTTTTCTCATGATTGGATATACCTGGCTATGAAGTTCAAAGCTCAGTGAGGTTACAAAACCAATTTTGTGCTTCAGTAAGTCAGTAAAAAGTAGTTAGGAGTATTCAAATCAATAAAATGATAAGGGTACCCAAATTTTTGCACCTGTCAAATTTTGGTTTAATGCATATTGCACATTTTCTGTTAGTACAATAAACCTCATTTCAGTCCTGAAATATTACTGTGTCCATCAGTTATTAGATATATCAAATTGAAATGGCTGTTGCAAACACCCAAATATTTAGAACTAAAAATGATTAAGATTAATAGGGGTGCCCAAACTTTTTCATATGACTGTATTTTCCTCCATAATTTGCAAATAAATTCTTTAAAAATCAGACAATGTGATTTTCTGGATTTGTTTTCTCATTTTATCTCTCATAGTTGAGGTCTACCTATGGTGTCAATTACAGGCCTCTCTCATCTTTTTAAGTGGGAGAACTTGCACAATTGGTGGCTGACTAAATACTTTTTTTCCCCACTGTATATATATATATATTTATAGATAGATATATAGAGATAGATATATCTCTCTCTCTATACAGTACAGACCAAAAGTTTGGACACACCTTCTCATTCCAAGAGTTTTCTTGTATTTTCATGACTATAAAAATTGTAGATTCACACTGAAGGCATCAAAACTATGAATTAACACATGTAGAATTATATACTTAACAAAAAAGTATGAAACAACTGAAAATATGTCTTATATTCTAGGTTCTTCAAAGTAGCCACCTTTTGCTTTGATTACTGCTTTGCACACTCTTGGCATTCTCTTGATGAGCTTCAAGAGGTAGTCACCTGAAATGGTTTTCACTTCACAGGTGTGCCCTGTCAGGTTTAATAAGTGAGATTTCTTGCCTTATAAATGGGGTTGGGACCATCAGTTATGTTGTTCAGAAGTCAGGTGGATACACAGCTGATAGTCCTACTGAATGGAGTGTTAGAATTTGTATTATGGAAAGAAAAAAGCAGCTAAGTAAAGAAAAACTAGTGCCCATCATTACTTTAAGAAATGAAGGTCAGTCAGTCCGAAAAATTGGGAAAACTTTGAAAGTGTCCCCAAGTGCAGTCACCAAAACCATCAAGCGCTACAAAGAAACTGGCTCACATGAGGACCACCCCAGGAAAGGAAGACAAAGAGTCACCTCTGCCGCGGAGGATAAGTTCATCCAAGTCACCAGCCTCAGAAATCGCAGGTTAACAGCAGCTCAGATTAGAGACCAGGTCAATGCCACACAGAGTTCTAGCAGCAGACACATCTCTACAACAACTGTTAAGAGGAGACTGTGTGCAGCAGGCCTTCATGGTAAAATAGCTGCTAGGAAACCACTGCTAAGGACAGACAAAAAGCAGAAGAGACTTGTTTGGGCTAAAGAACACAAGGAATGGACATTAGACCTGTGGAAATCTGTGCTGTGATGAATCCAAATTTGATATCTTTGGTTCCAACCACCGTGTCTTTGTGCGACGCAGAAAAGGTGAACGAATGGACTCTACATGCCTGGTTCCCACCGTGAAGCATGGAGGAGGAGGTGTGATGGTGTGGCGGTGCTTTGCTGGTGACACTGTTGGGGATTTATTCAAAATTGAAGGAATACTGAACCAGCATGGTTACCACAGCATCTTGCAGCGGCATGCTATTCCATCCGGTTTGCATTTAGTTGGACCATCATTTATTTTTCAACAGGACAATGACCCCAAACACACCTCCAGACTGTGTAAGAGCTATTTGACCAAGAAGGAGAGTGATGGGGTGCTACGCCAGATGACCTGGCCTCCACAGTCACCAGACCTGAACCCAATCGAGATGGTTTGGGGTGAGCTGGACCACAGAGTGAAGGCAAAAGGGCCAACAAGTGCTAAGCATCTCTGGGAACTCCTTCAAGACTGTTGGAAGACCATTTCAGGTGACTAGCTCTTGAAGCTCATCAAGAGAATGCCAAGAGTTTGCAAAGCAGTAATCAAAGCAAAAGGTGGCTACTTTGAAGAACCTAGAATATAAGACATATTTTCAGTTGTTTCACACTTTTTTGTTAAGTATATAATTCCACATGTGTTAATTCATAGTTTTGATGCCTTCAGTGTGAATCTACAATTTTTATAGTCATGAAAATACAGAAAACTCTTGGAATGAGAAGGTGTGTCCAAACTTTTGGCCTGTACTGTATATCTATATATAGATATATATATATGGAAATGATAGAGAAACCTGCATATTTTCACATTAAAATACATTAGGTCATTGGATTGTTGTAGATTTATTTAGTATATGAATTTGCTTTAACACTGTCACCCAAAAAAAACAAGAAACAGCAGGACCCATCAATCACCTTAAAGTGAATGTCCTCCACCTTAATGGGAATATCTAAATAGTTTTCAATGAATGTGTTGATTAATTGTTATAGTGGTTGGTACTCTGCTTTTCTGACGTAAATCTCAAACTCCCCTGCAAAATATAACATGCTGGCTACCTGCAGTTGCCAGTAGAGGGAATGTAGGTGTTTGTACTATACTAATATATAGTGATCTCAATAACAAGACATTAGACAGTATAATGTAAACCCCATAATCTCACTAATAGCAGTTGCAGACAGTCATCATGTCATGTTTTATCTCCAGGGACACAGCTATAGCTTATCTCCAGGGCCAGCAGTAGTAGTAAACCAGGGCCCAAAGGATCCACTGCCACATAAAATATACCACTATTCCAAATGGCACAAGTTAAGCAGGGGCCCCATTGCAGATTTTGCATTTGGGCTTGGGAGCTTCAAGTTACACCTCTATTTATCTCTGTCTATATTTGGAGGTCTATAGCAGAAAACATGCTCTTCCTGCTATAAAAATATTCTGAGAAATTAATAATCACTAAATTTTGGACAGCGTATTGTAAATTGTTTAACTGTAAATTAATATTTGCATGTTAAGATAAGTATTAAGTATGTTCTTAATTTAGGCAGCATACAGAAGAAGCACTGTGATCCATCTCAGATCTGTTACAGAGCTTGTTGCATTACTTGAACTCAGAAAATGGATGAATCTGATCCTTACAAAAATGATAGAGGATGGAGATTTAAGGGATTAGGAGGACAGAACATGATGAAAGTATAATCCAAAAAGTGCATTGAATGGAAAAGTACTCAACTTTACCCCCCAGGGAAGGTCTATGTGACCTGTAATAGAGGTTAATGGGCCAGGCTGGAAAAATCTCAACATCACAAATCTCTAAGAAGGGAAAGTCTAGTGGTAGTTTTTTTTTAACTTTGATCTATATTGGACATTCCTCTAGTATAAGCATTTTATACTGATCTCTTTAATGTTTGATATTGAAGTATTGCAGAATTGGTTAAGAAATGGTATTAGCTGTTTTAATACACAGTATACTTATTTCTGAATGTTTATATTTACATTTAACACAATTATTTGCAATGCAGTGCATTGCAATGCAATGCAGTCAATGCACTAGCACTCCAATTGTTATTTCTATCATAAGGGGTTATTATTGCTAAGCTTAATATGGGAACCATAAGCCCAAAGTTAACTGTTTTATTTCTTTTCCACAATGGCCATAATTATTTGCAATCTTATACAAAAGGAAGGTTAGAATGAAGACTTGTAAGATAGTGAGAGAGGTGTGGTATAATATCTGGGACATAGAAGTATTGTCATGAAGCACACTATTCATACAAAAAATGGTACCTCTGTCCGTATATAAGGGATTAAAGGGAAATCCCTGGTGGTGCAGGCTGGTGAAAAAGCTAATAGATATATTTCTGGTGATCTAGGGTAGTGAATGGACTAATGCTCACATTCCCGGAAAACTAGGGAAGTGATTCTCAATCTGTGGTACGTGTACCCAGGGGGTATGCCCACGATCCCTGGAGGTATTCTTAACAGCTGAGAACACTGCCTCCTCCATCAAGTAAAAATGAATGCCAACGAACAGCCATGGGCACCATCCTTATTTTAAAAACACTATGAACCAGTGAGCAATGAGTAATGAATGCAACTCACCACTTGCTCCTTGGATATCACTGTGTGTGTGGGCACTGAGAGGGTCATTTTACAGTGTGTGAGGGCTCTGAGGTGGTTTTTTTACTGTTTGTGGGGGCACGGATGGGGGAATTCTACTATTTTGGGCATTGAGGAGGCCTTTTACTAAGAAGCACTGAGCGGGCATGATACTGGTTATGGTGGCATTGAGAGAGACATTATGTTATGTGTGGGGGCACTGAGGGAGCCATTATACCGGGTGTGAGGGGCCATTATACTGTGTGTGGGGTCACTGAGGGGATCATTATACTGTTTGTGGGGTAGTTGAGAGGGGCATTATAAGTTGTTTAGGGGCACTAAAAGGCTATAATACGGTGTGGGGGGCACTGAGAGGGCCATTATAAAGTGTGTGGGGCACTGAGGGGGCCATTATACATATAAAGGAACTAAGGGGTATTATGCTGTATAGGGGAAAGGGGAAATATTCATACTTGCCGACTCTCCCAGATCATTTGGAAGGGTCCAGAAAAAGAGATGGGAAGAGTGGGCAAATCCCAAGTCTGGATAAATGTTTTTGCATCCACTGGGTTCTTGGTCATTTTATATGTAACACAGGCACATTATGTGCTAGTCATATCTCAAATAAGGGGTATGATCTGCATGTTGCATGTCTGCATCACAAAAAGAGGTGTGATGTGTACAAAATAAGGTTCAAAATTTTAACTCTTCACATCAAAGTAGGACTCCATGCCCCCCAACATCTCTACAGAGACAAACTTTATTTTTTTTTTTTACTAAGGATACCACACACCCTTTGTGGTAGATAGAGGTAAAATGGTTCATTGGTACATCCCTAGCTGTCTAAAGGGTATGTTCACACTGAGTTTTTTGCAGGTTTGAAAAAATCTGCTACAGAAATTAGGAAACATTTTTTTTTTTTTACATGATGCGTTTTTTGCCACGTTGTTTTGCTCCAGCACACTGTATGGACCTGGAAACTTCCCTTTAACAAAAAGCTTGCGGGTTTTGATGCTGTTTTTGCAAAAAATGCATCAGAAACCATGTCAAAAAACCATGTTGTGTTTTTTCTGCCTCCAATTGATTTAAGTGGGTTTTTCAAGGCAGAATCTGCCTGAAGATAGGTCATGTTGCTTTTTTTTTCCTCTAGCTGAAAAAATCAGCTAGAAGAAAAAAACTGCTACTGACTACCATTGAAATGAATGGGAGCCGTTTTTTAAGGCGGATTCCACCTCAAAATCAGCCTGCAAAAAACTCTGTGTAAACATACGATAAGGTGTTGAACAGTTTAATGCTAACATTCTTAAAGGGAGTCTAGCAGTAAATTTCTTATAAACCTAATCACAGTACCTTGTAGAATTAATTCTACAGTTTCAAAATATGCCTCCATTTTCATGTATAATGCAATTGTGTTCATAAGGAAAAGTGCTTTATCCAGGAATCTAGAGCTAAGACCGACATCCAGGAAAGCTACGACACATCCCCAAAGCACAGTTATTTACATGGAAATAAGGCTCCAAAACTAAATAACTGGGGCCTATTTGAAAACTGTAGAATCACTTCCACAAGGTACTGGATTAGGTTTATAACCAATTTAAACTTTAGAAACCTTAATTAGAAATAACCACAGTAATAATAATAATAACTTTATATAGCGCCAAAATGTTCTGCAGCACTTTACAAATCAGAGGACACATGAATAGACAATATGAGACATTACAATGTGACAAATAAATAAACATATCAAACAATAGGAGTGAGGGCCCTGCTCGCAATAGCTTATATTCTATGAGGAGATAGGGGGACACAAGAGGTAAGAGGGCTTGTTTGATACAATGGTCCAGCCATTTTTTAATAGAAAAGGTTGTGTAACGGAAGCTGTATGAACCCGTCACCAGCTGGTATCTGTGAATAAACAGATACTAAGTGCACGGAGTGCAGTGTAACTTCTAAATGGAAGGGACAGGATCTGAGGAACAGATTGTTCTACACTTCCGCACACAACTCTGTGATCAGGTCATGTGATAAGCCTGCATAATCAGATGTGGTTTTAGGGCAGTATTGAAGCTGCTGTAGTTGGGGATTAATTGCATTGTCTGGGGTAAAGCATTCCAGAGCACCGGTGCAGCTCGAGAAAAGTCTTGGAGAGAGGAGTGGGATGTTCAGATAACAGAGGATACAAATCTAAAGTCATTGGTAGAACAGAGAGGACTGTTAGGGCGGTAGACAGTGATGAGGAGATATAGGGGGGCGTAGCTCTATGAATGAATTTGTGGGTGAGAGTGATAATTTTATATTGTATTTTGTAATAGATAGGCAGCCAGTGCAATGACTGGCGCAAGATAGATGCATCTATATACCGATTTGACAGAAAGATGAGTCATGTGGCTACATTCAGAACAGATTGTAGAGGGAAGATTTTAGTAAGAGGAAGCCCAATTAGAAGAGACTTCCATCAGTGAAGATGAGAGAGAATCAGAGCGACCATGAGGGTTTTTGATGTGTCCAAGGTGAGAAAAGGGCAATTTCTAGAAATGTTTTGAGGTGCAGGTGGCAAGAGCGTGCAAGTGTCTGAATATGTGAGGTAAAGGTGAGATCTGAGTCAAATACAACCCCCAGACAGCGGGCATGCTGCCTCGGTGCAATAGTAAGATCACAGACAGAAATGGAGTTATCAGGGTTAGGTTGGATAGTAGATGGAGGGAACACAAGAAGTTCAGTTTTTGAAAAATTCAATTTCACATAAAGAGAAGACATGATGTTAGAGACAACAAAGAGACAGTCACTGGTGTTCTATAGTAGTGCAGGGGTGATGTCACAGAATGAGGTATATAGCTGGGCATCATCAGAATAAAGATGGTATTGGAAGCCAAATCTGCTGATGGCTTGTCCAACTTGGGCTGTGTACAGAGAGAAGAGGAGGGTCCTAGGACTGAGCCCTGAGGAACCCCAACCGCAAGCGGCAGAGGAGAAGAAATAGCACCAGCGAAGTATACACTAAATGAACAGTCAGAAAGATAGCAAGGAAACCAAGAGAGAGCGGTATCCCTGATGCCAATAGAGTGAAGCATAGTGAGGAGTAGTTGGTGGTCTACAGTGTCAAATGCTCTAGAGAGATCCAGAAGAATAAGTAGTGAATAGTTCCCTTTAGATTTAGCCATCAGGAGATCTTTGGAGACTTTTGTAAGGGCTGTTTCAGTAGAGTGAAGTGCGCAAAAACCTGATTGTAAGGGGTCCAGAAGACAGTTGGTAGAGAGATAGCGGATTAGGCAGGAATAGACCAAGCATTTCAGGAGTTTAGAGATGAAGGGGAGGTTAGAGACGGGTTAGTAGTTAGCAGCACATTATGGGTCGAGGGAGGGTTTTTTCAGTAGCGGGGTTATGACAGCATGTTCGAAGGAAAGGATTCCAGAAGAAAGAGAGAGGTTAAAAATTTTTACTAAGGTGAGTTGTAACAGCAGGGGACAGAGACCAGAGGAGGTGTGAAGGGATAGGATCACTTAGGCAAATAGTAGGAGGAGAAAGGAGAAGAAGAAAGGAGCTGGGAGACTTCTTCTGTTACTGGGTCAAATAATGAGAGTTCACAATGAGGAGCAAGGGAGGGAAAGGGACTTATGCTGCTTGGAGATTGGGTTATTTCTTGATGGATGTTGTCGATTTTGTCTTTAATATATGTGGCCATGTCTTGAGCACTGAGGTTTGTGACAGGTACCCACAACTTTGGGGTAAGGAGGGAGTGAAAGGTGTCAAAGAGTCGTTTAGTTTTATTGTAGAGAGAATAGATGAGAGAGGTGAAGTAGGCTTGTTTGGCAAGGTGAAAGGCAGAGTTATCAGCTTTGAGAATAAACTTGAAGTGAAGAAAATCTGCAGATGTGTTAGATTTTCGCCAAAGACGTTCAGCACATCTTGAGCATCACTGAAGAAAACGTGTTTGAGGAGTATGCCGAGGTTGCAGGTTTCTGTGTTGGCATTTTCAGACAGTCAAGGGTGCTACTTTATGCAAGGTGATTTTGAGAGTCTCATTGTAGTGTTTGATGGCTAGTTTGGGACAGGAGAGAGAAGGGATGGGAGACAGTGATGACTGTAGGGTATCTGAGCGGTGCCGAGTGTTTACAGCCTGTAAATTTCTGTATGTGAGGTAGATCGGTGTGTTTTGCGAAGAACAAAAGCCTTTGATAGTAAAGGAAAGAAGGTTGTGGTCGGAAATTGGTAGGCGAACGTTAGTAAAGTCAAAGACAGTACAGAGCGGTAAGAAGATCAGGGATATTACAATCTGTGTGTGTGGGAGGAGAAGTAAGCTGAGAAAGACCAAGAGAGGTGGTTAGTGATAGAAGGTGAGAGGCAGACAGGGAAACAAAAGAGTTAATGGGAATATTAAAATCACCCATAATGAGGGTAGGAATTTCACAGGATGGGAAGTTGGGAAGCCATGAACAAAAGTGATCTAAGAACTGGTAGGGTGAGAAAGGGGACGGTAGATGACATCTACTCACAGGTAGAAAAGGCAGTAAAGTCTGATAGTATGGACCTCAAAGAGGGGAAGGAGAGTGATGGTACTGGGGGAATGACCTGAAAAGTGCATTGTGGTGATAGAAGGACATCTACCCCTCCACCTTGCCTATCCTCAGGTCTAGAGGTGTGTGAAAATTGAAGTCAGTCATAACAGAGTGCAGCAGGAGAGGCAGTGTCAGGCTGTTTAATCCAGTTTTCAGTGACATCTAGTAGGTTAAAAGACTTTGAAATGAAGAGCTCTTGAGTAATGTCAAGTTTGTTGCAGACTGAGCGGGTGTTCCAGAGAGCACAAGAGATAGAGACTGGCGGAGGAGAAGGAGATGGAAGATAACGAATATTAATGAAGTTAGCAGGGTTTCTTGGTGAGACAGGTACGAAGTTTAGGTTAACTGAAGGAAGACCAGGGTTTGGAGAGATGTACCCAGCGGGTAGTAGAAGGAAAATGGAGAGAGACATTAGATGGTTAAGTGACTTGTGAGATCATCTGATTTGTTGCACAGAATGCTCTGACCAAGGACTGCAGTTAGGTACTGAGATCCCTAGAGACAACCTATAAACAGATTAGATTAATTGCTACGTTTGATAGGGTGGTAATACAGATCCGCAATATCATTAGCAATCATTGAAATATACTCACTATGGATCCTGATATTGCTCTGGTCATTGGCACACATCCATGTGTGATGTTTCAGATGCAGTGAATGTATTGCTTGTAGATATATCCAGATTGGGAAAACTTTCATAAGCCAGGTCAGTCCTATGTGGTGCAGGCTTTTATCAACTGCTGTTCAAGAGAAGTCATCTACAACGCCACAAATTACAGTATGTTTGTAAAACCATTAGGGAATTTCTATAACATGTGGGAATCATTTTGGTGACATTCATCATATCCAAAATACCCCCTTCTCCTGTCATATTGACCAACATCATAATTGGGACCCATCGTGCATAAGCTTTAAGTGCATAGATCTTGTGAGACCTCTGACCAGGAGAGGCAATTGGGACCGTATGGTCACACAGTGTAAGATCAAATGGATCTTTAAGCTAAAGACCACTTATCCCATGGGCTTCAATGAACAGCTCAGTTTTGTGTGCTTTGTTTAATACCTCATGGTTCTTCCCCTTCCCCCTTGTTCCCATTAAAGTTTTTCTTTTTGGTCCTGCTGACCTTTGGCATGATTTATACACTTATTGACTTTACATCAATTTGGCCATATAATAGTGTTTTTTACACCATGATGCATTATACATAATAGAGCTTTATTGCGCTACTCTACTCTACAGCTGATGACATGTTTGCATTGTCTCATGTTATACATATATGCTGTGTGCTGTCTTGTATATATGTTTTTTTTTTTTTTCCTGCTTTTCATTCATAATCTACAGTGGCTTGCAAATGTATTCATACCCCTTGAACTTTGTCACATTTTGTCACCTTACAACTACAAACATAAATGTATTTTCTTGAGATTTTAAGTGATAGACCAACACAAAGTAGCAGATAATTGTGTAGTGGAATGAAAATGATACATGGTTTTAAAAATCTGAAAAGTGTGAAGTGCAAAAGTAGTCAGCCCCCTGTACTCTCATACCCCTAAATAAAAATTCAGTGCAATCAATTGCCTTCAGAAGTCACTTAATTAGTTAATAGAGTCCAGCTGTGTGTACTTTAGTCTCAGTATAAATACACCTGTTCTGTGAAGGTCTCAGTGGTTTGTTAGAGAACACTAATGAACAAACAGCATCATGAAGACCAAGGAACTCACCAGAGAGGTCAGAGATAAATTTGTGGAGAAGTTTAAAGCAGGGTTAGGTTATAAAAACATATCCCAAGCTTTGAGCATCCCAAGGAGCACTGTTCAATCCATCATCCAAAAATGCAAAAAGTATTGTACAACTGCAAACCTACCAAGACATGGCCGTCCATCTAAACTAACAGATCGAGCAAAGAGAGCACTTGTCAGAGAAGCAGCCAAGAGGCCCATGGTCACTCTGGAGGAGCTGTATATCACTGAGTTAGCCTAAATGTTGTGGATATATCTACAGTATATCCAGGGGCATATCACGGACGCAGGAGGTGTGACCCCAACTCGTGGCCAGATGGAGAAGGCTGGGGCCCCGGACAACCATGCTAGTGGTCGGGGAAACCCTGGTTCCCTGACCTGTATACATCTCCTTAATGGAAAGGGGCCTGGCATTATGTGATGTCTGTACATGCCATCGGGCCCCTTTCTAATAGAAGCCTGCCCAGGGGAGGTAAAATAATAAATAAAAAATAACAAATACTTATGCTCACCTCTCCTGGGCTTCCCCAGCATCCTCTTCGGGGCTCTTCCATCTGAGGTCACATGTTCAATCACCGGCGTAATGACATCAGCAC
Organism: Leptodactylus fallax; assembly: GCA_947044405.1. Lineage (NCBI taxonomy): Eukaryota > Metazoa > Chordata > Amphibia > Anura > Leptodactylidae > Leptodactylus > Leptodactylus fallax. The sequence goes on along the minus strand of CAMRHE010000001.1, from coordinate 5,012,067 downwards.
TCCCCACGTGACCTCTGAGGCCCAATCACAGGCTCCAGCAGAGATGTCTGTTGAACGTGACCTTAGTTGCAGGCAGAAGAAGACCGAAGAAGATACTGAAGAGAGCTGGACAGAGCAAGGATGTCCAGGAGAGGTGAGGTAAGGTGAGTATAACTGTTTGTTAGTTTTAATCCCCTCCTCTGGGTCTCTACTTATTATACTTTGGGTTCTGAGGAGATCCCATAGTATAATAATAGCACCGAAACAAAGCAGAGGACCAAACCTCATGAATATTCGTCAAATTTTGTGTGGTTCACCAGAAGCGGCTTTAGGGTCCTCTTGGAAGCATTTCATACTGTGTGGGGCCACTGTGGAGATCATATTATACTGTGTGGGGACCACTGTGGAGTATTTTATACTGTATGGGGGCCACTGTGGAGCATATTATACTGTGTGGGGGAAACTGTGGAGCATTTTATAATATGTGGGGGCCACTGTGGAGCAAATATTATGGTGTGAGGCCCCTTCATTATTCGCATCACACGCCATCTGTTTTATAGCAGCCATGCACTGTTATTACAGGCTGTAATAACATTGCAAGATGATTATAAAATAGACACTGTGCAATGTAAACAGCAAAGGAGTCACGGCGCTTGCAAAAGCACCACAGTATCTTCAAAGAGTTGATCAGCAGGGACCATGGGTGCTATACCTCCACTGATTTCTTAGATTCCTTAGACCGTTAGGACCCTGCAGATCAGCCATTTCCCACAGCATGCCAGGCACGGCGCTGCTTACTCACTGTATTCTTGATAACAGCAGTTGTGGGTATTAAAGCTGTATCCCTTTCAAGTATAGGAGATACCGCTGTAGTACCCACAACCGTAACTATCAAGAATACGCTGTCGGGGGGAGTAGGGTCCCCGGACAAAGTTTACACCGGGACCCACAAGACTTTAGTTAAGCCACTGTCTATATCCTCTCTTGTTTCCTTCCCTTTAAGTGGAGCTGTTGCCAGTTCTACCATGGTACTTTGGTTATGAGCACTCAGACCCTCATGGCGTTTTCTTGTCTTGGAGGAATTAGCCTTCCGAGACAGCAGGGAGGTGAGTCTATATCACAGTTTCCTCTTGTGCTGTGCTTGGACTGAAGTTACTTTTGGACCTGCGTGTCTGTGCATATTGGTATCCAGCAGACCATGCTCCTGGAGCCAGGTTGTTTTTGGGATTACTCATCTTCGCCTGCACCCGCCAGTCAATCTATCTAGGTGATTTTCCGCACATCACATTATTTAAGATGGACACACAACATGGGTAGTTAGCCTCTGAACACCACCATCTCTCCCTCTGAGGATGGGCCATGATACTCTTAGTCTCTAAACCCCCTATTTTGTACATGCTGTGTCACCGCTGGTAATGTGCTTTTGGATGGCTGCATGTACTTACTGTACTTACTATATTAATGTTTGTCATGTTTCCTGGTAATGGCTATGTGTTTTGTCTAGGATGCCTGTGCTCATAACCTATACTACTTGTAAGGATTGATGAAGGTTTGTTTATCTAGGGAAAGGTTCTGTCTGGGGTCTTGGCTACCTAGGACCAGAGTTCCAGAGTTAGGTATTGAGAAACTACTAGTATTGTCAGCATGGTGCAATAGGGACAGTTATTTTTCTCTTTTTCCCCCACTAGAATACCCTGCCCTCCAGTTTACACTAACCTGCTCCACCAGACTCTGGACTCAACCTCACTTAAACCGCTACAACATGAACATGGGGTTCTGATAAGACACTGGTTTTCCATATTCTATGCTGGTTTTGGTTGGGTCTCCCCAACTGGTTGGAATTCATGACCCGAAGGTGTGATGCCTTTTTTTCAGTTTACAGATTATATTGCCCTTTTTTGAGGTTTTTTTATTTGTATTTAATAAAAGTTACATTTTAGTATTTGATCTACTTTTGGATTTGAATTACAGTATTTAAAAGGTTCACTGCAATAGGTGAAAGCTAGACATTCTCACCTTCATCACCTGGTACCTGACCAGATGGTAGTACATACACTACAGTTCACACAAACCATGAGATGGGTGTGACTGGTCCTGTAAAATTCAGATGTTTGACAGTTGTAAAATGGAAAAATGCTAAAAACTATTTTGTATTCACCAGTCTTGGTCCACCTACACAGCAATCGCCGCACCCATATAATTGTCATTCAAAACCATACTGTAATAACATAGGTCAAATGCTTTTAATAGTAGCCTGATAAAATATTTGCAGTCTCAATACTAAAACCACATTTCTTCAAGTTCTTAAAAAAATAAACACACTGCTTGGCCTTCTTAACTGTGGCATATAGTTTAGCAGACCATGTAAGATCATAGGAGATAGTAATTTCTAAAAATTTTAATTCTTTTACCAACTTGATTTAAGTTACACCCAAACTGTGCAGTAATACCATTTCCTAAAATCAGCAACCATCTCTTATAAAATGTACAGTATTTTTCCAGGCACCGTATCTCAGACCAATACATCTGCATCTGTAAGGATGCATTTAGTGTCATTTACATATTTCGTTAAGATGATATCCTAATTCCTTGTTTCACAGTCAGATGTGTAAAGGGAACATAAAACTGGACTCAAACACCACACTTGTAACCCAGAGATTTGACTTCTGTAATGTTGAAGTCAACATTCCCATTGTAAGGGTAAAGACCTGAGACAATATAGGAATTATCATCCAATTTTGTTATTAAACGTCAATGTCAAAGTCTGGGCCAAATTACTAGCTAAACATATTAGTGTATACCTACCCAGACTAAATAACCCTGAGCAGACAGGCTTTGTACCTGGGAGAGATGGCAACCATAACTCTACCCGAGTGATACAAGCCAAATACCATACAAAAAGTAAAAATCTATCTCTAGTCCCGCTTGGCACAAATGCCAAGAAGGCTTTTGATAGTCTTAGCTGGTAGCACATGGAAAAAACATTCAAACATTTGGTTTCCCAAACCCATGTTTATACGAGCTACAGCCAACCGAGTGCCAAAATAAGAATTAATGGCACACTGTCTGGGTCATGCAGAATTAAGAATGGCACAAGGCAAAGATGCCCTTTGTCCCCCACACTATTTATATTGATTATGGAGACGCTCCTACAAGCTACAATGACGAGCAAAAGGGTAACAATGTTTTGAACTTTTGACTTTCATGCTTCATATCTCACCATCCTCTACAGCTTCAAATGTAAGACTACCATCAATTTATAGACAATCATCTTGGCTACCTCATACAAAATAAGTCTTGCAACTATTTAGCATATGATTAGTTATGCGGATTCTTGTCATGTAAATGCATTGCAAATGTTTTGCACCTGATGGTGGAAAAATATTTTTCTTCTAATACACTACAAATTACAACCTTTTCTCACATTCCCTAATAGTTCTCACAATTCCCTAATAATTGAGAATCAGCCATGAAGAAGATTCAGTTCTGGCAGTGGAGGTGGTTCGTAATAGTGAGATCACAGACATCAATGCAAGCACCGTGCAACGCGCATTACACAAGTCTAGAATGGTTGCCCAAAAAAAGGTGAAGAAGCCTTGACTTCAGTATCGCCATAAGAAGTGTCAGCTCGAGTTTGCAAAAAAGTACGAAAAGTGGAAAGTAGAAGATTGGAAATGGTTAATTTGGAGCAATGAGACAAAAGTCAATAAACTGGGCTCTGATGAGTGCAAATGGGTCTGGATGAAACAAGATAAAAGGGGGCTAATGGATAAAGAAATTGAAGGAACTGTGAAGTTTGGTGGAGGAAGCCTGATGATATGCGTAGGATACTTGATCAGGATCGATCGTGGTCTCAATTCTCAGCTATATGTGAGTATAGAAAAGGACAGAACAGGACAACGACCTGAAGCATATGTCGAAATTAGCAAAGAAATGGTTCAATGACAATAAAGTGAAAGTGCTGGATTGGCCCTCAGAGACCTCAGATCAGATTTTGGTCAAAACATGCTTGAGTCTGATTGAGAGCATATCCAGAAGGATTCAGGCAGTGTTGAAAGACAAAGATGGTTTTACTAACAAAATAAAAATTAAAATTTAGATTTTTAGGAGAAAACAGTAATAATGCAGTTACATGACAAGATTCTGCATAACTAATCAGATGCTAAATAGTTGCAAGTCAAATTTATGTATGAGATAGTCAAAATGAGAATAAAAGATGTCTAAAAAATGATGGCAGTCTCACATTTGAAGCTGTAGTGGATGGTGAGATATGGAGCCTGAAAGTCAAAAGTTTAAAACATTGTTACTCTTTTGCTCGTCAGTGTAAATCAGAGATCCCATTCAAGTTGCAAGCATCTCAAATTACATACTTGGGGGTTGGTTCACACTTGTGCCTGGTGTCCGTCCGCCTTGAATCGGCCTAAATATCACGAAAAAGGATTGGGAAAGGTTTGCAAATGGTTTGTTCAAAAACCCACTCACTTTAATGGGTTTTAAAGCAATCCGAAGGTGTCTGATTGCAGCCTCTGCACCGGGAAGCCGCTTTTTTTGGTTGGACACAAAGTCCTGCGTGTCCTACTTTGTTTGTTTTCAAACAAATTTGTTCCTTGTTTATTTCATTCTTGTGGAAAGGGAGGAAACTGCAATTGGCTTATGACAGACTAGTGATGAAAAATAAATTTGGTGGTTTTGGCCTGCCGACACTCAAACTTATTATAATGCAATACAATACAAATGCTGGGTACAACTAGTGAATAGAGCCCCTCCCACATATGGGATTGAAATAGAGAGAATTGACCAGAGTTAAGTTCAGGCATCAGCCCTCTGGTTGTGCCTGCCCAATGTTCTACAGGAAAATGACTTGATTAAAGGCAATATACAAGTCCTAAAAGACTTCAATTCTACACATCAGTTTATAAATACGCCATCCCAGCTTATGCCTGCCAATCTTATACCCTTTCTATTGAGACCCACCCAAACTATAATTCCATCCATTTGGACACGCTTTAAGGGATAAATACTTGGACACTTAAAATCTACCCCACTGGACATGTTATTGGCTATTGGGGCAGAGGGGACTGCTGCTTTATTATTACTGCAAAGGGCTGAACTACTACATGCTTACTCTATTATCCAATCACGCTGCCCTATCCTACAAGATTTAACATGGCTGGAGAAATGGATACTCAAAGTGGAACCAGTTCTCTGAACCCTCTCTGTTCTGTATGATTACAATCTTTCTACTAAATATAAAAGTACTCCAGTGTATATCAGCCTGGGGAGAAAAAGATCTAGGTAGAACATCCTCAGAGTCAGAGATCACTGGCATCCATAATAACTCCCATGGATTTTCGAGATGTGCAAAACTCCAGGAACACTCTTACAAAACTATGACAAGGTAGTATAAAACTCTCATGTCCCTCTATCAAATAGGATTGAGAACTTCAGTAATTGCTGGAAATGTGGGATAGAGTAGGGATCTTTAGGTCACATAATGTGGTATTGTCTCCGCCTTGTCCCCTACTGGAAGGACTTAGAGGCACAGATTAATAAGATCTGTAACTCCACAATCTCCCTTTTGCCTGAATCGGTGTAACTATGGCTCCTGATCAATCTCTGGAGGCTAGCCAAAAAAGACTAGCCACCCAACTAATTCAAGCAGCCAGACTAATGATTCCTCTTCGCTGGCATAGCCAGTCCTTCCCTACAGTAGAAAGTTGGCTAGATAAAGTGGATCAAATAGGAAGACTGGAGGAGCTAGCCAGTTGGGAACTGAGGCAACATGTGAAGTTCACTACTCTATAGAGCCCACAGTCACACTTGAGTCACAAGATGAGGCCGCTTGTAGGTAATGATTAGACACCACTCCCCCTTAGTGTTTAGACCTCAGAAGTTGTATACCTCCTGAGAGATACCATACCAAGTTCTGATTTTGTGTCAACTTTAGAATTGCTTTCGTCTTGGACAAACCTTGGATGGCTATGAACTTGATTGTTTTATGGCGATGGTAATCTTTTATAATGATTTTGTTTTCAGATGTCCATACCTCACGCTCCCCATCTCTCCTACATGCTTACCCCTACCTCCTCCCCTTCTTCTCCCACCGTTCCGCCCCACATTTTCTTATACCTACTCCATTTCTCCTTTTGAAAACTATTATCCCGTTTGTATTATTATGTTTGTTTGTACTTGCTTAATTGAAAACATCAATAAAATGACTTATGAGGATAAAAACAAAAACATTCCCACTGTAACCACCTGATTTATGTCAGTTGGAAAGATCAGCAGTCACTCACACAATTCATCTGAATAGCTGTCTTGTAATACTTGGACATCTAGAATTTTGCAGAGTAAATCTCCAGTCTGTCTCATAAAGGGGATCTATAAGCAGCTGACTCCTTTTTTGACATCCATATGCCCTAATAGGGCATATGTACATGGGTTCTCTTTTTATGTTTGGGCATGCTAAACCAATGACTCTACTTTGTAAGTGAATTATATCTTTATATCAAATATGTAAAACTCAGAGTTAGATACTCTGGAAAAAAAAACTGTCCTGCTTTCAAGTACAATAATAGTTTATGATATTTTGTATTTTCTACTGGATTAAGTTATGGTCTGGCATACTTTTGGCTGCAATAGAAATTCAGAGTTGTAAATGCGATAGAATGAAGTCATTGGTGATTTTGGAAGTGAATCCTGGTCTGAATAACTGTGAAGGTGCTGATATAAATATCAGAATATCTTTACCTGTACATTTCATGCTTTGGCAGCTGTTCAAAAAAGGAATGTATTTCTTGGACTAAAACCCTAATTTGATGCATATTTTTCAAGCTTTCCTGACAGTTATCTCTCTATACATATCACTTATGACCTCAACTATGCTCAGATACAGAAAAAAATATTAAAGTATTCATTCACATGTACATATCCCCTTGTGTAATGTGTAATCGTGTTTTGAATGTGATAAAAACTTAATCCAAAAAATATCCTTCAACAATTAGTGAATTATTTCCAGACTAGAACTTTACAATGTGTAAACTGAGGCCTCCCTCAACATTTCATAGTAAAAAATCAGCAGAACGCTATGACTGCTAATGGTTTATTTTTGTATCTGGGCCAAAATTTTTTAGATCTACAGTGCATTTATTTATATATAACCATCCATATAGTAACCGTATGTGTCTTCTGTATGCTTAGACTGAAAAATATAGACTATCGCAATCAGTTGTAGTAGTTGCTCTTAGCTATCTACAAGATAGTTGCTAAAAGTATACATATTATAGAACAGCAAAGTGTTCATCATATACTGCATGCTAAGTGTTTAGTGGTGATGTTGCCTGTATTGTACATCATTTACAGCACTGCATTTTGTTTGAACTATGGTTATTTTTCTTCATACAGTTACTATTATATGAAGACTTGATATGTAGCAAATAGCTTTTTAATGAAACTCAAACGTTTGCGATTTGTCTTGAACAAACTAAAATAGCTTCCAACACATGTAACATGAGGTAGAAAAACAGGAGGAGGTTCACATGGTCTCTGTGACCTAGTGGGGCTTCTGCAATCACCTGGAAGCCTCTCAGCCAATCATGAGTAGTAGGTGGAGAGGTTACAGGAAGAAGAGCCATTTTGCGATAGTGTGAACTTAGGGAAAGACATGTTATCGCTGCAGTAGCCAATGCAATTTCTGCTTCATTGCTAGTGCAAAAACAACACCAACAATACAATACAGTAGTACTACAGAATTATAGGAGAGAAGGACTAGTCTGGAGCATAATTTAGTTAGATTTAAAGAGGGCCTTTCACCAGCTCCACCAATTCAAATACTTAGCATCTGTTAATAGATGTCGTTCCACTGATTCTGGTGCAGTTGAAATTTTTTCTCTAGTCTCCACCGTTCCCAAGCAACTAGCACATTTAGTTTATGTGTCCGATGTGCTGTTTAAGCTTTGTAATGTCAGAAGGGCAGTGTCAGGCAGGGGGATGTGATTCAGATCTCCAACCAGAGGTTTCCAGTGTCAGAGCTCAGAATCACATCCCTTGCCTACTCCTGCCTGACACTGCTCTACTGACATTACAGAGCCTAAATAACATATCAGGCACCAAAACTAACAGCATTGATTGCTTAGGAACGGTGAGGGCTAGAATCAACTGTGCCAGAATCAATGGAGTAGCACCTGTTAAATGGTGTAAAGAGCTGGACTTGTTGGGGGTGGTGAAAGGTTCTCTTTAATCAATACACTGCCCAGGTCGCTCTTTCATTGTGAAAAATCTGATTTTGTTAAGTTTTTTTTTTTTTTTTTGCAGTATTTTTTTTAGTACAGTATCAGAATTGTACAGCTCCAGTATCCAAAAAACCTGGATGGGGTAGATCTAAGGCAATCTTGGGTGGAGGTAGTGATAGTAGCCCTGGTGGCACTGACAGATACGTTTCCACTTCTGCTGGTGCTGTCTTCAGCAGCTACGTGTGGTCATTTGCTGCATGAGAATTTTTTTGTACATGACAAATCCATGGCAAGGTCCATAATCAGCAAGCAGAAAATTAGCCATGGCCATACAGGCACACATGTAGAAACTAGTTCTCTCTGTGTCACCAACTCATTTGGCAAAATGGAAATAGCAGTCACCAAGTGAGCAAGATCATTCTATTACTTCTCCCAATGATTGACTTTGTAGGCAGTCCACATCCACACTTAGCACATGGTCATCGTCATTATCATTATCAACTTTGTCTGCTTCTCCTCATCCTCCTCTTCCAAACCAATATCAGTCATCATCCATAAAGGAGTGTGTGTTTCCAGTAAACAGCAAGCTGCACCCAGTCTTCTGGCTGGTCTTCAACTTTAACTTGCATCAGTAACTGGCCAAGTTACTAGTGGTGCAGTTAGTTAGTGGAATCCATTGTGTTCTTCCAAAAGATGGCACTGCACTGTCTAGATGGAGAATACATAGCTGCCATTATTTCTCTTGGAATGCTGTCCGTGCTTGATATCACCATGTGGGCTTCTTCTTTTAAATGTCCATGTGAGGAAAGGCGCATGCCATCATCAATATGTGGAGCAGTAATTATGGGAAAAGACAATACATAGCTTTTATGGTCCACTAGATCAATGTTTTGAGAATCAGAGGCCGCATTCTAGAAACACAGCAAGGTGTGGTGCTTTCTAGTACTGACTTCACTTCATGGGTGCAGGACAGGCACAGTTTCAACATCAAGCAGGTCCCATCCGCCTCCTCCAGTTCCACCACACTCAACTATTTCCCGTCCCCAACTTCACTAGGGTACATCATTGCTTACACCCACCATCCCTCATTTCATGGTTGAATGGAATGATTATTGCATGCAACAAACCACAGACACAATGGAGTAAATAACTTTGAGTGGAAGAACAACTTCTACCTCATGATCACTTTTGGAAGATAGTTCAGCTTTTTCTGCTGGCAAGCTAGTCCCACTGATAGCATGCTCCAATTTTTTCTTAAATTTTGCAAATTGTCACTACTTGGTGACTTAGGGTCTTTTTGGTGACCTTATTCTACACTCAATTCTTTATTACATTTTAAAATGGCAGGCACACTTATTTTCCTTGAAATTCTGTATATTGCCACTCTGACAATGTTGATGTGGCATTTGATCCAATTCAGGGAAAACTGGTAGTATAATCCAGATTCATTTATGGCTCCCAAATGCTATTCTCATGGTCATTAACCTTTTCAGGACCCAGCCTAAAAGTGCCTTCGTGACCAGGCCTCATTTTTCAAATCTGACATGTTTCACTTTATATGGCAATAACTTTGAGACGATTTAACTTACATAAGTGATTTTGAGATAGTTTTTTTCGTGACACATTGTACTTCATGTTAGTGGTAAATATTGATCAATATTTTTATATTTACTTATAAAAAAAAATAGGAAATTTGATGGAAATTTGGAGAAAATCGCAATTTTCAAAATGTGAAATGCTCTGCTTTTCAAACACATAGTCATATCACAAAAATACATTAATAAATATTATCTACCATATCTCTGCTTTATATTGGCATCATCTTTTAATCGTCCATTCATTTATTTTGGATGTTAGAAGGCTTACAAGTGTAACAGCGATTTTCCAGATTTACAAGAAAATTTCCCAAACTAATTTTTTAGGTACCACTTCTGTTCTGAAGGGAATTATAAAGGCCTATATATTAGAAACCCCCCATAAATCACCCCATTTTCAAAACTGCACCCCTCAAATAAATCAAAACAGCATTTGGGAAGTTTGTTAACCCATTAAGGATTTCACAGAAATTTAAACAATATGGAGGTGAAATTTAGACATTTCTTTTTTTTTTCAGTAACACATTCATTTAGCCCTAAAATTAACACCTTCACAAAGGGTTAAAGGAAAAATGCATCTCACAGTTTGTTATGCAATTTCTCCCGAGCACAGAAATACCCCACATGTGGGTGTAAACTGATGTTTGGGAACACGGCAGCGTACGGAAGGGAAGGAGCGACAATGGGCATTTGAAAAGCAGATTTTGCCGGAATAGTTTTCGGTGCCATGTCCTATTTGCAGAGCCCCTAAAGCACCAGTACAAAGACAAAGGAAACCCCCCAAAAGTGACCCCATTTTGGAAACTACACCCTTCACAGAATTTATCATGGGGTATAGTGAGCATTTTGACCCAACAGCCTTTTCACAGATTTTATTAACATTGGAATGTGTAAATGAAAAATTACTAGAATGTCACTTTTTCCCCAAATTTTTCATTTTCACAAGGGGTTAAAGGAGAAAAAGCACCCCACAGTTTGTTAAAAAATTGTTCATGAACGTGGCAATACCCCATATGTGGTCATAATCTGCTGTATGAGTACATGGTGGGGCTTGGAATGGAAAGAGTGCTATTTGGCTTTTGGAGGGCAGATTTTGCTGGAATAGTTTTCAGGTGACATGTCGCATTTGCAGAACCCCTAAAGTACCAGTACAATGGAAACCTTCAAAAGTAACCCCGTTTTGGAAACTATACCCCTCACAGAAAATATAAAGGGATATAATGAGCAGTTTGACTCTACAGCTTTTTCACAGATTTTATTAACATCGGGACGTGAAAATTAAAAATTACTTTTTTTCTAATAAACTGTCAATTTAGTCCAAACATTTTTATTTTTACAAGAGGCTAAAGGAGAAAAAGCTCCCCAAGGTTTGTTACACAATTTCTCCTGGACACGGCAATACCCCATATGTGGTCATAATCTGCTGTATGGGTACATGGTGGGGCTTGGAATGGAAAGAGCGCTATTTGGTTTTTGGAGGGAAGATTTTGCTGGATTAGATTTCGGGTGCCATGTCGCATTAGCAGAGCCCCTAAAGTACCAATACAATGGAAACCTTCAAAAGTGACCCCATTTTGGAAACTACACCCCTCACAGAACATATCAAGGGATATAATGAACAGTTTGACTCTACAGCTTTTTCACAGATTTTATTAACATCGGGACGTGAAAATGAAAAATTAGTTTTTTTTCAATAAACCGTCAATTTAGTACAAATTTTTTTATTTTTTACAAGAGGGTAAAGGAGAAAAAGCTCCCCAAGGTTTGTTACACAATTTCTCCTGAACATGGAAATACCCCATATGTGGTTATAATGTGCTGTATGGGTACATGGTGATGCTCGGAATGGAAAGAGCGCTATTTGGCTTTGGAGGGCAGATTTTGCTGGAATAGTTTTCAGATGCCATGTCGCATTTGCAGAACCCCTAAAGTATCAATACAATGGAAACCCCCAAAAAGTGACTCCATTTTAGAAACTACACCCCTCAAGGAATTTATCAAGGGGTATTATAATTTTGACCCTAAGAGTGCTTCCTGAAAATTAATGTACAAAGTGAAAATTTTAATTTTTAAAGAAATATGCCATGTCAGTGCTCAATACGTTGTACCCACTTTGTGTCATCAGAGACACGCACTCCTAAAACTATTAACTGGGCTATCCCAAGTAGAAAGAAGTTGTATATGTAGGTGTAAACTGCTGTTTGGTTACACAGCAGGGCTCAGAAGGGATGGAGCAGTGCGCTTTTTAGCTTTTGGTGTACAGATTTGGAGGGATTTTCTGGACGCCATGTCATGTTTTCAGAGCCTCTAAGGTACCAGAAAAGTGGAATCCCCTAGGGAATGACCCCATTTTAAAAAATGCACTCCTCAAAGAACTTATCAAGGGTTGGGTGAGCTTTAGTATCCCAGACGTGACTGCACAGCAGATGAAGAGTGAATATGTAAGCTGTGCGAAGTACATGGGGAACACAAAATTTACTACTGCTATATCCCCAGTAGCTTGTATGATTGGGGGAGGGGTCACTCTGGGGGTCATTTCTGGTTTATTTTCCCTCGTAAGCTCTAAATCTGGTTTGTTCTCTGATATACGCTCGCACAGCTTATACATTTCCTTCCTTCTGCAGCCAGTTGTGTTCTAATGATTTGGCGATTTTTGGGGTTTTTGTCTTCACATTGAACAAGCTATATATATATATTTTTTTTTTTTTCTGGTGCTGTAGCCATATGAGGGCTTGTTGTTTGTGGTATGAGATGTATTTTTTAATAACATTTTTGGGTGCCTATGACTTATTGATTAATGTTTATTAACGCTTTCTTGGTGGATTAAAAAAAATCCTCATCAATTCAGGCATTGTGTTTTACCTATTAATTTTTTTCCACACAGTGTACAACATAAGTAACCTGTGACCTTTATTCTTTGGGTCGGTACGATTACAGCGATACCTCATTTATATTGTTTTTTTATGCATTACTAGTTTTGCAGAACAAAAATCCATTTAGGGAAGGAAATCAATTATCTTTGCATTGCCATCTTCTGAGATGCGTAACATTTTTACTTTTCGGTTGACAGAGATAGTTGAGGGCTTATTTTTTGCGGGACAACCTGTGCTTTTTATTGGTGCTATTTTGGGGTATATGTGACTTTTCGATCACTTTTTATAGCATATTTTGTAGGGTGAGATGGCGAAAAATCATTATTTACGGCGTATTTTTTTCCGGTTTTTTTTTTCCGACGTTCACTATGTAGGTTAAATAATGTTTCAGTTTTATTGTACAGATTGTTACGGACGTGGCGATACCAAATATGTATTGTTTTTTATTAATTTTTAGGTTTTTGTTTTATATAACTCATTTGATATAGGAAAAGGGAATTTTGGGGCTTTATTCATTTATTTATTTCACAAACTTTATTACATTTCTTTTGCACTTTTTTTTTTTTTTTACATTTCTTTATTTGTCCTACAAGGACACCTGAACCAGCGATCGCTGGTTCAGTATTATAGACTGCAATACACGTGTATTGCAGTCTATAGAGGAAGTCAGCGCTATGTAGACGCATAGCCTGACTTTCTCACTTCCCGGCAGGATCAACCAGGTACTGGGGGCACCGAGCAGCCTGGGGTCACTGGCCAGACCCCGGGCTGCAGAAGACACATATGGGCACCCCCCGATCTCGCCGCGAGGGGTGAGGGGGGGGGTTCATTTGGCATCATAGAAACCCTTGGATGCCGCGGTCTTGTTTGACCGCGGCATCCAAGGGGTTAAAACCTTCGATCAGAGCACAGCTCCGACCCTAGGATACGGAGCAGGGTGTTAGCTGTCAGTTACTGCAACAGGGTTACTGCAACAAACTTTCCTTGATATGGCGGCTACATGATCGGGACCTGAACCTATCAGGTCCTGATCATGTCTCCGTGAACACCAGCAGCTATTATTGCTGTGTTCGCGGAGTTCCTGACCCTTGGGGAGACCCGATCCCCAATTTAGCAGGGTCAGTTTATAAACGTCGGCTCTGCACAAAGCCCAGCAAGCGCCGACGTTTATATACAGTGGGTGGTCCTGAAAAGGTTAAAATCCTTTCCATTTCAGAAGATATCTAGCTTTTTCACCTGGAAGCCAGGCCAGGCACTCTGATAGTGTGCCTCAAATTTTTCTTTAAATTCTGTAAATTGTCGCTCTGCCAACACAATGTTGGTGTGGCACGTGCTCCCATACAGGGATGACCAGGAGGATAATTGAGTTTGTGAGCAAGACAGTCTTACTCCTTATCCCATTGATCTTCTTTGTAGGCAGGCCACATCCACACCTAGAACATGATCCAGAGGATGAAGTAAAAAAGTAGAAAGATGTCCGCGCTTGCCAATGAACAGGTTCTTTTATTAAAGACCAAAAAACAAGTGTCCTGCTGCTACCTGCTACTACTTATATGCGTTTAACAGTGGTTGTGGCTTCCCACAACCTGATCAAGTTAGAGCACACCCTGACCGTGTCACTATTGTGTTAGCACACTCTCTTCTCTGAACATCAACATTATCCACTGTTATAATACCACCACCTAGAAATATTCATTGTTGTCTATGTTTTTCTGCTATGTGCCGCTTGACGTTTTTTTTTTGTTTTTTTCACTTGTGGAGTAGCACCTAGAACATGGTCATCGTCGTTATCATCATTTCTGTCTGCCTCTCAATCCTCCTCCTCCTTTCCAACGTCATACTCCGGTTTCCTCCCACACTCCAAAGACATACTAATAGGGAACATAGATTGTGAGCCCTATATGGGACAGTGACTGTCAATGTCTGTAAAGCGCTGCGGAATATGATGACGCTATATAGGTAAGCATAATAAATAAATAATAAATAATCCTTAAGGGAGTGTGTGTCCAGGAAACAGCAATACACACCCAGTCATCTTGCTGGTCTGCAATTTTGACTTGCCCCTGAACATGTTACTGGCAGTGCAGTTGCTGCCATACCACTTAGTGAATTCCACTACATTTCACATACTTATGACATATGCTCATTCTTTATGGAGAATAACTAGCCACCATTATTTCTCCAGGAAAGCTGTCCTCGTTTGATATTGCCATGTGGGCTAGTATAAACACCAGGCAGGAGCCATATGCCTCCTCCAGTTCCTCCTTTTCCTCCTTACTGGACCATTTCCCACTCCCAACTTCACCAGGGCAAGCCATTGCTTCCACTGTGCACATGGCGTGGCACTGTGTCACATGCTGGAGCATCTGAGCAGTCGAAGGCAGTGAATGATTACTGAAGCAAACCTCAGGGACCATCATTTGTTTTGAAATTCTCTGTTGGAGGCTCACGAGGGAAGTGTGTCACACCCTGAAGCCCTTTGAGGTGGCTCAGGCCACCAAATGTGTCAGCAGCAGGGGCAACTGCAGCATCAGTAATGCCATCCCTTTGATATGTATCTTACAGGAAACATTTATAGTTAGGCAATGAAAGATGGAAGAATAATAACAACTTCTACTTCTTTTACTTACAGCTTTCTACGCTGGCAGGCCAGACACACTGACAGTATGCCAGAAATTTTTATTGTAATTTTGGAAATTGTCCCATTAAGGGATGACATGCAGGACAATCCAGGTTTTCTTCTGGCTCCCAAGTCTTCATTAAAGAAGATATTCCAGCTTTTTCAGCTGTCAGGCCAGGCACGCTGATAATGTACCACAAATTGTCAATTCTCCACCTCCAATGCTATTTTGCTGGGTCATCGGCTTCCAAACAGTGATCATTTTTGGCAACTTAAAAAGCCAATTCTTTCTTTTTCAACTGGCAGGCAATCCAGGCACGTTGACAGTCTGCCACAAATTTGTAGTTGTTACATTCCACTGCCACACTGTTGGTATAATAACAAGAAAACCACCATTGCTTCTGCCAGTACTAATGCCATGTTGGTGTAGCCTTCTGCTTTCCTAAAGGAATAATTTTTGACAGCTTTTTTTTTCTGGAAAGTCACTTCTAGTTCATCACTTTCCACCAGGCACAAAATCATAACTTTTTCTTTAAAATAACAAGTATGTAGGACTTACCAGTCCCCAAAATGGGCTAATTGTTGTATAAATCCTTTGTTTTTCCAACATAACCCCTGTGTATATATGAAAGAAACACAGGCAAGCACCGTCCCCAATATAGGCTAATTTTTAGAGTGTTTTAATGTTAAAAAGCTTATAGGAAAGTGGCAGTGCAGTGCATGATTAAAATAGCAGTTTGTATTCACTCCCATTCATTTACCATTAGTTTTCCCGTACACAAACATGTCACTGTCACATTGACATAACTTTGGCTGTTTTTGCCTTAGGGAGCTAGAAATGGTCTAGATAAAGCCATAGTAGCCATGACAATGTCATACGCTATGTTTTAAATCCAATTTAAATTCTGGTTCATGACAAACGTATTTAACTTGAAACAAATCTTTGGACTGAATTACCTGAATCTGAAACTAAACTATTCTTCAGAGCTTCGCCCATCTCAACCTGTAAATAATTAAATACACTTTTAAGCACCTGCAAAATAATGAAGTGTAAACAGTCTTCATAATAAGTCAGTGGCATAATTCAAAGCTCATAAGCCCTAGAGCAAGAGCTTAACATGCAGTAGGCCCCCTTGCTCGACCCATCCTCACAACCTTCAGCAGCATTTACATTTCCCTTTCCTTCTCTATCTGGACTCAGACTGCCATGAAGACTAGTTCAAAACATGTCTGTGCAGCCAAATTTCCCATAATTCTTATCCCTGTTAGCATCTCCCAAACAGTAATCATGCCCCCTTTTGTGCCATAGCCTCCCTGACTATATGTTGCTGTCCAACTGCTATTTTTGCCATAAATGTGTTAATTTTCTTCTTTCTGAAAGTGGAAGAATGAGAATAAGAGAGTGTTGATGGTGACTTGTGAGCCCCATGACTTCTGGTCTCAGTCGCAGCTACCAGTCACTGATATAAAGGTGCACATACACATTAGATAAATGTAGGCTTAATTTTGGGCATCTAATATGTTTTGGAGTACCCCCCCCAACAGCAGATGTCAGGGAAAAGAAGGGTCAGAAAGGTTTAAATTTATCCTTTGTTCTCACAAGTTCCTGCCAAAGATGTAATGGCAGTGATTTATTCTCTTTGAGAACATATGCAGTCTTGGCAGATTTGAGCATGCAAATGTATAGGGGAGATTGGAGGAATAACTCTTGACTGAACAAGCATTTGGCCAACAGTTATCTACTGTATGGTATACGGTCACCTTACACCTGCCCATGCATATTTTAGCTGTGGGCCAAATGTCTGTTCCCTCTTCCCCCCATAAACATGCACACTGGGCTTCAGAATAGGACAGATGTAATCAGGGCCGGCGTTAGGGGTGGGCAAACTGGGCAATTGCCCAGGGCCCCGTCCCCAAAGGTGCCCTCGGGCACAGCGGCTCCACACAGTATAATATGCTATCCAGAGGGGCCCCCAGTATAATGCTCCACAGTGGCCCAAAACAGTATAATATGCTCTTCAGAGCCCCCCCCACCAGTATAATGCTCCACGGTGGCCCCACACAGTATAATATGCTCTCCAGAGGGGGCCCTCCAGTATATTATACTGTGTGGGGCCACCGTGGAGCATTATACTGGGGGGGGCCTCTGGAGAGCATATTATACTGTTTTGGGCCACCATGGAGCATTATACTGGGGGGAAGACTCTGGAGAGCATATTATACTGTTTTGGGCCACTGTGGAGCATTATACTGGGGGGGCCTCTGGAGAGCATATTATACTGTTTTGGGCCACCATGGAGCATTATACTGGGGTAACCTCTCTGTGCAGTATATTATACTGTGTGGAGGCCATTCTGGAGTATGTTATACTGAGTGGGGTCACTGTGGAGCATTATTCTGGGGGGGCCATCAGCAGAGCATATTATATTGCATGGTGCCACTGTGGGGCATTTTTCGGGGGGGAACTAAGGAGCATTATAGTAGGGGGCCCTCTGGGAAGCATATTATACTGTGTGGGGCCTACTGTGGAACATTACACTGGGGGGACACTCTGGGGAGCATAATATATTGTGTGGGGCCACTGTGGAGCAAAATACTGGGGGGGCACTGTGGAGCATTATACTAGTGGGGCCCCTCTGGGGAGAATATTATACTATGGGCCACTCTGGAGCTTTATATTGGGGGGAAGGGGCAGTGTGGGGAGCCTGTTATACTGTGTGGGGCCACTGTGGAGTGTATTATATTGTGTGGGGCTTTTCGGGATTATATTATACTCTGTGGGGCCATTGTAGAGCATTATACTGAGGGGGGGACTATGGGCAGCATATTATACCGTGGGGGACCACTGTGGAGCATTATACTGGGGGAACCCCTCTGGGGAGTATATTATACTGTGTGAAGGCCATTGTGGAGCATGTTATACTGTGTTAGGCCACTGTGGAGCATTATACTGGGGGCACTGTGGGGTGCATATTATACTGTATGGCGCATATTATATTGTGTGGGTCTGTTGGGGAGCATATTGTACTGTCTGGGGCCACTAAAGCGTAGTATACTGTGTGGGCCACTGTGGAGTATTATACTGTATGGAGCCTTATATACCATGTGGGGCCACTATGGGAGGCTCAGGGGAGCATTTTATACTGTGTGGGGCCACTGTGGAGCATTATATACCATGTGGGGAAACTGTGGAGGGCTCAGGGGAGCACTTTATACTGTGGAGCATTATATACCATGTGGAGCATTATATTGTGGGGGAGGGGCTCAAAATTCCTGCTGGCAGCCCTGTGTGCTATGTCTGCATCACAGCTTCCTCACTATAATCTTGCACCTACGTGTAGTGCCCCATGGCCATGTCATTCCCCATACAGTACTGTGCATGAACTGGCCATGGAGATATTAGGGCCTGCACAGTACTATAGGGGCTGACTATACGGGGAACATACTCAGTAACACATGGACAAAATTGTTGGTACCCCTCGTTTAATGAAAGAAAAACCCACAATGGTCACAGAAATAACTTGAATCTGACAAAAGTAATAATATAGAAAAATACTATGACAAACCACAAAGCTTCTAGGAGAAAGTCCTATGGACAGATGAGACAAAAATCAAAATTTTTGGCAAGGCACATCAGCTCTATGTTCACAGATGGAAAAATGAAGTATATCTTGAAAAGAACACTGTCCCTACTGTGAGACATGGAGGAGGCTCTGTTATGCTCTGGGGCTGCTTTGCTGCATCTGGCACAGGGTGTCTTGAATCTGTGCAGGTTACAATGAAATCTCAAGACTATCAAGGGATTCTAGAGAGAAATGTGCTGCCCAGTGTCAGAAAGCTTGGTCTCAGTCGCAGGTCATGAGTCTTGCAACAGGATAATGACCCAAAACACACAGCTAAAAACACCCAAGAATGGCTAAGAGGAAAACATTGGACTATTCTGAAGTGGCCTTCTATGAGCCTTGACCTAAATCCTATTGAGCGTCTTTGGAAGGAGCTGAAACATGCCGTCTGGTAAAGGCACCCTTCAATCCCGAGACAACTGGAGCAGTTTGCTCACGAGGAATGGGCCAAAATATCTGCTGAGAGGTGCAGAAGTCTCATTGACAGTTACAGGATTTGCAGGGATTGCCTCAAAAGGTTGTGCAACAAAATATTAAGTTAAGGGAACCATCATTTCTGTCCAGGTCTGTTTCATGAGTTTTCTTTTTTTAAAAAATTCTGTTGAAGCATGGTTGAAAAGCAATGTCTGACTTTCATTTGTTCATTTTCATAGAATTTTTATATATTATTACTTTTGTCAGATTCAAGTTATTTCTGTGACCATTGTGGGTTTTTCTTTCATTAAACGAGGGAGGGTGTGAAAGATCCTCCGTGCGCCAAACCGCTTTGGCCACACCCTGAGTCCTCTCATATAAAAACCACACTCACCGCCAGTGAGTGCCGGGTTCACCAGATAAATACAAGACAAGCCTTCTAAATTTTATATATTTATTAACCCCTAAATGGGTTGGTATTAAAATCTAACATATACAGATCAGAACAGATATGCAGACATATGCAAGCACTAACAGTTACTAGTTACAAGATACAGTACAAATAAAATAAAAGGGATTAAAGGTGAAATGATTACTTTACCACACATGTCCTTGATGTGGTTCTATAGTCCAACACTCACACATGGCATGTGTGAGTCACCAGTGGAGGCTTTTCAGCATGTGGCATTAAAACGATAATCCCGCCTGCATGCTTTTCACAGGAATCTCAGCATTAGTTTCTCTGTAATATCTCTCAGTCTCTTGTAGGCTCATCATCGTCAGCAGCAGCATTCCAACCTGCCTGCTCATAGTAGCATCTCAGTCAAAGTCTCTCTCAGTGGAAGTCTGTGATGGTCTGTCTCAACTCCATAGCATGGTCTCTTAGTGATAGTCTACTGCATTATCTCCATAGCATCAATCTTTCTCCACTGAGCTCTTACCTCATCTTTTATACCCTTTATGCCCCCTCCCAGAATGAGGTCACCGGCGACAGTATGTCTGATGAGTTAATTCAATCACGTTCAGACCCTTTGTATGTAGATGAGACAAAGTGAATTGATACCCTGTTATCAGTCATATCTGGTCAACAGCCCAGGCTTGAACAATGCACTATTGTTTGATCAGCCAGGGATGTATAGGAATACAATGGAGCCCTATTGTTCCAGCCTGGCAGCTACTGCCAATATGCACCTAGGCTTGTAGCTGCGCACAGTATGCAAGCAAGCAAGAAGGGATATCCTATACCCAGAGACCAAAATACAGCTGAGTTATGGCCATATTTAGGCAGAATCATCACAGAGGGGGAACAACAATTTTGTCCACGTGTGTATGTAAGACTTCAGTGAAGGAGCCTTGGTGTAGGCTATTAGCAGGAATCTGTTGGGTGGGGCCCCAGAACAAGTTCCTCTGGTGGACCTAAGGCCCTTCAGTCCGACACTGTATAACGGAGAACTATTATATATAAGGGGGCTCTTATTTATAAGGGAGGAACCATTATATATAAGGGTGGGTTACTATATATAATTGGGAAACTTAAATATGAGGGGGCTATTATAAGGAGGAGCTATTATTTATAAGACGGGCTATTATTTATAAGGGGGGAACTATTATATATAAGGCATCCATTACAAGGGGGGAGCTATTATTTATAAGAGGGGAACTGTTTATAAGGGGGGTATAATTGTTAAGTGGGCTTATTTATAAAGGGGGCTATTAGTGATAATGGGGACTGTTATTTATAAGGGTAACTATTATTTATGAGGGGGCTATTATTAATAAGGGAGCAGTATTATTTTTACGGGGTGACTTACTGATAAGGGGGAATATTACTGATACAGGGCACTATTTATCATTTATAAGGGAGCTATTACTGATAAGGGTGTAATACTATTTATAAGCAGGGACTATTATTTATAAGGAGGCGCTATAATAACTGATGACTGGGTGCAAAAATCTATTAGGTGGTACAAAGGTGCTCATTTGAATTGTGTGTGGTAAAATGGGGCTCGTTATTACTTTTTTGTTGGCAGAAAGGAGACGTTATTATAGGGGTTGCCAATGGAAGATGATGTTGTTTGCCTATCAGCATTTGGGGCTCCGCTTTTAATTTTGCCCAGGGCCCCACTTTGTCTAAAACCGGCCCTGGATGTAATTCCACAATGTTTAAAAATATGGCATATCACTGTATTGTCAGCATTGACTATATAAGCATTATAGATTACCAAGAAAAATGGGAAGGGGACATTTTATATTCTGCTATAGGGCCCTGTGAATTCTATTATTTCTTTTCTTTAAACAACTCTCTCTGCAGAAGTCTCTATTTAACTAGAATTTTAGTGAAAATAAGAACTACAATAGATAGCTCTCTATTGTATAACTTGATAACAAGTTATTGTATTTTATGCAGAAAATTTACAGCAGATGAAATGTTACATTTTCATTGCCCTCCCTCCACATATTCCTTTAATCTCAACCAGATATCCTGTCAGCTGTGACCAGGGTCCTTGCATTGTATTCAATATCTTATATCCTGAATATCACAGCGACATGATGGGTCATTATGTCCTTCCTGAACCTCTAATGAATGTATTCTTGGCTCATCCTCTCAAAGTAGTCTCAAGACAATCACTTTATAACTGGATCAATATTAATTTAATTTATCATGGCATGTAATATAATATTAGCTTTACTGGAGACATACACAAGCCTCAGGATATACACTGATGTTTTAGTAGAGATTAAAATACATTAAATCTATTCATGGTATTATTCTTTATAACTAAGGAATCTCACTGTACCAGTTGTGCAGGTAATATTATTTTAATGGTGCCATTGAAAATC
This sequence comes from Leptodactylus fallax, assembly GCA_947044405.1. Classification (NCBI taxonomy): domain Eukaryota; kingdom Metazoa; phylum Chordata; class Amphibia; order Anura; family Leptodactylidae; genus Leptodactylus; species Leptodactylus fallax. The sequence continues at coordinate 4,989,891 of CAMRHE010000001.1, read as the reverse complement.
CTTAGCAAAAATATTACTTTCTAAAAAAGAAGCATGTGTTTGCTCAAGTGTTATAAACAGTTGTAAGGTAAATATTCAAAGATATGCTGCAAAGATGGTACTGCTGGCTCGGCTACAATCATGAAAACAAAGAGGCTATTATGTTTAGTTGCAGCACTGGGCACTTTTACATTTTACCAGCCACTCTGTTACTTTTATCTGCATACTGTATCTGGTATTGTTTCTATTCAACTCAATGGGGCAATGTTGCAAGTAAGGTTTTGTTCAAATCGCAGATAAAATTGTGTTGCCTGCAATGCAGTTTATTATAATAAAATGACTTTATGAAACTCAATGGACCCTATCATAAGTCAATGGAGTGTGTTTGTGCCACCACTTATGTACTTGGGGTGACAGATCCAGCAAATCTTAAATTTTGTTCCTCTGATGGAATGGGAAAACATAATTCAGCATGATATGAACTAGAGATGAGTGAATTTCTCAAAAGTTCGATTCTGCAGTTCCATTTGAAGTTCCAAAAAAATTTGCTTCAATCCGAATTAATTTGCAGCGAATATCGCTAAAAAACAACTATTTCCTCAGAGAGCCTGTATAGTGGTATAGAAAACTGTGCCTTGCAGTAACACGCTTAGGGAGCCTACTGTGGTAGTGAAACAATACTGTGAGTCAGTATGACACACACATGACAGGCGTCGCTCTTAGAACCACTGCACACTTCACTTATTTGGAAAGTTACTGGGCCAAAACTGACCAACTAACTCAAGTGTGAATTCAGCCTTACAGGTACATGTTAGTGCCATGTAGAAAGAACCGCGCAGAGGCCCAACATCCTATTGTAGCATGAAAAAGCGCACTCCTTTTCCAACGTCGTCTGCTGATTCCACATAGATGTGTAAAGAGTAGCAAGGTGACATAATGTGGAGTTGGTAGAAGCATGAGGAGGCCACAGAGTGGCAAGGCGACATAATGTGGAGGTGGCAGCAGCGTGAGGAGGCCACAAAGTGGGAAGGCGACATAATGTGGAGGTGGCAGCAGCATGAGGAGGCCATACAGTGACCCAGTGGCAGCGGCATTAGAAGGACATACAGTGGGTGCGAAAAGTATTCAGACCCCTGTCCCTGCTGCTGAAAAACACCCCCCGTAGCATGATGCTGCCACCACCATGTTTCACTGTTGGGATTGTATTGGGCAGGTGATGAGCAGTGCCTGGTTTTCTCCACACATACTGCTTAGAATTAACTCCAAATGTTCAATCTTCGTCTCATCAGACCAGAGAATCTTATTTCTCATAGTCTGGGAGTCCTTCATGTGTTTTTTGGCGAACTCTATGCGGGCTTTCATATCTCTTGCACTGAGGAGAGGCTTCCTTCGGGCCACTCTGCCATAAAGCCCTGACTGGTGGAGGGCTGCACTGATATTTAACTTTGTGGAACTTTCTCCCATCTCCCTACTGCATCTCTGGAGCTCAGCCACAGTGATCTTTGGGTTCTTCTTTACCTTTCTCACCAAGGCTCTTCTCCTACGATTGCTCAGTTTGGCTGGACGGCCAGGTCTAGGAAGAGTTCTGGTCATCCTAAACTACTTCCATTTAAGGATTATGGAGGCCACTGTGCTCTTAGGAACCTTGAGTGCTGCAGAAATTTTTTTGTGACCTTGGCCAGATCTGTGCCTTGCCACAGTTCTGTCTCTGAGCTCCTTGGGCAGTTCCTTTGACCTCATGATTCTCATTTGCTCTGACATGCACTGTGAGATGTGAGGTCTTATATAGACAGGTGTGTGCCTTTCCTTTCAAGTACAATCAGTTTAATTAAACACAGTTGGACTCCAATGAAGGAGTAGAACCATCTCATGGAGGATTAGAAGGAAATGGACAGCATGTGAGTTAAACACGAGTGTCAAAGCAAAGGGTCTGAATACTTATGACCATGTGATATTTCAGTTTTTCTTTTTTAATAAATTTTAAAAAATATCTACATTTCTGTTTTTTTTTCCTGTCAAGATGGGGTGCAGAGTGTACATTAATGAGAAATAAAATGAACTTTTTTGCTTTTAGCAAATAGTTGCAATGAAACAAAGAGTGAAAAATTTAAAGGGGTCTGAATACTTTCCGTACCCACTGTACAGTGACCCAGCAGTGGCAGCGGTTTGAGGAGGGCATACAGTGACCCAGTGGCAGAGGTGGAGGTAGTAGCAGCCTTAGGAGTGCATACAGTGACCCAGTGGCTACGGCATGAGGAGGGCATACAGTGACCCGGTGGCAGCGGCATGAGGAGGAGATACAGTGACCCAGTTCCTACCCTGTGTGACTTTGTTCTCCCAGGCAAATGAGGTGTAGAACAGCGTGACACAGCTGTGTCCTGAACATGTGGTATGCTGGAGAAGCATACACCTTATTTAAAGGTGTTTATTAGTGTGTAAACCCATAAGGAGGACCATATCTGCCATTTTGTTGCCAGTATAAATTTGCAGGCCATTTATCAATACGGTATTGTCAATAATTCAATAATTCTGAGCTATAAATCTGCCTTTATCATGCTTTTTTATAGGTGTTCATTAGTGGGGAAAGAAATAAGGGGCATATTTGCAGTTCTCTTCAAAGTAGAAAATAACAGGCCTTTTTGCGTTTTTTCATCGAACAGTATGTCAGAGAAGCAAGAGGCCATGCACAGGGGAAGGCTGCAGGCCTAAATGTTTCTGGTGCAGGCACAGGTCACAGCAGATTAAGGGGGCATGGCAGCAGGGGTCAGTTACAGAGGCCTGAGCTCCCAGTGTCAAGTAGCAGTTGTGTATTGACCAGCAACCCAACGGTTGTAGACTGGTTGACTCGGTCATCCAATTCATACCAAGTCACATCAGACACCCCAGCCAAGAGTCGGTGGGTTCGTTAGACACAACCCTTAGTTGGCATGGCTCGGCAGCAGGCCCTGTGTCCTCACCTGTCCTCAACCTACCTCTGTCCTTTTCTGTTCCCTCAGCTAGAGAAATACTTTATGCTGTGGGCTCAGATCCACTGTACAGTGAGGAGAAGGTACTAGAGGACAGTCAGCAGCTACTGCTCAGCAAAGATGTGGAGGAGACATCCGCTGCTTCCTGCGGTAGGCAGGCAAGTAGTGTTGAGGAGAGTGGCATGGGAGATGGTGTTGAGGAGGACATTAGTGACCTGCAGACAGTAGTGGATGACGATGTAGCCGATTGTAATTGGAAGCTGGGTGACGAAGGGGCTTCATCGTCATCAGGAGAAGAGGGTTGCAGCTTGCGCATGAGGCAGCGCGGGAGTCAGCAGGGTGGCAGCAGTGTGAGGTCAGGAGCTAAACGTGGCACCTTCGCTTCGCAGCAGCCTACCTGCCCGGAAAGCAGTGGTGCAGGGGTTCACGGAGGCAGTGGTGGTAGCAGTCAGTTACTGCGGAGTGTTGGGGGTAAAATCACCTACTCGGCGGTGTGGCAGTTTTTTGTAAAGCCGCCGGAGGAGGTGAACATGGCCATATGTTCAATCTGTGGGCAGAAGGGGAAGCGTGGCCGGTGTGCCAATGTTGGTACCACAGCCCTGCGTCAACATATGCAGCATCACCATAAAGTGGGCTGGGAGAGCTGTGACTCCAATGTGGTGGTCCAGCCTGCCGCAGCAACCACTGCAGCACCCAGTGGCACACACCCCATTTCAGGCAGTCAAGGCTCCACCACCTCAGCCAAAGGAAGCTGTGTGTCCTTCCCATCATCTGTTGATTGTGATGCTCCTGCTCCTCCTCCTCCTAGTCAGTTATTGCGTCAGCAATCGATCACAGAATCTATATCTAAGATACAACAGTATGCGTACACTCATCCAACAGTGCAGAAGCCGAACGTGCTCCTGTCCAAGTTGCTGTTGCTGCAGTCACTCCCTTTCCACTTGGTGGACTCTGCACCTTTCAGAGAACTGATGGCTTGTGCCGAGCCGAGGTGGAGAGTCCCAAGCCGTCATTTCTTTGCCAAGAAGGCAGTACCAGCCCTGCACAAATATGTAGAAGAGAAGGTAGGCCAGTCCTTGAGCCTGTCGGTTTCTGCCAAAGTGCACGGCAGCGCCGACGTTTCGAGCTGTAACTATGGTCAAGGACAATATATGTCATTTACAGCCCACTGGGTTAATGTGGTGCCTGCCCAGACACAGCAGCAACTTGGACAGGTGGCACAGCTTCTTCTTCAACGTTCTAACGCTGTTGGTCCTGCAACAATGTCTGCCTCATCCTCCACTGTCTCCTCAGTTTCCACTGCAGGGACAATTCACAGTGCTCCTCCACAATGCCACATGTGCAGGGCACAGCGGTGTCACACTGTTCTACACATCGTTTGCCCGGGCAAACGAAGTCACACAGGGGAGGAACTGCTCCATGTCCTCAATCAAGAAATCGAATCCTGGCTTTCTCCAAGAGAACTTAAAATTGGAACAATGGTGACCGACAACGGGAAGAACATGGTGTCGATGTAAAGGAGGGCTGAGCCATGCGCCCTGCATGGCGCACGTGTTCAATCTGGCTGTCAAGCGTTTCCTTAAGTGTTCCACCCATCTGCAAGACATCCTAAAAATGTCAAGGAAACTTTGCATGCACTTCAGCCACTCGTACACCGCCAAGCACACCCGCCTTGAGCTGCAGCGGCAGAACGGCCTCCCACAACATAGGCTGATATGCGATGTTTCCACCCGTTGGAATTCAACCCTCCATATGTTGGATCGATTATATGAGCAGAGAAAAGCCATAAATGATTTCTTTATGATCCAAGCGGACATAGGTACTCCCCTGTGTACAGTTGGGCTAAGAAGTTTACATACCCCAGCAGATTTTTTTGTTTTTTGGCCTTTTTTCAGAGAATATGAATGGTAACACAAACACTTTTTCTCCACTCATGGTTAGTGGTCGGTTGAAGCCATTTATTGTCAAACTTCTGTGTTTTCTCTTTTTAAGTCATATTGACAACCAAAAACATCAAAATGACCCTGTTCAAAAGTTCACATACCACAGTTCTTAATGCTGTGTATTGCCCCCTCTAACATCAATGACAGCTTGAAGTCTTTTGTGGTAGTTGTGGATGATGCTCTTTATTTTCTCAGATGGTAAAACTGCCCATTCTTCTTGGCAAAAAGTCTCCAGTTCCTGTAAATTCATGTGCTGTCTTGCATGTACTGCGCGCTTGAGATCTCCCCAGAGTGGCTCAATGATATTGAGGTCAGGAGACTGAGATGGCCACTCCAGAACCTTCACTTTATTCTGCTGTAGTCAATGACAGGTTGACTTGGCCTTGTGTTTTGGATCGTTGTCATATTGGAATGTCCAAGTATGTCCCATGCGCAACTTCCTGGCTGATGAGTGCAAATTTGCCTACAGTATTTGCTGATAACGTGCTGCATTCATCTTTCCTTCAACATTGACCAAGTTTCCTGTGCCTTTAGCACAACTGTAACTTTAACATTATCCAGTGGCAGCTCATGCGTGACACCTGCCATTTGCTCGTTCCCTTTGAGGAGTCTACTTTGTTAGTCAGTCACCAGGACTACGAGATGAACAACGTCATTCCACTGATTCACATCCTGGAAAAGATGCTTTTCAATCTGGCTGAGCAGGGGACTGGAGATGTGACGTCTACATCTCAAAGCCACATGAGCCCTGTGGGGGCTGAACTGGAGGAGGAGGAGGATGAGGAGGACATTGGAGTGTAAGTCATGTACCAGGGTGGGCTCCCCAGGATACAGCGAAGTCACGAACAAAGGAAGCGACTCCAAATCAATTTAGTAAAAACAAGATTTTACTTAATGTAGTAACACCCCTTTACCAAAAAGAACACTCGCAACTATTTACATACACTCAGCCAGGAAGCTGAGGCCCTGGTGTTGTACAACGCGGTGCCCTCTAATGTGCGCCTCCAATATACTCCAAACTTTCACCTATCTGCAGGCTGCAACTATCACCCTAGTCACAGGAACAATACAGTGAGTGTGATAGGGGCACAGGCGGTATAACACAAAAACTTACAAATTTATCAACATACCCCTATTCCCCCCAATCAAAGTACAACCAAGTAAATATAATAGTCGGTCAGCTTGCAAGCCAAAGAAATGTGACAATGCATAAAATGTCACTTCTAGACTTCCTCAGAAGCTCCTCTCTGAGAGTTACAACTCAATAGAATTCTTTGAGTCCTTACTACCCAATAGGTAGCTAATTCACCAGTAGTGTGGCCTGTGAAGATGAGTACGCCTAACTATTCTAACTAGAGGCCCTTACTCAGTCCCAAGCAATTTGGCGCCAAAAATGTAATGCGGTGCATGCACAATTACTTCTCTTACTGACCCGGGTCTGTTGGGTACCTTTAGCTTTTGTCTGGAACAGCTGGAAGCGGGGCACATCCAGAAAACATGTGGTCTCACTGACAGGGCCACTTCTCAGCCGGGTCCTTGATAGCAATCTTCTCCTTAGGATGCTGTCTGAAGAAACCATGGAACAGTCTCTGCTTCAGCTCCACCTTGCTATATTTCTGATCCCTTAGGAATCCTCCTTCTACATGTGTATCCTTCTCCTCATTGCTCAGAGCACCCTCTCAAGATGGCTGCCACAGGGGGGCGTGGCTTGACGTCAGTCTAGATGGCCGCTGCTCTGTAGAGCTCCAAGGCCTGACATACTTTCAGCGGCTCACAGCGGCGACTCGGTTCCGGCGATACCCGGCTAATTGTATGCGGGGGATCCTCTGCTGCTCTAGGCTGCGGGGAAATGGCGAAACGGGGGAAGAAAGGCCCTCCAAAGCGGTTAATGGACTTCTTTGCCGCTCCGGCCTCGGCTCAAGATGGCGCCGGTGAATCTCCCCTTCTACCGCTACAACGCGCGGCAGGCCACTCCCGCGCGGAATGCAATGTCGCTTTAGGTGAGAAGTCCTATCAGCTCACCCCATCACACCTGGAGTCCTCTGGTGATAGTAATGACTCCCAGGAAAGTCAGAAAAGGGCTACAGAGGGCCAGCAGCAATCTCACAAGAGGGGACTACAACCCTCATCTTCACCCACTCCAACACATGTCGGCCAACCTGAAGTCCCTCCTGCAGTAGCATCCTCCCAGGCAGGCAGCATTACCCCTACACAAAGCCCTGTAAAGCAGAAGATGAGATGGGATACCACGTTTTGCTTTGAATCTCGCCCGGCTACAGAAGATCCCCAACTATGCGATTCGAATGTGCTCCAGGCTATCCCTGCAGTTACCCAATCTGCTTCTGAGTCCTTCTTGAAAGATATAATGCTAGCTTTGCATAGATCTATTCAGAAAGATATCACTAAGGTGATTACGTCCGTATCCTCCACGGTTGACTCTCTTGGTAACAGGCTTGACCATGTTGAGAATAAAATGGGTGAATTTGCTGCGGCACACAATACTATAGTGGATGCCCATAATGATCTTGAGGAAGAATTAGCGGCAGTCAAACCTAAACTTGCCGACATGGAAGATAGGAATAGACGGAATAATGTTAAGTTTCGTGGCATACCAGAGTCAGTCGCTGCCAGGGACTTGATTCCTTATCTGCAATGATTACTGAAAGCAACCTTGCCACACTGCTCTGGCGCAGATCTTATCATAGACAGGGCCCACCGCTTGCCGAAGCCGAAAGGGATGCCTGAACATATTCCCAGGGACACCCTCGCCCGCATACATTTCTACCATGTCAAAGATCGTCTCATGCTTGAATCAAGGAAAAGATCATCTTTGCCTGAGCCGTTCAAAGAAATTCAATTATATGCAGACCTTTTTCAGGCTACCATTGCTGTCAGAAGAGAGCTGGCTCCTGTTACAGCGGTCCTCCGTCAACACAATGTTCTCTACAAGTGGGGATTTCCTACTAAAGTTATCGTTATCAGAAATGGAGTGACTTATTCGTTTAATTCCTTTGACACTGGGAAGAGTCTGCTACTCCAGTGGAACCTGCCACCACCTGCGCCTAATATCCAGAAATCCTCAAGGGCTGAGTCCCATAAGCTGGATCCTCCATGGAAATCTACCGCCTCCGCCGAGTGATTAGCTCATTATGGACGTACTGTGAGTCACATGTAGTGCGTTTTGTAATTTCTATTTTATGGCAAACTTCCCCCCAAGTTTGCGCAGTATTACACTGCCCTGTTGTGTAAAACTATTTTCTTTTCTCTTACTGTTGAATAGTTATATGTTGAACACTGTCATTAACGAGTTGTCCCCCTCCAGGCCTAAGGGATTTCTTTTTGGTATTACTCTCATACTTGACTCTTTATGCTACCAGTCTGTATTGCTAACTCTTGAATATATTAATGGGTGTCAAATTGCTGTCACTTAACGCGAGGGGATTAAACAGTCCCTTTAAGCGTTCATTGCTGTGGAAGGAGGCTCTCAGATCTGCAGCGGATGTAATTTGCATACAGGAGACGCATTTCTGTGACCCTCGTCTACCAAAGTTCTCTAACACACTGTTCCCTCATGTTTTTTGCTCTAACGCTACCAAGAAGGTTGCGGGTGTTCTCATAGCGATAAAACACACAGTATCCTTTCAGCTAATACATGTCAATTCAGATCCCAAAGGTCGTTATGTAGCGCTAATTTGTTTGCTTGACAATTGCCCCTTTACTATTGTAAACGTATACTGCCCTAACACATCTCAAATTTCCTTTTTAAATTCAGTATTGAAGAAGTATAGGAAGCGTGCACAGGGCCAGGTTCTCTTGAGCGGTGATTTCAATATTGTACATGATGCTGCTGCCGACTCCACTTATCGCGGCAAGCATACACCTCAACAATTAGGACCTTGGTTCCGGCAGGCGGAGCTTCATGATGTATGGCGGTGCTTACATTCCTCCGAGAAGGATTATACGTATTATTCTGCTAGGCACCAATCCTACTCCAGAATAGACATGTTCCTAGCCCAGACTGATATGCTCCTTAGAGTACGAGGTTGTGAAATAGGAAATACGTGGTCGGACCACGCGCCTATTACACTCAGCATTCACTTAGATGGTACAATAGCTGCTCCCGTGTCATGGCGAAACAATGCATATGTCATGTCCCTGAAATCGGTAACTGAGAAGTTGAGTACTGACATTGCTGAATTTTTTAACATTAACTCCCCCTCGGTAGATGATAAGTTTTGCCTCTGGAATTCCCATAAGGCATTTGTTAGGGGCCTAATGATACAGCATACCTCGCACTTTAAGCGCAAGAGATTGCAAATAATGAAGGAGCTACTTACTTCTATTGCAACTCTAGAACAGCAACATAAGACTGACCCTAGCCCTGTCCTATTAGCTGCTTTGCGGAAAGCTAGGGATGACTTGAGCGCCCACCTACTGGTGGACTTTGAAAAACACTCTAAACGCTTGAAAGCCTCTTATTACCGGTCATACAATAAAGCAAGCAAATTAATGGCACAAAGAGTCAAGGCGGCAAGGATTAAATCTAAAATTCCTTTTCTGGTTTCTAAATCGACCACCGCAAAAATCTTCCACCCTCAGCAAATTGCTGATGAGTTCAGTAAATATTATCAGGACTTGTATAATTTGAGGGAAGACCCGGACACCACGCAGCCTTCGGGTATAGATATTAACCGATTCTTTAGCTCCTTGCACCTTCCCTCCATCACCCATGCACAGCTGCAGTCTTTAAATGTTTCTATTTCTACTCAGGAAGTGGATAAGGCGATAGATGGCCTGCAACTCAATAAATCTCCTGGTCCAGATGGGTTTTCTGGGGAATATTACAAGCTGTTCAAGCCACTTATTCTCGCTCACCTTACTGAGGTGTTTAATCTAGCAATGTTGACAGGAAAATTTCCCCTTGAGATGCTATCCGCAACGATTGTGACGCTGCCCAAACCGGGCAAGGATCCCTCCCAGCCCTCTAACTACCAGCCCATATCGCTATTAAATGTGGATGTCAAGTTGTTTGCTAAGGTACTTGCGAACAGACTCCTCGATGTCATGCCCACATTGATAGGTGGAGATCAGGTGGGATTCACTAAGGGGAGGCAGGCTCCAGACGGCACGAGACGTGTGATCGCGCTGGTTGCGGCGGCCTGGGCCCGGCGTGCGCCTTCTCTGCTCCTGTCTTTGGATGCGGAGAAGGCGTTCGATAGGGTAAATTGGGAATATCTTTTTGAAGTTTTACATAAATTTGGTTTTTCTGGCCCCATAGCTACTGCAATTTCTGCATTCTACTCTAACCCATCCGCACGAGTGTTGGCGAATGGGGTCCTGTCCCGCCCCTTCTCTATTACCAATGGCACAAGACAGGGGTGCCCACTGTCCCCTTTAATATTCTCTTTAGTGATGGAGCCTTTAGCTGAAACAATCAGGTCACATCCTGGCCTTACTGGTATCAAGTTGGGTCAGACAGACCATAGAATTAATTTATTCGCGGACGATGTGATCCTGTCCCTTTCCTACTCTAATAACATGCTACGTACTGTATCTCAAATTCTGAAGGATTTTGGAGCGTTATCATACTACAAAGTTAATGAATCTAAGTCCCAGATCTTGGGAATTGGACTGACTCAAACCAATATACACCATATCAAAAACACATCGCCCTGTCAATGGTGCTCGCAATCTATACCCTATCTGGGAATTCGGCTCACCCCAAACCCAAAAGATTTAGTTAAGGCCAACTTTCCAGGTTTGTTGGCTACCCTTCAGAAAGAGCTTGACGTCTTAACTAAATTCGAGCATGGCTGGATGGGGAGAATAGTTTTATATAAAATGTTGATTCTTCCCAGGATACTTTACTATTTCAGAACTTTAGTGATCCCGATACCCAAGTCCATTTTCCTGAGTTTCCAAAAACAAATGATGTCCTTTATATGGAATGGTTGTAAACCCAGAGTAGCTTTACAAACACTTTTTAAGGCAAGAGACTATGGAGGTATGGGTGTACCAAATTTGTACCATTACTATCTAGCCATAACTTTGGGTCAACTTCAATTTTGGTTTACAACAAACCATGATAAATTATGGCCAGCTATGGAGGCCCAAATGGCCCAGATTGCCGATTGGGAGGGATTCCTGCTAGCGTCGGGACCCAGAAACAATTTTCCCGTATCTGCTCCACCGGCTGTACAGGCTACGATTGGGGCATGGCATGCCTTCTGTGCTATTCCGGGTGGTGATACCCCTGGGGTCACATTGAATCTACCTCTTACGACGCTCCCTCACGAGATACCGCATTTATCCCTAGATGTGTGGCGTAGCTGTGGGATAAAGTATGTTTCTGACCTGTATAGAGGCGATACCATAGCGCCCTTCTCCGTGCTGAAGGAGACATATAACCTACCTGCAAAGGAGGCATATACCTATGCTAGATTGGTATCATATTTGTCTGACACTACCTCGGCTCAACTGCGCTTGCCGCAGCCAGCCGCCGACCTCTTGCACCCACAGACTTCCCCAGCTGCTTATAATACTAAAACTCTGTATCGAACTTTGAATATGGATTTCACCTTTCGTAAGACTAAACACATGTGCCTCTGGGAGGACAACATAGACCATAGAGTCCGGTCACTGGCGGGAGGCGATTAGATGGGCTAAGCGATCTACAGTATGTTCCTCACATTGGGAGCAATATAGCAAGCTACTTTTACGCTGGTATTACCCTCTTCTACGCCTAGCTAAGTTCTACCCATCGTGTCCACCATGCTGTTGGAGGGGATGCGGAGAGACTGGCTCTTTGTTCCATGTGTTCTGGCACTGTCCACTCATTCAGCCCTTTTGGGTTTCTGTGTTTTCATTGATAAATAGCATGTGTGGTGGAGTGGTGGGATATACACCTGAACTGGCACTCCTCCTGCTGGGCATCCACATGACGCCGTGCAGATATAGGACCGTCGTATGTCAGGTACTCGGGGCTGCTCGTCTACTTATTGCACGTAGGTGGAAGTCTACTTCCTGTCCGACACTGACGGAGCTGATTTCGGTGGTGTCATTGAATTATCAATATGAACGTATTTATGCATGCAATAGTGGAGGCCTAGACAGATTCAGGACACATTGGGAGCCCTGGGCAACGTCATTCCCCCCACCGTACACCCATTGACGGCCTATACGCCTTGGCCTTTCTTGGCACTATGAGTATTGCATTTTATTTTATTCTTGTAATCTCTTAGAGGGGACACTCTGCTTGCTTATTCCTGGAACACCTATACGCTATCTAATTAATTACTTTGAAGGTTAATACCTGGTGGTGGATGGGTCTGCACATTTGTTTGCATGGTGGGTTATCTGCTTTGTGGGCTGATGGGAGTGATCCGATCCTATTTGTTCTTTAGGCCTGTACTAAGTTCTATGTTCTTTTGCCATTTGGTCATCTGTTCTTTGCCTTATTTTCCGCCTGTCTCGATCTCCTCTCCCTCCTCCTCATGGCAAAACTTGATTGATGTTCCATACTGCCTGTACTGTGTTAAGATTTTCATATGTCTGGAAAGACTTACATGCAGGGGCGTAACTACCGGGGTAGCAGTGGTAGCGACTGCCACAGGGCCCGGAACATTACGGGGCCCGGAGCCCTGTGGCAGTCGCTACCGCGAACCCCACAATCACTGCTATCGTTATACTCCGGGGTCTTTTGAGACCCCGGAGTATAACGATCGGGGGCCCAGGGGAGGTGAGCGAACATAAAAAACACTGTAACTCACCTATCCACCGCTCCGCAGGCTTCGGGCTTGTTTGGTGACGTCCCAGACGTCAGCCGACGTCATTATGCGTCGCGACGCCGGCCTGGATCGCGCGAGATCCGGTCCGACTTTGAAGATGGCTGAAGTAGCGCACGGGAGTGCACCGGAGCGAGGAAGAGGTAAGTTGCAGTGTTTTCTATGTTTCTCTCCTCCCCTGGGTCTCCGATCATTATACTCTGGGGTCTGAAAAGACCCCAGAGTATAATAATCGTTCATGGGTGGTCCACTATGGGGCAAACTACTGTGTGCAGGGGCCACTATGGGGCAAACTACTGTGTGCAGGGGCTACTATGGGGCAAACTATTGTGTGCAGGGACCACTATGGGGCAAACTACTGTGTGCAGGGGCTACTATGGGGCAAACTACTGCGTGCAGGTGCCACCATGGGGCAAACTACTGCGTGCAGGGGCCACTATGGGGCAAACTACTGTGTGCAGGGGCCACTATGGGGCAAACTACTGTGTGTCGGGGCCACTATGGGGCAAACTATTGTGTGCAGGAGCCACTATGGGGCATAATATTGTGTGCAGGGGCCACTATGCTGCATAAAACCGTGTCCAGGGGCCACTATGGGGCATAATACCGTGTGCAGGGGCCACTATGGGGCATAATACTGTGTGTAGGGGCCACTATGGGACATAATACCGTGTGCAGGGGCCACTATGGGGCATAATAGTGTGCGCAGGAATGCGGTTTGTGTGTGTGGGGGGGGTTGGGGGCGGCGGGGGGGGGGGGGGGGGGGGGCGGCTTGGGGGGTTGGGGGCGGCGGCTTGGGGGGTTGGGGGGCGGCGGCTTGGGGGGCCCCATGTCAAATGTTCGCCTTGGGGCCCAGCCATTCCTAGTTACGCCACTGCTTACATGCTCTTAATATGCATTGCTATATGTATTCTTGCTATTGATGTACTTCACTTGAGTCTATTCTATTATCCTTTGAATATGCTGTTTGTGAGGCCATGATTGTACCCTTTGTTCCTTGCTGTGTTTGCTACTTGTAATGTATTCATGTATAAATTTCAATAAAAAAATATTGATTAAAAAAAAAAAAGATGGCTGCCACACACACTCTGCTCCTTCTTGTAGCTACACCTCTGCAGAACAGTGTCTCCACGTCACTACTCCAGGGAATTACAGAATTACAGTCCTTCCCATTTCTGAGGTAACAGTAGCCTCTTGTGGTCAAACAACCAAATGTCAGTTTATAAAAAAAATAAACTTATTTACAGAAACAGGTACATTCATAACATGATGGCTGTTTCCCCATCTTACAGGAGCACAAACAATGTGTAGACAAATTAGTGGAGAGGAGGAGAAGGAGCAACCAGAACAGCCAGAGATAGATGAGGAGGATGAGACAGATGACCCAGACACACCGTGGCAGTATGCAGTGGAGATGGATGCAGGAAGTCCCTCGGAGTCACTTGCGCAAATGGCCCGAAGTATGCTCACTTCCTTGCACAGTGACAGCCACACTGTCATCATTCGGCAGAGGAATGACTACTGACTCTCCAGCATGTTAGACCCTAGCTACCGGGGAAAAATGGGGGCCTTTTTTACACCCGCTGAGAGGGAGGACAAACTGAACTACTATAGAGACATGCTATGTAGCAAGTTGGCCGCTGCCTATCTGCGCCATCGTCCATCCTCTCGCATTACCGACTGGGGGGCCATGAGCACTCAACTTGCACTGGCATGGCAGCTGTGGGAGGGGGTGGAGGTGGCAGGAGCAGCATCGGCTCCATCAGCACAATGGGAACAAAATGGCGAATATGGTCCTCCTTATGGGTTTACACACTAATAAACACCTTGAAATAAGTGATAACGCTAAGAATTATTGAATTTTTATTGACAATACTGTTTTGATAAATGGACAGCAACTTTAAACTGGTAACAAAACGGCGAATATGGTCGTTATGTCTTTCCCCACGTTAAAGGTGTTTATTATAGTTAAGTGCAGATATTATTGGATGATAGTTCAGTTTTCTTTGGCACAGTAGTACTGACAAATGGCCTGTAATGTTATGCTGTGGAAGAAAAGTGAATGAGCCCCTTATAATAAATGCCTTTAAAAAGGCGTTTTTTACAGATACGTATAGATATTATTCGATGATAATTCAGTTTTCTTTAGCACAGTAGTACTGACAAATGGCCTGTAATGTTATGCTGTGGAAGAACAGTGAATAAGCCCCTGATAATAAATCCCTTTAAAAAGGCGTTTTTTACAGATACATGCAGATATTAGTGTATGATAATTCACTGTTTTTTGCTGTACTGCTCTGCAAAAGGCTTGTTGTGTTCCACCTTGAAGACACAGGTATGAGTAATGAGCAGCAGTATAACGGCAGTGAATGCTGCAATGTGAATTATGCTGCAAATTCTTGCTGTAAATGACCCTGCAACCACCCCAAATTCTTCTCTCAATTCCTCCATATCCTTTCCCTACAGTTCTAAGGCTCAGCCTCTTTCCCTGAACTTCTGTTTTCTGTATTTCCCTAGCTCCTGCCGACGTCTGACCCTACAGTAAGAGTGATGTGAAATGACTGTACCTAAAATGGCCGAGGGTTTTTATAGGACTGTGACATCACAGGACCGGCTGGCTGCTGATTAGCTGCACGCTTGGCATTGTGGGTGATCCCGTGGCTCCCAGAGTCCCTTGCCCCTTGTCCTAATATGTGCGGTGGCCATTTTATAAAAAATTATTATTCGATGTATCGAAGCGTGAGGAAATCCGGAATCGTGGCGAATCGAAGATTTCCTAAAATTCGGATAGAATTCCACTTCTGCAGCTTCGATTCACTCATCTCTAATGTGAACTATTAGCTGCATTACTAAAAGCAGTGCAAATTAGATTTGAATGTTATCAGAGGGGTTTTCCCACCACAAGAAATTATAAGGGTGATGGGCTGGCCACTGGAACCTCTACCTATACTCAGAATAAGGAGCCACCATGCTAGTTTAGTACTATGGCTCCTTCACAGAGATTCACTAAACAGCAGTACTCTTCTTAAATGGGTATTCCCATGAATATAATCATATCTATATTTGTGGAGAATTAAAAGTTATACATTTTTGCAAATATAAGTAGTTCAGAGTTTTAAAGATTTTCTCTAACCATCTTAGTGGTGATATTCTGTTGTCTTGATCGGTTGCCAATGGATATGACCAGAAATGCAGAAACTTTCTATGGCCTGGGACTTGTCTGGAACTCAGCCATGCTTTTCTTATTGTAGCTGGGTTATCAGGCAGGAACACTACATGTATCAGAAGATATCACAGCCACGATAAGGAAATCATGGCTGAGTTTCTGAACTTAGAAAGGTCTTGTGTTCATGGTCGTATCCACTGGCAACCGATCAAGACAACAACTTGTGACCACAAGATATTTAGAGAAAATCTTTAAAACTCTGTAAAATGTTTAATTACTTACATTTGCAAAAATGTATAACTTTTAATTATCTACAAATTTATAAATGGTTATGTTCGTGGGAATACCCCTTTAAGTCACCTTTTGTGCACAAAACCATATCAAATTCCCTGTTATTTGTTAGCTGTGTTGCCTTTCCCTGCAGTGGTTGGACAGAAACGCCACAGTACAGAACAAATATCAAAGGCATAATATGGGTCCCAGAAGTTGGGACCCTCTGAGATAAAAATATTACCCCTATATCATCATAATATAGTAATATTATAGGGTTGTCAATCATCTGTGAATACTTGGACTGTCTGGAAAAAAAAGGACAGTGGTTTGCAGTGTGCATGTGAAAAAAATGGAGACGACCATTATTTTCATTGCTAGAAAAACTTTCATAGATCAATGTAATTTTCAGCATTTTGAGCTTTATATTGAATGCTGCTAATGTGTTCTTATTAGTAGTGTAAAATAAAAAAAATAAAATAAATAATAAAAAAAAATTTAAAACAAATTTACCAATCCAGAAATTGAATGGGGAGGACCAATCGCTCAGTACCAGGAGACGTGTCGACAGATACACATCCACCAGGTGAGTCAAAGTATGCGCTAGAAGACAGTATGGGTACACACGCAGTTATTGTTATTGTGCTAAGAGACAGTATGGATACACATGCAGTTATTGTTACTGTGCTAGGACACGGTATGGGTACACATGCAGTTATTGTTACTGCGCTAGGAGACAGTATGGGTACACATGCAGTTATTGTTACTGTACTAGAAGACAGTATGCGTATACAAACAGTTATTGTTACTGCGCTAGGAGACAGTATGGGTACACACGCAGTTATTGTTATTGCGCTAGGAGACAGTACAGGTACACATGCAGTTATTGTTACTGCGCTAGAAGACAGTATTGTTATTGTTACTTGTTATTGTTACTTGTATTGTTATTGTTACTTCGCAGTTATTGCTACTGCGCTAGGAGTCAGTATTGGTACATACACAGTGATTGGTACTGTGCTAGGAGACGGTATGGGTACATACACACAGTTATTGTTACTGCGCTAGGAGACAGTATGGGTACACACGCAGTTATTGTTACTGAGCTAGAAGACAGTATGGGTACACACGCAGTTATTGTTACTGTGCTAGAAGACAGTATGGGTACACACGCAGTTATTGTTACGACGCAAGGAGATGGTATAGGGACACACGCAGTTATTGTTACTGCGGTAGGAGACCGTATGGGTACACACACAGTTATTGTTATTGCGCTAGGAGACAGTATGGGTACACACGCAGTTATTGTTACAACACTAAGAGACGGTATGGGTACACATGCAGTTATTGTTACTGCGCTAGGTGACAGTATGGGTAAACACGCAGTTATTGTTACTGCTCTAGGAGACAGTATAGGCATACACGCAGTTATTGTTACTGCGCTAGGAGACGGTATGGGTATACATGCAGTTATTGTTACTGTACTAGGAGACAGTATAGGTACACAAGCAGTTATTGTTATTTCGCTAGGAGACGGTATGGGTACACACGCAGTTATTGTTACTGCACTAGGAGACGGTATGGGTACACATGCAGTTATTGTTACTGCACTAGGATACCTCACAGTATCAGGTTCCTCTCCCTACCTCGCTGAACTGCCCTGAAAAGGACAATTATTCAATTTAGGTAAGTCCCTGACTGTCCCTATCTCCAGCTGCAGCCTCTCCCTACATAGCCTAACTAGCTGGAATGGCAATGGGACTTGTAACTATGCCTCTTATACAGAGGGGTCAGATGTCCCGCCTGTGGGCTTAAAGCTGGGCAATGGGCTGCTCAGTAGTCTATTAACCAGCTTTATGGACAAGCCGAATCCGAACCCGAACTTTAACTCTGAAGTTTGAGTTCGGGTACCCGAACCCATGAAGTTTGGTATGAACCCGAACTTTGCAGTTTGGCTTTGATCATCACTACTTATTAGTATTCTGGCCTGTGGACATATATCAAATATAGTCATTATGATTTATTGTGGTTCTCTAACTTCTCTGTCAAAAGTTTAGCTGTCTACAAGTTTTTAATAAGATGTACTGGAAAAATTAGATAAAATCAGGTAGGCGAACATGAAGTGTTTGTTCACCAACCATAGAGCTACACACAAAGCAATTCTCCAAAATACTTGGAGGAATATGTAACAATACAGTAAAAATGCAAGGAATTCCATTGCTTTTCTGATAGCTTTTCTATACTCCCTGACTCCAGCTAATTTTCTCTTTACTGTCTTACAGGACAAGGACTGGGAGCTTGTTTTCCTTGTAGCTGCTTCATCTGTTATATCAATGATATATCTCTTATCTCGTATATATATAAAAATGAGTTCCTGTTTGTCTGTCTGTCTGTCTGTCTGTCTGTTCTTTATGCGCGACCAAATGACTGGACCGATCCTCACCAAATTTGGCACACATGTACATCAGGTGTCCGGGAATATTATAGACTGGGTCTCAGCTCTCTTGGACATACCGTTCCTGAGGTACAGTATTCCCAAAAAATGACCAGCATTAGTCTATACAAGCCTGCAAGTCTTTCACTCATATTCCAACTGCCATACACACGGTCACATGTCCCTTATCAGCCAATAACAGCTCGCAGGCGCTTACTCTCCTCAGGCACACAGGTTTCCATAGCAACCAAGCTATGTATGACCTGTATTAGTGAATAGCAGTTCACAGGACCTTAAATATTCAGTCATATCACGTGTATCAGCCAATATAAGTTCACATTTAATTTACCAGGTTTCCATAACAACACAGCCATAAATAGACTGTACCTATACTGGACTCAGTGGCTTAACTAGCAATGGCAGGGCCCCAAGGCGAACATTTGACATGGGCCCCCCCCCCCCCGGCAACCCCCCTGCACAAACTGCATTGCTGCACACACTATTATGCCCTATAGTGGCCCCTGCATACACTATTAGGCCCCATAGTGGCCCTTGCACACAGTATTCTGCCCCATAGTGGCCCCTGCACACAGTATCATAGTGGCTCCTTCATATAGTATTATGCGCACTTCCCGCTACTTCTTCAATGTTGGACCAGATGTCACGTGAGCCAGGCATGTATCGCAACGCATAATGACGTCGGACTGGCCCACCGACATCTGGGACGCCACCAAGGAGGCCCGAAGCCTGCTGAAAAGACCCCAGAGTATAATGATAGCAGTGTTTGTGGGGTTCACGGCCCGCAGGCCTTACTTACCAATCCCTGCTCCTGCTCACAGCCGCCTCTGCAGAAGGTGAAGTGCAGGTGGCCGTGAGCAGGAGTGGGGATCGGTAAGTAAATAGGACCCGTTACCTGCTGGTGTTAAAAAAAAAAAAAAAAAAACATCAGAGGCCCACCAGGTCCCCGAATGTCCCGGACCCTGTGGCAGCTGCTACCACTGCTAAACCGGTATTTATACCACTGACTGGACTGCCATACTGGATTTCAGCATTCTTATAAATTGAAACGTTTTTTAAACTACTCATGTCCCCTGCAGCAAAACACATGGCTGCTGCTCAAGCTAATGAAAACTCTCAGCAGACCCAAGCCTGTCTCCAATCTGATAAGGTATGTTACAGACAACAGCGAGCTGCTGAAACTCCCCAGCAGACCCAAGCCCGTCTCCAATCTGACAAAGCATTGTCAGCCACATGCACACAGCTGCACTCCAGGTTTCAATAACAACCCAGCCATTTTTCTTCACTGCTGTAGGTCAGCTTTAAAGGGGCAGGGCGCTGTGGATGACACTGATACACAAGGTCACATACACACAGCTTTACTCCAGGTTTTCCATAACAACCGATCGCAGGTTTTTCACTGATATCCAAACTTAGATGCACATGATCACATGACACTTATGGACCAATAGAAAATCGCAGGTTCAGTCTTGACATACATACAGCTTTACACCAGGTTTCCATAGCAACCAAGCTATTTTATGTCCTGTATGAGTCAATAGCAGTTCGCAGGTCCTTAAATATTGAGTCATATGACGTGTATTAGCCAATGTAAGTTCACATTTCATTTACCAGGTTTCCATAGCAACACAGCCATAAATAGACTATACCTATACTGGACTGCCATACTGGATGTCAAGTGCAAAACTGGCCAATTCTAATGGGGTCACTACACAAACAAAAAATGAAATATACCCATGCGAAGCCGGGTCCTTCCTCTAGTATATATATAAAAATGAGTTTCTGTCTGTCTGTCTGTTCTTTATGCGCGACCAAACGATTGGACTAATCCTCACCAAATTTGGCACACATGTACATCAGGTGTCTGGGAATATTTTAGACTGGATCTTAGCTCTCTTGGATGTACTGTTCCTGAGATACTGTATTCCCAAAAAATGACCAACATTAGCTAATACAAGCCTGCAAATCTTTCACTCATATTCCAACTGCCATACATACGGTCACATGTCCCTTATCATTCAAAAAGAGCTCGCAGGCACTTACTCTCCTCAGACATACAGGTTTCCATAGCAACCAAGCTATTTATGACCTGTATTAGTCAATAGCAGTTCGCAGGTCCTTAAATATTCAGTCATATCACGTGTATCAGCCAATATAAGTTCACATTTAAGGCGAACATTTGACATGGGACCCCCCCCCCCACACCCGGCAACCGCACCCCACCGCACAAACTGCATTCCTGCACACAGTATTCTGCCCCATAGTGGCCCCTGCACACAGTATCATAGTGGCCCTTTCATATAGTATTATGCGCACTCCCCGCTACCTCTTCAATGTTGGACCAGATGTCACGTGAGCCAGGTATGCTTCACGATGCATAATAACGTCAGACTGGCCCACCGACGTCTGAGACGTCACCAAGGAGGCCCGAAGCCTGCTGAAAAGACCCCAGAATATAATGATAGCAGTGTTTGTGGGGTTCACGGCCCGCAGGCCTTACTTAACGATCCCCACTCCTGCTCACAGCCGCCTCTGCAGAAGGTGAAGCACAGACGGCCGTGAGCAGGAGCGGGGATCAGTAAGTAAATAGGGCCCGTTACCTGCTGGTGTTAAAAAAAAAACAAAAAAAAAAACATCAGAGGCCCGCCGGGTCCCCTAATGTCCCGGGCCCTGTGGCAGCTGCTACCACAGTATCTACTCCACTGACTGGACTGCCATACTGGATTTCAGCATTCTTGAAACGTTTTTAAACTACTCATGCCTCCTGCAGCAAAACGCATGGCTGCTGCTCGAGCTAATGAAAACTCTCAGCAGATCCAAGCCTGTCTCTAATCTGACAAGGTATGTCACAGACAACAGCGAGCTGCTGAAACAACCCAGCAGACCCAAGCCCGTCTCCAATCTGACAAGGCATTGTCAGCTACATGCACACAGCTGCACTCCATGTTTCCATAACAACCCAGCCATTTTTCTTCTCTGCTGTGGGTCAGCTTTAAAGGGGCAGGGGCCTGTGGATGACACTGTTACACAAGGTCACATACACACAGCTTTAATCCAGGTTTTCCATAACAACCGATTGCAAGTCTTTCACTGATATCCAAACTGAGATAAACATGACGCTTATGGACCAATGGAAAATCGCAGGTTCTTCAGTCTTGACATACACACAGCTTTACACCAGGTTTCCATAGCAACCAAGCTATTTATGACCTGTATGAGTCAATAGCAGTTTGCAGGTCCTTAAATATTCAGTCATATGACGTGCATCAGCCAATATATGCCCACATTTTATTTACCAGGTTTGCATAGCAACACAGCCATAAATAGACTATACCTATACTGGACTGCCATACTGGATGTCAAGTACAAAACTAGCCAATTCTTATGGGGTCACTACACAAACAAAAAAAGAAATATATCCGTGCGAAGCCGGGTCCTTCTGCTAGTCTCTTATATATATAAAAATGAGTTTCTGTCTGTCTGTCTGTCTGTTCTTTATGCGCGACCAGATGACTGGACCGATCCTCACCAAATTTGGCACACATGTACATCAGGTTTCCGGGAATATTATAGACTGGGTCTCAGCTCTAAAGGATGTACCGTTCCTGAGGTACAGTGTTCCCAAAAAATGACCAGCATTAGCTAATACAAACCTGCAAGTCTTTCACTCATATTCCAACTGCCATACACACGGTCACATGTCCCTTATCAGCCAATAGAAGCTTGCAGGCGCTTAGTCTCCTCAGGCACACAGGTTTCCATAGCAACCAAGCTATTTATGACCTGTATTAGTCAATAGCAATTCGCAGGTCCTTAAATATTCAGTCATATCACGTGTATCAGCCAATATAAGTTCACATTTAATTTACCAGGTTTCCATAACAACATAGCCATAGACTGTACCTATACTGGACTCAGTGGCGCAACTAGGAATGGCTGGGCCCCAAGGCGAACATTTGGGCGACCGCCCACCCTTCATATAGTATTATGCGCACTTCCTGCTACCTCTTCAATGTTGGACCAGCTGTCACGTGAGCTAGGCATGCATCACGACGCATAATGACGTTGGACTGGCCCACCGACGTCTGGGATATCACCAAGGAGGCCCAAAGCCTGCTGGAGCGCGGGAAAGGTAAGTAACAGTGTTTTTTATGTTCCCGCAACTCCTCGGGGCCTCCGATCATTATACTCTGGGGTCTGAAAAGACCCCAGAATATAATGATAGCAGTGTTTGTGGGGTTCACGGCCCGCAGGCCATACATAATGAGCCCCGCTCCTGCTCACAGCCGCCTCCGCAGAAGGTGAAGCACAGGTGGGCATGAGCAGGAGCGGGGATCGGTAAGTAAATAGGGCCCGTTACCTATTTGCCCGTTAATGGCCTATTAAACAAAAAACATCAGGGACCTGCCGGGATCCCTAAAGTCCCCGGCCCTGAGGCAGCCGCTACCACTGCTACCCCAGTATTTACGCCACTGACTAGACTGCGATACTGGATTTCAGCATTCTTATAAATTGAAATGTTTTTAAACTACTCATGCCCCCTGCAGCAAAATACATGGCTGCTGCTCGAGCTAATGAAAACTCTCAGCAGACCCAAGCCCGTCTCCAAGCTGACAAGGCATTGTCAGCCACATGCACACAGCTGCACTCCATGTTTCCATAACAACCCAGCCATTTTTCTTCACTGCTGTGGGTCACATTTAAAGGGGCAGGGCACTGTGGATGACACTGTTACACAAGGTCATGTACACACAGCTTTACTCCAGGTTTTCCATAACAACCAATCGCAGATCTTTCACTGATATTCAAATTGAGATACACATGATCACATGATGCTTATGGACCAATGGAAAATCGCAGGTTCTTCAGTCTTGACATACATACAGCTTTACACCAGTTTTACATACCAACCAAGCTATTTATGACCTGTATGAGTCAATAGCAGTTTGCAGGTCCTTAAATATTCAGTCATATGACGTGCATCAGCCAATATAAATTCACATTTCATTTACCAGGTTTCCATAGCAACGCAGCCATAAATAGACTATACCTATACTGGACTGCCATACTGGATGTCAAGTGCAAAACTGGCCAATTCTTATGGGGCCACTACACAAACAAAAAATGAAATATACCCATGCGAAGCCGGGTCCTTCTGCTAGTCTCTTATATACTGTATATAAAAATGAGTTTCTGTCTGTCTGTCTGTCTGTTCTTTATGTGCCAAACGACTGGACCGATCCTCACCAAATTTGGCACACATGTACATCAGGTGTCCGGGAATATTTTAGACTGGGTCTCAGCTCTAAAGGATGTACCATTCCTGAAATTCAGTATTCCCAAAAAATTACCAGCATTAGCTAATACAAACCTGCAAGTCTTTCACTCATATTCCAACTGCCATACACACGGTCACATGTCCCTTATCAGCCAATAGAAGCTTGCAGGCGCTTAGTCTCCACAGGCACACAGGCTTCCATAGCAACAAAGATTTTTATGACCTGTATTCAGGGCCGGCGTTAGGGGGGGGGCAAACTGGGCAATTGCCCAGGGCCCAGTCCCCAAAGGGGCCCCAGGGATCCGGAACCTGATGACTCCGGATCCCGGAGTCAGGCCCGGACAAATCAATAACAGAAAGGGACCGCAGGGCCCCTTTCCGTGGTGATTAAAAATAACAAACATTTTTACTCACCTGTCCTTGTGTCCGACGTCATCTTCTGGTGTTACGGACATCACCGCTGAGGCCAGGCCTCAGCCTTAGCGATCACGTGGGGGCGTGCTGACAGCTTTCCGCACGTAATCGCTGAGGCCCAATCACAGGCCTCAGCGGTGACATCCACAATGCGTGACGTCAGCCACAGAGAAGAAGAAGCCAGCGCCGGCGGGGATAACGGTGCAGTGCGAGGAGGCCCAGAAGAGGTAAGACAAGGTGAGTATAACTGATTGTTATTTTCTCTCACCTCCCCCGGGCCTTCGATTATTATACTCTGGGGTCTGAAGAGACCCCAGAATATAATATAATAATAGCACTGTAGGGCCCCTGTGGAGCATTATACTGGGGGGCCCCTCTGGATAGCATATTATACTGGGGAAGGGGCCCTCTGGATAGCATGTTATATTCTGTGGGGCCTCTGTGGAAAATTATAATGTGGGGGGGGCTCTGGAGATAATGTTATATTATGTGGGGCCACTTTGGAGCATTATGCTCTCCAGAGGGGCCCCCCAGTATAATGATCCACAGTGGCCCCACACAGTATAATATGCTCTCCAGAGGGGTCCCCCAGTATAATGCTCCAAAGTGGCCCCACACAATATAACATGCTCTCCAGAGCCCCCCCACTTTATAATACTCAATAGAGGCCCCACAGAATTTAACATGTTCTCCAGAGGGCCCCCTCCCTAGTATAATGCTCCACAGTGGCCCCACACAGTATAATATGCTCTCCAGAGCCCCCCCAGTATAATGCTCCACGGTTTCCCCACACAGTATAATATGCTCTCCAGAGGGGCCCCCCAGTATATTATACTGTTTTGGGCCACTGTGGAGCATTATACTGGGGGGGGCTCTGGAGAGCATGTTATACTGTTTTGGGCCACTGTGGAGCATTATACTGGGGGGGGGCTCTGGAGAGCATATTATACTATTTTGGGCCGCTGTGGAGTATTATACTGGGGAAACCAGTCTCTGGGCAGTATATTATACTGTGTGGAGGCCATTTCTTGAGCATGTTATACTCAGTGGTGCCATTGTGGGGCATTATTCAGGGGGGAATAATGAGCATTATACTAGGGGGACCTCTGGGGAGCATATTATACTGCGTGGGGCCTACTGTGGAACATTATACTGGGGGGATGCTCTGGGGAGCATAATATATTGTGTGGGGCCACTGTGGAGCAAAATACTGGAGGGGGCACTGTGGAGCATTATACTAGTGGGGGCCCTCTGGGGAGCATATTATACTATGGGCCACTGTGGAGCTTTATACTGGGGGAAGGGACAGTGTGGGGAGCCTGTTATACTGTGTTGGGCCACTGTGGCGTGTATTATATTTTGTGGGGCTTTTCGGGAGCATATGATACTCTGTGGGGCCATTGTAGAGCATTATACTGGGGGGGACTGTGGGGAACATATTATACTGTGGGGGACCACTGTGGAGCACTATACTGGGGGAACCCCTCTGGGGAGTATATTATACTGTGTGGAGGTCATTATGGAGCATGTTGTACTGTGTTAGGCCACTGGAGCATTATACTGGGGAGGCATTGTGGGGTGCATATTATACTGTATGGAGCATATTATATTGTGTGGGGCTGCTGGGGAGCATATTGCACTGTCTGGGGCCACTAAGGGGTAGTATACTGTGTGGGCCACTGTGGAGTATTATACTGTGTGGAGCCTTACATACCATGTGGGGCCACTATGGGGTGCTCAGGGGAGAATTTTATACTGTGTGGGGTCACTGTGGAGCATTATATACCATGTGGGGAAACTGGAGGGCTCAGGAGAGCATTTTATACTGTGGAGCATTATATACCATGTGGAGCATTATATTGTGTGGGGGCTCACAATTCCTGCTGGCAGCCCTGTGTGCTATGTCTGCATCACAGCTCCCTCACTATAATCTTGCACATACGTGTAGTGCCCCATGGCCATGTCATTCCCCATACAGTACTGTGCATGAACTGGCCATGGAGTTATTGGGGCCTGCACAGTATTATAGGGGCTGACTATACTGGGAACATACTCAGTAACACAAGATAGTTAGCACATATGTAAGACTTCAGTGAAGGAGCTGTGGTGTAGGCTATTAGCAGGAAGCTGTTGGGTGGGGCCCCAGAACAAGATCCTCTGGTGGGCCTAAGGCCCTTCAGTCCGACACTGTATAACGGAGAACTATTATATATAAGGATGGGTTACTATATATAATTGGGAAACTTAAGTATGAGGGGGCTATTATAAGGGGGAACTATTATTTATAAGATGGGCTATTATTTATAAGGGGGGAACTATTATATATAAGGCATTCATTACAAGAGGAGAGCTATTATTTATAAGAGAGGAACTTTTTATAAGGGGGGTATAATTGTTAAGTGGGCTTATTTATAAAGGGGGCTATTAGTGATAATGGGGACTATTATTTATAAGGGTAACTATTATTTATAAGGGGGCTATTATTTATAAGGGAGCAGTATTATTTTTACGGGGTGTCTGTTACTGATAAGGGGGAATATTACTGATACAGGGCACTATTTATCATTTATAAGGGTGCTGTTACTGATAAGGGTGTAATATTATTTATAAGCAGAGACTATTATTTATAAGGAGGCGCTATAATAACTGATGACTGGGTGCAAAAATCTATTAGGTGGTACAAAGGTGTTCATTTGAATTGTGTGTGGTAAAATGGGGCTTATTACTTTTTTGTTGGCAGAAAGGAGGCGTTATTATAGGGGCTGCCACTGGAAGACGATGGTGTTGTTTGCATATCAGCATTTGGGGCCCCGCTTTTAATTTTGCACAGGGCCCCACTTTGTCTAAAACCGGCCCTGCCTGTATTAGTCAATAGCAGTTTGCAGGTCCTTAAATATTCAGTCATATCACGTGTATCAGCCAATATACAGTACAGACCAAAAGTTTGGACACACCTTCTCATTCCAAGAGTTTTCTGTATTTTCATGACTATAAAAATTGTAGATTCACACTGAAGACATCAAAACTATGAATTAACACATGTGGAATTATATACTTAACAAAAAAGTGTGAAACAACTGAAAATATGTCTTATATTCTAGGTTCTTCAAAGTGGCCACCTTTTGCTTTGATTACTGCTTTGCACACTCTTGGCATTCTCTTGATGAGCTTCAAGAGGTAGTCACCTGAAATGGTCTTCCAACAGTCTTGAAGGAGTTCCCAGAGATGCTTAGCACTTGTTGGCCCTTTTGCCTTCACTCTACGGTCCAGCTCAACCCAAACCATCTCGATTGGGTTCAGGTCTGGTGACTGTGGAGGCCAGGTCATCTGGCGTAGCACCCCATCACTCTCCTTCTTGGTCAAATAGCCCTTACACAGTCTGGAGGTGTGTTTGGGGTCATTGTCCTGTTGAAAAATAAATGATGGTCCAACTAAACGCAAACCGGATGGAATAGCATGCCGCTGCAAGATGCTGTGGTAACCATGCTGGTTCACTATTCCTTCAATTTTGAATAAATCCCCAACAGTGTCACCAGCAAAGCACCCCCACACCATCACACCTCCTCCTCCATGCTTTACGGTGGGAACCAGGCATGTAGAGTCCATTCGTTCACCTTTTCTGCGTCGCACAAAGACATGGTGGTTGGAACCAAAGATCTCAAATTTGAACTCATCAGACCAAAGCACAGATTTCCACAGTTCTAATGTCCATTCCTTGTGTTCTTTAGCCCAAACAAGTCTCTTCTGCTTGTTGCCTGTCCTTAGCAGTGGTTTCCTAGGAGCTATTTTACCATGAAGGCCTGCTGCATACAGTCTCTTCTTAACAGTTGTTGTAGAGATGTGTCTGCTGCTAGAACTCTGTGTGGCATTGACCTGGTCTCTAATCTGAGCTGCTGTTAACCTGCGATTTCTGAGGCTGGTGACTCGGATGAACTTATCCTCCGCAGCAGAGGTGACTCTTGGTCTTCCTTTCCTGGGGCGGTCCTCATGTGAGCCAGTTTCTTTGTAGCGCTTGATGGTTTTGGCCACTGCACTTGGGGACACTTTCAAAGTTTTCCCAATTTTTTGAACTAACTGTCCTTCATTTCTTAAAGTAATGATGGCCACTCGTTTTTCTTTACTTAGCTGCTTTTTTCTTGCCATAATACAAATTCTAACACTCCATTCAATAGGACTATCAGCTATGTAACCACCTGACTTCTGAACAACACAACTGATGGTCCCAACCCCATTTATAAGGCAAGAAATCCCACTTATTAAACCTGACAGGGCACACCTGTGAAGTAAAAACCATTTCAGGTGACTACCTCTTGAAGTTCCTCAAGAGAATGCCAAGAGTGTGCAAAGCAGTAATCAAAGCAAAAGGTGGCTACTTTGAAGAACCTAGAATATAAGACATATTTTCAGTTGTTTCACACTTTTTTGTTAAGTATATAATTCCACATGTGTTAATTCATAGTTTTGATGCCTTCAATGTCAATCTACAATTTTTATGGTCATGAAAATACAGAAAATTCTTGGAATGAGAAGGTGTGTCCAAACTTTTGGTCTGTACTGTAAGTTCACATTTAATTTACCAGATTTCCATAACAACACAGCCATAAATAGATTGTACCTATACTGGACTAAGTGGCGTAACTAGGAATGGCTGGGCCCCAAGGTGAACACTTGACATGCGCCCCCCCCCCCGGCAACTGCCCCCCCCCCGCACAAACTGCATTCCTACACACACTATTATGCCTCATAATGGCCCCTGCACACACTATTATGCCCCATAGTGGCCCTTGCACACAGTATTCTGCTCCATAGTGGCCCCTGCACACAGTATTATGCTCCATAGTGGACCCTTCATATATTATTATGTGCACTTCCTGCTACCTCTTCAATGTTGAAACAGATGTCTCGTGAGCCAGGAATTGGACTGGCCACCGACGTCTGGGACGTCACTAAGGAGGCCCGAAGCCTGCTGGAGCGCAGGAGAGGTAAGTAACAGTGTTTTTTATGTTCCCTCAACTCCTCAGGGCCTCCGAACATTATACTCTGGGGTCTGAAAAGACCACCAGAGTATAATGATAGCAGTGTTTGTGGGTTTCAGAGCCCGCAGACCTTACTTACCAACTCCTGCTCACAGCCACCTCCGCAGAAGGTGAAGCGCAGGCAGCCGTGAGCAGGAGCTGGGGATCGGTACACCAGCAGGTAATGGCCTATCAAAAAAAAAACATCAGGGGCCTGACGGAACCCCTAATGTCCCCAGCCCTGAGGCAGCCGCTAACACTGCTATCCCGGTATTTACGCCACTGACTGGACTGCCATACTGGATTTCAGCATTCTTATAAATTGAAACGTTTTTAAACTACTCATGCCCCCTGCAGCAAAATGCATGGCTGCTGCTCGAGCTAATGAAAACTCTCAGCAGACCCAAGCCCGTCTCCAATCTGAAAAGGTATGTCACAGACAACAGCGAGCTGCTGAAACAACCTAGCGGACCCAAGCCCATCTCCAATCTGACAAGGCATTGTCAGCCACATGCATACAGCTGCACTCCATGTTTCCATAACAACCCAGCCATTTTTATTCACTGCTGTAGGTCAGCTTTAAAAGGGCAGGGCGCTGTGGATGACACTGTTACACAATGTCACGTACACACAGCTTTACTCCAGGTTTTCCATAACAACTGATCACAGGTCTTTCACTGATATCCAAACTGAGATACACATGATCACATGACGCTTATGGACCAATGGAAAATTGCAGGTTCTTCAGTCTTGACATACATACAGCTTTACACCAGGTTTCCATAGCAACCGAGCTATTTATGACCTATATGAGTCAATAGCAGTTTGCAGGTCCTTAAATATTCAGTCATATGATGTGTATCAGCCAATATAAGTTCACATTTCATTTACCAGGTTTCCATAACAAAACAGCTATAAATAGACTGTACTGGACTGCCATACTGGATGTCAAGTGCAAAACTGGCCAATTCTTATGGAGCCACTACACAAACAAAAAATGAAATGTACCCGTGTAAAGCCGGGTCCTTCTGCTAGTTTAAAATAATAATTATATATTAAGGAATCGCTATATTGCCATTTGTAGTCATTCTATAAAACATGTTTGATCATCTAATTTTATATAATATTAGAAAGACTTTTTTAGAATGTAAGTTTCAGATAGTTGTACATATAGTGAGAATTGGCTACAGTCTTTGACATGCTGCATTACCAAGATGTATTACTTTTGCTATTGAAGAATGTATGTGTAGTGTTATTAAAGATAATATTCATTCGTTAATCCGAGATTATTTAAAGCTCTTTATATTTAATAGAAATGATGTAGAACATTATTAACTGTCTATCTCATTGCCATACTGGAACAAATACATGTACAGATGTCACCTAGGCAAATGTGTACTGATATAATATGCTGGTCTCAGCCCTGCCACCCATGGGAACACTTGAATTATTTAGAGTTCCCTCACCATTACATCTGGTGGTTCCTGTTTAGTTAAATGAATATTGCTCATACTGCTTCATTTAATGTTCTCTATTGTATTCAGACTGTATTTTCAGTTTATAATGAGTGCAAACTGTATGAGGATTTGTAGTTCAGATATTAAATGCTACTCAGGAATTTTCCTCCCACCTGATGCACAAATGGAATATAAACATAAAATCTTATCAGGTTGTCATGGGGTTTACAAAACACTGATTTCCACAAGAACAAAGAGCCTGTGGGTCATGAGAAAATTCAGTCTGACAACACGTTCTTGTTGACTATTTTTGTTCTCACAGGTAACACGATAGAGGTTGACATTCTCAAGCGTCTGATAAGTGTCATATTTTTTCCTCCTGTCTGGATCGCCTGAGGGAAAGGAAAGGTTGAGGTTATTATCCATTAATCGATAACTGCCTTAGTGCATATACAATTTCTTTGGCGTGACACCTAGAACAGGAATATTAGAATTGTTTAGAACTCAGTGTTATCATAGGACATCCTAAGACTATTTCCTTCAGTCCCTTTCCAGGCATATATTTATGATATCTGATGTTAACTTTCTTTACATACATAACAGGAACATAAAAAGATAATGCTTGTATTGTTATATTGTGTATTATAAAATATCTAACACATTTTTGCAGAGGAAGTTTGTGTCATATTTATTAATAGAAAGATAATTATGTTAATTAATGATGTGTTCGGTGAATAGACCTATTTCTTCAGATGTATATTCTAGAGTAGAGGTACACAACTGGTGCTGTTCAAGTCCTGGCTTTCAGAACACAGACACAATTGATCATTTGAAAGACATGAATTAGCCAACCAAACAGTGTCCAAATCATACGGATAAAGACAATCACAACTTTCCAAAGGAGAAAACAGAATGCCATCTATTGACAGACATCTCATTCACTGTGCTGCATTGATCATAGGGGTTAATTACTCAACACTAAGATACAGATAAATTTGCTAAGGTCTCTGTGTCTGCCATGCATGGAGGGCTCTCTCTGTCTGGCATTCATAAGGGATTCTGTGACTGACATTCTTAGGGATGCTATGTCTTGAACCCATGAGGCACTCATTGGGCTGCTTTGTCTGGGCCGTTTGAGGGAACTTTAACTGTGATTAAACTGTTTTAGTGACATTGTAGTTTTGGTTGTTTTGGTAGTGCTGGGTGTGAAAGATCCTCAGTGCGCCAACACCGCGTTGGCCCACACCTGAGACTTCTTTCATAAAAACCACACTCACCGCCAGTGAGTGCTGGGTCCACAAGATAAATACAAGACAAGCTTTCTAAATTTTGTATATTTATTAACCCCTAGATGGGTCGGTATTAACATCTAACACATGCAGTTCAGAACAGATATGCAGATATATACAAGCATTAACAGTTACTAGTTACAAGATACAGCACATAAAATAAAAAGGGAATAAAGGTGAAATAATTACTTTACCACACATATCCTTGATGTGGTTCTGTAGTCCAACACTCACACATGCTCTGGTATGTGTGAATAACCAGTGGAGGCTTCTAGCAGCATCACAGCATATCCCAGTAGTCTCTTAGTAGTCTCATCATAGTACTCTCCTTGTAGTCTTAGCACAGTCTCCTCCTCACTGACCTCTTACCTCATCTTTTATACCCTTGATTACACCACCCAGAATGAGGTCACCGGCGACGGCAAGTCTGGTTGACTAACGCACTCAAGTCCAGATTCTTTATAAGGAGATAGGATTAAGTGGAATGATACAATGCCTTCTATATGTTATCAACCATGTCTGATCAACAGCCCAGGCTGAACAATGCATGTGTATTTGATCACCCAGGGCTATGTAGGAATTCAATGGAGCCATTCTGGGATGGATACAAAGCCCTATTGTTACATGATTGCCACTACTGACAACATGCACCTAGGATTAGAACTGCACACATTATGAGTAAATGGAATTAGGAGGGAGATACAATACCCAGAGATCAAAATACATCTTTGAGTTATAGCCATATTTAAGTGGAATCATCACACTGGGTTTTAACGTTAAGCTAAGCAACATAAGTTTTACTGCAGCCTTTGTAAAAGAACAGTCTAACAATGTGGGCTTTCCTCCTTTTCACTGCTCTGTCTGACTGTAAGACAGCTGAATGGAGCAGGTCCCTATTGGGTGTGCTGTGTCTGGAATAGGGCAAATAGATCTCGACCCCCTTGACTGAGACTATGTTCACATCTGCATCAGAGCCTCTTTAGTGAATGAAAAATGTCCTGTAAGCGATATCAGGGAGAAAATAATGGATATCCGATGGATATAGTCAATGGGGTCCTTCAAAATCCATTGTTTTCCATCATCAGATGGATATGTTTAATTGTTCAATCCAGTCTTCTGGTCCTACAACATACCAGAAGAACGTATTTAACAATGAAGATTTGAAGGCACCCTAAATCTGCATTCTCAGCCTGTCTCCATCCAGAAATGGAAAAGATCAGTGGGAAAATAACCCCTGTGTTCTCTACAGGGGTTCTACAAGACTGTTTGAGAAATATGCAGAAAATTTGCAGATTGAAACTGAAGTATGGGCAAGATTATCTCCTTTCTACTTATATCATTTATTATTAGATCTGGTATGCCTTTCAGAGAATACAGTAAATGACTGGTGAATTAAAAGCTTCTTAATTTGCATGGGGCTGAGAGTATTTGCCATGTTGATCACATGCTTTCTTTTTTAGGGCAACAATTTAAGACCTTTTTAAGAACTCCTTTTTAAGAACTCCACAAAACAGCGCTGTAAAAGAATCATAAACAAAAACACTGATTTACCATTCTGATTGCTGCTTTTGATCACTATAATAAACAAGGGATTCATGGGTGTAGAACTGAAGTAGATTGAACCCAGAGAAAATGGTTTGGAGGAGTCGTCTTCCATTTGCAATCCCACTGTTAAATTCACTGTACACTCCAATTCTGCCCTATTTTTATAGTGTGTAAGGCTAAAAAAAACCACATATCCAACATATCCAGTTCAGCCTATTATCCTGCAATGTTGATCCACAGAGAGGCAAAACCTTCATGACGCAGAAGACAATTTCCCTAACTTTAGTGAAAAAATTCCTTCACAGCTCCAAACTATCAGAATAAATACACCAAAAATCGAATAATAACTATAACCTGTAACATTGCTGCTTTCAAGAACTCCATCCATAGATCGCTGTACTGACCTTTGATATGTTCATACATATTTATTAGGGCTCTCCTCAGTTGTATTTTTTCCGAATTAAATAACCCTAGTTATGATAATCTCTTTGGCTACTGTACTCCACCCATTCCATTTACTACTTTGGTTGCCTTGCCTTCACATTGTAGAGAGATAGTGAATGCTGAACTGAGGCCAGAGGGTATACAAAATTATGAAACAGTCCATAGTGGTGCCAGGCTGCACTCTGATACCATGTACAATCCTGCTGCTGAATGACATCAAGAAAACTAATATAGATAACTGAAAAAACTATACTGAAAAACAGTATCAATACCATCCATAATAGTAGAAATAATGGAGTATATACAAATAATGCCCTTAAATCATATGGCACTTAGTAGGTGAATATGAACTCTTACCAAAACATGTGAGACTAAATGTCAAAGTACCAAAAAAATATAAACTTTTTTTGAAGTCTAAAATCTAAAATCTAAACAAAACTTAAAAAGTATGCAGAAAACACAGTGCATCCTAAAGGGAAAACACAAAATAAATATGCCTGTTATTCAGCTATAAACCATATTCAATATAAAACCAGCACATGATAACAGTACAGAATATAATTAAAATTTTGCATAAGTTAAAAAGTAGTAAGGTGCTCAAGGGTTAATACATAATATACAAGTACATAAGTATGCATTATGTCATAGTAGTGATAAAATCCTCAAAACGCTGTCCAAACTAAGGACCACTTGAAACATAGACTAATTATAATAAATACTTTTACATAGTATAAAGTGCTAGATGCAAATAAAAATGAGGGACATTAACCATAATAAGGTTTCTCCCGCCATCCCCAATGCATGTCTTGGGGATTACCTTCTTATGGGGATGGCACCACCATCCCAGTGTATTCCAATAATAAGAGCACTTTAAACTGTAAGGGGAATTGATCGAATGCTGGCTGGCTGAAGCACACTTTCCACACACTCCATACACTAAAGGCCACTGGAGTTCTTTAACCTATGAACTAAACCATGAGAATAATAAGCAATAAGTGAGCTGCTCTGTATCAGCTTAAGCCATGTCTGTGTGGTATCAATGTTTTATTATTTGCTGACTTTGACAGGATTGAAAACAAATATTTTTCTGTGATTATTTATTGTCCTAGGGATCACACGAGAGGATCTGATCAGAATCATACTGACAAAACTAGGAGGTTACAGTGAAGCACAATTGTCCTGATACTGCAGCTGTTGTATTCAGGGAGGGAAATTAATAATAAAGTTTTGCCATAAGGTGTTTAACTCAGGCAGTCATTCTGTAAACTTCTGCGAAACAACTACTTTTACTTTCCAATTAATGACTTGTTACATGCAGCATTTCCAAAAGCATTACTTCAGCAGGGATGATGTCTCTATAATTCACATATTTGGCTGTTTCGAAAGGATCTGGATGAATACGTATGGCAAAAGTTATTTCAGTGTCAGTGGGGGATATATACAAAGGCTCCTGTGCTAGAACACTAGTGTAAAACACTGGAGACAATAAAGCAGATGTGCTGTATAAATGTGTCAGGAGTAAGAAGGTTCTGAAAACTGCCAAAGTTGGTGTGCTCCTTTTGTATCAAATGGTTGAGACATTTATAAGGGCTGCCACTTAGGATTTATAAGAATCTGTGTGTTGCGGCTAACTCTGTAACTCATAGTAGCGGTATAACAGTTTTTGTTTCAATTGAGAAATGATTTACTAGGTGGAGTTACAAATGCTACAAAAAAGACTTCCAATAAATGGATTATTTATGGTTCATTTATTATCTATGGTTCATTCTTTCCTTAGGTCTCATAGTGGTCCACATTTATTTCCACATGTCCTTCCAAACTATGATAATCTCAAATTGATGTCATATGTTAACTGAATTTCAAATGCAGAGATTAATGGGGATTAATGTTTGACTCTTTTTCTTAATATTTAATAGTGCCGCAAAGGGCCATGAACATTAAAAAAACTTTACTCACCTCTCTCCGGGTTGTTATTTTCAGTAACAGCTGGTCCAGTCTTCACTTTCAGGTCCGACGGCTGTTTGTGCCAGGTGACTGCTACAGCTGATTAAGGCCTTATTACAGCAGGCATGTGCCATTTGTAAAAGGGGTCACCACTGAGGTTTGTGACTGGCTGCAGCAGTTACCTAGGATGTCACTGCTGATGTCAGGCAGGAAACCTGTATAAAGAAGATCAGAGCTGCTGCTGCTGAAAATGGGAGCTTTGAGAGAGGAGAGTGAAGTCTTTTTTGTGGTCACGGCTCATTCTGCTGCTTCTATTAAATATTAAAAAAGGGTTTGACATCCCCTTTAATAAAGATATCACTAACAAACAAAATAATCGTTATCTTATGCACATCAAAGAAGCTTTCCCTGGTTTGGAACTTCCTCTTTAAGTCAGAGAACTTATCAGGTAGAAAAAGCATCATCTGGTCTGGCAACTTCAGTGAATGTGCACCTTCTAACGCTGTATTGCTAGTGGATGCTTAGATTTTTCTTTTCTGTCCACTTAAAAAAAAAACAGCATAAAGATATAAAAAACATAGACATATCTATTTTCTGATAACCCTAATTTGTTGCAGGACAGTTGATGTTTTAGTGCATGTCATACAGATTTGGCATACACTTCACTTCACTGTAATAATATTTGTTAAACATTGTAAAAATGTAACACATTGCATTTTTTTCCCAGCGTTTTTCATTGAGGTTTTGCTCCATTTTTCTCAGCTTTTTTTCTTCCCCTATTAAATCTATAGTGAAAACGCTTGCGATTCCACAGCTAAAATTAACATGCTGCATTTTTCAAAAATGCATGTGCTTTTAAAAACACAGCTTTTCTGCAGCTCTTTTTTTTCTGCAATATGTGGATGAGAATCAACCAGAATCTCATTCACTTCTCCTCAACGTGGAATAAAGTAGAATAAAACACAACTGTCTACAACTCTCAGGCCTCAAACACATGACAAACTTGTGCATTTGAAGCATGTTATTGCCTATTGCATATATTGTATAAAATTAGTGGCATATTGAAGGTGCACGAGAGCTCTTAAATCTCTAAAAGTCATGTTCTACAGCTCCATATAATTTGAAGATTGTACAGAGTCATAATAAGCCCTTACCTATCAGCATGCCCTCCTGAATGAATTGGGCCAGTTTAACGCCCCCATGCACAAAGAATGCCTCTCTATTGAAATTAACAGGTTATGTTAAAATGGTTGATTAAAAGTAGACTGTACAGAATTCACACATTTTCTAAATTCTCAGGACCTCACAGAATGCTCTGGAAGAGCCAGCCTGCTGCTGGCAACCCACTCATTTTCATAGGTTAAATACCGTAAGAGTAGCTGCTGGACACAGTGTAATTCATAACATGGTATTCAGGAGATTACAAAGCTAATTTTTTGAACACTGCTTTCAGAATTTGACCCAGTGCCACAAACTTCAGGCCAGTTTTTGATGAAAAACTGAGGTTGTTCACATTTTTTAGGAGAAATCATGTACGTTCCAGCACTAGGACATAAAAACACAGTTTTAACCAGATGAGTTTTCATATAGACTACCAGTCAAAAGTTTTAGAACACCTCAATTTGTCTAGTTATGTTTGGCATAGCATAGCAAACAATGTAAAATGGCTCAAAAATTCAAAGTATGTTAAAAATATAAAAATATGATAAAAATTATTAAAAATATAATAATTTTTAATCTCAAATGCAACAATAGTCTGAATTTGTGATATTAACTAAAAGGCTTTTTTTCAGGCAAGACATTAAGGGCAACGTTTGCTTTCAAACCCTCTGATTCTATTTAGCCAATATTGGAACATACTGCATTGCAACACCCTTTAGGGCAGAATTTGGACAGTTTTGCTCTTCAGGAAGAGAACATTGTTATCAATATTGGCAAGAAAAAGGCAATTAACAAAAGAATATAGACAATTACAACCCTTAGAAGTGTAGGTAAAAAGCCAAGAAAACCAAGGTGATGATAGCATCAAATAACACAAAAAACTGAAGGAAACTCTGACAGGAAAAGGTCTGGCAGACAAGTTCTTGATAGTTAACAGTTTGTGTGATCAGCTTCTCACAACACAAAATCTTCAAGCACAACTTAATGCAGGAAAACATAAGTTTCCATTTCAACTGTGAGTTGAAAGAGTTAACTCTTTAATGTCTGGGACCATGTATTGCAGGGGTCTCAAACTCAATTTACCTGGGGGCCGCTGGAGGTAGAGTCTGGGTGAGGCTGGGCCGCATCAGGTTTTCCACACCGGTAACATGCTCCCTAGTGGCCCCTGCACACGGTATTGTGCTCCCTAGTGGCCCCTGCACACGGTATTGTGCTCCCTAGTGGCCCCTGCACACGGTATTGTGCTCCCTAGTGGCCCCTGCACACGCTATTGTGCTCCCTAGTGGCCCACCCATGAACTATTATTATACTCTGGGTTCTTTTCAGAACCCAGAGTATAATGATTGGAGACCCAGGGGAGGATAAAAACATAAAAACCAGTGTTACTTACCTATCCTGGAAACCGGAGCACTCCCAGCAGCTTTCAGCTCTGTCTAATTGCGCACAGACGTCACGCGATGAGACCGGCGACGCGACCTGATGACGTCACCAGAGCGCCCAAGCCTGCTCGGAGTGACAGCGGATGACAGGAGAGGTGAGTAACATTGGTTTTTATGTTCCTTCACCTCCCCTGGGTCTCCGATTATTATACTCTGGGGTCTAAAAAGACCCTGGAGTATAATAATAGTAGTATTTGAGGCCCGCGGCCTCACTTACCGATGCCCGCAGCTGCTCACAGCGGCATCCACTTCCTCTTCTACGTCCCATAGCAGAAGGGGGAAGCGGGGGCGGCCATGAGCAGACGCCGGTTAGGGAAATAAATAGGCCATCACCTGCCGGGGATACTCCAGCAGGTAACGGCCTATTTATATAAATAAAAAAAAAACTTATCCTCACCTACCTGTGATGCCTTGATGCAGCCGCCGCCTCCTCCTCTTGTCCGAGACGTCTGTGTCTCAGCGTAGGAGGCGCGATGACGTCATTATATCGCTGCCTGCACTGTGATGCGGACGTCTCGTAAGCCAGCCCAGGACAGGTCCCGCTCAGCGTTGTTTTTTTTAAAGCGGCCTGTCCTGGGCTGGTTTACATTAGATACAGTGCTGGCCAAAAGTATTGGCACCCCTGCAATTCTGTCAGATAATACTCAATTTCTTCCAGAAAATGATTGCAATCACAAATGCTTTGGTAATAATATCTTCATTTATTTTGCTTGCAATGAAAAAACACAAAAGACAATGAAAAAAAAAGTCAAATCATTGATCATTTTACACAAAACTCCAAAAATGGGCCGGACAAAAGTATTGGCACCCTCAGCCTAATAATTGGTAGCACAACCTTTAGACAAAATAACTGCGAACAACCGCTTCCGGTAACCATCAATGAGTTTCTTACAATGCTCTGCTGGAATTTTAGACCATTCTTCTTTGGCCAATTTCTCCAGGTCCCTGAGATTTGAAGGGTGCCTTCTCCAAACTGCCATTTTGAGATCTCTCCACAGGTGTTCTATGGGATTCAGGTCTGGACTCATTGCTGGCCACTTTAGAAGTCTCCAGTGCTTTCTCTCAAACCATTTTCTAGTGCTTTTTGAAGTGTGTTTTGGGTCATTGTCCTGCTGGAAGACCCATGACCTCTGAGGGAGACCCAGCTTTCTCACACTGGGCCCTACATTATGCTGCAAAATTTGTTGGTAGTCTTCAGACTTCATAATGCCATGCACACGGTCAAGCAGTCCAGTGCCAGAGGCAGCAAAGCAAGCCCAAAATATCAGGGAACCTCCGCCATGTTTGACTGTAGGGACCGTGTTCTTTTCTTTGAAGGCCTCTTTTTTTTTCCTGTAAACTCTATGTTGATGCCTTTTCCCAAAAAGCTCTACTTTTGTCTCATCTAACCAGAGAACATTCTTCCAAAAAGTTTTTGGCTTTCTCAGGTAAGTTTTGGCAAACTTCAGCCTGGCTTTTTTATGTCTCTGGGTCAGAAGTGGGGTTTTCCTGGGTATCCTACCATAGAGTCCCTTTTCATTCAGACACCGTAGTACGGGTTGACACTGTTGTACCCTCGGACTGCAGGGCAGCTAGAACTTGTTTGGATGTTAGTCGAGGTTCTTTAGCCACCATCCGCACAATCTTTCGTTGAACTCTCTCGTCAATTTTTCT
Organism: Leptodactylus fallax; assembly: GCA_947044405.1. NCBI lineage: Eukaryota > Metazoa > Chordata > Amphibia > Anura > Leptodactylidae > Leptodactylus > Leptodactylus fallax. The sequence continues at coordinate 4,949,695 of CAMRHE010000001.1, read as the reverse complement.
TTTCCGTCCACATCTAGGGAGGTTAGCCACAGTGCCATGGGCTTTAAACTTCTTGATGACACTGCGCACGGTAGACACAGGAACATTCAGGTCTTTGGAGATGGACTTGTAGCCTTGAGATTGCTCATGCTTCCTCACAATTTTGCTTCTCAAGTCCTCAGACAGTTCTTTGGTCTTCTTTCTTTTCTCCATGCTCAATGTGGTACACACAAGGACACAGGACAAAGGTTGAGTCAACTTTAATCCATTTCAACTGGCTGCAAGTGTGATTTAGTTATTGCCACCACCTGTTATGTGCCACAGGTAAGTAACAGGTGCTGTTAATTACACAAATTAGAGAAGCATCACCTGATTTTTAAAAGGGTGCCAATACTTTTGTCCACCCCCTTTTTTATGTTTGGTGTGGAATTATATCCAATTTGGCTTTTTGACAATTCTTTTTGTGGTTTTCCATTGAAGACAAATTAAATGAAGATATTATTACCAAAGCATTTGTGATTGCAATCATTTTCTGGAAGAAATTGAGTATTATCTGAAAGAATTGCAGGGGTGCCAATACTTTTGGCCAGCACTGTAGTAAAAAATGCCGCCCCCCAGACAGTGCGCCCCTGGTGCCATTCGTATCAAACTCGGGCCGCACTAACATTAAACTTTGATATTGAGGTCGGGGCCGCAAACTATTGTCCCGAGGGCCGCAGTTGGCCCGCGGGCCGCGAGTTTGAGACCCCTGATGTATTGCATATATTGAATACAGGACTTTTTCTCTGGGCCTTAGGGGTAGACGCTACTTGTGTCACTAATAGTGTCTGTTTCACTCCATGTATAGAGTGCGCATTCATCTTATATCACACATGCCATATATTACTGTTTGAGGGTGTGATTCATAATAGCGCTATACTTTGTTTATATATATGAGTGTTCAATCCACCAAGGCAGTCCTGTATGGTACTTTTCCATTATATTTTTGATACTGATCCCTTTATTTATTTTTGGTATTTATATACCTATAAGGGTTTAGAATTATTTAGTCTTTTTATTCTATCAATATTAAAAGTTATATTTTAGCCTGATTCAGGACTCTAGTTCCTTTTTTGTGATTCCTCAATATGTGCCACCAACTGACAAACAGTGTGATGGTCTAGAGCTCTTTTGCTGGATCCAGAGTTGTGTACTTACACAGGGTGACTGCCACACTGGACAAAAGAGGCTACCGCAGCATTTTAATGCACCATGCAATATCCTGTGGTGTATGCCTAGTTGTTATTAATTCATTATTTTTTTTTTAACTATGTACTATACGTGATGTTAATAGATAAGCTAGTTATGCTTTTCTTTTCTTTTTAACGATAACCTCACTCAAAAATGGTGTTTTTGCAGTCTTTATAATATATACTGCAGAGTTAGAACTAGCCAGAAATCGGTATGTGGCAGTATCTTATATGCTTTTCTCTGATCCCTCAGAGAAAATAGCATGGCGGATGTCGGGTATTTAAATATGGCGGTTGCTTGGTAGCTGAGTGTCCACCATAGCCGCCGGGTTTCTGCTGTATTATACTACTCACATGAAATTCATTGAAAATACAGTATTACAATACAATAGCTATAAATGTGTTGGTTTAATAGCTGTCACGTACTGTATATATTTTTTTGACTGTTACTGTAATCTACAGTAACATTATTGTTAGTAATTTGTTTAGATTATGTTGCAAACAGCAGGGTCAGTGTGAGGATCCATACCAATACCACTTTGCCACATTGCAAAAATGTATCTAAATCCACATACTACAAGAACACTGAAAATAACAGCCAGGAAAAAAAGACCTACAATCCTTTTTTTCACATCTGTATTGCTTATGTCGTTCATCGGTTTTCACAGATCCTTCATGGACTTGAGTGTATTAAGTTATCCATGAAAACAGACAAAAATAGGACATATCCAATTTTCTGTTAAAAAGGACCTTCAAAAGATTCCTTGTGAGTAGACACATAGAAATTACTGGGGCATATTTATTAAAGCTGACATCAGATGCAGCCCCGTGTGCCAGAATGAAGATCTACGCTAGTTAGGATCTCGTGTAGATTTCCATTATAACTCACCCCAGAAAATTGGAGTGAGTTATAATGAATATGGGGCCACACCTACATCTGCACAATTCTATTTTATTTACAATTTTCCCCTGCAAAGTGGTCCCTATGTACAGGGATCATCAGTGGTGCTGGTATCAGACAGTTTTTTCCTTTTTTTTTTCGATGTGGGAAAACCTTCTCAAATCAATTCAAGAAACAAAACTGTCTGAACATATTGATAAGTAAATGTTGATAAATTGTGTCTCTATCTACAGTAAGGTATTGAAACTCTTTGCTCCTGTAAGCCTGATACACAGAGGCATTTCATAGGGAAACCACCAGGATATTTCCATGAATCTGTATGTAATATTATTGTAGTCAGCACACACACTACCACTAAAATACATAAATGACTTATTTACTTTGTGTGTTGTAACAGCTGTCTGTGGTTATAGAGCTTGTCAGTTTCTTAACATTTTAATATATTCAATGTCTAAAAAATATCTTTTTTTTTTACTGAAAAACTGTTAAATTATAACACGTATGATAACATTTATTTGTCCTCAGACAGATTTTTGCATCTGCTTGCTCTACAGCACTTATTCAGTAATATAGTCTGGATTCCAGTTTCTATGGCTGTACTTGGAGAAAAACAGATGTCACAGCTGTAAAATTCTTTGCACGGCATAGCTCAAAATGATACAGCTGGTACTTTCAGTGGTCTTAAAACTCTTGGGCAACTGTGTCTACAAGCAACAGATGAACGGCTCACACATTTTTTTTTGAATACTAAAATTTTAAGTTGGATTGAATTGCACAGAAATTTAAATGACACATCTGACATAGAAGTACGAGTGGAGTTTACATTTAAACAGTCATTAAATATTTTATCAAGTAATGTGTCAAAATGTCTTTCACTCCACGCCTTCCAAAAGTCACAACTTTTATTTTACTTTTCCATTCACAGAGCTGTATGAGAGCTTATATTTGAAGGACAAATTGTAATCTCTACCATGTACTGGGATGAAATTAGAAAAAAACTGTATATATTCTGTGGGTTGGTATGATCCTGACAATGCCAAATTTATATAGATTTTTTTATGTTTTAATACGTTTCCAAACATACAAAACTTCAAAAAATGCAATCAATTCCTGGAGTCACCATATTGTGAGACCCTTAACTTTTTTATATTTCTATGCAAGGAGATGTTAAGGCATGTTTTTTGTGGGGCAAGTTGTAGCTTTTATTTATAACACAGTGGGAAATGTCTGACATTTTGAACACTTTCTATAATTTTTTGGGGGGGAAGTAAAACGGCAAAAAAAAATGTGATTCAACCATTTCATTTTTTAATTTTTTTTTTTTCCTATGTTTACTATGGTGTTCAATTATGTTTACATTTTATAGTTTAGCATTTTTAGACACTGGCTTAAAAAATATGTTTATGTTTATTTTTGTTTATTTCTTTTTATATGTGATTTAGAGAAAGGGAATGATTGCAACTTTTATATTGTTCATCTTTTTTTAATAACATCTAATTATTATTATTATTTTTTTTTGCTTTTATTTTTAAACCCCCTAGGGGATTGGAACCCTAGCTCATACAATATCTCATACAGTATACTGCTGTACTTATGTATTACAGTATATTGTAAATTTCTCTCACTTCTATTACTTGTTGGCAATAGGCTCCTAGCTGTCATAACTACTCCTTAATGATACTCCAGGGACTGACGATCCCAGTCAAAATGGTGGCACACTACCCTTTATATTTTTCAGTCTCAATTAATTGAGGCATCTAAAGCTTTAGTCTCAGGTTGTGGGCATTCCTGCTGGGCACAGAGTCCCAACATTCGTTGTACTATTAAGGCAGATGTTGGATGGGATTAATTTATTACTCATAATGATCTGTTGAAAGATTAATATGAGCCATATTTTTTTTTTGTTACCTACAGTAACATTATTGTTAATAATTTATTTAGAATTTTTTAGAAGCTGCAGGGTCAGTATGAGGATTCATATCAATACTAGTTTGCCACATGAATGATTACAGGTTTGGTCTGATTAGACACTAGGTCTTGCCAACAGACACCATAAAGGTGTTTTTCCCTCAAAGAATACTTTAGTGTAAAGGATTGTATACTAATAATCTGCAATACAGCTAAATCCTGTTTTTCACATTGATTGTGTTCAGTGGTCTACGATTGATGTGGTATATACTATGTACGGTGTCACATATTGGGAGTGAGTAAGAATGTGTGGAATGTGTGCAGTGTCCTTTAAAAATTCTGCTGGAAGATAGGTTTCTCACTTGTATTGCCAACATGTGTTGTAATGTTATCCTTAAAAGTAAGTTAACTACAAAATTTGAGCTCACTATTATTTTGATTTATTTTACAGCTGTATAAAATCAGTGGAGAAGAAAGCGCCTCTTATTTACCTGTTTTTCCCTAAATGTTTATCTGGGCCTATCCTTGCCTGAACATGCTACATGCTAAATATCCAGAGAAGTGGATCATGGGCTCATCCTTGCCAGAACTTGCTACAAGTTCTTTTTGTCTATGTCTGTATTTTTTCATGTTCACAGGTGAACAGCTTGAAGACCAATGACAAAAAGAAAAGTCAATGTGCAATCACCTCCAAGGGGGTGGTGACAAGTAATATAGAGGGGAGGGAGGATAGCAGTTGTTATAGAAGGGGCAAAACATTACACAAGAAAAAACAAACAAAGGCCAAGGCACCATGCAGCAAATCGCTGCGGAAAAGACAGTGGCAAAAACGCATCACAGTATTTTCTGTAGTGTTTTTTCACAGAAAGTTCACAGCGTTTTCCTCTTTGGACTTTCTGCCTCTATTATACCTATACAGAAAATTCTAGTGTTTCTGTAGGTATAATTGACATGCTTCGATTTGCAAAAACGCTAACGTTTTGTGAAATCGCATCATTTGTGCTGCAGATTTTTTTCTGAAATGTGTGTATAGGATTAGTGCTGCTAAAATGCTGTGTGTTCACAATGTGGGGCCCCGGTCAAAAAGAAGTTCTCCTTTGAATCCACTCTGATTGATGGTGAATATATTTATTTTAGTACAGTCATGGCCAAAAGTTTTGAGAATGACACAAATATTATATTTTCACATGATCTGCTGCCCTCTGGTTTTTATGTGTGTTTGTCAGATGTTTTTATCACATACAGAAATATAATTGCATTCATATTATGAGTAACAGAAGCTTATATTGACAGTTAGAATGAGTTAATGCAGCAAGTCAATATTTGCAGTGTTGACCCTTCTTCTTCAGGACCTCTGCAATTCTCCCTGGCATGCTCTCAATCAACTTCTGGACCAAATCCTGACTGATAGCAGTCCATTCTTGCAGAATCAATGCTTTAATTTTGTCTGAATTTGTTGGTTTTTGTTTGTCCACCCGTCTCTTGATGATTGACCACAAGTTCTCAATGGGATTAAGATCTGGGGAGTTTCCAGGCCATGGACCCAAAATCTCTATGTTTTGTTCCCTGAGCCATTTAGTTATCACCTTTGCTTTATGGCAAGGTGCTCCATCATGCTGGAAAAGGCATTGTTGAGCGCCAAACTGCTCTTGGACGGTTGGGAGAAGTTGCTATTGGAGGACATTCTGGTACCATTCTTTATTCATGGCTGTGTTTTTAGGCAAGACTGTGAGAGAGCCGATTCCCTTGGCTGAGAAGCAACCCCACACATGAATGGTTTCAGGATGCTTTACAGTTGGCATGAGACAAGACTGGTGGTAGCGCTCACCTCTTCTTCTCCGAATAAGCTGTTTTCCAAATGTTCCAAACAATGGAAAAGGGGATTCATCAGAGAAAATGACTTTACCCCAGTCCTCAGCAGTCCACTCCCTGTACCTTTTGCAGAATATCAGTCTGTCCCTGATGTTTTTTCTGGAGAGAATTGGCTTCTTTGCTTCCCTCCTTGAGACCAGGCCTTGCTCCAAGAGTCTCCGCCTCACAGTGCGTGCAGATGCACTCACACCTGCCTGCTGCCATTCCTCAGCAAGCTCTGCACTGCTGGTAGCCCGATCCCGCAGCTGAAACACTTTTAAGAGATGGTCCTGCCGCTTGCTGGTCTTTCTTGGGCGCCCTGGAGCCTTTTTGGCACCAATGGAACCTCTCTCCTTGAAGTTCTTGATGATGCGATAGATTGTTGACTGAGGTGCAATCTTTCTAGCTGCAATACTCTTCCCAGTTAGGCCATTTTTGTGCAGTGCAATGATGACTGCACGTGTTTCTTTAGAGATAACCATGGTTAACAGAAGAGAAACAATGATGGCAAGCACCAGCCTCCTTTTAAAGTGTCCAGTGGTGTCATTCTTACTTAATCATGACAGATTGATCTCCAGCCCTGTCCTCATCAACACCCACACCTGTGTTAATGGAGCAATCACTGAAACGATGTTAGGTGGTCCTTTTAAGGCAGGGCTGCAATGATGTTGAAATGTGTTTTGGGGGATAAAGTTCATTTTCTAGGCAAATATTGACTTTGCAAGTAATTGCTGTTAAGCTGATCACTCTTTATAACATTCTGGAGTATATGCAAATTGTCATTAGAAAAACTGAAGCAGTAGACTTTGTAAAAATTAATATTTGTATCATTCTCAAAACTTTTGGCCATGACTGTACAAGCAATGTGTACTTGACATACCACATATAGTCAGTCAATACTTGTGGGTCATTTTCTGTGTCAAGTATATTATGTGTTGCTCATATTTGCTTATATAATATAAAGTTGGATTGGGTTTCTTTTTTTTTTTAGATGTTTTAGAGAAATGCAAAGGGGACAGGCAAGTACTACTAAGGCTAGGTTCACACCAACGCCCTGTCTCCGCTCAGGGATTCCGTTCCACATTTAGCTTTAAAAATGCGGAGAGAAAAGTCCTGCAACTATACTCCACATTTTTCTTCCCTTTTCGGGTGGAAACTGGGCAGAAACCTGGCAGACCCCATTATAGTCAATGGGGTCCGCGGGTAACCACTTTTTTAAGTGGATTAAGTTTCCGTTCGTGGGGTCCCCAAGCGGACTCCACGAACGGAAACACGAATGCAGGTGTGGACCTAGCATAAAAAATACTGCTAACAAGGAGAATGTGGGTGACAACAGCAAAACTATTTTTGGTTTTGGTGGCTCCAACAGTTAGCCACATGATTGTTTTACTTCTTGAGAATTAAAATGAAGTGTTTGATTACTTAGCTAACTCATCTCAGTCACAGGAGGATATTGCTTGAGTCAGGCTTCTGTATGTTTCTCCTTCTCCTCCATAACACGTAATTTGCTGCAGGGCCTATCTGGACTGTCAACCATGTCTCCTTCACATTATTCACTGCCCACGATCCCTGGTAGTGATGTGGCACCTGCTGAGAAATCTATTTCTCTTAGTCCTAGCAGTCTTTCTCCTCTTTTTATGTAGTATAAAGTTGTACCATGTTAGCCATAGAAAGTAGTGGAAGAGTAAAGAAATCAGGCGATACCTTTTAGAAGCTAACTGAGTATATTTGATAGTAAGCTTTCGAGAGTATCAGCTCTCTTCTTCAGACATACCAAATGTCTGATAGGTATGTCTGAAGAAGAGAGCTAGTACTCTCGAAAGCTTACTTTCAAATATACTCATTTAGCCTCTAAAAGGTATTGCCTGATTTCTTCACTCTTCCTATTTTTATGAGCTGTGTGAGAACAGTCATCATTCCGTGCAAGCAGAGGAGGAAGACATGACTGTTGGTGTTGGAGGTATCTTCGTATTGGCAGGGAGTGTGGTATTACTGCTGGTAGTTGTTCTGTTAGGGGAGCTAGGGGGAAATCTGGAGGTGGAAATTATGATGGTGTGCATGGCCATGATGTGTCAGAAAAAAGCGAAGAAGATGATTCTTTTGTGGATAGGACCTGGCAACTAGATCAGGGTGACAAGGTGACATCATATGAAGAGGGTGGTGGCAGTAATGATGGTAACTAGAGATGAGCGAATCGATTCTGCAGAAGTGGAATTCGATCCGAATTTCAGGAAATCTTCGATTCTCCACGATTCCGGATTTCCTGATGCTCCGTGGTAACGAATATTTAGTAAGGACCTTTGTGACATCAGACGGTCACAAGATGTTCTCTAGTGATGTGATTGGGTAGGTGTGTCTTTGCTCGTTAGCAGATCCTTCCACATGAATAAAAGTTGTCCGTGCTGGAGAGAGAGAGAGAGAGAGAGAGAGAGAGACACACACATGACCGTGGCATCCAAGAGCTTCCCCCATTTTGACGCCCACCCGCCCACCCCGGCTCTCTGCAGCCTGGAAATAGCTGTTTATTTGCCACGAAGTAATTCGGATCGAAGCGAATTTTTTTGGAACTTCGAATCAAACTGCCGAATCGAAGTTTTGAGAAATTCGCTCATCTCTAATGGTAACAATTCCAGATATTGCGCAGGCCCAACATCCAAAAAGCCTGCCATGGGCAGACCTAGGGCTTTTTTTTTTTTTTTTTTGAAAAGCCAATTCTTCACTTTTCAATTAGGTTCACATTCACAAATTTGTATCCCAAAAAACAACATCAAGCTTTTTTACAATATAACTGTCATGTGTGTGTAAAAAAATACTGGCAAGCACCTTTTCCCCAAATATAATGGTCATTTTTGAAGCGTTTTAAATGTTAAAATGCGTAAAAACGAATGGCAGCGCAGTGTATGGTTACCATCTGTTTTTCCATAGACATACATGTCAGTTTCACTTTGACATAACTTTGGCTGCGTTTGCCTTAGAGATCTAGAAAATAGTTTATTTTAGGAGAGAGTTCTACACTATGTTTTAAGCCATTTTTAAGGTGCTATTTGTACTAAACTTGTTCAACCCTGATCTTGGATGAGAGCCACCCGAACCTGAAATGAAATGAATCTATATAGGTTCGCCCATCTCTAGAAATAACTGAAACTAATACATGCGATTATATCACAGGATAAGGGCAATTAGATTAGGCCACATGACTAATAATACTTCTTTAGAAACATGTATTTGACATTAGTAGAAAATCACGCAGGTAATATAACAAAGTATTGTATTGTAAAAACCTATGGATAACCTCGTTAATGTAGTGGAAACATTGTCCTCTGAAGATGGCAGTTATTGGCAGCTATAGACATCCTACATAAGAAAGATACTAACAAAAAACAGACACAACAGATAATCCGGGGAACAAGACGAGACCACAAACATACAGGCAGATTCAAACAGCAGGCGAGTATAGCAGGAGAAGAAGTGGAGGGGGTGGGTGGGGGGGAGGAGGTTAGTCAATGCAAGGCGGGTAAGATAGTAGCACACAGTGAAGAGGATTAATCTACTGTAAGCGTTATGTAATTCGAAGTCAGGTTCAGCCACTTTGTCCAGAAGTGCAGAAATTTGGGGTGCATCCTCTGCGTCCAACTCCATAATTCCTCAAAGCGAGCTAGTTGGTGCACTTTGGCTTCCCATTCAGCGACAGAGGGTGGTGAAGTTTGAAGCCAATGCAGTGGTATAATCAATTTTGCAGCCTCTAGCAGGCGAATAATCAGGAGGGCCTTATGGGGCTGATAACATGTCGAAGGCATAGCCAAGAAGATTATAGCAGGTGTAACTTCAAAGGTGGGAGATGGGACTTGACGGATACAGTCCTGCACCTGAGCAAAGAAGCTCTTCTGGATCTGACACAACCACCATATATGTAGAAAAGTATCGGCCACAGGACAGTTTGTGGGTAGCATAACTCGTATCAAATTAGGTGGGATATCAGATGAAACCAGGAAGACTAGATTTGCCCACCAGCTGAGTTGTACAGCTCGTTTATATTTATAAACATCTGGGAGGTCGACGCCCCTGTCATTGCGTTTCTTCACTAGTTGCGACCAGGCTAGTCGAGGTGTTTTATTGTTCCAGATAAATCTTATGAAAATACTACGTAGGCTTTTAAAAAACGCCGGTGGGAGATATATGGGGAGCATTGTGAGTCGATATAATATTTTCGGAAGTACATAAGTGTGGAGTAGGTCTTTTCGGCCAAACAAGGACAGATGAAGTTTATCGTACGTGGCAAGGTCTAAGTTCCGTCAGGACGGAAGTGAAATTGGCATGGTACAGATTATCAGGATTAGCCATCAAGTGTATCCCCAGGTATTTGATGGAGGAATCAGTCCAGCAAAATTAGGTTGATCGCTGCAGTTTGGATTTAATCTCAGTTGGGATATTGAAATGTAAGCTTTCAGACTTGGTGAAGTTTACTTTGTAGTTGGATAAAGCACCATAACTATTTAAGAGGTCTGTGAGAGCTGGAGGTCCTTCGGAGGGATTGGTCACAATAAAGAGCACATCATCGGCAAAAGCAGTTGCATGCATAGTTTCTTTGTCTACAACCATCCCTTTGATGAGAGGGTGTAGGCGTACTGCTTGAAGTAGTGTCTCCAGTACCAAGATGAACGAGGATAGTGACAGGGGACAGCCTTGACGCATGCCATTCTGTATCTCAAAGGGAGAAGAGAAAGTGCCATTGACTTTAAGGCGAGCATGTGGCTGGGTGCAGAGAGAGAAGATAGCTTTGATGAAGAGTTGAGGCAGACCAAACTTCTCTAAAGTAGCAGTTAGAAACCTCCAGTTCACTCTGTCTAACACCTTCTCGGCGTCTACTCCCAGCAGGATCAGAGGGTGGTTGGTGTGATGGACATAAGAGATTAAAGGCAACAATTTAGTATTGTTGTCTTTGCCTTCTCTGCCATGACCAAATCCAGACTGTTCAGCATGGATCAGTGACAGTAGCAGTGGTCTCATATGATTTTTGCCCAGATCTTCACATCAAGGTTTAACAGTGAGATTGGTCTATAGATTCCTCAGGCCGAGGGGTCTTTGCCCTCTTTGGGTATCAGAGTAATATGTGCTTCTTGGGTCTGCCGAGGGAATCTAGACCCCTCCAGGAGGAAGTTGCATAAAATAGAGAGTTGGGGGACTAAGACCTCCTGGAACTTCTTATAATACAAAAGCGGAAGTCCATCTGGACCTGGACTCTTCCCTACTAGAAAGCTACTCAGCATGTCCTAGATTTCCTTTTGTGTTATGGGAGCCATCAACCTCTCAGCTGATTCCTTCTATATAGAGGGTAGGGAGAGGTTATCCAGGAAGGATTGAATCCTAGTGGCTTTCTCCTCAGAGGGGATCTGTGAATCTACAGGGGATATGTTATATAGATTCTTATAGAATGAGACAAATTCAGTAGCGATGTCTGGGGTGGAGGTAAGTGTTTTACCAGTTGGGGACTTGATGGTGGGAATGAATGATTTAGCTTTAGCTCTGCGTATTAGTTTGGACATGAGCCGTCCACCCTTGTTTCCATGCGCATAGAGAAGTTTCTGGTAGTGTAGATGCAGCTTAGCCGCTTTAGCGTTCAGGAGCGATGAAAGATGCTCTCTCAGTTTGCATAGTTCTGCTTGTGTATGGGCTGAGAGCGAGCTCTTATGAAATCATTCTAAGACTGCTATACGAGTAAGGGTGTCATCGACGTCCTTTTGTTTTTCCTTTTTTGTTCTTGAGGCCATGGCAATAAGGATGCCCCTAATGTAGGATTTGTGGGAATCCCAGATGACCGTCGGACACATATCAGGGGTAGTATTGAGCTCGAAGAAGTTTGTGAGATGGGTACGTAGCGAGTGGACGTGAAGGTCACCGTCTAACAACGGCTCATTTAGTCTCCAGTTCCACTCCTTAGCTGGCAGTTGCCGTAATATGATCTTAGTGACTGGAGCATTGGTCAGAAACCGTGATCACACCAATGTCAGAAGAAGAGAGGCAGTCAAGGAGGTCAGCAGAGCAGAAGATATAATCCAATTTATGGTGTGTCTTCCCAGTCAATGAGTAGAAGGAGTAATCTTTAGCGGATGGGTGGAGGGTGCGTCATGAAACGATCAGTCTGGCATCTAGAAGCTCAGCCGAGAGTCTACTGAGGAGTTTTTGAGAATGAGGGGTTATACCAGAAGTGGAGTCGAGAAAGGGATTTAGGGCCACATTAAAGTCACCTTCTAGGACTATTTGGCCTTCAGTAAAGGTCTTCAAAATTCTCAGTGTATTTGGAGCCACGTGATCTGACCCTTATTCAGAGCGTAGATATTCGCAAACGTATACTTCACAGAAGCTTTAGTACCCTTTAAAAAGAGCACTCGTCCCTCAGGATCTGAGTACTGCTGTTGGCATTCAAAAGGTACTGAATTATGGAAAAGTATTGAGACTCCTTTTGAAGGTATGGGTTAGTATTATGAAACCATTGGGAGAAGTGTCTAGTTGATAGCGACGGAATCTTCAAATTCTTGAAATGCATTTCTTGTAGAAAGGCTACGCCTGTGCGTAATTTACGCAATAGTTGTAGAATGTGATGGTGTTTATTGTGCGAGTTGAGGCCCTTAACGTTGAAGGATGTACAAATCAATTCTGTCATTCTGAATTTTAATCAGGTGTGAGCGTAAGAAAGAAGACGTTAGTGAAATGATAAGGGGAGGAAGATTACAGGAATAAGTATAGGTGGGAGGGGGGATGAGGGGGTTAGCACCAATGGGTTAGGGAATTGTGTGACTTTTATTTATACAAACAATAACACTTGTCTTTCAATATTTGTCTGAAGTTAGAATGTTAGAAACTGGATAGCCCCTTTAAGGACTTGTATGGGTGGGAATGACTTAAGATGTTTGTAATTTTTTTAGCTCACACCCTGAATATATTTCAAACATCTGTAACATTCTTGTCATAATTACATATTTTCTTATATAATTGATCTAATTAGAAACTATTAGCATACCATACTTTTTATTTTGGCAAGTGTATACTGTTTCTCTACAGTTTATCTAACTCTAAACAACATGTCGTAAGGATGATTAATTTATGTGTAGGAGAGCTTTCCCTCTAAAAGGTTTGCTTAAGACATATCAACAATTCTAATGGTTCTGAGAAAGAAATCATAAAAATAAGTGGGAGACAATTATTGTATAACTATGCAGAAACTGTAATAATGGTTAACATAGATAATAAAATACATTAACAATTTCCCTACGCATCATTGTACAAGGTTAGCTGGGGTGGACTCCCTCCTAAATACACACCTAAAATAAACATTCCATAATCTACTTTATTGCCTAAGATTTTCAAGCAAAAAGCATACAAAACAGCAAAGTAAGAAAACTAGTCAAACTACAAAATATACTCACTTGGCACAGATAAGAACAAGACATTTCTATAATGTGTTTATACTGTAGTTCTAGAAAATGCACTGATTCATCTAAAAAAATCTTCAGCCCGGGTCCCCACGTAGCGTAAACCTTGTGATTTTGCCGAGGAAGAAGCACCACGGCAAAAACCGTTGTGTTTTACAGTACCTGCAAAGTGGATGGGATTCTGACTAAGTCCATCCACACATTCCAGAAAAATATCCTCAGCAGGCATGCTGTGATTTCAAAAACTTTTGCGTTTTTGCAAAGAGCAGTATGTCAATTACATCTACGGAAAGGCTGTCATTTTCCATATAGATATAACGGAAGCAGAAATTCCACAGAAGAAAACTCTGAAGACTTTCCGTGAAAAGCGCTACGGGAGAAACCGCAATGTGTTTCTGCCGTGGTTTTTCCCGTAGCGCTTTTTGGCTGCGGCTCGCAATGTGGGACCTTAGCCTCAGACTATTTACAACTCTCTTTATCACTGACTGGTCAAACCTATAGTTTATATTTTTTTTAGTTTAGTCCATTAACGTGGCCATTCATCTGTATCATTGTGAACTAGTGGTGCTGGACCAAAGCTAGACAATTGGTATTACAGAAGAGTACTGATAGTGCAGTAATCTATTAGCTGGTAATTATTTAAAAGTGATTTATATGGTATAACAGAGAGAAGACACTACACAGAGATATATTTCACTGTGCTAAGTGTGCTGCTCTGAGGGACAACACCCTGGAAACTCTTTATTATTGCAAAAACTGCATCATCCAATCAGAAACTAAGCATAATGGTCAACACCAAAACTTTTCCATCTTAAGCAGCATGTATGCAGGGCCGGTTTTAGACAAACTGTGGCCCCGGGCAAAATTAAAAACGGGGCCCCAAATGCTAATATACCATCAACGCCATCATATTTCCAGTGGGAGCCCCTTTAATAACGCCCCCTTTCTGACTCCAAAACAGTAACAACCATCCCCTCTTATGCCCACACACAATTCAAATAACCATCTTTGTACCACCTAATAGATTTTCGCACCCCCTCATCAGTTATTATAGCATCTTCTTATAAATAATAGTCCCTGCTTATAAACAGTGCCCCATATCAGTAATAGCTCCCCCTTATCAGTAATAGCCCACCTCATAAATAATGGTTCACCTTATAAATAATATTCCACATTATCAATATTAGCCCTCTTATAAATAATAGTCCTCTTAACAATACCCTCCTTAAAAAATTTCCCTCTTATAAATAAAAGAGACCACATTATAATAGCCGCCCATGTAATGTCCCCCTTATTATAGACCTATTATAAATAGTTCTTCCCTTATAAATAATAGCCTGCCTTAGATATAATAATTTCCTCTTATAATAGCCCCCCTTATAAATAGTTCCTCCCTTATACATAATAGCCCTCTTATAACAATCCACCTTATATATAATAGTTCCGCTCCTATAATAGCTACCTTATTTAGTGTATAATAGTCTCCCCCTTATGAATAACAATTCCCCGTTTTTATATAAGACACCTCCTTATATATAATAATTTCCTCCCTTATACTGTACATAATAGCCCCTTATATATAACTGTCTCCCCCATATAACAGCCAGCTTTATATATAATAGTTCATCTCCTATAATAGCCCCCATTATATATAACAGTCCCCCTTATAATACCCACTATATATAATAATTCCTCTCTTATAGTAGCCCCCCTTATATATAATGGTCCCACCTTATAATAGTGCTCCTTATCTCTTATATATATAAAAATGAGTTTCTGTCTGTCTATCTGTCTGTCTATCTGTCTGTTCTTTATGCACGATCAAATGACTGGGCCGATCCTCACCAAATTTGGCACACATGTACTTCAGGTGTCCGGGAATATTTTAGACTGGGTCTCAGCTCTAAAGGATGTACCGTTCCTGAGATACAGTATTCCCAAGTCTTTCACTCATATTCCAACTGCCATACACACGGTCACATGTCCCTTATCAGCCAATAGAAGCTCGCAGGCGCTTAGTCTCCTCAGGCACACAGGTTTCCATAGCAACCAAGCTATTTGTGACCTGTATTAGTCAATAGCAGTTCGCAGGTCCTTAAATATTCAGTCATATCCCGTGTATCAGCCAATATACAGTACAGACCAAAAGTTTGGACACACCTTCTCATTCCAAGAGTTTTCTGTATTTTCATGACTATAAAAATTGTAGATTCACACTGAAGGCATCAAATCTATGAATTAACACATGTGGAATTATATACTTAACAAAAAAGTGTGAAACAACTGAAAATATGTCTTATATTCTAGGTTCTTCAAAGTAGCCACCTTTTGCTTTGATTACTGCTTTGCACACTCTTGGCATTCTCTTGATGAGCTTCAAGAGGTAGTCACCTGAAATGGTTTTCACTTCACAGGTGTGCCCTGTCAGGTTTAATAAGTGGGATTTCTTGCCTTATAAATGGGGTTGGGACCATCAGTTGTGTTGTTCAGAAGTCAGGTGGATACACAGCTGATAGTCCTACTGAATGGAGTGTTAGAATTTGTATTATGGCAAGAAAAAAGCAGCTAAGTAAAGAAAAACGAGTGGCCATCATTACTTTAAGAAATGAAGGTCAGTCAGTCCGAAAGATTGGGAAAACTTTGAAAGTGTCCACAAGTGCAGTGGCCAATACCATCAAGCGCTACAAAGAAACTGGCTCACATGAGGACCGCCCCAGGAAAGGAAGACCAAGAGTCACCTCTGCTGCGGAAGATAAGTTCATCCAAGTCACCAGACTCAGAAATCGCAGGTTAACAGCAGCTCAGATTAGAGACCAGGTCAAGGCCACACAGAGTTCTAGCAGCAGACACATCTCTACAACAACTGTTAAGAGGAGACTGTGTGCAGCAGGCCTTCATGGTAAAATAGCTGCTAGGAAACCACTGCTAAGGACAGGCAACAAGCAGAAGAGACTTGTTTGGGCTAAAGAACACAAGAAATGGACATTAGACCTGTGGAAATCTGTGCTTTGGTCTGATGAGTCCAAATTTGAGATCTTTGTTTCCAACCACCGTGTCTTTGTGCGACGCAGAAAAGGTGAACGAATGGACTCTACATGCCTGGTTCCCACCGTGAAGCATGGAGGAGGAGGTGTGATGGTGTGGGGGTGCTTTGCTGGTGACACTGTTGGGGATTTATTCAGAATTGAAGGAATACTGAACCAGTATGGTTACCACAGCATCTTGCAGCGGCATGCTATTCCATCAGGTTTGCGTTTAGTTGGACCATCATTTATTTTTCAACAGGACAATGACCCCAAACACACCTCCAGACTGTGTAAGGGCTATTGGACCAAGAAGGAGAGTGATGGGGTGCTACACCAGATGACCTGGCCTCCACAGTCACCAGACCTGAACCCAATCGAGATGGTTTGGGGTGAGCTGGACCGCAGAGTGAAGGCAAAAGGGCCAACAAGTGCTAAGCATCTCTGGGAACTCCTTCAAGACTGTTGGAAGACCATTTCAGGTGACTACCTCTTGAAGCTCATCAAGAGTGTGCAAAGCAGTAATCAAAGCAAAAGGTGGCTACTTTGAAGAACCTAGAATATAAGACATATTTTCAGTTGTTTCACTTTTTTGTTAAGTATATAATTCCACATGTGTTAATTCATAGTTTTGATGCCTTCAGTGTGAATCTACAATTTTTATAGTCATGAAAATACAGAAAACTCTTGGAATGAGAAGGTGTGTCCAAACTTTTGGTCTGTACTGTAAGTTCACATTTAATTTACCAGGTTTCCATAACAACACAGCCATGAATACACTGTACCTTTACTGGACTCAGTGGCGTAACTAGGAATGGCTGGGCCCCAAGGTCGAACATTTGACATGGGACTCCCCGGCAACCCCCCCCCACACAAACTGCATTCCTAAACACACTATTATGCCCCATAGTGGTCCTTGCATAGTATTGTGCCCCATAGTGGCCCCTGCACACAGTATTATGCCCCATAGTGGCACCTTCATATAGTATTATGCGCACTTCCCACTACCTCTTCAATGTTGGACCAGCTGTCACATGAGCCAGGCATGCATCACGACGCATAATGACTTTGGACTGGCCCACCAACGTCTGGGACATCATCAAGGAGGCCTGAATCCTGATGGAGCACAGGAGAGGTAAGTAACAGTGTTTTTTATGTTCCCTCACATCCCCTAGGCCTCCGATCATTATACTCTGGGGTCTGAAAAGACCCCAGAGTATAATGATAGCAGTGTTTGTGGGGTTCACAGCCCGCAAGCTTTACTTACCGATCCCCGGTCCTGCTCACAGCCGCCTCCGCAGAAGGTGAAGCGCAGGCGGCCGTGAGCAGGAGCGGGGATCATTAAGCAAATAGGGCCCGTTACCTGCTGGTGTTACACCAGCAGGTAACGGCCTATTTAAAAAAAAAAAAACCATCAGGAGCCTGCCAGGACCCCTAATGTCCCGGGCCCTGTGGCAGCTGCTACCACTGCTACCCCGGTATTTACGCCACTGACTGGACTGCCATACTGGATTTCAGCATTCTTATAAATTGAAACGTTTTTAAACTACTCATGCCCCCTGCAGCAAAACGCATGGCTGCTGCTCGAGCTAATGAAAACTCTCAGCAGACCCAAGCCCATCTCCAATCTGAAAAGGTATATCCCAGACAACAGCGAGCTGCTGAAACAACCCAGCAGACCCAAGCCCGTCTCCAATCTGACAAGGCATTGTCAGCTACATGAATACAGCTGCACTCCATGTTTCCATAACAACCCAGTCATTTTTCTTCACTGCTGTGGGTCACATTTAAAGGGGCAGGGCACTGTGGATGACACTGCTACACAAGGTCACATACACACAGCTTTACTCCAGGTTTTCCATAACAACCGATCACAGGTCTTTCACTGATATCCAAACTGAGATACACATGATCACATGACGCTTATGGACCAATGGAAAATCGCAGGTTCTTCAGTCTTGAGATACACACAGCTTTACATCAGGTTTCCATAGCAAACAAGCTATTTATGACCTGTATGAGTCAATAGCAGTTCGCAGGTACTTAAATATTCACTCATATGATGTGCATCAGCAAATATAAGTTCACATTTCATTTATTAGGTTTCCATAGCAACACAGCCATAAATAGACTGTACCTATACTGGACTGCCATACTGGATGTCAAGTGCAAAACTGGCCAATTCTTATGGGGCCACTACACAAACAAAAAATGAAATGTACCCGTGCGAAGCCAGGTCCTTCTGCTAGTATCTCTTATATATATAAAAATGAGTTTCTGTCTGTCTGTCTGTTCTTTATGCGCGACCAAACGACTGGACCGATCCTCACCAAATTTGGCACACATGTACATCAGGTGTCCGGGAATATTATAGACTTGGTCTCAGCTCTCTTGGATGTACCGTTCCTGAGATACGGTATTCCCAAAAAATGACCAACATTAGCTAATACAAGCCTGCAAGTCTTTCGCTCATATTCGAACTGCCATACACACAGTCACATGTCCCTTATCAGCCAATAGAAGCTCACAGGCGCTTACTCTCCTCAGGCACACAGGTTTCCATAGCAACCAAGCTATTTATGACCTGCATTAGTCAATAGCAGTTCGCAGGTCCTTAAATATTCAGTCATATCATGTGTATCAGCCAATATAAGTTCACATTTAATTTACCAGGTTTCCATAACAACACAGCCATAAATAGATTGTACCTATACTGGACTCAGTGGCGTAACTAGGAATGGCTAGGCACCAAGGCGAACATTTGACATGGGACCACCCTCGGCATACGGCCCCCCCCCCCCCCCCGCGAAAACTGCATTCCTGCACACAGTATTCTGTGGAATTGGGAAAAAAATGCAGTACTGCCATTTTCTTACGGATTTTGTTTTTACGGCTTTCACTGTGTAGTAAAAATGCTGTGTTAGCTTTATTCTGCGGATTGGTATGATCACAGTGGTACCATACTTATATAGTTTTTCCTGTTTTAATAACTTTACAAAAATAAAAAATTTTGAAGAAAAAAAAATTCTTTGAATCACCATATTCTGAGACCTGTAACTTTTTTATATTTCAGTGTACAGTGCTGTGTCTTTTTTTGCAGGACAATATGTTGTATTTAGTAATACCATGTTGGGGGATATATGAGGTTTTGATCACTTTTTATTCCATTTTTTTAAGGAAGCAAATCAAAAGAACACCTATTCAGCCATTTTCATCTTTTTTTCCTGCTACAGGGTATACCGAATGACACAAATGTTTTTATATTTTAATAGTTTTGGACTTAGGGATACCTAAAACCATATACCTAATGTGTATATGTTTACTGTTATTTATTTATTTATATATGTGATCTAGGGAAATGGGGGTGATCTAAACTTTTAGAGTTTTTAAAAAAAAAATTATATATTTTAAAAACTTTTTTTATTTTATTTTTTTACATTTTTACATTACTATGACAGGACTGGGAACCTTCAGAAGGCTCCTGGCTGCCATGGAAATTGGACGGCTCCTGAGATCACGTCACAGGGTTGCCGCATTACTGATTGTAACAGAAAGTGAAAATAATTTGACCGCGGCATCTGAGTGGTTAAATGTCTATAATCAGAGTCATCTCTGATCATGGACCATGCTGCCGGGCCACTACTGTGTGAAAGAGCACAGACCCTGCATGTAGTGCATCCGCTCTGCTTCAGTCATATTTAGTAGGTGTTAAAATAAATGCTCTATACCCTAGGTCAGTGATTTCAAACTGGGGTGCTGCAGCCGTGGAGACCCCCGAGGTGTCACAACAATCCAGAGGAGAAATGGCAGCATCTCCCCTTTTAATTATATCTGCATTCTTACATCAGCATTCTTAGCAGCAGAACTCCCGGGAAAAAAGGATGGGTAAGTGTTTGTATATTTTTATTTATATAGCACAACTTAAGTGTAGGGTCACTGGGAGTCATTATTATTACTTGGTGGGGGGGCCACTGTTGGACACTATTTCTTGCCTGTTGGCCACTGGGGGACATTATTATTATTATTTGTCTAGGGGCCACTGAGGGACATTGTTACTTGCATGGGGGCCACTAGGGGACATTATTACTTGCCTGGGGGCCACAGGGGAAAATTTATATTACTTGTCTGGGGACATTATTATTACTTGCCTGGGGGCTACTGGGGACAGTATTACTTATCTGGGGGCCACTGGGGGGACATTATTACTTGAAGGGGCAAAGTACCAAAGTCTTCAGGGACGGATTATGGAAACATGGTTATGGTGAGATACAAGACTCTTGCATGCAGTCAGGTCATTTGGATATTGGGTACAGGCCACATAAATCATTATTTGGTCATAACATGACATACATATAATGTCATCATATACAAATTTTAAATGTGAGTGATAAAATATTTAATACAGCACACATATTCCTAATAGATGTATCGCCAAGTTGACAACTCATCATATTCCAAAAGAGTAATGTAAGGGAATTACCAGTTGAGCAATTCCCCAGTGCTACTGTAGAAACCTGAGCGGAAGGGAATACAGAGACAGTGAGCCCTAAAGTTGACCCAGACCCTGTCCCTGCCTACTTGTCTCACTGTCCTAATGACAGGAACAACTTGGAGCCGGTCCCTACTCTGAATAAGTGACAACACAGAACACAGACAGGACAAACAACAAAAGGGAGGTCAGCCAGCCAAGGGGTCGGTAACAGTTGAGCAATGCAGTACAGAATCAAAATCCAAGAGAACAGTCAAAGTCAAAGCCAGAGGTCAGGAATAAGAATACAGGTAATAGCAGAAAAGGAGCTAGCAGGGACAAAGTCACAATACAGAATCTCAATAGCCAGCGACCATGTGTGAGTGGACGACCTGTTTATAGCAAGTCCAGGACCAGCCCCAGACTTGATTGGTAGACAGGCTGTCAATCACACAGGCAAGGCTAAGATTAACTGTTAGAGGAACAGAGAGAAGCAAGGTGCAGGAGACGGGTGTGGCTGAAATTCAATTACATAGGACAGTGTTCAGATTGAGCATCAAGGACCTTAAGCAAGGAATCAAACTGAATACGCCTCCTGTGCCACAGCATGCGAGCAAAGGGTGGCCTAGAGACCCAAACAGGCAGAGACGTTACAAGTAAGTGATAAAAGTGCCTGATCAGTGAGGGTCTGGCCACTGGAACCCCCCTGACCATGAGAATGGAAGTTCCTTGTATCCCCTTTTCAATGGAGCATTGGTCATGCATGAATGCTTTTGCTCCATTCATCACTGATCAGGCACTATCCTGTGGACAACTAAATTCTGCTTAAAAGGAATGTGTCACCAAAAACAGCCTGTTGTTTTAAGCCAAGGTTTTCTGTGAAACTTTTTTTTTTTTTACGATTTTTTGAGGAATTTTTGATTTATTTAACTTTCTCTCTGGCCACTAAGCCTAATAATAGACTGAAACTTTCCAATTCTGTATGGGGTGTTCATTGCAGCAGTCACCTCATTTACATCACAAACAACACAAACAGGATCACAATAGAAGATAGCAATCACAGTGACCCATCATTGCATCCACTACTTACAATAGATGATGTCACAGTTTATCTTCTCCCCCTCTCTGCAAAAAACATCTGGAAAACTCATCCATTGGCCTCAGTGAGTTGGCGCCAGACTATTGCTGCCATGAGCTAACTATGCTCTAAATGTTTTTAACAGAACAGGGGAGAAGGCAACCCCCATAATTATGTAAATAAAATAAATAAATGTACAATATCAAAATAAACAGAATAGAAAACTTGATATATTTTTCAATGATCTGGTTTTAATAAATAAATAAAACATAGGTGACATTGCTTTTAAAGGTTAATTGAAAATTAATGAGAAGACATTAGAGACCAATGTTGTTAAACTTACCAGAATTTTCTAAAGAATAAGGATAGAAAGTGTTGTATTTGTGTACAGTAGATTATACTGACAGTATTTAGCAGTGACAAAATTCCTCCTGAATATTTTGAGCTACAGTATACTGGTATAACCATATCCATTACCATCATTATTATGCTATTGTTTTTCATCAAAAGATGCATAGTTAGAAATGTACTTGTCGATCCTAAATATTTTTAAAAAATATAGTGCAATGCTTCAACACTAATTCAAATTTCTCATAGAGTCATGGCTAGTGTTGAGCGAACCCATCGAAGTTCGGGTTTGACGTGATCCGCCGTACATTGCCCAAAAGTTCAGTTCGTGTACCCGAACTTGACCCGAACCAGAACCTCATTGAAATCAATGGGAATCCGAACTTTGTTACCCAAAAATGGCTGTAAAACTTTTTTTTATACATTTTAGTGATGTCCCACTATGGGACCTGAACCAGCGATACACTCATCGCTGGTTTCAGCGCTATACAGTAGACTGCAATACACGTGTATTGCAGTCTATAGAGGAAGTCAGTCTATTCCTCGCTTCTTGGCAGGATCAACCAGGTACTGGGGGCTCCTAGCAGCCTGGGGTCACTGACCAAACCCCAGGTTGCAGAAGATACATATGAGAACCCCCCAGATCTCGCTGTGGGGGGTGCCGAGTGGGACATTTGGCACGATGGAACCCCTTGGATGTGTGGGAAATTTTTGACCATGGCATCCAAGGGGTTAAAACTGAGCTGAGCTCCGATCGGGGGGTTAAGAAGCAGGGTGTTAGCTGTCAGTTACAGCTAACACCCGCTCCCGATGCCGCCCGCGGCATTCAGTTTCAATGACAAACACCTAAGATGCTACAGTCAATAGGGTTAAACAGTGGGGATCGGTGTTATCACCATCCCTGCTGTTGCAGCGGGAGCCTGACTGTCAGATACTGCTTCTGAGCCCGCTTGATCTCTATCATGTATGTGTACGTGGGGATGCGGTAACTACCCACATTCTCCCACGTACATGTATGTGACAATGCGTGAAGTGGTTAAAGCTGGTTGATTGGCTGCTCAGCAGTCAACCAGCTTTAGCGATGAGCCGATCCTGGACCCGGACCCGAACTTCAGCGCTGACGTTTGGGGTCAGGTTCGGGTACTCGAATGCTCAAAGTCAACACAAGTTATGGCATCTAATTTTCCTGCCTAAATATTGCAATGCTGAAAAATACAGAGGAGGTGTAATTTTTATGTACATCAATCTTATTTTACTAAGCATGGAATATTCACTAACTTTGTAGGATACACTGAGGCAGATTTCTTATTGAAAATTTACCAGAATTCTGGTGTAATTTACACACAAAAATTCCTAGCCATTACACCACATTTATTAACTAGTTTAGACATTTTCTGACAATTACTGTGCTTGGTCGACAAGGGATAGACTTATCAGAAAATGGACTTTACTTGTTGGGAAAGGGGTGTGGTTTGAAATGTGACACCACGCGCCAATTGTTTTTTTGTCAGAACCTGGGCCAACTAACAGGTGGTGCCAAGTTAGACACAATCTAAAGGTGTGCCAGATTTATCATTCAGATATTAAACACTTTGATAAATTTGGTGTAGTTTAAGATGGTCTAAGTCTAAGCTTACACTATTTTACTTTTAGACTGAGGCCACATGTTGGCTGTTGCTGAAACGCAGTGGAAAAAAATGCAGCATTTTACAGTCCCAGCAAAGTGAATGAAATTCACGCAGTGTTTACAAAAATGCATGTGTTTTTAAGTTTAGCCCATGTTAGCTTTACCTGTGGAAATGCTGAACTTTCCCATAAAGCTGGTCAGATTAGATTTTATACTGCTGTGGTGGCAGATCTGCAGTTGGTTGGTCGTACGGAAACCTATGACAGTCTGTACCATACAGCCAACTAAAGTTGGTTAGAACCAAAATCTATTATTTAGGATCATTTCTGCTATCTGTCTGCCATCATCTGTTGCATGTGGGCTAGACTGACAGACCTGTGGATGAGTTTTGCATTGCGTGCAAAGTGTCCGTCATTTCCTGCTTTCAGCTCTTTTTTTGTATTCAACAACTTTCATCTGTTAATTTTCAATGTGTCTGGGATAATGCTCTTTGAAAGGTTTGTGGTTGTTCAAGTTTTTGGAACATTTGAATGTACGACCAGCCAACCACAGTTCTTTTCAGATGAGTGATGGCAGCCTATGGCTAGGTTCTGCAGCAAATTCCGCTTAAACTCGGCAGAGAAAAAAGTCCTGCAAAGAGTACTATGGGGTCTATGGGGTCAACGGATTTCCGCGGGTAACCGCTTTTTCAGGAGACAGGATCTCAGTCGTTTGGGTCCCCATGCAGACCCGAATGATGGAAACCTAAACTCTAGTGTAAACCTAGCGTTAAATCTAATGTGTTGGGCCAGCTCTTAACTTATAAAGGGGAGGCAAACATGAAAAAAATAGTGGAAAAGCAGTTTTTTAGCTATGCTTTTTTTTCTGCTGCATTTTCACTGCTTTTTTATCCTACTGCTTTTTTTTTTTTTTTTTTTTTTTTTTTTTTTTTAGCTTCGGTTTGCTTATATGTAGCCTTAGTCTTTGACAATATTAGTAAATTTGTCCTACTGTGTTAAAATGTTATTGCAGCAACTAAACATGGGCCTGTATTAACCATATACTAATTACTTATTTGACCTCTCAGACATTTATTATTTTGTTTTCTTGAGGAAATACTAGAATAAACTACAGAAAGCAGTTTATTAAAGATTACAATATAATGTTACTACTTCTGTCTGGTTTGAGTTCTTGAAATGTGACCTAAAATCCACATTCTTGGAGTGAATTATCTTTCAGTACCATGTGTTGTACGTGTTGAATATATTACGAATCATTTATCATGTATTACAACATTATCATATATACTAATTTAAGTAGAAGACTGGATAAAAGTAAACATTAATGTAATATTAATGAATTAGTGGGTTGCAAATTATTCTATACAAAATGACATTTTGATGATCAATTAGCAATGCTTATGTTCCTGTCTCAATGGCCAGGAACTTATGGTTCATTTAGACCCTGATGGTTGATAATAGTTCCCAATGAGTTATGTGTTTGTGCCTTGTAATCTGATACATCTGATGAAGCCTTGTATGTTAACACAGAACAAGTTGCCAGGAAGAGGTAATTCCCAATTGGTGGCAGGCACTTAATAGTAAAAGCAGATCCATATGCATCTCCAACCCACATATGATAACTCACATATCACAATCTGTATATCTCTGGAAAGAGAAAATAAAAATAATAAAGTTATGGAAACCAGGTGTACAGAGATAATGACTAGAACCTGTTATTCACTGTTATTCACTTTGGAAGGTTCTAATCTTTTGGAACAATGCATTGCGGTTAGATTCAAAGAGATGGATCATACTTGAATTTTTAGAAGATCAAGTCAAGACTTGGTTGTACAAGTATAAGTCATATATTTGTAGTCTTGAATTTTATCTTCCTATGTTGGTGTATATCTTGCTTCCTTGACAAATCCTAATCAGTGGAACTAGGGATTAATATTTGGTGCTATGGTTTTTAGCTAATTAATCACATAATTAACTAATATATTACACAAAAATACTACCCTAAAAAATAAAGTTGGTATGACTCAGGTCTATGTAATTTTGGGTGTGGTGTATTATTACTGCAAATCACATTATGCCCTATGAATGACATATTTAGCCTGCTCCCTTCTTGACAACAACGCCTACATTTACATAAAATTTGTGTGTTTGTCCCATGTTTCTGTGGGTTTCCTTCTACTCAACCAAAAAATATACTGAGAGGTAAATTGGCTTCCTATGATATTTGTTGTTGACAATGAATATTTGACAGCCAACCAAAAGTTGCCAGGAAGAGGTAATTCCCAATTGGTAGCAGGCACTTAATAGTAAGAGGAAGAGTCGTAGTTAGGGGTTCAGCATAGGGGAGGCGAACATGTCCAAGTGAGCCCCCAACTTCGGTATACCGATATTATCACTATATGGTGACCATATAGTGGTAGATAGCAGCTCTACACAGGGCTCTTCAGATAATTTAGTTGAATACAATGCAGTAACATTTAGTGACTTATAGGTGACGCCTCTGAGAAATTGTTCACATTTCCCATCCCTTCCATCTGGACCGCCATGATCACTTCTTTCAATCTCTGTAAAGTTTGCAGCACAGACATCTTTGGTTCCTCACTTTTCCAGGCACCTGACCCACATTGTCCTCACCTGCACACCCATCCTGCTGCTACCTCCAATTATAAAATACGTAATATAACCCCACATAATGAATAATACCCTCAAACGCATCTTTTAAATTAATAACTTCCCTGTGTACCCCCTTTAAATAGTTCCCCTTATTAATAATGCCCCAGGTGTTTCCTAATTAAAATATAAAAAAAGGTAAAAAAAAATTAGTTCCAATACCCGGGACCCCCAGGATCAGCTGTTTCAATGAACCATGGTATCTGTAATTCCAATCACATGATCACTATAAACAGACAGTGCGTGATATAAACAGTCGCCATGGCCCCTTCAAACTGCTGATCAGTGGGGATTCACTGATATCTTATTGACAATCTACCCTTAGTATAGATCATCAATAAAAATAAGCTGGAAAACTCCTTAAGACTGGAGCCTCATGTGGTGGAAACGCAGCGGAAAAAAAAACACTGCGTTATACAGTTCCTGCAAAGTGGATGAGATTCTAGCGAATTCCATTCACACATTGCGGAAAAATATGAGCACCGAGTGCAATCCTGTATTGAGCAAATACAAATAACACTCAGATAGCCAATAGTATATATAGACAACAACACAACAACAAAATGAGCCTATATGATACAGAGATGAGGGTGGCAGCAATAGGTGTTCACTTCGATAGCTCCAAAGCCAGACATTCAGAAATAGAGGAAGTTGTAAGTGACCACAAGCAAGGTTCATTTATATATAGAAAAAACCCAGCACTCACCAGCAAGTTAGATGAAATTCCATTAACTGAGATCCAAAAACAAACATCCAAATACAGCATACAGCACACATAATGCGTTTTGGGGACCTATTCCCCTTTTTCTAGTGTCAGAAATTGGTGGATGATATCGTATGTGCTTGCCCCCAGATATATATATTTATATACAGTACAGACCGAAAGTTTAACAAACAAGTGTGAAACGACTGAAAATATGTCTTATATTCTAGGTTCTTCAAAGTAGCCACCTTTTGCTTTGATTACTGCTTTGCACACTCTTGCCATTCTCTTGATGAGCTTCAAGAGGTAGTCACCCGAAATGGTCTTCCAACAGTCTTGAAGGAGTTCCCAGAGATGCTTAGCACTTGTTGGCCCTTTTGCCTTCACTCTGCGGTCCAGCTCACCCCAAACCATCTCGATTGGGTTCAGGTCTGCTGACATTGGAGGCCAGGTCATCTGGCGTAGCACCCCATCACTCTCCTTCTTGGTCAAATAGCCCTTACACAGTCTGGAGGTGTGTTTGGGGTCATTGTCCTGTTGAAAAATAAATGATGGTCCAACTAAACGCAAACCTGATGGAATAGCATGCCGCTGCAAGATGCTGTGGTAACCATGCTGGTTCAGTATTCCTTCAATTTTGAATAAATCCCCAACAATGTCACTAGCAAAGCACCCCCACACCATCACACCTCCTCCTCCATGCTTCACGGTGGGAACCAGGCATGTAGAGTCCATTCGTTCACCTTTTCTGCGTCGCACAAAGACATGGTGGTTGGAACCAAAGATCTCAAATTTGGACTCATTAGACCAAAGCACAGATTTCCACAGGTCTAATGTCCATTCCTTGTGTTCTTTAGCCCAAACAAGTCTCTTCTGCTTGTTGCCTGTCCTTAGCAGTGGTTTCCTAGCAGCTATTTTACCATGAAGGCCTGCTGCACACAGTCTCCTCTTAACAGTTGTTGTAGAGATGTGTCTGCTGCTAGAACTCTGTGTGGCATTGATCTTGTCTCTAATCTGAGCTGCTGTTAACCTGCGATTTCTGAGGCTGGTGACTCGGATGAACTTATCCTCCGCAGCAGAGGTGACTCTTGGTCTTCCTTTCCTGGGGCGGTCCTCATGTGAGCCAGTTTCTTTGTAGCGCTTGATGGTTTTGGCCACTGCACTCGGGGACACTTTCAAAGTTTTCCCAATTTTTCAGACTGACTGACCTTCATTTCTTAAAGTAATGATGGCCACTCGTTTTTCTTTACTTAGCTGCTTTTTTCTTGCCATAATACAAATTCTAACACTCCATTCAGTAGGACTATTAGCTGTGTATCCACCTGACTTCTGAACAACACAACTGATGGTCCCAACCCCATTTATAAGGCAAGAAATCCCACTTATTAAACCTGACAGGGCACACCTGTGAAGTGAAAACCATTTCAGGTGACTACCTCTTGAAGCTCATCAAGAGAATGCCAAGATTGTGCAAAGCAGTAATCAAAGCAAAAGGTGGCTACGTTGAAGAACCTAGAATATAAGACATATTTTCAGTTGTTTCACACTTTTTTGTTAAGTATATAATTCCACATGTGTTAATTCATAGTTTTGATGCCTTCAGTGTGAATCTACAATTTTTATAGTCATGAAAATACAGAAAACTCTTGGAATGAGAAGGTGTGTCCAAACTTTTGGTCTGTACTGTATATATATATATATATATATAACTAGTCCCCATACCACCTGTGAAGGGGCCACTGTATATGGAGGAGCAGTGAAGTGGTCATTATGTGGAAAGGAGCAGTGAAGGGGCCACTGTATGGGAGGGGGGAAATAGTGACATTGGTGCCCCTTATAGTAGGATTAGGTCAGTATTCACTTGTCTGCTCCCTGGTCCTGCTCCTTCTTGCTCCAGGCACACTGTTGTGATGTAATGTGTGACCAAAGCATTAAGCAGCCGGAGAGCAGACAGGTAAGTATTGATACTTACCCCTTATCCCGCACAGCTTGTAGGCCACAGGTTCAATGTGGCCTGTAGCCTACATGACGGAGAGTGGTAGAGTAGGAAGCCTGTGGCTGTAGAAGGACTTCTCTCCAGTTCTGTGATCCAGTTGTATTTTTAACAACCAGATCGGCAGAACCAGGTAGAACTGGTTGCATCACTTACCAATCCCTGCTCCTGCTTGCGGCCTCCTCTTCCCTGTTCAGCCTTCCCTGGACCCTGTGCACCACACATCACATCCGTGATGATGCAATGTGCAGCGCACGGGGGTTCCATGGGGGCTGAAGAGGGAAGAGGAGGTTGCGAGCAGGAGCGGGATAGGTAAGTTAATAGGGGCCATTACCAGACCTCCACTGCTTATTAAAAAAAATAAAACAGTGGAGGTCCGGTACTGGGGGTCCAGGAGTGCCCCCTGAAGACATGGGTCCCATTGGAGGATTCACCGATACACAGCGCCATCCACATTCATCCACAGCGCCCTGTCCCTTTAAAGCTGACCTACAGCAGTGAAGAAAAATGGCTGGGTTGTTATTGAAACCTGGAGTGCAGCTGTCTGCATGTGGCTGACAATGCTTTGTCAGATTGGAGACGGGCTTGGGTCTGCTGGGGAGTTTCAGCAGCTCGCTGTTGTCTGTAACATACCTTATCAGATTGGAGACAGGCTTGGGTCTGCTGAGAGTTTTCATTAGCTCGAGCAGCAGCCATGCGTTTTGCTGCAGGGGACATGAGTAGTTTAAAAAACATTTCAATTTATAAGAATGCTGAAATCCAGTATGGCAGTCCAGTCAGTGGCGTAAATACCGGTTTAGCAGTGGTAGCAGCTGCCACAGGGCCCGGGACATTAGGGGACCCGGCGGGCCGCTGAAGTTTTTTTTTTTTTTTAACGCCAGCAGGTAACGGGCCCTATTTACTTAACGATCCCCACTCCTGCTCACAGCCGCCTGCACTTCACCTTCTGCAGAGGCAGCTGTGAGCAGGAGCGGGGATTGGTAAGTAAGGCCTGTGGGCCGTGAACCCCACAAACACTGCTATCATTATACTCTGGGGTCTTTTCAGCAGACTTCGGGCCTCCTTGGTGGCGTCCCAGATGTCGGTGGGCCAGTCCGACATCATTATGCGTTGCGATACATGCCTGGCTCATGTGACATCTGGTCCAACATTGAAGAAGTAGCGGGAAGTGCGCATAATACTATATGAAGGAGTCACTATGATACTGTGTGCAGGGGCCACTATGGGGCAGAATACTGTGTGCAAGGGCCACTATGGGGCCTAATAGTGTATGCAGGGGCCACTATGGGACATAATAGTGTGTGCAGAAATGCAGTTTGTGTGCTTGGGGGGGGTCCCATGTCAAATGTTCGCCTTGGGGCCCTGCCATTGCTAGTTACGCCACTGAGTCCAGTATAGGTACAGTCTATTTATGGCTGTGTTGTTATGGAAACCTGGTAAATTAAATGTGAACTTATATTGGCTGATACACGTGATATGACTGAATATTTAAGGTCCTGTGAACTGCTATTCACTAAGGGTGGGTTCACACCTGCGCTTCAGTCCGTCTGTTGCCAATCCGAGTGAAAATCTCGGCGAACGGGATTGGCATCGGATACAGACAGGTCAGCGACGCATTGGTTAAAAACCCATTCATTTGAATGGGTTTTTAAAGCAATGCGAGGGTGTCCGATTGCACCCTCTGCGCTGCGAATCCTTTTCTTCCGGCGGAAACAAAGTTGGACATGCAGGACTTCGTGTCCGAGGAAAAAAAAACGGTTTCGCAGCGCAGAGGGTGCAATCGGACACCCTCGCATTGCTTTAAAAACCCATTCAAATGAAAGGGTTTTTAACCAATGCATCGCTGACCTGTCTGTATCCGATGCCAATCCCGTTCACCGAGATTTTCTCTTGGATTGGCAACGGACGGACTGAAGCGCAGGTGTGAACCCACCCTAATACAGGTCATACATAGCTTGGTTGCTATGGAAACCTGTGTGCCTGAGGAGAGTATGGGGCATAATAGTGTGTGCAGGAATGCAGTTTGTGCGGGGGGGGGTCCCATGTCAAATGTTCGCCTTGGGGCCCTGCCATTGCTAGTTACGCCACTGAGTCCAGTATAGGTACAGTCTATTTATGGCTGTGTTGTTATGGAAACCTGGTAAATTAAATGTGAACTTATATTGGCTGATACACGTGATATGACTGAATATTTAAGGTCCTGTGAACTGCTATTCACTAATACAGGTCATACATAGCTTGGTTGCTATGGAAACCTGTGTGCCTGAGGAGAGTAAGCGCCTGCGAGCTGTTATTGGCTGATAAGGGACATGTGACCGTGTGTATGGCAGTTGGAATATGAGTGAAAGACTTGCAGGCTTGTATAGACTAATGCTGGTCATTTTTTGGGAATACTGTACCTCAGGAACGGTACGTCCAAGAGAGCTGAGACCCAGTCTATAATATTCCCGGACACCTGATGTACATGTGTGCCAAATTTGGTGAGGATCGGTCCAGTCGTTTGGTCGCGCATAAAGACAGACAGACAGACAGAAACTCATTTTTATATATATAAGAGATATATATATATACTCACTGATGACCAATCAATGGAATTTCATCTGATAGGTGAGCATAGTTTTTTTTTCCCCATATATAAGAGAACCTTGCTTGAGGTCACTTACAACTTCCTATATACACAGCTCACATTCTTACTGTCAACTCCCTAAATCAATATATTCTATAAAAATAGCACGTTTAGCTATAGATGTTGAATATGGACTATACAGTTGTGCTAAAAAGTTTACATACCCACGCATATTTTTGTTTTTTTTTGGCCTTTTTTCAGAGAACATGAATGATAGTACAAAAACTTTTTCTCCATTCATGGTTAGTGGTTGGTTGAAGTCATTTATTGTCAAACTTCTGTGTTTTCTCTTTTTAAATCATAATGACAACCAAAAATATCAAAATGACCCTGTTCAAAGGTTCACATACCCCAGTTCTTAATACCGTGTATTGCCTCCTCAATGATAGCTTGAAGTCTTTTGTGGTAGTTGTGGATGAGGCTCTTTATTTTGTCAGATGGTAAAACTGCCCATTCTTCTTGGCAAAAAGTCTCCAGTTCCTGTAAATTCCTGGGCTGTCTTGCATCTACTGCGCGCTTGAGATCTCCCCAGAGTGGCTCAATGATATTGAGGTCAGGAGACTGAGATGGCCACTCCAGAACCTTCTACTTTCTTCTGCTGTAGCCAGTCACAAGTCGACTTGGCCTTGTGTTTTGGATCGTTGTCATGTTGGAATGTCCAAGTACGTCCCATACGCAGCCTCCTGGCTGATGAGTGCAAATTTGCCTCCAGTATTTGCTGATAAGGTGCTGCATTCATCTTTCCTTCAACTTTGACCAAGTTTCCTGTGCCTTTGAAGCTCGCACATCCCCACATCATCAGTGATCCACCTCCGTGCTTTACAGTAGGAATGGTGTTCCTTTCATCATAGGCCTTGTTGATACCTCTCCAAATGTAATGTTTATGGTTGTGGCCAAAAAGTTCGATTTTTGTCTCATCACTCCAAATTACCTTGTTCCAGATGTTTTGAGGCTTGTCTCTGTGCTGTTTGGCGTATTGAAGGCGAGATTCTTTGTGGCATTTGCACAGTAATGGCTTTCTTCTGGCAACTCAACCATGCAGCCCATTTTTCTTCAAGTGCCTCTTTATTGTGCATCTTGAAACAGCCACACCGATAGTTTTTCAGAGAGTCCTGTATTTCAGCTGATGTTATGTGTGGGTTTTTCTTTGCATCCCGAACAATTTTCCAGGCAGTTGTGGCCGAAATTTTGGTTGGTCCACCTGACCGTGGTTTGGTTTCTGGGCATGTTATCAGGCCAAAATCACCAGGGTATGTGAACTTTTGAACAGGGTCATTTTGATGTTTTTGGTTGTCATTATGATTTAAAAAGAGAAAACACAGAAGTTTGATAATAAATGGCTTCAACCAACCACTAACCATGAGTGGAGAAAAAAAATCTTGTGTTATCATTCATATTCTCTGAAAAAAGTAAAAAAAAACAAAAAACCTGCCAGGATATGTAAACTTTTTAGCACAACTGTATGTTGTCATAAGGGAAAGTCATAGAATAATGTACATTTTGTAGGCTCTTAGTTAGCTATGAACAATAAAATCCAAAGTAAAGAAGTGTTTAGTGTGGTATAGTCATCTTGTGGATTAGCATTTTGGTTTATTGTGTGAAATATACTAAACCTTTATAAAGTGTAAAGTTACAGTATCAGATATGATAATGCAAGATGATGAATAAAGATGTATTTTCCATGGATACAGGATCTTTTTGCAGCTGTTTTATTCACATACTTGGACTGCTTCCTTTGCACTTGACAGGAGCTGGACATCTATTGCATATTTCAGTTTATAAACTGTAAAGTAATACTGCTGTGAATTAAAGGGCCACAAGGCACAAATAATTCTTTATTGTTATGAAGAAAAGCAACAGAAAATTCTTCTTCTCCCCATCTACTGTTCTTCTGGCTCTGTGCAACATTTTTGCTGTGAAATTGTATCATGACAAGTTCACCTCCCAGTCTATTTTCCTATTTCCTAATAGTTTCCAAACCTAAAATAGAGTAGTTGTGGAAGAGCATGATAGTTCATGTGTATTGGTGTGATCATGCTGTTTTTTTTTTTGCTTTCCCTACAAATAGCAATATTGCTAGGTACGCATTTTATGTTTATAAGTCCCTTTTGGCCTCTACATACCATGTTCCCCATGGAACACAGTGGGGGTCTACTATCTGAAATGTCAATTAACCCCTTCCCGACTATGTCGGGTCTTTAAAGGTGGCGGCCGCTCTGCTACATTAAAAATATAAAAAAATCTATAAAAAAACTAAAAATTCAAATCACTCCCCTTTCCCTAGATTTGAAATAAAGATAAATAAACAAAAATGAACATAAACAAATTCTACATGCCCGTGTCCGAAAACGCCCGGTCTACAAACATATGCAAATATTTTTACTATACAGCAAACGCCATGAAATCAAAAGCGCCAAATTGCCTTTTTAGCTGCTTTATTTGCTTTAGTTGGCATCTTTATTAATGTCTGCTATGTTTGGAATTATGTAGGAATGGATAGGGTCACTATGTGGTTACTGAGGAGGAAAGACAATGGTACTTTTGGACTATACTGTATAGATGAAAAGGATGAGTCTTGTAATGACATGGAGCTTATTTCATTCAGCTAAGTGAAACTTTATGGGCAGTGGGATCCATTGCATTGATGGTCCCCTGAGTATGAAGTATTTCACTGACCCACATGTTACAGTAAGTGTATTTCAATTATGACAAGTGCTGTGGATATTAAGAACTAGAACTATTCCCCCAAAATAATTGTACATGTCCAGATTTCTTTTTAAGCTATAGAATGTCTTCTTTTCCCTCACAATATTTCTACAATGTTTTGTATAGTATGTTTGTAATGAATTCTTGCCAAAAGTCATGCTGCATGTACAATGTGTTCTAGAGATTTCTGTAATATGGTTGTTACAGGGTGTGCCCAACAAATGTGAAGTATGTCATGCTGCCCACTCTTTGGCTGCATCAGTTAGCCATGTCTCATATATGGTTCCATGGAGCTTTTCAACAACTGTGTTAAAAAATGATGGTGATTCACAGAATATTTTGGCAGTGATGCTTAGACTGCGTAATTGATATTTTAATTCTGTTTATTCTTAAAGCATCTAAAACAGGTGTTTTTGACATATGGAGACTTATACTACATTCTAGTTTATGTGTTCAGATTTTATAAACTGTTAGACGGTTAGTTTTCACTTTTTTTTCCATTGGATCGACTTACTAGTTGCAGGAATCCTGTGATATTAAAATTTCTCAACAGCTATATATTTGCTGCAAGGTTTTTTACGCAAGTAGTCACTATTGTATGTTGATCAGTAAAACATTGAATGCAAACATCTTTTAACCTAAGTGCATTTTCCGACTTTCATTCTCCTTACTTTTCTGAGACTACCACAAAATTGTGCCTATCACTTTTTAGATCTGTACAATAACAAAAGCAAAACAGACAGAGCTATCAAATCAGCAGTTAGTAACTTCCAGGTCCGGTGCCAGCATGTGAGGACGCCTAGAAGGAGAGCTCCAGTACCTCACCCACTAAAATCCCCGGGGGTTTATAATTTATTTTAAAGATATACAGGGGATCAAGATTAATATGTTGGAGGCTAAAGTCACATTATTTGCTGATCTTTTTCTGGCAAACCCCCATAGAGATATCAGAAACGTTTTTGAACATCTAGACAATTTTGGGGTAATATTGGGTTTTAGGGTTAATATTAGTAAATGTGACTTTTTTTTTTTTTTTTTTTTTTTTTTTTTTTAGATATTTCACCCAAACAATCTATGCAATATGACTACCTCAAGACAACTGGGGTTAGAGTTGCTGTCACTGAGATTAACTATTTAGGTATTAGGATAGGAAAGAGCCCTGAATCTATATATCATCTTAACTATCCCCCACTGATTCAGAAAATACTACGGGAACTCGAACATTGGGTGCACCTATCACTGTCCATAATGGGGCAATGTCATCTAATAAAATTGCTTAGCTTCCCGAAATTGTTTTATCCATTCCAGACTATCCTCCTAGCTTTGAAACATACTGACGTTAACAAGATACAGGTCGCATTCACAACATTTATTTGGTCTAAGAAATGCCAAAAAGTAACATTGCCAAAAGACAAAGAGGGTTAAATCTACCAGATATCAGGAACTATATTTTAGCAAGCATTTATCACTACTGTATTGACTGGCTTCATCTCACTAATTACTTCAACTACACCTTAGAGACTCGTACCACACCTTGGGACTGTCATTAAAAAAAAATCCAAGATACTATAGCTACCAGCAAGATAGTTTGTACACGTTTTAAACTTCCATATAGCATCTAAAAATTTATGACTCTGTGGGGTCAACCAGAGTTTTTGCCAGGCATAGGGGGCAACTACATGAGAGATGAAAGGAGAGTGGAGTTACAACAGTTTGTCCCCTTTCTCCATGACACTGAACATAGATATTTAACCTTTGAGGGATACCGAGATTTGGAATTCAGAAGGGACAGTTTTTATCTTATGATCAGATACATGGATTTCTGTGATCTAGGGAACTAGACACTAGATCACAATGTACTACAGGGGTCATTAGATCTTATGATATTATCCCCACCGTGTAAATCTAGTCTTTCTTGGCTATATCTGAAGCGAAGTGAAGGTCCTAATAGAGTTTTTCATGCTTGGTCTAGACATTTACAGAATGATGATCTTCCCAGTGACATCTTGGAAGAATGAGTCTCGGTGAGATGTGCAGTGGTGAATGAGACACATTTCAAACTTATCCATAAGGCATTCTATGGGTACAACATCCCGGCACACCCAAATGTTACAGAACATGTGACAGCATGGCCTAAATGCACATTATCTAGAGCAAATCTTTATCATGGCATGAGGACGTGTCCAAATATTGAACCTTTCTGGGCTGAAATTTCCCGACTCCTACTGGCAGATCTCCACCTTTATGTCACCCCAGGGATTTTTGTTCCATGCATTCCCTGAGATAAGTAAGGTACCACTAGTAGTCTATTTACTTTTGTTGGCAGCTAAATGTAGCATATTGACACAGTAGCTTGAACCAACAGTGCCCTCCATTTTTGCGGTAATTACTCAGCTAAAACACTACTTACATATGGATGGACTTGAGGTGGAGAGAATGAAGGAGTCACATTTAACTCACTTCTTTGGAAACTGGAGAGTTTTTGCTATTAGCTTCCAGGAGATTAGGCAATTGATGACGGCTTTTCTGTCCACTTCCTTATATCTATGCTCCTAGGGCTGACTAGTACTGTGATAAAAAAAGGAAGCTGATCAGTATTGTATTTGGGATGGAGAAGCACTGTTCCCACGGGGAAGAGAAAAAGGGTCATGGGTGGGATTTGGGTTTTATTTGTTACCCTGTGACATTTTAGTTTTGGTTACCCTAAATACTTGTCTGGTATTTTAATATGGACTGGTATGGACTCATTATTTTCTATATGTACAAATGTCTGGATGCTTATTACTGTAATGTATCAAATGTTGCTTCGTCATTCTGAAATCCTGTTTCTGTGGCTGAGGGATATACTCATATCCACATTGTAATGTTTAAATTGATAAAGTAAAATAAAATAAAGGTAATAAGGTAATTATTGAGAGGAATACACCAGGTAGGAAAGTCCACCTATAAAAGAGGATTTTTTGTGCCTTTGTGTCTTCTGCCTGGAGTCCTCTTGTGAATGTTGCAGTTTCCTGTGTAGTGGACCCTTTCTGAAGACAATCATAGTGATGAGCCTGGTGTGTGTCAGAAGTATTTCCTGTAGGAGCTGAGCACAATCACTTACTACCATTGGGCAATTGCTGTGTGTTGCTTCAGGACTACTAATCTCATGCTAAAATGTTGCTGAGTGCTCAGAGCAGAGATGTAGCTATTGTGGGTGCAGAGAAAGGAATCCCTAATGCAGGAGCACATCCCTAATGAGGCGAAGTGAGGCAGCCACCTCAGGCGTCACTATCTGGGGGGTGGTATTTTTACTATTTATTTAATGCAAACCCGCCCAGGACAGGCCGCTTTAAAAAAAAAAAAAAAAAAAAAAAAAAAAAAGCTGCCTGTCCTGGGCTGGTTTATGACACCTCTGCATGTCAGCACAGGCGGCGATACAATGACGTCATCGTGCCTCCTATACTGAGACGCAGACGTCGCGGACAAAAAGAGAGGAGGCGGCGGCTCCATCAAGGGATTGCAGGTAGGTGCAGATAACTTTTTTTATATATATAAATAGGCCGTAACCTGCTGGAGTATCCCCAGCAGGTAACGGCCTATTTATTTACCTTCCCCGAGTCTGCTCGTGGCCGCCTCCCTATGGGACGCAGAAGGGGAAATAGATGCCGCTGTGAGCAGCCACGGGCATTGGTAAGTGAGGCCGCGGGCCTCAAATACTACTATTATTATACTCAGACCCCAGAGTATAATAATCGGAGACCCAGGAGAGGTGAGGGAACATAAAAATCATTGTTACTCACCTCCTGCGATCCGATGTTACTCCCAGCAGGCTTGGGCCCTCTGGTGACGTCATCAGGTCGCATCGCCGGCCTGATCACGTGACGTCTGTGCGTAATTAAACAGGGCTGAAAGCTGCAGGGAGTGCACCGGTGTCCAGGATAGGTAAGTAACACTGGTTTTTATGTTTGTCACCTCCCCATAGTCTCCAATCATTATACTCTGGGATCTGAAAAGACCCCAGAGTATAATAATAGTTCTTGGGTGGGCCACTATGGGGCATAATACCGAGTGCAGGGGCCACTATAGAGCATAATACCGTGTGCAGGGGCCGCTATGGAGCATAATATTTTGTGCAGGGGCCACTATGGGGAATAATACCATGTGCAGGGGCCACTGTGGAGCATAATACCAGTGCAGGGGCCACTATGGAGCATAATACCGTGTGCAGGAGCCACTATAGAGCATAATACCGTGTGCAGGGGCCACTATGGAGCATAATACCATGTGCAGGGGCCAATATGGGGCATAATACCGTGTGCAGGGGCCACTAGGGAGCATAATACTGTGAGCAGGGGTTGCTGTGGAATATAATACTGTCCAAAAGGCGGTCCAAAGGGAAGAGAAGGGAAAGGTAAAGGATTAGTCAGAGACGTCACCTGTAAGTCACAAAATGTTACTGCCCTGTATTCACCTAAATGATAGAGGATAAATACCTGAGTGATGAAGGTCTGTCTGCTGAGACCCCCACTGAGCCTGAGAATTGGGTTTTTTCCCCCCACTGGGTGGGAATTCGGCCTGACCGCAGCCAGGCTGACTATAGGTGTGTCACTTGGTGAATGGACGAACCCGTGTGGCTCTCATTCACTTCAATGGGCTTGCCAAAGATAGCCGAAGTACAGTACTCAGCTATCTGCGGCGCTCCTATTATAGAGAATGGGGGCCACGTGGGCTCGTCCATCCACCAAGCAGAAGATGTGTGACGTTACTTTCATTGTTAATACGGTGTTGTTGATCTGATACTGAAGTAATGCAGGAAGAAGAATTCTTAAAGAGGACCTTTCATGTCCTCATGTATATGCTGTTTTACATACCGCTAGAAAGCCGACAGCGCGCTGAATTCAGCGCACTACCAGCTTCCCTGGTATGTGCCCCGGGGCTGGAGATGTCGGGGGTCTAAATTTCACAATTCTCTGTCAAAAGGGCGTTCCTGACAGTCTAGCTGCGCTGTGAGGAACGCCCTCCCTGACAGTACTAGTCCATAGACTTGTACTGGGAGGGCATTCCTCCTCTCTCTGTACTCGCCTATAGCACTGTACTGTCAGAGGGGGCGTTCCTCACAGCCCAGCTGGACTGTCAGGAATGCCCTTCTGACGGTAAACCGTGAAACCAAGACCGCTGATATCTCCAGCCCCGGGGCACATACCGGGAAAGGAGACAGAGCGCTGAATTCAGCGCGCTGTCGGCTTTCTAGCAGTATGTAAAACAGCATATGCATGAGGACGTTAAAGGTCCTCTTTAAAACTGTTTTATAACTTTGTGTATATTGTGCGACGATAACAGATTGTGAAGCTAATAGCATGGAAACTCTATTTTTTTTTTTTGGGGGGGGGGGCATCTTTCTATATAATGTGGAGGTGGCAGCAGCATGAGGAAGCCATACAGTAACCCAGTGGCTGGTAGCGGCATGAGGAGGACATACAGTGATCCAGCAGTGGCTGCGGCATGAGGAGGGCATACAGTAACCCAGTAGCTGCAGCATGAGGAGGCCATACAGTGACCCAGTGGCAGCGGCATTAGGAGGACATACAGTGACCCAGTGGCAGCAACATGAGGAGGGCATACAGTGACCCAGTGGCAGTGGTATGAGGAGACCATACAATGACCCAGTGGCAGCAACATGAGGAGGCCATACAGTGACCCAGTGGCAGCGGTATGAGGAGGCCATACAATGACCCAGTGGAAACAACATGAGGAGGCCATACAATGACCCAGTGGCAGCAGCATGAGGAGGCCATACAGTGACCCAGTGTCAGAAGTGGAGGTAGTAGCAGCCTTAGGAGGGCTTACTGTGATCCAGTGGCAGCAGTATGAAGAGGCCATACAATGACCCAGTGGCAGCAACATGAGGAGGGCATACAGTCACCCAGTGGCAGCAACATGAGGAGGCCATACAATGACCCAGTGGCAGCAACATGAGGAGGCCATACAGTGACCCAGTGGCAGCAACATGA
This sequence comes from Leptodactylus fallax, assembly GCA_947044405.1. Lineage (NCBI taxonomy): Eukaryota > Metazoa > Chordata > Amphibia > Anura > Leptodactylidae > Leptodactylus > Leptodactylus fallax. The sequence continues at coordinate 4,909,163 of CAMRHE010000001.1, read as the reverse complement.
GGAGGGCATACAGTGACCCAGTGGCTGCAGCATGAGGAGGCCATACAGTCACCCAGGAGCAGAGTGCGGAGGTGGCAGCAACATGAGGAGGCCAGAGACCCAGTGGCAGTGGCATGAGGAGGCCATACAGTGACCCAGTGGCAGAAGTGGAGGTAGTAGCAGCCTTAGGAGGGCATACAGTGACCCAGTGGCAGCGGTATGAGGAGGCCATACAATGAGCTAGTGGCAGAAACATGAGGAGGTCATACAGTGACCCAGTGGCAGCGGTATGAGGAGGCCATACAATGACTCAGTGGCAGCAACATGAGGATGCCATACAGTGATGAAGTGGCAGCGGTATGAGGAGGCCATACAGTGACCAAGTGACAGCAACATGAGGAGGCCATACAGTGACCCAGTGGCAGCAGTATGAGGAGGCCATACAGTGACCCAGTGGCAGCAACATGAGGAGGCCATACAGTGACCCAGTGGCAGGGGTATGAGGAGGGCATACAGTGACCAAATGGCAGCAAAATGAGGAAGGCATACAGTGACCCAGTGGCAACAACATGAGGAGGGCATACAGTGACCCAGTGGCTGCAGCATGAGGAGGCCATACAGTCACCCAGTGGCAGAGTGCAGAGGTGGCAGCAGCGTGAGTAGGCCACAGAATGGCAAGGTGATATAACGTGTAGGTAGCAACAGCCTTAGGAGGTCATACAGTGAACCAGTGGCAGAGTGAGGAGGTGGCAGCAACGTGAGGAGGTCATACAGTCACCAAGTGGCAGAGTGCAGAGGTGGCAGCAGCGTAAGTAGGCCACAGAGTGGCAAGGTGATATAATGTGTAGGTAGCAACAGCCTTAGGAGGCTTAATCTGCTGCATCAGGCATTGGTGGGTGGAAATCCTGGCTGATCCACGAATGATTCATCTTCACAAAGGTCGGGCTCACCAAATTTTGGGTGGACAAGTGAGTTCTCCTTGGGGTAACTATGTCCCCGCCGCACTAAACACCCACTCTGAAGACACACTACTGGCTGGGCAGGACAGCTTTTCCAGGGCAAACTTGGAAAAGTGGCCACAAATCCAGTTTAGCTGCCCAGTGGTCCAGCGGATCTTCGATGATGGGTGACAGGGTGCCCTCTAAATATGCCACCACCTGCTGGTTCAACTGCTGCTCTCTGTCTTGCTGCTGATGAGCAGCTTCTTCACTATGTGGCTGAAGAAAGTTGCTCATCAGCGTCTCTAGGCTCAGGCTGCTGCTGATGGAGCCGATACTGCTCTTGCCACCCCCACCCCCTCCCACAGCTGCCATGCTAGTGCAAGTTGAGTTCTCAGGACCCCCAGTCGGACATGCGAGAGGATGGATGATGGCACAGATAGGCAGCGGCCAACTTGCTACATAGCATGTCTCTATAGTAGTTCAGTTTGTCCTCCCTCTCAGTGGGTGTAAAAAAGGCACAAATTTTTTCCCGGTAGAGAGGATCTAATATGGTGGAGAGCCAGTAGTTATCCCTCTGCCAAATGGTGACAATTCGGCTGTCACTGCGCAAGGAAGTCATGTTTCGGGCCATTTGCGCAAGTGTCCCCGAGGGACTCCCTGCATCCATCTCTACTGTATACTGTCACGGTGTGTCTGGGTCATCTGCCTCATCCTCCTCATCTCCCTCTGGCTGTTCTGGTTGCTCCTGCTCCTCCTCTCCACCCATTTGGCTATACATTGTTTGTGCTCCAATGTCCTCCTCCTCCTTCAGTTCAGCCCCCAGAGGGATCATGTGGCCTTGAGATGTAGACGCCACATCTCCAGTCCCCTGACCAGCCAGATTGAAAAGCATCTTTTCCAGGATGTGAATCAGTGGACTGACATTGTTCATTCTGTAGTCCTGGCGACTGACTAACAAAGAGGCCTCCTCAAAGGGAACTAGCAAACGGCAGGTGTCATGCATGAGCTGCCACTGGATAACGTTAAAGTTACAAAGGCGAGTACCTCTGGCCGCTTAGATCATCAAGAAATCGTTTATGGCTTTTCTCTGTGGAACACTTAAGGAAACGCGTGACAACCAGATTGAGCATGTGCGCCATGCAGGGCGCATGGCTCAGCCCTCTTTGACACAGTGCCGACACCACATTCTTCCCGTTGTCGGTCACCATTGTTCCGATTTTAAGTTCTCTTGGAGAAAGCCAGGATTCGATTTCTTGATTGAGAACACGGAGCAGTTCCCCCCCTGTGTGACTTAGTTCGCCCACTCAAACGAGGTGTAGAACAGCGTGATACCGTTGTGCCCTACACACGTGGTATGCTGGAGGAGCACTGTGAATTGTCCCTGCAGTGGAAGCTGAGGAGACAGTGGAGGATGAGACGGACATTGTTGCAGGACCAACGGCGTGAGAACATGGAGGCAGAAGCTGTGTCACCTGCCCAAGTTGCTGGTGTGTTTGGGCAGGCACCACATTAACCCAGTGGGCCGTAAATGACATATATTGTCCTTGACCATAGTTACAGCTCCACACATCGATGCTGCTGTGCACTTTGGCAGACACCGACAGGCTCAAGGAGTGGCCCACCTTCTCTTCTACATATTTGTGCAGGGTTGGTATTGCCTTCTTGGCAAAGAAATGACGGCTTGGGACTCTCCACCTCGGCGCAAGCCATCAGTTCTCTGATAGGTGCAGAGTCCACCAAGTGGAAAGGGAGTGACTGCAGCAACAGCAACTTGGACAGGAGCACGTTCTGCTTCTGCACTGTTGGATAAATGCACACATACTGTTGTCTCTTAGATATAGATTCTGTGATCCATTGCTGACGCAATAACTGACTAGGAGGAGGAGGAGGAGCAGGAGCATCACGACCAGCAGATGATGGGAAGGAAACACAGCTTCCTTCAGCTGAGGTGGTGGAACCTTGACTGCCTGAAATGGGGTGCGTGCCACTGGGTGCTGCAGCGGTTGCTGCGGCAAGCTGGACCACCACATTGGAGCCACAGCTTCCCAGCCCACTTTATGGTGACGCTGCATTGGCACCCTGGCCACGCTTCACCTTATGCCCACAGATTGAACATATGGCCATGTTCACCTCCCCCAGCGGCTTTACAAAAAACTGCCACACCGCCGAGTAGATGATATTACCCCCAACACTCTGCAATAACTGACTGCTACCGCCACTGCCTCCGTGAACCCCTGCACCACTGCTTTCCGGACAGGTAGGCTGCTGCGAAGCGGGTGATCCACCCCGGGCATGTTTAGCTCCCGACCTCACACTGCTGCCACCGTGCTGACTCCCCCGCTGCCTCATGTGCAAGCTGTAACCGTCTTCTCCTGATGACGAGGAGGCCCCTTCATCACCCGGCTCCCAATTACGATCGGCTACGTTGTCATCCACTACTGTCTGCAGGTCACTGATGTCCTCCTCAATACCAGCTCCCACTCTCCTCATCACTATTTGCCCGCCTACCGCAGGAAGCGGCGGATGTCTCCTCTACATCTTGGCTGAGCAGTAGCTGCTGACTGTCCTCTAGTACCTCCTCCTCACTGTACAGTGGATCTGAGCCCACAGCATAGAGTAGTTCTCTAGCTATGGGAACAGAAAAGGACAGAGGCAGGTTGAGGACTAGTGAGGGCACACGGCCTGCTGCTGGGCCATGTCAACTAAGGGTTGTGTCTGACGAACCCACCGACTCTTGGCTGGGAGTGTCTGATGTGACTTGGGATGAATTGGATGACCGAGTCAAACAGTCTACAACCGTTGGGTTGCTGATCAAGACACGACCACTACTTGACACTGTGAGCTCAGGCCTCTGTAACTGACCCCTGCTGCTATGCCCCCTTATTCTGCTTCAACCTGTGCCTGCGCCAGAAACATTTAGGCCTGTGACCCACCCCTGTGCATGGCCTGTCGCTTCTCTGTCTGACATACTGTTCGATGAAAAAACGTAATTGCAAAGGGCAAAAAGGCCTGTTATTTTCTACTTTGAAGAGGACGGCAAATATGCCCCTTATTTCTTCACCCACTAATGAACGCCAATAAAACAAAGCATGATAAAGGCAGAGATTTGTGGCTCAGAATTATTGAATTATTGACAATACTATTGAAAATGGCCAGCAACTTTATACTGGTAACAAAATGGCGAATATGGTCCCCCTTATAGGTTTAGACACTAATAAACACCTTTAAATAAGTGGTGATAACCACTAATAATTATTGAATTATTATTAACAATACTGTTTTTAAAAATGGCCTGCAAATTTATACTAGTAACAAAATGGCGAATATGGTCCCCCTTATAGGTTTAGACACTAATAAGCACCTTTAAATAAGTGGTGATAACCACTAATATTTATTGAATTATTATTGACAATACTGTTTTTAAAAATGACCTTCAACTTTATACTGGTAACAAAATGGCGAATATGGTCGTTATGTTTTTCCCCCACGTTAAAGGCATTTATTACAGATAAGTGCAGATATTATTGGATGATAATTCAGTTTTCTTTGGCACAATAGTACTGACTAATCTTATGCCTTGGAAGAACAGTGAATAAGCCCCTTATAATAAACAACTTTAAAAAGGCTTGTTTTACAGATTCGTGCAGATATTAGTGTATGATAATTCACTGTTTTTTGCTGTATTGCACTGCAAAAGGCTTGTTGTTTTCCACCTTGAAGACACAGATATGACTAATGAGCAGCAGTATAATGGAAGTGAGTGCTGCAATGTGAATTATGCTGCAAATTCTTGCTGTAAATGACCCTGCAACCACTCCAAATTTTTCTCTCAATTCCTCCCTATCCTTCCCCTACACTTGTAATCCTCTTTCCTTGAACTTCTATCTGTTTTCTAAGTCTTTCCCTAGCTCCTGCCGACGTCTGTCCCTACAGTGAGAGTGATGTGGAATGACTGTACCTAAAATGGCCGAGGGTTTTTATAGGGCTGTGACATCACAGGTCCGGCTGGCTGCTGATTAGCTGCACGTTTGGCATTGTGGGTGATCCCGTGCTCCCAGAGTCCCTTCCTAACATGTGCGGTGGCCATTTCATAAAAAAATGCGATTCGATGCATCGAAGCGTGAGGAAATCCGGAATTGTGGCGAATCAAAGATTTCCTGAAATTCGGATCGAATTCCACTTCTGCAGCTTCGATTTGCTCATCTCTAGTGAAGAAGCCTAGTGGGTGATAAACAGACACAAGGACACGCTGCGCCAGATAACAGGAAGTCTTTAGCACTTTTAGATCAGCTTTATCAGTTTTCCATCAGGTTTTTATAGTGCTTAGCAGTATAGATATGAATAAAGCTCTTGTGAGAAAGATATATTTCTGTATATGCAGTAGGACATCTGTGTTTATGTCTCTCTGTTTCTCACTCATCTGGCCCCTCTTTTTCCCCTTCTGCCTCCCTAGACTTTTATGAGCCCAGTGAAGAAGGGACTGAGCAGTTTAAAAAGCAGGGGAGGAATTTGTTTCTCACATACTGGGTTCTTCCTCACCCTCCCTCCCCATACAGTACTATCTAATATGATCTGTGTGTGAGCTATAACAGGTCTTCACTGAAGATGAGTCTGAGCAGTGAATTTAGCAGTTTAGCAGGCAGGGAAAGGCAGATAAGAGGACACATATGCATTTCCCTCTTGTGATATGTATTACAAAGTTTTCAACTGAACTATTTACATGGAAAAAAAAAATTGAATAAACATAACACTAAAATGCTCAGGGCAAGGTATGTCATTGAGCTTTTCAGACCTGGTGATGGGTCCTTTTTAAGATACATGTTTTATATGTGATAATGCCATAACAAGGTGTGAGTATGTGAACCCAGAGGGCGCTATTGAGCGACCCAGGCCAGCCCTGAAAAGGCCCTCAGCCATACCTTTGGGTGGGGCTTGTAACTCCAGAAGGCTGGAGTATCCTGCAGGAAGCAGGAAATGGTGGACACAGCCAAAGGCAGACAGGGCTGGGGTCCAGAGAGGACTTACAGAGACTAAGTTGAGCTTCTTATTGCCCCAGAGGCTAGTTAGGGGCTCAAGGAGTCAGTTAGTGCCCTAACTGTGGCCTAGGTTTTTTTTGTTGTTTTGTTATGTTGCACGTTAGCTGAATAAAGCCCGTTTATTTTACACTTGGACCGTCTGGCGCCCAGTACCACGAACCACCGCTGTCTGGACCAGAATTCTTCCGCCATTTTGAGACTAATTCCCCCAAGTTGTTGCATATGGTGCTACGGATTCGGGCATAAAGAGATCCACGCAAGTCCTGGAAGACAAGTGGTTGGTGACTGCAGTACTGTTAAGTATGCATTGTGGCCTACAGCTGGAAGAAATCTGTGATTTCAATGGAGAAACCCAGGAAGGGGTGAGTGGAAATACAACATAGCAAAGTGTGTGCAAAAACTGGTGAAAGTAAAACTCTGGAAGAGGAATCCAGGGAATGAACTTTGTGTATACTGTGGCTCAGAAGTCTGTAAAGTGTTTGCTGATGGCAAGAAAATAAGCAATGTGCGTAGAAGCTGGATATTGCAAACAGTCTATGTGAAAGGCTATGGTGCCATGTTGGTGTTTTCTGTGGAAGACAGAAGAAAATGCTGGTTGTTGTAGTGCCACATAAGTTAACTGTTTGAATACATGTGACTGCAAAAAAAAAAAGGTTGCTGCCGGTTGAACCCAAGGTTGCTGTGGAATATTGTGCAATCTGGTTAGTAAACCATGGGCAAGAAAAAGAGAATTTCAGCTTGTAAAAAAGCAGAGAAGTTATGCACGGGTTTATTAGTGCAGCAGTCTGAATGCAGAGAGACACAAAACCCGGAGCAGAGCATGTGGAGTGCAAGTAAAGATGATGAGTTTCATGATGGTGACTTAGTTTTTCTGAAGCACCTCTGTTCTATGAAGGAATATGTCCCTGCTGACTGTATGTCTCATACTGGAGTTCATGAAAGCGCCAAAGATGAAAATATTATGGTGCAGCAGCTTCAAGATGAAATTAAAACCATCAGGTTCATTGATGAGGATGAAATATCTGATTGGAAACGGTAACTTGAGGTATCAGAAAAAGAGAACCTTAAGTTGAACCTGAAGTTAAAGAAAGAGCTTGACTCTATGAAGAGTTCATATCCTAGTCATTGTGAAAATGTGGTGCTGTGTTTGCCTGGAATGGACTTTGTCACTAAGAAGGAGTTTGCAGAAATGAAATGTGCCCTATCTAATAAAGTTATGCAGAGTGTAGAGCAAAAGCAAGTGCTTGAGAAGCAATTGCAGGATTTAAAGGAGCAGCATGTTCAAGACTCCATTTCCAAAGAGAGTGTCATTGAAAAATTAAGAGATGTCCTTGAAACTGCTAAACGTGAGAGAAGTGAATTTTTGCAGTGTCAGTCAGAATGTCTGGATTACCAAGTCAGGAAATGTGAAAAACTTTCAGCTGCATTAACTGACAAAGAAAATGAAATTGCAGAGCTGAGGAAACATGTGTCTGACCAAGAGAATGATTTAGAATCTGTGGTGCAGACATTGCAGTCAGAGCAAAACTTGCATGCACTAAAGCAGGTTCGCCTAAATAGTGAAATCAACGAATGCGGAGCAGAGCTGGAGTTCTGGAACAAAGAGAAATGGAACTCAAAGCTAGAATATGTAGCCTGGAGAGGGCGCTCTCAGGATCTTGTGAAGATAATGAGAAATTTTCTGTTTTGGTGCAAAATAAAGACAAAGAATTGATAGAGATGTCGTCTGTCCATGCTCAAAAAATGCAAACCTTACAGGAGAGTCACAAAAAAGTAGAGACTCAGCTTCAAGTGCTGCAACTAAAAGTCACAGAAGGGGATAGGTTTCAAGCAGAACTGCTAGACAAGGCAAACGGACTGCAGGTGAAATTGAATAATGTCACAGGGCTTCTTTCTCAAGCAGACAGCAAGTTTATCAAACTTTACAAAGATTTTTCTACACTAGAATCTCAGCTTCAGGACACTCAGGAACTTTTACAAGAAGAAACTCGTCAGAAGCTTGATCTTAGTACAAAAGTAAAACAAATGGAAGATGAGAAAAATGGTTTCCTTGAGCAACTAGAGGAAGAGGAGATAGCAAAAAGAGATTTGTCAAAGCAGATTTCAACACTACAGGCTCAGGCGACTGATATGAAGAAAAAAAAAGGAGGATTTGGTTAGCTACAAGGATGCAGTTGAGAAAAACCTGGAATCTGCGCAGATATTGTATGAGAACAAAGCTAATGGTTGTGACAAGCTGGAAAAGGCCAAGAGAGAATTGGACCTCCAGACAGAAGACATGAGGATCCAGTTTGAGGGAAACCTATCTAATTTATCTGCTGAGATTGTAGATCTAAAAATGCTTGTTGCTAAACTAAAGGTCAAGTGAACAAACAGGAAGAAATTGCATGCATCAAGGAACAGCTGGAGTTTCAGATGGATCAAGTGAAGCGCGAGTGAGAAATAAAGTTGGAAGAGTGCACTTTTCAGATTGAACCGTTAAAAACCGAAGTGGAATCTAAAAGAGAAGAATTGGATCGATTGCAGCAGTCTTTATCCAATACTAAGCAGTCGGCATCTGCACTATCTTCAAAGCTGGCAGCACTAGAAGCTGAGATAGAGGCTGCTCAGAGAAATATGGCAGTGAAGAAAGTTCCGGAGCTGGAATCAGAGATTTGTGCGCTACAGAAGGCGTTAGACTTGGAGAAAGCTGCCAGCATAGAGGCAGAAAAAGCAGAGCCATTAAGGCAGCCAGAACCTGTAACCAAAAAGCATCTGGGTACTGACAGTAAAAACTGTGATGTTGGAAACTTGGTATCCCAGTCCTCCGGTGTTAGCACAAAAAATGAAAATAACTTGGAGAATGTTGAGATGACAATATCTCCAGCTCCTGTACTGTCAGAAATGGATTTTCACAAAAATTCTTGAAATCTATCACAGTACCGCAACATGCCTCCAGGAAGTTATGTGTATGAGAAAGAGGAGGTAAGACTAGAGTATGGAAGTGGTTCTCCTGCTGCCGTACAGATGTGGAAGTATTATAAAGAAACCATTCCAATATATGATGTGGCAGTTGTTAAAGACATACCAGAAAATGTAGTTCAGCGTGAGCTATGTTGTGAGGGTGTACTGCATGGCCCTTTTGCAGAAGGAGAAGATATTGCGGTACAGAGCTTGTGTATCTCATACAAAGAGGAGAGCAAGCAGCTTATGTCTCCTAAACTTCTAAACCTTGATGGTGATGGCAAAGTTTGCTTTGAGATGAAGGTTACGAAAAAGGTACCCGTGAAACAGTTATACTCTAAAGTCATTGATGTGCATGAAGTACGTGTTATTTGGTCTCTGAGCTCCTGTGGATTCGTGATAGGTGAAGATGAAGATTCTTACGGCTATTTACTAAAGGGATCAAAGTCATGCAATGGGATGGCTAAAGACTATGGCGAGAAATGTGATGAAAATGATGTGATCCCTGTATGGCGAATTGTGAAGGTGATCAAGTAAAACTTGCCTTTGCACAGAATGGCCAGGATCTTGGTGTAGCATTTAAAGTGATGAGAAAACGGAGAACTCAACGGAGCGGTATTTGGAAGAAAAGACCGCCAGATTGGGACTTCTGGAGAGACACTGGACAGGCATACATGGTTGAAGAGGGACTTCAACATAGGATGGCTCGTCCCATTGTAGCTCATCCCATGGGTAGTGAGCTGAGGGGGGAGGGTATGGACCCAGGCCAGCCCTGAAAAGGCCCTCAGCCACACCTTTGGGTGGGGCGCGTAACTCCAGAAGGCTGGAGTATCCTGCAGGAAGCAGAAAATGGTGGACCCAGCCAAAGGCAGACAGGGCGGTCTGTCCCCAGGGGGCTAGGGTCCAGAGAGGACTTACAGAGACTAAGTCAAGTTTCTTATTGCCCAAGAGGCTAGTTAGGGGCTCAAGGAGTCAGTTAGTGCCCTAACTGTGGCCTAGGTTTTTTTTGTTGTTTTGTTATGTTGCACGTTAGCTGAATAAAGCCCGTTTATTTTACACTTGGACCGTCTGAACGCTATCTCTCCGGTGCCCAGTACCACGAACCACCACTGTCCGGACCAGGAGTCTGCCGCCATTTTCAGACTAATTCCCCCAAGTTGTCACAAAGGGTAAAGCAATCTGCTGCCTTACACACTTCTATTGATCACTCAACAGTACTATGTTGCATTTTTTAAGTGGACTGTTGCTACAATGTCACTTTAAAGCGTTGCGGGAAAAAACACGGCGGCAACGCATCGTGGTTTTTCCCATGGCGCTTTTAACAAAGTCCGCAGAGGATTACATTAAACCTATAGGTTGAACCGCTGGTGTTTCCGTAAGTATAATTGACATGCTGCAATTTCCAAAAGTGCAATGGTGTAGGAAATCGAAGCGTGTCCGCTACACGTATTTTTCCGCTGTGTGTAGATGGGATTCGCTAGAAACTAGAATCCACTAAGAGGTCACTGTAAAACGACGCATTTTTTTCCGCCATGGCCAAACCGCTGCATTTACGCCACGTGGGGCCCTGGCCTAAAATTCATTGGTGGAGATACATGCACCTAAGAGTTGCCAAAACTAATGTAAACTGTGCCAAATATCTAAATGTTACACGTGTTAGACACCTTTCTCTTCCTTATGCTACCTAATGGCTGGTGAAAAAGATATTAATCTTTAACACCAAAAAAATGGATGTTTTTAATAAACAACACCCTTTTTATACATTCTTGAAAATTGGTTAGTTAGGCATAATGTAAAGTATCTTAGCATAATAAATAAAATGCATTGTAAACAATTCCTGTAGGAGATCACTCTGTCACTTAGGCCAATCAATTAAGAAATAAGCTCTGGTAAACTAATCCCCCTTCCATTCATTTATTGTATTAAGATATCTTATGGTGATAGATTCTGATCAAAGGTTAATTTGCGTAGATTCTGTACAACAAGGAAAAAGTTATACATTAAGAGACTTTGAAAGTTTTTTACTTAAACAATCCAGGAAGCATGACAGGTGAGTTAATCTGATCATTCTCCAGCCCAAAGAACTGTAAAAACTCATATGCTTCAGGAATGTGCTATAGATGTCCTCAGTTAACTTCAACTCTATGTTTCAAAATATATTTGATGTTAAACTTTGGAACAATAAGATTAGTTACACACTTTATATATGGAAATATTCAGCATATTAACCCCTGAGCCACCAGAGTATTTTTGTCCTTCAGGCTAAAGCCCCATGTTGCAAAAACGCAGCATTTTGGCTGCTCAGAAACGCCACGGAAGAAAATGTTACATTTTACAGTACCTGCAAAGTGAATGAGATTCTGGCTAATCCCATCCACACATAGCAGAAAGAAATCCACTGTGGAAATCGCAGCATGTCAATTATACCAGCGGAAATTATGGCATTTTCCCTATAGTTTTAATAAGAAAAGAAAACCCACAGAGAAAAACTCAGTAAAACGCAATGAAAAATGCTGTGGAAAAAATTTGTGATGTGTTTCTGCTGTGTTTTTCTGAAGAATTTTTTAGCTGTATTTCGCTACATGAGGCCTTAGCCTAAAGATGTTTTCAAAACATTAATGGCCCATCCTGAAAAAATCTGCTTCAGGAATTAGGAAACGTTTTTTGACACTTTTTTTACATGATTCAGTTTTTGTCGCCTTTTTGTCACTTTTTCATCGCAGTTTCTGCGCGTTTTTTTGCTCCAGCACACTGTATGAACCTGGAAACCTCCTTTAAAAAAACTTTCCTTGTAAAAAACACATCAAAAAGCGCGTGTTGTGTTTTTTTCCACCTCCCATTGATTTCAATGGGTTTTTCAAGGTGGAATCCGCCTGAAGATAGCTTATGTCACTTTTTTTCCCTCTAGCTGAAAAAAATCAGCTAGATGAAAAAACTGCTACTGACTCCCATTGAAATGAATGGGAGGCTTTTTTGAGGCAAATTTTGAGGTGGATTCCACATCAAAACCAGCCTGCAAAAACTCTGTGTGAACATACCCTTACAGTACCATACTGGAATTCCATGAGCATGTGGGAGAGGCATAAAAGCCAGACTAAAAGCAAACATTTTTAACCACATGAAAGCTCAAAAATTGGATCAAGTGTGGGAAAACTGTCATGTCTCCCGTTATTGCCATTTGTCGTAAACTGAGAGGCACAGAATCTGTGAACTAAGAGACTTTGGTTTATCATTCCGGCAGATATGCTCCGAGGCTGAGATGTCAATGTTTGTTCCAGTAGTTGCAAGAACCGTGACTAACTGGAATGACAGGAAGAATGGCGCTAAGTGATCTATTCTGTACTGCAAGTGAAATTGGATGTCACAACCCAAGACTAGGCTGGCAAACAGTGTCAACACAAACCATCAGAAGGTGTTTGCTGCTGTACTGAACAGCAGAAAGGCTCGAATGGAGTCTACCCTATTCAGTGATGAGTCTTGCTTTTGTCTCAGATGCAATGATAGTGAATGCCATCCACGCATTGCAGAAAAATCCGCACAGCGGAAACAACCGTCACATTTTTGGAAATCGCAGTACAGTCATGGCCAAAAGTTTTGAGAATGATACAAATATTAATTTTTACAAAGTCTACTGCTTCAGTTTTTCTAATGGCAATTTGCATGTACTCCAGAATGTTATAAAGAGTGATCAGCTTAACAGCAATTACTTGCAAAGTCAATATTTGCCTAGAAAATGAACTTTATCCCCCAAAACACATTTCAACATCATTGTAGCCCTGCCTTAAAAGGACCACCTAACATCGTTTCAGTGATTGCTCCATTAACACAGGTGTGGGTGTTGATGAGGACAGGGCTGGAGATCAATCTGTCATGATTAAGTAAGAATGACACCACTGGACACTTTAAAAGGAGGCTGGTGCTTGCCATCATTGTTTCTCTTCTGTTAACCATGGTTATCTCTAAAGAAACACGTGCAGTCATCATTGCACTGCACAAAAATGGCCTAACTGGGAAGAGTATTGCAGCTAGAAAGATTGCACCTCAGTCAACAATCTATCGCATCATCAAGAACTTCAAGGAGAGAGGTTCCATTGGTGCCAAAAAGGCTCTAGGGCGCCCAAGAAAGACCAGCAAGCGGCAGGACCGTCTTTTAAAAGTGTTTCAGCTGCGGGATCGGGCTACCAGCAGTGCAGAGCTTGCTGAGGAATGGCAGCAGGCAGGTGTGAGTGCATCTGCACGCACTGTGAGGCGGAGACTCTTGGAGCAAGGCCTGGTCTCAAGGAGGGCAGCAAAGAAGCCACTTCTCTCCAGAAAAAACATCAGGGACAGACTGATATTCTGCAAAAGGTACAGGGAGTGGACTGCTGAGGACTGGGGTAAAGTCATTTTCTCTGATGAATCCCCTTTTCGATTGTTTGGAACATCTGGAAAACAGCTTATTCGGAGAAGAAGAGGTGAGCGCTACCACCAGTCTTGTCTCATGCCAACTGTAAAGCATCCTGAAACCATTCATGTGTGGGGTTGCTTCTCAGCCAAGGGAATCGGCTCTTTCACAGTCTTGCCTAAAAACACAGCCATGAATAAAGAATGGTACCAGAATGTCCTCCAAGAGCAACTTCTCCCAACCGTCCAAGAGCAGTTTGGCGCTCAACAATGCCTTTTCCAGCATGATGGAGCACCTTGCCATAAAGCAAAGGTGATAACTAAATGGCTCATTGAACAAAACATAGAGATTTTGGGTCCATGGCCTGGAAACTCCCCAGATCTTAATCCCATTGAGAACTTGTGGTCAATCATCAAGAGACGGGTGGACAAACAAAAACCAACAAATTCAGACAAAATTAAAGCATTGATTCTGCAAGAATGGACTGCTATCAGTCAGGATTTGGTCCAGAAGTTGATTGAGAGCATGCCAGGGAGAATTGCAGAGGTCCTGAAGAAGAAGGGTCAACACTGCAAATATTGACTTGCTGCATTAACTCATTCTAACTGTCAATATAAGCTTCTGTTACTCATAATATGAATGCAATTCTATTTCTGTATGTGATAAAAACATCTGACAAACACACATAAAAACCAGAGGGCAGCAGATCATGTGAAAATAGAATATTTGTGTCATTCTCAAAACTTTTGGCCATGACTGTATGTCAATTATACCTATGGAAATGCTGCCGTTTCCCTATAGGTATAATTGAAGCAGAAAGTTTGCAGAGGAAACGTCTGTGGAATTTCTGTGAAAGCACTGCGGGAAAAACCGCATTTCCGCCATGGGTTTTCTCACAACGCTTTTTCGCTGTGGCCCGCTATGTGGGGCCTTAGCCTTAAACTTACTGTCATGGCCTGCAGTGTCAGCAATTGAAAATGGAGCTACCATCAGTCAATTCTGATGATTTGAGTGTCCAAGGGCACTCAGCATGGCATAACATCCCTCAAATGAACATTAATAGCCTCACTGATAGCATGCCAAAGCATGTAAATGCACATGAATGGATAAAAAAAGAAAAAACTGTAGCACTCAAATTATAGAAAAAAATAAACCTGTTTTAGGCTAAACCGTGATGGCAACGCATTACTGTTTTTCCCACAGCGCTTTTCACAGATAACCTCTTTTCACAAGGAAACCTCTGCGGACTTTCTGCTTCAATTATTCCTATAGGGAAACCGTCAGCGTTTCTGTAGGTATAATTGACATGCAACATAATTGGAAAACGCAGGGTGCGCGCTGCGCGTATTTTCCCTCAATGTGTGAATCCCATCCACTTTCCACGGACTGCCATGGGGGCCCCCGGCCTTAATCACCAGACATGATGCAACATTTCAAACCAACATGGTCTTTTTCAAGCATGCCGGTGTTTAAAGCAGGTTTATTTTTGTTATAACTTGAGTGCTGCAATTTGTTCTTTCTTATACATTTGTGTGGTATTCCCTTGGACTAATATATTTCAGCCTGCACCAGTTGCTGTTGGAGGATTATATAATTGGATGTCCTTCTGGTATCTATTGTTTGTATGTCTGCACAAGACAATCCTACTGAATACTGAAAAAAATGGAGATGTTTTGAATAATTTGTTTCTATTTATACATCATTAACATGTCTACCAATCCTGTGATATCCATAATTCCAAGACTTTTACTTCTCTCCCTTGCATTTTCAGAGTTGAGGAGTGTAGTAATGCATCATCTTTGACACTTGCTACATCTGTATAAATTTATTTTTTCATCATATGTTACCCAAGTGGTGATAAAATGCATCTGGGTTACACTGAGACTGTATATTAAACTAATCACTCACATAGCTGATCTGGGTCTTTTCTATGCTTTTCTGTGCAGAAAGCACCTCTGGGTCCAGTACAGTAGAGGCATTAATTTTCAGTATTTAGTCAGCTGTGCTCACTGGGCATACTGTTATAGAGAAGACAGAAGACGTAAAAAAGTGCTTTCCACAGTTTTTCCTGTTGAGTCTGACAATCAGTTTGACCCTGCAAGATTCTAGAAGCAAAGGCTTTAAATCTGTGCTGTACATTGCAGATGCTTAGTTTCTTTAACCAGTAGTTTCTTTGTACTGTTTCTGTTATTGGCTGGATTTATATGGCACTGAATTATATGGCAGGAAACCTACATTAGCCTAAGGCCCATAGCGATCTACAGCCATAAAATTTGTTTCTGCTGCGTTTTTTTCCGCAGTGTTTTTCATTGCAATCTCACAGACTTTTCCTCTGTGGACTTTCTGTCCCTGTTATACCTATATGGAAAATACCAGCCTTTCCGTAGGTATAATTGACATGCTGGGATTCACAAAAATGCAAGCATTTCTGAAAAAACAGCATTTTCCAGCAATGTGTGGATGGGATTAGCCAGAATCCCATCCACTTTACAGGTAGTGTAAAATGCTGCGGTTTTGCTTCGGTGTTTACGCTATGTGGGGCCCCAGCCTTACATCTAACTATTAGCTAGACCATTAGGGGCCAAATCTTGCATAAAGTACTATGAGCTATGATAAATCCACGCTACAATTTGGGAACTATTTTTATCTATAGATGACTGCTTCCTAGATTCTAGCATGTATAATGAGGTATTATGAAGTTGAAGAAAAGTCTGTCTGTGCAAATAATTTCAGAGATAACAACTTTCCACTCAAGACATGAAATCGGTATGTTCCACACAACACATCATGTAAAGAGTATTTTATACACCCTTGCACATACATTCTAATTGAGCCTTTGACAAAGTATCATCCGGTCGTGTGCTTTTCATTTCAGTAAGTGAGGTGTAGTGCAAGTTATGGTGCAGCTGTGCTGAATAAATCATATTCCAGCAGTCTCCAAAGACAGGGCAGGGACTGACCTCATAGGTATGTCAGATTATCAATATCCTTCTGCTTAGTTCATAGAGAACTGCCATTGTCTAAACATGAGCATGTTAAAATGATATCAGATTACTGTACAATGCATCACCTGCTGATCAGTTCTCATTGAAACCTTCTGTTTCCCACACAATTTATAGAAATTGCCTTACTGTACATATTCTGTGTACAGAGGTTGAAATATGACGAAATCTGTGAAAAGGGTGAAAATACTGGGGGGGGGGGGATTTTTGCATTAAAATTTTTATTGATTTCTTTTTATATCAAAGAAAAAACAATACAATAGAGGACTGGTAGAACAAGGAGGAGGTGTAGGAGAATAGGTGGGGGGAGAAGGGGAGAACAGAACTTTGGGAGGGCAAAACAGTAGGACAAATGGGGAAGGTGCAAAAGGCTCTGATGCAGCAGAACAACCTAAGGTCAAACCAGGTAAAACATAATATTACAGAAAAATCATATCAAACAGTGGAGGTCCAAATATATGGGGCAATATAGGAGAATGTGGGGGGGATAGAACAAGGAAAGGAGGATAGATAGCAGACTAGTAGGTTGTGTGCAATCAAGAGGGAGTGGGGAAGAAGGAAGACTGAAATGAGGCGGAGTATATAGTTGGTGTTCCACAGCATCATTCGGCCTGAGTTCAGAGACCAGGTACTCCATTCACCTGAAATAGAGAATTTCCTGTAGCCTGGTCGACAGAGATGGGATAGATGTCATTATGCTTGCGGGAATTTATTAAGACTGGTATTTCCTACCCCCTGGCATTATCTGCACCTAAATTATCGGCAGATTCTGGCCTCTTAATAAATCAAGTGCACAACCATTTGCCAGAATGGAATTCTGTACCAGTTAGGAACTGGTGTAGGTTTCCTCTATAACGCAAACCAATTTTCTGGCTTGAGTTATAATAAATATGTCAGACCAAGGTGTCTAGACCCAGACCAGCCCCGCTGAGATATGGTGCATCTTTAGCATTAGAAAGGACGTTGCACCAAAGATGCGCCGCATTATCACTCATCTACACCAGAAGACTGACACACATGGGATAATAAATTCACCACACTGTTAAATCAGCTGTAACCCTATGTAGTTAAATGTTTAAGGATGGGTTCCAAAAAAACAACTAAAATATTTATGATTAACCCCTTTCCACAATCCTAACAGCACATACAACATTATTGAGGATGAAAGTTCAAGCTTTCCAGCTATATAGTTATGATTATTTAAGAAAATACAGTAAGATACATCATCCCTCAGCAAGCAAAGATGTACTGTCTCTAGCTACCCTTAAGATGTTGTGCTGAGGCATCATCTTATTGATAGCAGAGCACAGAGAAGGAAAACTCTACAAATAAAGATGGTTTCTGATTAGAACAGGCAGGAAACTGAACTGCAAGAAAATGAGTGAAACATACATAAAAAGTGCAAAGTAATGAAAACATTTTTCCCTTCACTGACCTGACCAAAATGAACATACGTATAGGCACCTTTGCTATCCTTGACCACCAGAGATATTAGAATTAATCCTTTTTCTATACTATACCATTAGAGATTGAACTTTTCATTTAGAAAAGTTTAAAAATTAACCTTCTTTACTGTATTAATCAGAGGTGTCTCCCTTGAGCACCTCACACAGTCTGGTACTGTGAGCAATGATAGGACAATGCCAGACTTTGTTAATAACTAAGATGAATAACAGAGGAGTGGCATAACACAGTTATAAGAATTAATATATTATGAAGAATATCATTATTTAACAAACCAACAGAAAGCTTATTACCTGTACAGTACACAAGGGCTTACAATGCGAGGTTAAAGGCTGCTTAGGTAGTATTATATTGAAAACAAGCCTCTTATAGGTTGTAGGCTTTTCAGGGTGGTCTTTCAGATGTTTTTTTGATGTTTTAGAAAGTTAGGCAGGGTCTGGTCCTTTGGTGTAACAAGTTCCTGTGTATAAGGGATATACAAGAGAAATTTTTGAGAAGGTTGTCAGTAGTATAATGTTGTACCGTGTTAGCCATAGAAAGTAGTGGAAGAATGAAGAAATCAGGCAATACCTTTTAGAGGCTAACTGAGTATATTTGATAGTAAGCTCTCTTCTTCAGACATGGTGTAATACAAGAAACTGAAAATTCACACACTCTTTATTAACACGCAAGACATGGATCTTCAAAGGATCTTGAAATAACAAAATGCAATATAAGAGAAGGTTGTTAGGAAAGCAAACAAGAGGAGGGCAAAGAAGAAAGTCTTGTAAGGATGAGATTATGTGTGAGGAGCTAATTTATCGGGTTAAGCACAGACACATCTGGAGGGGACAGGACACAAATAGCCTGGCATGTCAACCTATGGAAAAATGACATCTGATAGGGAGATCGTGGTTGTTGTTCCATTGCTATGGTAGCTGGGGCCTTCTGAAGTCCTGCGTACCAACTTACAGAATAAAGGTAACATGTCATTTTTACCACACATCGAATGCCGTAAAAACAATATGAAAATGGTGTAACTGCATTTTTTTTTAATTCTACCCCATTATGAATAATTTTCCAGCTTTCCAGTAGATTGTATTGAATATTAAATGGTGTCAGAAACATAAAAAAGGTGATGGGTCTCGAAAGGTAAAGGAGTCAAAAACAGAAAAGCAAAATTGAAAATTGGTCCAGTCCCTGTGCCATTTCCCACTCTCTACAACAGGCCTAGCACAGCTTGTGTTTTGCCTGAAAGGTATCTTTAAAACTAAGACCTTATTCACACGTCTACTATGGACATGCTAAGGTCTGCAAAAAACAAGAACAACATCTGAATAAACACTGTAGTGAAAAATGCACATGTACGTGAAATACGGATGTGTGGATAAGGTCTGACAAAGAAGAATTCACAGTCAAATATTGTATTTGCCAACACAAGCTGAAAGAAAAAAAAATACATATATCTTATTTTAATTTGTTAAATATAGTCATATGACTATATTAAAGTATATGGCTTAGAAGTATGCTGTATAATACAACAGTAAACAAGTAATATTTTCTGCATCACTAATGAGTTAACATGATGTCTTATAAACAAAAGGCAGTAATGTTGTAGCTATCAGTACACTATGCCAATGGTCTGCTAGAGCACTACATTTATCACTGGTTTCATGGCAGGTCAGTTTCAGTAACATAAACATCTACTGGTAGAGAAAGATGTTTGCTTCCCCAGCCCTTTTAAAATACTTCATCTGATGTACCAAAGCAGAAATGATTAAAGAAAGAACCTCCCTGCAAATTTCCACTGCAGTAAAAATAACATGTTCATTATCCTTGTAGGTGGGCCAAATGGGCAGCTTGTTCAACTTCATCATGAATAATGAGGTCAACTGAGACCAACTAATAGTTTAAAGGCTTTAACTTTATACTGCTATTGGGTGACTATCTATCTATCTATCTATCTATCTATCTATCTATCTATCTATTTGTATAAAGGTTTATGTTCTGAGTAATATGCAGCTTCATTTTGTGGAAAGAACAAGAATGTCCTGTTTTGCAACTTAAAGTTCTTGCTGCCTTGTTCTAGCATTTTCCTGCTGGTCTATACTTCCTGACCATTTCAACACATAGGAATTGGTGCTCACTTGAATGCAACAAATCTGCAGTACTTAGAACAGCCTCTAAAAAAAGTGTAGCGTTCTATGTAGCTTGCGACCCAATGCAAACACTAAACAGTTTGTAGCGCTCGCACTGGCACTGCAGTCCCTTCAAACTGATGACTGGCACTCCATCAATTAAATATTGATGGTCTATCCTAGGGGTAGCCCATTCATTTTAAAAGGTTTGGATACCCCTTTAATAAGTATGCAGATTTAAAACTTAAAAATGCTTTCACTGTATATGCATTTACTTTCATTACGAGGGCCTCAAAATACATAGCAAAAGACATTTAAAAGGATTTTCCAGTTCCTTCTTACTCAGGACTTATCCTCAGAATAGATCATCAATAAAAGATCAGTGGGGATCTGAGACCTGAGACCCCTGTTTGAAGAAGCTGCAACATTCATGAGAGTGCAGTGATCCATATTCTGTATACATGTTGTGCAATGTAATTACAGCCTCTCTCATAAAAATGAATGAGAAGAGACTGCAATTACATCACACGGCGATTTAAACAGAAAAGGGGCCACAACATTTGTATGAGCCCTGCAACCCCTTCAGCCATTCAGCAGGGGTCTGACTTCCACTGATCTTTTATTGATAAACTATCGGAAGGATAAGTCATCAATAAAAAGGAACTAGAATAACCCTTTAATTGTTCACTTTGAATTTATAACATTGACATGACTACCATAGTAATTGTGGGCAATGTTAAAGCTCATAATAACTAAGGTTACTATCATCTGAATAACCATCAAATAGAGACCAATATAACCTGTTGTGTACGAGAGTTGTATATGAGAACATTCCTTATACATGATGGTAGCTATGTGATGTTATGTGTGGGAAAAGAATTATCTAAATGCAAACACACTGTATTTTCTATCACTATGTGATCACATCAACTAATCTTTCATTTCTTGCCGTTCAACACTTCACAACAGAAAATGCATATCCTGTCACCTGTGTTTGTCATAAATAGGGGCATTTCAGACACATGGAGGCAGTGATATACATATACACAAGCCATTTAAAGTGGTCATATTAAATGAGACTTAATGTGAAAGCTGGGAAATATTCCACATTTTTAATAGTGTTAGAACAGGAAGTTTATTAAATGAAAAGCCTTAGCATTCATTTATTTATTAATAAATTCAATGACTCATTAAAGTACTTTACCTGCAAAAGACATTTATTGCACATCCACAAAATGTTTTTGTTTACATTTTTTAAATTTGTGATCAGTGGAATCAGATTTCAAAAGTTTGTGTGTATAATATATATATTATATGTGTGTATATGTGTATATACCCATATACACACACACACACACACACACACAGTCATGTCTGTAAGTGTTGGCACCCCTGCAATTAAACATGTTTTGCTATACACATGCTTATTTCCTTTGTGTGTATTGGAACAACACAAAAAAACTGAGAAAAAAAGGCAAATTGGACAGTTTCACACAAAACTCCAAAAATGTTGCCATCTTTTCACAATTGTGGGTAAATAACTTTGTTTCAAGCATGTGATGTTCATTCAAACTCACCTGTGGCAAGTAACAGGTGTGGTCAATATAAAAATCACACCTGAAACCAGATAACACACTATATAAGGGGTCAAATTATGAATAATATACCACAAATAGAAAAAATGGCCAAAATATAAGGATAGAAAGAGATAAAAATAAAACTCAACTTTTATTTAAATAATTAAAACCTATGACATATAACTATATCAATATCACTCATTATCCACAAATGTGGAGTACTGAATTAGTCTGTCCTGGATTAGGAAGATGGGTAAAGATATTATATTATCCTCTATTCCCCCATATACACACCCAGGATTATTAGTTGTGAAAACCGCAGAACAATAATTTAAAGCTGTGTCAACCCAGGAGGACTCCACTGGTGACACAGATTGACATAAAAAAGCTAGACTGCAGTTTGCCAAAATGTACA
Organism: Leptodactylus fallax; assembly: GCA_947044405.1. NCBI lineage: Eukaryota > Metazoa > Chordata > Amphibia > Anura > Leptodactylidae > Leptodactylus > Leptodactylus fallax. The sequence goes on along the minus strand of CAMRHE010000001.1, from coordinate 4,887,305 downwards.
TGAGTAAGCCAAAATCATTCTGGGAAAACATCCTGTGAACACATGAGACCAAGATAGAGCTTTTTAGTAAAGCACATCATTCTGAACACTATAAAAAGGATTTGGGGTAGCAATGTAGGGCCCAGTGTCAGAAAGATTGGTTAGTGTCCTAGGTCATGAGTCTTCCAGCAGGACATTGACCCCAGACATACTGTACTTCAAAAAACACCCAGAAATGAATGGAAGCAAAGCACTGGAGAGTTATGAAGTGGCCAGCAATGAGTCCAAATTTAAATCCATTGAACACCTGTGGAAAAATCTTAAAATTACTGTTGGGAAAAGACACCCTTCAAATATGAGAGACCTGGAGCAGTTTGCAAAAGAAGAGTGGTCCAAAATTCCAGTTGAGAGATGTAAGAAGCTAGTTGTTGGTTCTAGGAAACAATTGATTTCAGTTTCTTTTTCCAAAGGGTGTACAACCAAATATTAAGATGAGGGTGACAGTAATTTCGTCTGGCCCATTTATTTTTGGAGTTTTGCATGAAATTATATTATTTTTGTCTTTTTTTCTCAGTTTTTTTGTGTTGTTCCAATACACACAAAGGAAATAAACATGTGTATAACAAAACTGCTGCATTTTTTGCTGACTGCTGCCAGGTCTCTACTGAGTAATACAGTCGGCCAAACGGTGGCTATGGTGTCTGCTCAACTTCTGCGCGAGCACTGTTTTTAAAGGGGTTATCCAGTTTTTAAAAAATATTAGCCAAATAGTAGGATGCATCGATACAAAACGCTTCCTCATATATATCCTGTTTAAATTCAGCACTGTTTATCTGAGTACAATAGAGTTAGTAGAGGAAGGAGGGTGCGATTGGCTCCTGCTTTAAGGGAATACACCATGACTGGCAACGTAGCAATGGTGGATTTTGTAATCCACCTCCCCTTAAATGTGCATGGTGCATGGTGTAATAATCAGAAAGTCTTATCCAGATTCTTGTGAATCAATGTTTATATAAGAAAAATACCTTGTTTCAGTGCTATTTGAATTAGAAGTAACATATATCTATTTGTAATGTCTTTATGTTTATAATGTGCATTTCTGTTATGGTGAGAGTTTGCAGGAATTTGTGTGTGACTAAATAAATGCTATAGTTTGCAAGGAAACATAGGATGAAGTTATACAGGTATATGTCATAGATGTTTCACTATTTGATTAGATGTTACGTGGTCGATGGATTAGGAGATCAAGTGGCCATGATATGGATTGACTTTGACTCCATATTTAATTCTCTCCCATTTCTTCTGCCGGTTACACTAATTGAGATGATTTAGACTGTTTTGTGTATTTACTAACTTCATTGAATTGTTTGTAATGGTGGAGTGTGTGTAGAAGTTCTAGAATACTAAATTTACTTGTATGGGATTGTCTGAATGAGCTGACACTTTAAAGATACTTTGAATTACAGTGTATAGTCGGGTTTTAAGAGTTGTAAAAACAACGGTACCTAGTTTCATGAAGTATTTTGCCTTCCTGGCCATATAGTTCTACGCTAGTGTGATGAGAAAAGAGGGGGGAACACTACAGCTGCGAGCATGACAAGTAAAAAAACGAGCTGCTAGACACAGAAGGGAATGTGGTTTGAATGCGCATTGCTCATAACATGGGATGTAGGCAGGAATATAAACCTGTTATGTACAAGTACCTCATCCAGTATAAGAACTTATTTGCGAACTCATATTAAACATCTCATTGAGACAATATTATGTGGCTTCCCTCTGACCTGGTGGTCACATGATCCATCAGGGGCCAGGAACTGTAAGAGCTGTTGGGTGCTATCTCTGCAGTTATTATGGTTAGGAGTCTTAATTCCTCCTGTAACAGGGGCTAAATGTATCATTTATGTTATAATGCCCCCACCCCAGTGTCTAGTATGACCTTATGGGGGCTTAAAGTAAAAAGAAAAAATAGTTAAATAAAAAGGCAAATAAAAAATAAAAGTAAAATAAAAAACACCAGCTCCACCCCCAGTAACACAACACTATGTGTCAGCTATATAAAAATTACCATAGTACTGTAGACAGGCAAATCTATTTTAGTTTTATAGTATATATTAAACATGAAACCTGCAACAAACATTTTTCCCCTTCTTTTTTGATTACATTTTCCCAGTGTGAGTGTGTGAACCCAGAAGGCGCTATAGAGCGACCCAGGGCCAGGCCTGAAAAGGCCCTTAGCCACACCTGTGGGTGGGGCGTAACTCCAGAAGGAGTAGACACAGCAGCAGAGCTGTTGTAGAGGCCTGCAGGTAGCGGGTGTACATTGGACCCAGTTGGAGACGGACAAAGCGGTCTGTCCCAAGAGGACTGGGGTCCGGAAAAGACTGAGTAGGAATCAGGCTGCTTGTTGCCCCAGAGATCAGTTAGGGAGCAAGCAGTCAGTTAGGGCCTATGTGTGGCCTAGGTCATTTATTATTTTGTGTATGTTACAGTTTCCTAAGCTGAATAAAAGCTGTTTTGGTTTGAATTGGCACCATCTGAACGCTGCTTCGCTGGCGCCCAGTACCACGAACACCACTGTCGGGTCCAGGAGTCTGCCGCCATTGAGACTAATTCCCCCCTCCCCCAAATTGTCACATATGGTGCTTCGGATGCGGGCATAAAGAGATCCACGCAAGTCCTGGAAGACAAGTGGTTGATGATTGCAGTACTGCTAAGTGTGCATTGTGGCCTACAGCTGGAAGAAATCTGTGATTTCAATGGAGAAACCCAGGAAGGGGTGAGTGGAACTGCAACATAGCAAATTGTGTGCAAAAACTGGTGAAAGTAAAACTCTCGAAGAGGAATCCAGGGAATGGACTTTGTGTATACTGTGGCACAGAAGTCTGTAAAGTGCTTGCTGATGGCAAGAAAGTAAGCAATGTGTGTAGAAGCTGGATATTGCAAACAGTCTATGTGAAAGGCTATGGTGCCATGTTGGTGTTTTCTGTGGAAGACAGAAGAAAATGCTGGTTGTTGTAGTGCCACATAAGTTAACTGTTTGAATACATGTGACTGCAGAAGATAGCAAAAAGTTGCTGTCGGTTGAAACCAAGGTTGCAGTGGAATATTGTGTAATCTTGTTCGTAAACCATGGGCAAGAAAAAGAAAATTTCAGCTTGTAAAAAAGCAGAGAAGTTATGCACAGGTTTATTAGTGCAGCAGTCTGAACGCAGAGAGACACAAAACCTGGAACAGAGCATGTAGAGTGCAAGTAAAGATAATGAGTTGCATGAGAGTGACTTAGTTTTTCTGAAGCACCTCTGTTCTGTGAATGAATATGTCCCTGCTGACTGTGTGTCTCATACTGGAGTGCATGAAAGCACCAAAGATGAAAATATTATGTTACAGCAGCTTCAAGATGAGATTAAAACCATCAGGTTCATTTATGAGGATGAAATATCTGATTGGAAATGGCAACTTGAGGTATCAGAAAAAGAGAACCTTGAGTTAAAGAAAGAACTTGAGACTATAAAGAGTTCATATTCTAGTCATTGTGAAAATGTGGTGCTGTATTTGCCTGGAATGGACTGTGTCACTAAGAAGGAGTTTGCTGAAATGAAATGCGCTCTATCTAATAAAGTTATACAGAGCGTAGAGCAAAAGCAAGTGCTTGAGAAGCAATTGCAGGATATAAAGGAGCAGCATGTTCAAGACTCCATTGCCAAAGAGAGTGTCATTGAAAAATTAAGAGATGACCTTGAAACTGCTAAATGTGAGAGAAGTGAATTTTTGCAGTATCAGTCAGAATGTTTGGATGACCAAGTCAGGAAGTGTGAAAAACTTTCAGCTGCATTAACTGATAAAGATAATGAAGTCAAGGAATGGCGGAGCAGAGCTGGAGTTCTGGAACAAAGAGAAATGGAACTCAAAGCTAGAATATGTAGCCTGGAGAGTGCGCTGTCAGGATCTTGTGAAGATAATGAGAAATTTTCTGTTTTGGTGCAAAATAAAGACAAAGAATTGATAGAGATGTCGTCTGTCCATGCTCAAAAAGTGCAAACCTTACAGGAGAGTCACAAAAAAGTAGAGACTCAACTTCAAGAGCTGCAACTAAAAGTCACAGAAGGGGACAAGTTTTGAGCAGAGCTGCTAGACAAGGAAAACGGTCTGCAGGTGGAATTGGATAATGTCACAGGGCTTCTTTCTCAAACAGACAGCAAGTCTATCAAACTTTCCAAAGATTTTTCTACACTATAATCTCAGCTTCAGGACACTCAGGAACTTTTGCAAGAAGAAACTCGTCAGAAGCTTGATCTTAGTACAAAACTAAAACAAATGGAAGATGAGAAAAATGGTTTCCTTGAACAACTAGAGGAAGAGGAGGAAGCAAAAAGAGATTTGACAAAGCAGATTTCAACACTACAGGCTCAGGCGACTGATATGAAAAAAAAATGGAGGATAGTATTGGGTCCTTGGACTCTGTTGAAGAACTAAAGAAAAAGTTGCAAAAGGAGCTAGAAGCTACAAATCAACGGTTTGAAGAGAAGGCTGCTGCTTATGACAAACTTGAGAAAAACCTGTAATCTGTGAAGATATTGTATGAGGACAAAGCCAGTGCTTATGACAAGCTGGAAAAGGCCAAGAGAGAATTGGACCTCCAGATAGAAGACATGAGGATTCAGTCTGAGGAAAACATGTCCAATTTATCTGCTCAGATTGTAGATCTAAAAATGCTTGTTGCTAAACTAAAAGTGCAAGTGGACAAACAGGAGAAAATTGCACACATCAAGGAACTGCTGGAGTTTCAGATGGATCAAGTGAAGCGCGAGTCAGACATAAAGTTGGAAGAGCACACTTTTCAGATAGAACAGTTAAAAACCGAAGTTGAATCTAAAAGAGAAGAATTGGATCGATTGCAGCAGTCTTTATCCAATACTGAACAGTCGGCATCTGCACTATCTTCAAAGCTGGCAGCACTAGAAGCTGAGAAGGACTCGTTGCAGAGCCTGTTAACCTCTAAAGAATCAGAGCTGTTATCCATGAAAAATGTGACTCAAGAGAGAGAGTCTTTATTCAACCAAGAGCAAGATAAGAGAGCTACTGAGATACTGAACTTGAATGAAAGACATGACAGAAAGTCTGCAGATGAGCAGAAGCTTTATCAGAAGATGTTGGAGGATCAGTTCAATATAATTCAGGGAACAGTGGGGGAAGCAGAAAATATCATCCAGGATGCAGTTGCTAAACTGGATGATCCTCTACATATCCGCTGCACTAGTTCACCAGATTACCTGGTAAAATGAGCAAAAGTTGTTATAGACTCATTAACCTCCCTCTCGAATGGGCACTCCAAATACTTACAGAATATGACAGATGCCTCTGACTTAATTGGAGCACTGGTACAGTTTGCACACTTAACAGCAGATACAATTGTAAATGGCAGTGCAACGTCTCACTTGACACCACCAGACCGTGGAGGTCGTCTTGTAGACAACTGCAGGGAATGTGGAAGCCAGAGTTTACAGTATCTGAATGAGCTGAAGGATAAGCAGTCTTTGATGGATGCTGACCTGACGAATGTTAAAAGAACACTGCAGAATATCCTAGAATTAGGAGACATAGTGGATAAAGAGATGACATCTACATCTGCTGCCATAGAAGATGCAGTGCGAAGGATTGAGGAAGATCTGCAAGTTGCAATAGTAAAAACTGAGATGGAGGCTATGCAGAAAAATGCGGCAATGAAGAAAGTTCCGGAGCTGGAATCAGAGATTTGTGCGCTACAGAAGGCGTTAGAATTGGAGAAAGCTGCCAGCATAGAGGCAGAGAAAGCAGAGCCATTTAAGGCAGCCAGAACCTGTAACCAAAAAGCATCTGGGTACTGACAGTAAAAACTGTGATGTTGGAAACTTGGTATCCCAGTCCTCCGGTGTTAGCACTGAGAATGAAAATAACTTGGAGAATGCTGAGATGACGATATCACCAGCTCCTGTACTGTCAGAAAGGGGTTTTCACGAAAATTCTTGCAATCTATCACATTACCGCAACATGCCTCCAGGAAGTTATGCGTATGAGAAAGAGGAGGTAAGACTAGAGTATGGAAGTGGTTCTCCTGCTGCAGTACAGATGTGGAAGTATTATAAAGAAACCATTCCAATATATGATGTGGCAGTTGTTAAAGACATACCAGAAAATGTAGTTCAGCGTGATCTATTTTGTGAGGGTGTACTGTATGGTCCTCGTGCAGAAGGAGAAGATATTGCAGTACAGAGCTTGTGTATCTCAAACAAAGAGGAGAGAAAACAGCCTATGTCTCCTAAACTTCTAAGCCTTGATGGCGATGGCAAGGTTTACTTTGAGATGAAGGTTACAGAAAAGGTACCCGTGAAACAGTTATACTCTAAAGACATTGATATGCATGAAGTACGTGTTAGTTGGTCTCTGAGCTCCTGTGGATTCATTATAGGTGAAGATGAAGATTCTTACGGCTGCTCACTAAAGGGATCAAAGTCATGCAATGGGATGGCTGAAGACTATGGCAAGAAATGTGATGAAAATGATATGATCCCCTGTATGGCAAATTTTGAAGGTGATGAAGTAGAACTTGCCTTTGCACAGAATGGCCAGGATCTTGGCGTAGCATTTAAAGTGCTGAAAAAATGGAAATTTCGACGGACCGGAATTTGGAAAAAGAGACCGCCAGATTGGGACATCTGGAGAGACACTGGACAAGTTTATTTGATTAAAGAGGGACGTCGACTTAGTATGTCTTGTCCCATTGTAGCTCACCCCATGGGTAGTGAGCTGTGGGGGAGGGTATGTGAGTGTGTGAAACCAGAGGGCGCTATTGAGCGACCCAGGGCCAGGCCTGAAAAGGCCCTCAGCCCCACCTGTGGGTGGGGCGTAACTCCAGAAGGAGTAGAGACAGCAGCAGAGCTGTTGTATAGGCCTGCAGGTAGCAGGCGTACATTGGACCCAGTTGGAGATGTACAAATCGGTCTGTCTCAAGAGGACTGGGGTCCGGAAAAGACTGAGTAGGAATCAGGCTGCTTGTTGCCCCAGAGATCAGTTAGGGAGCAAGCAGTCGGTTAGGGCCTATTTGTGGCCTAGGTCGTTTATTATTTTGTGTATGTTACAGTTTCCTAAGCTGAATAAAAGCTGTTTTGGTTTGAATTGGCACCATCTGAACAATGCTTCTCCGGCGCCCAGTACCACGAACACCACTGTCGGGTCCAGGAGTCTGCCGCCATTGAGACTAATCCCCCCCCAAATTGTCACACCAGATATAAAAGAAAAAAAAAGAAAAAGCAAGACAAAATGAAAATAACAAAAATAAAGCCCTATGTGTCACCGAAAAAAGGCACAAAAACTGTCTGGTCCAGAACCAGGGAAATTGCCCTGGTTCTGAAGTGGTTACATATGAAGTGTCTCTGCTCTTCCCTCCTCACCTAACCATTAAACGCTGTAATATTCTGAATTAAGCAACCTTGATCCCACTGGATTCAGACAGGAGGAAATAGCATTTCATTTGTCCCCAAAACAAGGACAATTTGACATGACTCATTATTGTCTAGAACAGGGGTAGGCAACCTTTTTTGTTCGGCGTGTCGATTTTAATTAAAAAAATCAAAGATGAGGTACTCGGAGTGCCGGTCAATAATTGTAAGTCTGACGACCCCTAAACTAAAGTCATATACCACAAACCATAATACAGAAGTGCTGCCACCAGATGCTTTAGGACACATGCGTTTACTGCTATTTCCTGGGACGCTCCTGTACTTTCCGATTAGAAGCAATGAAAGTCCATGTGCAGCCGCCAATTAATGGTAAATGTATGTGTCCAGGAGCACTGTATGACAGCAGCCTTATGGTGAAAACACACTATGTATCTGGATGCAGCTATATTCTTAGGCCACTGGAACTTTTAGCTTGATGAAAATCTGTGTTCACATGGTGCAGCCCCTGCACACCGTATTATGTCCCATAGCAGCCCCTGCACACCATATTATGTCCCATAGCGGCCCCTGCACTACCTTTTATGTCCCATAGTGGCCCCTGCACACCGTATTATGTCCCATAGCGGCCCCTGCACACCGTATTATGTCCCATAGCGGCCCCTGCACACCGTATTATGTCACATAGCAGCCCCTGTGTGATGAATCCACTTAAATATGGCTATAACTAAAAGCTGTATTTTGATCTCTGGGTATCGTATCTCCCTCCTAGTTCCATTTATTCATAATGTGCGCCGCCCTAATCCTAGTTGTATGTTATCAATAGTGGCAACATTGTGACAATAGGGCTTTGTATCCATCCCAGAATGGCTCCATTGTATTCCTACATAGACCTGGGTGATCAAATAAACATGCATTGTTCAGCCTGGGCTGTTGATCAGACATGGTTGATAACATTGTATCATTTCACTTAATCCTATCTTCTTACAAAGAATCTGGACTTGAGTGCGTTAGTCAATCAGACTTGCTGTCGCCGGTGACCTCATTCTGGGTGGTGTAATCAAGGGTATAAAAGATGAGGTAAGAGGTCAGTGGGAGGAGATTGGGCTGAGACCACTAGGAGATTACTATGAAGATGCTACTATGAAGAGAGGCTACTGTGATGAGTTGCTGAGATGCTGGAGTTAATGCCGCTGCCTCCACTGGTGATCTCCACATGCTATGTGTGAGTGTTGGACTATAGAGCCACATCCAGGATATGTGTGGTAAAGTAATTATTTCAATTTTATTCCCTTTTTATTTGTTGTACTGTATCTTGTAACTAGTAACTGTTAATGCATGTATATATCTACATATCTGTTCTGAACTGCAGGTGTTAGATGTTAATACCGACCCATTTAGGGGTTAATAAATATATAAAATTTAGAAAGCTTGTCTTGTATTTATCTTGTGAACCCAGCACTCACTGGCGGTGAGTGTGGTTTTTTTTGAAAGAAGTCTCAGGTGTGGGCCAAAGCGGTGTTGGCGCACTGAGGATCTTTCACACCCTGCACACCGTATTATGTCACATAGCGGCCCCTGCACACCGTATTACGTCCCATAGCGGCCCCTGCACACCATATTACGTCCCATAGCGGCCCCTGCACATCGTATTATGTCCCATAGCGGCCCTTGCACACGGTATTATGTCCTATAGCGGCCTCTGCACACCGTATTATGTCACATAGTGGCCCCTGCACACGATATTATGTCCCATAGCGGCCCCTGCACACGGTATTATGTCCCATAGTGGCCCCTGCACACCGTATTATGTCTCGTAGCGGCCCCTGCACACGGTATAACATTCTAACGTTTATAATTTTCGCCACTCACTAGCTATAATTATACTGTCGGGTCTCTTCAGACCCCAGAGTATAATAAGTGGAGGGCCAAGAGAGGTGACAAACATAAAAAAAACAACGGACTTACCTTTTCCTGCACTCCGCATCCGCTGTGTTCTATTCGGGCGCTTCTGCTTGCAGTCAGCGATCGCTGATTGGTTCTCAGAGGTCACGTCGCGTCATTATGCGAGGCCCTGTCAGCTGTCTCTTACATCAGACAGAAGCGCCCGAAGAGCAGACAGCGGCTGCGGAGCGCAGGAAAAGTAAGTACGTAATTTTTTTTATGTTTCATCACCTCTCCTGAGCCTCCGCTTATTTTACTCGGGGGTCTGAAGAGACCCGACAGTATAATTATAGCTAGTCTGAAGAGACCCCCGAGTAAAATAGCAGCAGTTTCGTTTCGTCCGTGTTTGGTCCGATCGAAACTGCTGGGTGAGGACTCGGGTCGCTGTGACAGGGAAATATGCCTCGCATGCCACTCTTGGCACGCTTGTCGGGGGTTGCCGACCCCTGGTCTAGAATTTATGAACAGTGAAACACAAGGATTCTAAAATTTTAAAGAAGACACCATTTTTAACGCAGATTTTGAGTTTTTCATGGATGGTTCAAAATTCTATAAAGATAGATCATGCAAGATATGCAGAATCAAGTACTATAGCAACAACCCCTCCCATCTGAAGTATTAGCTATGGCGTTGTAGTTGAAGGCACTCAATGAGGTTTTTTACTGTTCGATGTGTTCCGCAAGACAACATTAACTAATTCACTATTACATGCTTCATCGTCCCATACCAGGTATCTTAAAGATGGAATTCCTGTTTGCCAATATTTGCACATGAATCACATTTAATCTACATTTAATCTACATTTAATCTACATTTAACCCATCATGACTTATTTTCTCATGTAAAGCAGCAGATTGAAAACAAGGTGAGATTTGACACCAATTACCACTCCTACTGGAATTTGATGAGATGAAATATATATGAAATATATATCCGATAATCCGACTATTACATTGAGTAATATTTGGGTGACATGTCATTAGCGATAACCAAATACTTTTAGATTTTTTGGAATTAATGGCCCCAAATGGGTTTTTCCCTTGTGGTGCCTGTGTAGTGTTCCCTAATATGGTGCAGTCTATGGACTTTAAAGATTTCTCAGGAAATAAGAAATTTTAAGTCACTCGACATACACACGTGGACAAAATTGTTGGTACCCCTTGTTTAATGAAAGAAAAACCCACAATAGTCACAGAAATAACTTGAATCTGACAAAAGTCATAATATATGAAAATGAACAAATGAAAGTCAGACATTGCTTTTCAACCATGCTTCAACAGAATTTTTTAAAAAAGAAAACTCATGAAACAGGCCTGGACAGAAATGATGGTACCCTTAACTTAATATTTTGTTGCACAACCTTTTGAGGCAATCACTGCAATCAAACGATTCCTGCAACTGTCAATGAGACTTCTGCACCTCTCAACAAGTATTTTGGCCCACTCCTCATGAGCAAACTGCTCCAGTTGTCTCGGGTTTGAAGGGTTCCTTTTCCAAACGGCATGTTTCAGCTCCTTCCAAAGATGCTCAAAAGGATTTGGGTCAGGGCTCATAGAAGGCCACTTCAGAATAGTCCAATATTTTCCTCTTAGCCATTCTTGGGTGTTTTTAGATGTGTGTTTTGGGTCATTATCCTGTTGCAAGACCCATGACCTGCGACTGAGACCAAGCTTTCTGACATGGAGCAGCACATTTCTCTCTAGAATCCCTTGATAGTCTTGAGATTTCATTGTACCCTGCACAGATTCAAGACACCCTGTTCCAGATGCAGCAAAGTAGCCTCAGAACATAACAGAGCCTCCTCCATGTTTCACAGTAGGGACAGTGTTCTTTTCAAGATATGCTTCATTTTTCCGTCTGTGAACATATAGCTAATGTGCCTTGCCAAAAATTTCGATTTTTGCCTCATCTGTCCATAGGACATTCTCCCAGAAGCTTTGTGTCTTGTCAACATGTAGTTTGGCAAATTCCAGTTTTGTCAGATTCAAGTTATTTCTGTTACCACTGTGGGTTTTTCTTTCATTAAATGATGAGTACCAACAATTTTGTCCACGTATGTATATCATGTGATACAAAGCTTGTAGTCTATTATGCCACATGACCTTGTAACATGATTTAAGATGTCTTAATGACATGTGGACTAAAGGGGGGGTCTGAAAATAAAAGAAGAAATAAAAAAGTTTTTAAAAGTATAAAAAAAAAATTAAATATATATATATAATGTATGTGTTAAAATCACCCTCCTTTCCCTAGATCACATATAACAATAAATAAACAATAATAAACATATACACTTTAGGTGTCCCCACGCTCCAAAATGTCTGAACTATTAAAATATAAAAATATTTATCCCATGCGGTGAACGGCGTAGCAAGGAAAAAAAAATCAAAATGGCCAAATGATTTTTTCAACACTTTGCCTCCTATAAAAAATCTGAATAAAAATAAATTAAACTTAACTAAATCAGAACTTCCCCAAAATGGTATCAATAAAAACACCATTTTGTCCCACATAAAAAGACACCTTACCCAGCTCCATACACATAAATGTAAAAAAGTTACAGGTGTCACAACATGGCAATACAAAATTCATTTTCTATTGTGCAAAGTTTTAATTTTCTCAAAGGTATCAAAACATTACAAATACTATATAAATTTGGTATCGCCGTGATTGTACTGACCCGCAGAGTACAGGTAACATTTCATTTTTACCATATAGTGAATGCCGTAAAAATTAAACCCATAAGAAATTGTCACAAATGCATTTTTTTCCAATTCCACCTCATTCAGAATTTTTTTCCAGCTTCCCAGTGCATTGCACAGGATATTGAATGGTGCCATTGCAAAGCACAATTTGTCCTGCAAACAATAAGCCATCATATGACTCTGTGAACTGAAAAATGAAAAAATTATGGCTCTTGGAATGGAAGGGGGTAAAACGGAAATGCAAAAACAAAAATTGGCATAGGCATGAAAGGGTTAATATGCATGCGTGCTAATATAGGACACTGTTATGTGTATTATAGCTTTCTGTTTCAGAGTGTGCTTATGTCATATATGGCTACGCACTGATGCAGCATGCTGTGTACATCACATTGGTGCATGCAGCAGGCTGGTGGACGTAGTATCATGCTATCGCCATGCGTCATCCATCTACGTCACATGGCAAGGTGTATTTTGGCTAGCTATTGCTGTGCTCATATGGTTAGGAGGTGATTACCTTCACTTGGGGAATTGCTCACTGATTGGTGGGGATATACCATTGACTCTTCTAAGATTATGTCAACCCCTGGAAGAAGACTTGCGCCGAAACGTGCATTAGGGCTGGTGCTATTCTAGGACAGACTGATTCTTATGTGATTAGGTAAATCGACTTTTTTGTGTCCTCGATTCTGATTTGACATTATTGCATATGGGCTTTATAATCACGATTTAACTGCAGGATATTATAGCACTCATGTATTGTAAATTGTGTTTTACTATATACTGCTTGATGGAGTTGATATAGCTGTCTGTCCTGGGTATGGCCTGATCACTGTAGTACTTATGTCTTTTAACTTGTATTATTAATATAGATTGTTTATTTTGTATATCTACATAACTTTTAGGATGAAGTTTTTTTTATTCTTTGTAGGGTATTAAATTTCATGGATTTTTTTTTCACCCTTTTTTTAGTTTTGATTATACTTTTAGTCAAGTTTGAATCAATGTTTAAAAATGCAGAATCAATAGCACATTTGTTTAATACCCTAGAGCTACCAAAAAAGTTGGCTATCACAAAGGTCCAAATACATACAAAGTGTGTTCATCACATAACTATGAACCACATGTCACATAACCATGGACTGATTTTTATCCCCTGAGAGTAAGCAGAATAAAGGACACCCAGCAGAGATCTTGAAGGAATTGATACAGAAAGTATATTGGAAAATTGTACAACTTTTCATTTCACAAATAATGTTTGTCTTTCTTTTTTGGTCTGAAAGTGGACAACCCCTTTAATAGAATCTGCTAAAGAAATTAAGTAAAAACGTATAGATCCATGGGATCCACATTACCCTAAAAACATCTTCTTTGATGGGGTAATGGATGAAAGCCAAAGAATAGCAATTACAAGTCCAGCAATAAATAACATGCAACTAATCATATATGGATTATTGTTAGCAGGTGACAACAGCAATGTATTTGCCTGGAAATCTAGAACTGAGACCAAAGTCCAGGCAAGCTAAGGCCCAAAAGCGCTCTCCCCTCAACTGTATATTAATGAAACACACATTTAAAAGAAAATAGGGATCCAAAGCTGAATAACAGAAACATATCTGGAAACTGTAGAATGACCTCTACAAGGTACTGGGATTATAACAAATTTACTGCTGACAGACTCTCTTTATGTGCTTGGATTTGATGTGTGGAATCTGTTTTTCTACAAAGATTCTGCCACGTTTGAACATGGTTTTGGGCTGCATTGAATGGGAAGTTAATAAACATATTGAAATGAGACTATATAACAAAGATGGTTTATTAAACTTGTTAAATTCTGTATTCTGTTTAATAAGGTTTGTGCCAGAACTCTAACAATTGACTTGTGTTTGCAGTTTCAGCTTGCTGCCAAGTTTTATTCACTTTGATAAAAGCAAATCCATAAAAGTTCTAGTGAGTAATGGCTTTGACAAACCATTCCTTTAAACAGTGATCTAATACTATTTTATTAAGAAAAATCAGCTGACGTGTACTGATAGCAAATGTGATTTTCTTACATAATATAAAACTGTAATGCACAAAAAAGCAGCAATTTGCTGCATACGTTTTGCTTGCATCAAGAGAGATTGTTATCTGTGGATCTAACTTTTTTAAAAATGTATATTGAGCATTGCTTTTACAAATATACTGTACAAACTGTACATGAACCTTTTGGTTTTTCAAAGCACTTACATGCATTATAAATGCAGGATGGTTTATTGTTGTATTATGTACTGTGAAATGTTGGTATTGTATCATGTGCTGTGTTATATGTCTCACCCCTAAACTTAAGAAACCCTCCCTCGACCCGTCCTCTCCAGCCAACTATCGCCCCATCTCACTGCTTTCGTACGCCTCTAAACTGCTGGAGCAACACGTCCACTCTGAACTGTCCTCCTATCTCTCATCCAATGTGCTCTTTGATAGACTACAGTCAGGTTTAAGACCCCATCACTCCACAGAAACTGCTCTAACCAAGGTCACTAACGACCTCCTAACTGCCAAAGCCAAACATCACTATTTAGTCCTCCTCCTCCTCGACCTCTCCTCTGCCTTTGACACAGTCGACCATTCCCTCCTGTTAGAAACGCTATCATCCCTTGGCATCTCGGTCCTGGCCCTTTCCTGGATCTCCTCATACCTTACCAACCGCACATTCAGCGTCTCCCACTTGCACACCACCTCCCCGCAACGGCATCTTTCTGTAGGTGTCCCCCAAGGCTCCGTCCTAGGACCCCTCCTGTTCTCCATCTACACCCTAGGCCTTGGCCAAATCATAGAATCCCATGGCTTCCATTACCATTGCTATGCTGACGACAAATATATCTCTCTGGACCAGACATTACCTCCCTGTTGTCCAGAGTCCCAGAATTTCTAGCAGCTGTAGCCTCCTTTCTCTCCTCCCGCTTTCTCAAACTCAAAATGGAGAAAACGGAGTTCATAATCTTCACCCCTCCACGCACAACCCCCTTACCTGACCCATCTATCAAAATTAATGGAACCACTCTCACCCCAGTCCCACTGGCCCGCTGCCTTGGTGTGATGATTCCACTTAAATATGGCTATAACTCAGAGATGTACTTTGATCTCTGGGTATCGTATCTACCGCTTTCTTCCATTCATTCATAATGTGCACAGCCTACTCATAGGTATATTGCCAATAGTGGCCGGACTGGAACAGTAGGGCTTTGTATCCATCCCAGCAGGGCTCCATTGAATTCCTACACAGCCCTGAGTGATCAAACAAACATGCATTGGTCAGCCTGAGCTGGTAGATCAGACATAGTTGATAACATTGTATCATTTCACTTGGTCTCATCTCCATACAAAGAATCGTGACTTGAGTGTGTTAATCAATCAGACTTGCTGTTGTTGATGAACTCATTCTGGGTGGTGTCATCAAGGGTATAAAAGATGAGGTAAGAGGCCAGTGGGGGAGTTTTTACAGACAGACTAAAGGAGATTACAGACAGACTTCCACTGTGAGAGACCACTGTGAAGAGCATGCAGGCTGGATTGTTGTATTGATGCCACATGCTAAGAAGCCTCCACTGATTATTTCACACATACCAGAGCATGTGTGAGTGTTGGACTACAGAACCACAGCAAGGAGATGTGTGGTAAAGTAATTATTTCACTTTTATGCCTTTTTATTTTATTGCACTGTATCTTGTAACTAGTAACTGTTAATGCTTGCATATATCTGCATATCTGTTCTGAACTGCATGTGTTAGATGGTAATACCGACCCATTTAGGGGTTAATAAATATATAAAATTTAGAAAGCTTGTCTTGTATTTATCTTGTGGACCCAACACTCACTGGCGGTGAGTGTGGTTTTATATGAAAGACGACTCAGGTGTGGGCCAAAGCGGTGTTGCCGCACTGAGGATCTTTCACACTTGGGATAACTTTAGACTCTGACCTATCCTTCAACCCACACATTCAAACCCTCAACACCTCCTGCCACCTCCAACTCAAGAGCATCCACCGAATCCGCTCCTTCCTCACCCCTGAAACTACAAAGAAGCTAGTTCACGCCCTCATAATCTCCTGCTTAGACTACTGTAACACTCTTCTCCATGGCCTCCCAGCAAACACTCTCGCCCCCCCTCCAGTCCACCTTAAACTGTGCTGCTCGCTTAATACACCTCTCCCCCCGTTCTTCATCGGCCGCTCCCCTCTGTCAATCCCTTCACTGGCTACCCATCGCCCAGCGAATAGAGTTCAAACTACTAACGCTGACATACAAAGCCATCCACAACCTGTCCCCTCCATATATCTCCGACCTAGTCTCTCGCTATTTGCCCGCACGTAACCTCCGATCCTCCAAAGACCTCCTACTCCGCTCTGCTCTTATTCACTCTTCACACAATCGTCTCCAAGACTTCTCCCGTGCATCCCCCATATTCTGGAACTCATTATCAAGACACATAAGACTGTCCCCCACCCTCACAAGCTTCAAGAAGGCCCTGAAGACTCACCTATTCAGGAAGGCCTACAACCTCCAATAACGCTACTGTCACCACACCACCACTTGAACAGCCTCTACTCTCACCTTCTGTCTCTCTCCCTCTTCCCGCATAGATTGTAAGCCCTTGCGGGCAGGGCCCTCTATCCCACTGTGCCAGTTGGTCAATGTTTGTATTATCTGTTTTGTATATATTGTGTACCGTATGTAAATCCTCAAATGTAAAGCACCATGGAATTAATGGTGCTATATAAATAAACAATAATAATAATAATAATAATAAGTGGTGCAGATCATTGCACAGTGTTCTAGTTCTTTTCTGGAAGGTACATTATGAGTTAACTACTTAGAGGTGGAACGAGGTTGCACCTATGAGTTCCACTGCAGAAAATGTTGTTTGTTGATCCCCTGTGGTTTAACTTCTTGACATTGCTTATGTTTTCCTGCTGTTTGGCAAAGTTAGCTTCAGATGTAGCAAAATTGGAAGCTTGTTAGACAGCTTGTGGAGCAGAGCAGTCTCATAAAGATGCCAGTTGGTTTCTTGAATGCCTTCTCTGGTGACGGGCAGTAGATTTTCTACCACAGTGGAAGCATTCTGTTCACTGCTGCAGTGAGGCCTTGCGAACTAGGCCTATCATTCAATTGTTAACTGTCAATTGCATTCCACTAAAGTGTTCTACTCTCTGTGCTTACAACATATACCTCAATAAAGTGAGCTTCTGTGTGGAATGGAGGGTCTATATGTCCATAATTGCGGTGGGTGGCTTCAGGTGATGGAGAGGGTCAGTGTCTGGGCAGCCACTAAGAGGGGGCAGTCTGGGGACAGTGAAATCTTGGCTGTGGAGGCGAGCTACGCTGGCCAGAGGGAGCAGCCATATAGCAATTGAACCAGCACTGGCGACTGCTTCTATTACAAGTTCATGGCAGCCAAGAAATCACAAAATACATTTTACTACTAAGGGCAGATAAATTGCATGCAGTGCATGCTGAACAATCAGACAGGCGATTAGATATGGCTAGTATTCAACATTCATATGGCTATTGTATGTCACCAATGACGTACTAAGTAGGTAAAGAAAGTTGGAGGGGAAAATTACAAGATGACTTGCTGCAGCATGAAATGCCACACTTGTCATGTAACTTGTGGTCAGAACCTCACTGATGTCCATATACACATTTCAATTTCTTTATAGCTGACAAAGTGCCACAGTTATTTAACATCTGGCATCCTTTGACAACAGCAAGGTCAGATTTCTGACCATTTAACCTGTAATATGTTATAAATCAATAGTGAATGTAGCATCACCAAAGAGAGGAAGCTCCCTTTGTGACCTTACCACCAGTCTCAGTATTGTGATAGTTGGACATAACCAATTTATAGTAACAAACTGGGACCTATCAAATATGCTTAGAACTGTCCTGAGAAAATGTAGGTCTCCCATGGCAATGATGGTAAAAATTAAAATGTAATGGCTGTCAATATGTCTGAAAGGACAAAATTATCTTTATGAAATGTCATTAAAGGGTTTGAAGAAGGTTTTTTTTGTTTATCCATCTTTTATCCCTTCCTTCTGTTCCTAGACCATTCT
This sequence comes from Leptodactylus fallax, assembly GCA_947044405.1. NCBI lineage: Eukaryota > Metazoa > Chordata > Amphibia > Anura > Leptodactylidae > Leptodactylus > Leptodactylus fallax. The sequence continues at coordinate 4,869,152 of CAMRHE010000001.1, read as the reverse complement.
CGGTTTTTATACAACCAGCTTACTATGTGCTATTTCCCATGTGCACAAATTCCAGTCCCTCATACAACACAGGAGTAATGTACAATTCTCGCAGATACTTTATATATAAAAATACTTTACCAATATCATAGATGTGACAAAGCTGTATACATTACATCAATATACAAAACCACACACAGCTGTCTTCTTTCTTGTCCCCATCTGGCAACGCAGCAAATGTGGCCAATAATGTGTGTATATACAATACATCCCAAAATTATACAGTTTCCCAGGTCTGCTCTGATAACAGAAGTTTAATCCAAAACCTGACCACATAGAGACTCATGCATAAACAGCAAATAACTTACACCTCCATAACACGTACAGGACACAGAATCCACAAAACCATGTATATATGGGAGACAACTACAGGCTGTAAATTTATTAACACCAATACACACATACTAACTGCAGTACAGGAAACCTTACACTAACTATGTCTATGTATATGTCAACACATACTTACACCTAGGATATCTATATGTACACGCATGAAGTCTACTTGTAGCAATATTACACTTATATACACATATAGTAAGCCCACATATAACTTAACATGTACCTGGATAGCCCAGGGAAAAGGGGGTGTCAGTTAAGAGAGAGCTCCAGAGTTTCCCATGCCTATAATGTTCCTATGAGTAGAGTTTGTCCAAAGCCCTAGACTCCAACTTAAGACCACCTAAAACATCCTCTAAGGTGTACAGGAAGTGAAGCTTGCCCAGCTGCTTCATCCAACTGGTTAATGGTAACTCCTTCCTGTACTGGGGACCTTTGAAATGCAACTGGCCTCTGGACACATTGATGACTAGTGTCTAGCTAGGAATCTTCTGCCAGGACAGTTGCTGTCTCCTTTTCTCAAAATAAGTATTGTGTAAATAAAAAGATGATGCTGTTAATTCCAGCGCATTCTAAGAAGGTTACATGTCTTACATGTTATTTAACTAGTGGCAATAGACAGCTAAAATAAAGACACGAATAGTAATAAAGTTCTTATATCAACTCATTTATTTTAACAGGTTCCCTGCATTACACCAAGCTTATAGGAAGACTTTCTTATTCCCCAGGTGTCATTTCTCTAACTGTTGTTCCATTGTCTAGATATTGTACAGATAGATGTTACAGAGTTGACCTGATTTTGATGATGTTTTATCACAGAAGACAACAACCACCAACATTTTTTCAATGACTTTTCATTGGATTTCGTTGTCTTCTATGATAAGATATCACACTTTAGCAATTTATTCCGCTGCAGAAAGTTGAGTTAACTATACTACATCTGTATCTTAGATAAGGTTGTCATAATCTGAAAAAACGCAGAGGAGAGGTTGTTCATTTGTTATGACATCATTGAGCTGTAATATGGTAAACTAATATTACACTGTTTGCCTATGACATGGTTTTATGAGAATAAAGTTGAAATGGTATTAATCATCTGTAACATAATAGTGTTACCTTATTGAATGGCTATATACTGTAGAACTTTCATTCTGCTTGAAATGAAGGCATCATGCCAACAAGCAGCAGACTGAATGGAAAACTCCTTTTATCAGACTCAATATTACGTACCATAAATACACACCTGTTTGGATTTCTTTTATTCTCAAGGGTTCATTTAGCTTTTTTAAAACAGAAGAGATTACAGGATGTGTTCCTGCTCCAACACCTAACTTGTAAAATGTATTAAATGGCTTGTAGACAGACATTACTCAGAGTTATCTGTTTCCAGACGCATCTGAGAGTATACACATCCTTGTTAGCTGTGGTGGGATAGATAAAACACACATACATCATACTGTTTATTACAGGCGAATATTATCAGAGGATCTGTCCAAACATTAGTGGAGAGGTTGATGCACTCACAGACTTATAAGACCTATAGTAACAAGTTAGTTTCATAAGGCTTTTCAAAAACTTGGAGTAAATTTGCTTACTAATTTAGTGTGCATCGATGTCTGTATCCATATTGATTTCTGGATCCAATAATGAGAAAATTAAAGTCTAAAACACTGAAAAATAGACAATATAAGTAAAATTATTTCATCTTACCATACCATGGAAATATATTTTTGTCAATTTTCCATGCTAATAGAGATATAAAATGTAAATATCTCAACTAATTTACATTTATAATATTGTCATTTTTGAAAAATTGGAGATTAGCGAAGCAATTCATTATGTATGGGGTTCAACCCAAATATTCCAAATTGTTGTCTGGTGAGTCAGGGTGACATTCTAGCACCACCCGACATCAGCCTTTCAGCCAATAGACAGTGGTAGGTGGACACCTTACAGTTCTGATATTCTACAGTGCATGATCACGAGGTATTTGCAATAATGGTGGAGATAGGGAAGGATCTCCGATTCATCTCAATGCATCATAAAGGGCACTAAGTTAATAAGTTAGTAATAGAGTCAGAGAATATTAAGAAAAGAACAGTTTAGCCAGATTTAATCAATTAGAGGCAGATTAGAAATCTTTGCGCTGTTGTTGTGACTGTGAGCCTGACAGCAGCATTGCTGCATGAATACACAGACAAACCCTTTAATTGCCAATAATCTGATTTTGTCTAAGCCTATTGTGCAATAGAGCAGGTTCATCTTTATACAGAGTGTTTAAACATAAGTTTGCAGACGACTGTAGGTTAGGTCAGTGTGCTATCCAGGTTTTTCCGGCCGTGCTTCCATGGCTCCTATTCATTGAATGAATAGGGTCGTGAAGCACGGCCAGTGCATGGGCGGCACACAGATGACATTCGTGTGCTGCCCATGCACCGGGCGTGTCGCTCAATCATGGCCAGCGGCCAGCACACAGTCATGTGCAATTAGCCTTACTGACAAATGATTGTTACTTTTTTTGGGTTTAATTTTTTTTTCATTAAAAACATAGAAACTGCTGTTCTAACAGCAAAATGCTGATTCTGCCTGCCCTAATCTGACTCTTGAAAGCTTACTTATAAATATACTCAGTTAGCCTCTAAAAGGCATCGCCTGATTTCTTCGCTCTTCCACTACTTTCAATGGCTAACACGGTACAACATTATACTAATCTGAAAAAACATCTATTTAAGCATTTTTTTGTTCACGTAATATACAGTCTTGCAGACTGTACCAATCTAAAAAAAAACAAACATTGTTTTATAAAGGGTCATTGGTGACCATCAGTAGTGTCTATTGCTAGTGTCCATTACAAGATTTTAACAACAAACACTAGCAGAACCTTCACAAATCCATTAAAAATTCCATTAATTTCACTAGGACTATCTGGTGTCCGTTAGTGACCATTAATGAAAATAACGGTTTCAAGCGTCCGTTATTTTTTAACATTAAAGTCTATGAGTAACAGACTTATAACGGACGGTAACTGATAGTCATCAGTAACTTATTTTGTGACCGTTTTTTCTGAGCATGTTCAGAAATGACAAGACAACTCCGAGGATACATGTGGAAATTTTTTTTAAAAAGTTTATTTATGTAAAAAATGATGGTTTATGCACAAAAGATATACAATAAAAAAGGTAAAGGTTATTTTATTTAAAATTCTAATTTTTTTTATAAAACAAACAAGAAAAGCTATTATGGTTTTATGGTTATTATGGTTTCTTTAAGATAGTGTTAAGGGAGGCTTCTGCAGTTGGTTAAATTTGGTTAATTTTCCAGAATATATTCTCCATCCCATTGCAGAATCCTTGAAGATTTTGGAGTCGTTGCTGCGGCTGTATGCCCCAATGTCCACAGTCACAAAACAATACTGGACATCAGCAATGGCCATCAGCACAATGGAAAAGTACTTGTAGTTGAAGAACAGGGAGCTACTCCTTGCAGGTTTCTGGATAAGGATGTTCTTTCAATCAACTGTTCCTACACAATTTGGAAAATGTGTCACCTCCCAGAACTTCACAAAAAAAAACAAAAGAAAAAAATGCACTAAAACCTAACTTTTAATAGTAATTCTAAAAGTACCATAAGAACCCAAAAGACCAAAGGCCTAAAGTCTGAATTATACCAATAGACAGACACCCAGGAGGCCAAAAATATATGTGTAGTATAACATAGATGCTGAGTCCCAAACTAAGGGCTCAATATCTATGAGCACTAATGTTAGGTGGTAAATAACCCACATAAAAAAACAGCTGTGGGATCCCAGAATGCATCACATCATCAACATAAAGTATAGCTCCCTCAGTAATGTAATGAAAAACTGCTCCTAATAGAAGAGTGAAAAGCACGATAAATGTAGTTCAATTGCTGGTCACTCTTAGCCACAATAGCGGCATATACATATAGGAGACACAGTAATCACACACACACTAACTAGAGGGTCAGAAAAAGACCAACCCAGGTGCTGACTATCCACTTACTGGAGAGCTTACATTACACTCTCCCAAAGCTAGCTAGTAACACAAACAGCATACATCCATAAGAGCCCATAAACTATGCTGACGCATTTCTGCTTGTAAAAAGAAACCAGCTCATCAGAGACAGTCAAAAAACTAGGGCAGAGAAACAACCCCCATTGAGAAGTTTGAAAAAAGAATTCATAGAGCGTTTCCGCCCAGTCAGCCATGATGTCTGGCCGCAAATGAAGCCGAGCGGAGGCCCTGTATATCAGCATGTAGCCACGCCCCCTATAAATCGCGTCACCTGGGGGCGTGCCCAATCAGCACACGGGACGTCTCCAGGGGCGCGTATCAGCAGGACTCACAGAACGCCCATAATGGGCGTGTCTAATTCTGCCTAACAGTGACATGCATATTGTCCTTAGTTATATCCGGACCGCACATCGAGGTCATGTGACTGAAGGGGGAGGGACTCAATCAACACATGGCCTATTAGAACAACAAAGGAAAAGAATGCCTATAGCAAAAAGTAAATAAAACAAAGAGAAACCTATTACCTACTAAACTCACACAACAAAGCATCCCACATTGTAAACAAAGGAGGGCAGATGGAAAGGGAGTAAAAATAAATAAGAACTTAGTACATGGGGACAAGCACAAGGGAGGAATAAGATATAATAGACTACCTCTAACTTGCATACTAAAAGACAATATAATAACTAGGGTCAAAATGAGGACACATATAAAGGGAGAAAAGAGGAAAAAGAGGGGTAAATAAAACTAGATCTAACAACCTATGATAATAGGGCAGATAAGATAATCACAACCCAGCACATATACATAAGGGCATCAGTAAGGATGGTAAAATACATAGTAGAGGATGAATGCCCAAGGGAGTGACTAGCTAATATAATCAAAATATTAAGATAGTAAAGATGGAACAAGAGAGGAAAATCACATAATGGATGTAAAAGACAAAGAAGATAGACTCTGGTATTAAATGAACGAGAAATAAGAAATAAACTTGTTCAATCCATTAAGTTGTACAGTATCTAACAGAAACGTCCATCGAGCCTCGCGTTGGAGGACTTTCCTGTCAAAATCTCCCCCTCTAGGGGGTTGTAGGACAATCTCAATGCCTTGAAAACTAAGAGAACCTTCCTCCCCAGCATGCTTGTCCCAGACATGGTGCGATACTGAGGTAACCTCCTTTCTTATGAAGTCATTAATGTGTTCCCTAATGCGCCTGTGGAACTCCCTGATGGTTTTACCAACATACTGAAGTCCACAGGCGCATGTAATAAGGTACACAATACCACTAGATTTACAGTTGATAAACTTCGAGATCTTAGAAAATTTGCCAGTCCTCTCACTCTTAAATTCCTTCCCCCTTTTAATGAAAGTACATGATTTGCAACTTCCACACAGATTTTTCCCCACAAGGTTGCATTGTTTCTGTTGTAACCATGTTTCATCCGGGACCTTCGATGCAAGATAACTATGTACAAGTTTATCTTGTAAATTCGGGCCTCTACGACAAGAAATCGCTGGTTTACTACCCACTAAAGGTCCCACCTCTGGGTCCATTGTTAAAATATTCCAAAAGGAACCAATGATCTGTCTAATCTCTGCTGCCACATCATATGTGGCAATGATACGAGTGTCACCCATTTGATTATCACGAACCCGATGGTTCAGAAGTTGGACCCTATTCTCTCCGCAACACCCCATTAGGGTAGCCTCTCTTCAAAAACCTCAGTTTAAGATCTTTAGCCATAATCCTAAAATTGGACAGTGTGAAACAGTTTTTCCGCATCCAAAGATACTGCCCCTTCGGTATTCCTGCCCGTAAGGACGGAGGATGCCAACTTCCCCACTACAAAGTGAATTAGTTGCAGTTTTTTCTTTTTTTTTTCCTGTGAACACAAGTGCGTAACCTGCCAGATGTTTCCTTAGAAATGACCAGATCAAGAAAGGTCATCTTTTCCTCCTGAACTTCTGAGGTAAGGAAAAGACCAAGGTCATTGCGGTTAAGCTCCTGGACAAAGGATAAAAACTCTCCCCTGGGTCCATCCCACAGGATGAAGACATCATCTATATATCTGACCCAGAGGAGAATCCTCTGAGTCCATCAGTCCATCTCCGCAAAGACTCTTTCTTTCTCCCACCAGCCCAGGTAGAGGTTAGCGTATGTGGGGGCACAAGGACTCCAATATCGCTAGCCCCCTGAGCTGGTGGAAGATCCTCCCATCAAAGATGAAGCAGTTACGTTCTAGAACAAATGTCAGAAGTTCCAGAATAAAATCATTGTGTTCACTCATGTGGTTGCCTTGTGTTTTAAGAAATTCGCCTACAGCCCCATACCCCTTAACATGGGGTATGGAGCTGTATAAGGCTTCAACGTCTAGACTAGCGAGAATCACGACTGGTGACACCTGGATGTCCTCCAATCTGCGGAGGACATCCATGGTGTCCCTCACGTAAGAGGGTAGGCTAACCACAAGGGGACGCAACATGTCATCTATATATAAACTAATGTTCTGAGTGATGGAGCCTATTCCTGCTACAATGGGAAGTCCCTTCAAATGGGACAGCCCCTTATGAATCTTTGGTAAGGCATAAAATGTGGCCCTAATGGGATAGGGGGTAGCAAAAATGTATATTCGGTCTTACTAATGAGATTCTTGCTCCTAGCTCTGTCTAAAATTCCTCAGAGCTCCTCATGGTAGCCCAACAGGGATTCTCTCCTCACAACTTCATAACATTCAGAATTGTGCAGAATATCATTACACATTTGTATGTATTGTGTATAATCAAGAATGACAAGGTTACCCCCCAGAACTTGTCTGCAATGTCCTTCCATTGTTCTGTTGTTGGATGTGGGATAAATTCATCTCGCAGCAAATCCCACAGGGCCTCACAAGTATGCTGGATGATGTAGGAGATTGTTGACTTGCCAAGACAGAACCGTAAGTGCATGGAGAAGAAGTTTTTACTTGTGTGTATCTATATATATATATATATATATATATATATATATATATATAACACTATAGTGGAAATACAGTGTTAATTCTCACCTAAGGATCACTATCAAGTACTCTTCTGGTGTTATGTTTCTCCGCAAGTGGGTTACCTGCCTCTAGAGTCTGGTTGACAGCCGCTGAAGAAGTTCATCAAAGGTGTCTATACTCATACGCAGGTAGTCATAGAACCTCTCCGGATGTTGGCGCAGTTCTCCATACAGGCTGGAATAGACTCATGCTATGCGGGCGGGTGTAATAGGATGAAACCAGAAGCATCACCTTTGTCATCATCTCTGCATGGTAATTCTGCTCCACTTTATCCTCAGCCTGATCATCTCTAGGCCAAAAAGCAAAGATGGAGGAATCAAGCAACCCCTTTATGCAAACAAAATGTACTTTGCAAAAAACTGCAGTGTGTGAGGAATTCATACATAGCACACATTCTTACAGGTGCAGGTGTTAAACCCCAAACATCGCAAAAATGTGGCAACCAATTTTGTGCATACAAATTAAATTGGGGCTTACATAATATAATTTTAATGAATAATTATACTCTCTATACCTAACTAATGTGGTTTCACATTGGTGTAATCTGTGGCGCTTTATTGCTCAGATGTTATGGACGCAATCTCTGAAGTTCCTGCGGTTCATCATTACTGGTTTTAGAAAGCCATTATTCTACATCTGATGATCTACTGGAAGCCCAAGTGTTTTATCTGTACTATGGGTGAAAAAAAACCCCAAAAACCGCTATTATACCGATCTGAAAGCTGTCAAAAACTGGGATTTTATATGGTGACATTCAATGGTTGAAAATGTGTTACCTGACTGATGGAACTTTTTCGCCTGTCAGATGTGTTTTTTACGTTCATCTCTAGCGATAATTATTATTATTTTAGCGTGTAACGGATATCGCTAGAGAGGCTATCGGTGTATTTTACTCTATAAAGATCAGGTATGGACAGGAAAGGGACAGTGTCAAATGTAAACTGTATTGATACTGTGTATGTGTTGTGTAAGTGTTTGGTGTAACTCTTGGTACTGCGATCTGGACGAGGTAAACGTCTAGGACACAGCGCCAATAAACTTCCTGGTTATGTTAAGAGGGGTATTACATAAGAATACCCCTTGATTAGGCTCAGAGGGGTATTACATTATTCCTCTATGTAACAATCAGAGAGCAAAAGTATAGTATGCTCTATGATTGATAGAAGTCCATAATAATAATAATAATAGTCCTTTAATAGTCCCACAATGGGGAAATTCAGTGTGTTACAGCAGCAAAGATAAGATAAGATAAGCAGATACAAATACAAATACAACATGTACAGGAATGTTCCAAGGTGAGAGGCATTACATTGATAACAGACAGACAGATAGGGCGTAGCAGGGGGGGGGGGGGGATTTAACAGGCAGAGAGATATTTTCAGTTCTCTGTGTGTAATGATCTCCGCTTAGGTCGGTGTTGGTTGTACAGCCTAACCGCGGTGGGGAGGAAAGACTTCCGATAGCGCTCCTTCTCACACCTAGGATGGAGCAGTCGGTCACTGACAGTACTGCTCAGCGCGATCACAGTCTCATGCATGGGATGGGACTTCTTCTTCTGCATGGAGCTCACCACGGACAGTATCCTTCTGTCACCCACCACCTGCACTGGGTCCAGTGGGCTCCCCAGGACAGAGCTGGCCCTTCTAATCAGCTTGTCAAGTTTATTTCTGTCCCTGGTTGATATACTGCTCCCCCAGCAGGCCACTCCAAAGAAGATGGCTGATGCCACTACCGAGTTGAAGAAAGTTCTAAGAAGTGCCCCCCGGATTCCAAAGGCTCTCAGCTTCCTAAGCAGGTAGAGCCTGCTGTGGCCCTTCCTGTACAGGGCCTCCATATGATCTGCCCAGTCCAGCTTATTATTAAGGAGCAAACCCAGGTACTTATAGGTGTTCACAATCTCGATGCCCGTCCCCAGGATGTCCACTGGTTTAGGAGGGCTTCTGCCTTTGCGGAAGTCCACCACCATCTCCTTGGTCTTCCCCGCGTTAATCTTCAGGTGGTTCCGGTGGCACCAGTCCACAAAATCCCGGTTCAGTTCTCTGTACTCCCTGTCATCATCATCTGTGATGAGACCCACTATTGCAGAGTCGTCAGAATATTTCTGTAGGTAGCAGCTGGATGAGTTGCACCTAAAATCTGCAGTGTACAGTGTGAAGAGGAAAGGGGCGAGAACCGTACCCTGAGGTGCCCCCGTATTACAGATCACTGTACCTGACACACAGTCTCGGGCTCTCACGTATTGAGGTCGATTTGTGAGGTAGTCTAGGATCCAGTTGGAGAGGTGGTGGTCCACTCCAGCAAGGCCCAGCTTGTCCCTCAATAACCTGGGCTGTATGGTGTTAAAAGCACTGGAGAAGTCAAAGAACATTATTCTCACTGTGTTCCCTGGTTTCTCCAGGTGAGACAGAGCCCTGTGCAGAAGATGGATGATGGCATCATCTACCCCAATGCCCGGCCGATAAGCAAACTGGAGTGGGTCCATAGCGGGGCTCACTAGAGGGCGGAGATGTGTGAGAACCAATCTCTCCAAGATCTTCATCAGGTGGGATGTCAGTGCTACAGGTCTGTAGTCGTTGAGGTCCATAGGGTGGGGTTTCTTTGGAACTGGTACCACACAAGAAGATTTCCATAATTCAGGGACTATTTCCTGCCTCAGGCTCATATTATACATATATGTAATTATACCACACAGCTGGTCCCCACAAGTCTTAATTAGCCTTGCACTGATGTCATCTGGCCCTCCGGCTTTCCTCGCCTTGATCTTTTTCATCTCCTTCCTCTTCCTGGGGTAACATACAGGTTACGCACAGATGATGATTTATCATTGTCTCTGCAGTTCTGCTCCTCTGCCATTCCTCCATCTCCATGATGCTCTGAGATGCTGCTTGCATCTGGCTGTAAAGTGTCCTCCCTCCTCCAGGGTGGGAGGAAACTTTAGAGCCACATCTCAGGATCCATTAGGGCTATGAAGATGATACCAAAGTCATCATGTTAGCCCTTACAGATACAGAATGATTTGCTGTTAAAAACCTTGAAGAGAATTGAGATCTGCATTGGGACCTCCATGCTGAACAGAGTTTTCACTGTCTTTAAAATGAATCCAAAATCATCTTCATAGCGCTAATGGATACTGAGAAATCGGTATTAGTAGCAAGGACATACTATATATGTCCTCCGCTACTGAAGTGCCACCATGTCGAAAATTATAAATATGTGGGTGACAGGGAAAGGGTTAAATCTGACTCATGCAGTGCTACGCTAATAGTCACTGACCAGGTCAGTAGGGAGTAGGAAACACTTGTGCAATAAATAAGAATGTGGGTGGCAACAGCAACACTATCTTTTGTTTTGGTGGCACCAGCAGTAGATGAAGGTGCCTGGAGCAGACCTAAGGGAATCTTACAGGGTGGGTGTAGTGGCAAACAAATTTCAGCTGCAGCTGTGTGAGTGATTATTTTGTAAATTGCCAAACAATAAATCCACAGAAATATGTACAAGATCTGCAAGAAAAAAAAACTTAGTTATGGCCATGCATGAGCAAATGTAGGAACAACAACTATATGTACTCACATGAAAAGGCATCACCATCTTATTTGGTTTAATAGAATTGGCAGGAGCACTGGCAGGGGGAAGTGTACAAGTCTGTTCTACACCTCCCCATGATCTTCCTTACAGGCAGGACACAATTGTTTCTTCCCTTCCACGCCAACATCAGTCATCCATAAGGCAAAGTGTGTCCAGGAAATAGCAATATGTGCCCAGTCATCTGGTTGTTGTGCAACTTAACTCGCACCTGGCCAAGCTGCTGTGGGTGCAGTCACTACCATATCAGTTAGTGCATCAGTTATCAGTTAGTGCGCTCAACTTTGATGGAGGATACCTAGCTGCCATTATTTCCCTAGGAAAGCTTTCCTTGCTTTATATTTCCGTGTGTCAGAAAATGTGGCCCTTTCCTTGGATATGTCAGTTTGAGGAATGGTGCACGCCACTGTCAACACCTGGAGCAAAAATTTTAGACAAGGACAATACATGGTTTTCACAGCCTGCTGAGTCAATGTTTTTCGGCAGCAGCCACAGTCCAGAAACACAATAAAGTCAGGTGTTAGTTCAACCCTGTTTTGCCTGCCCAGTTCCAACACTATGCAGGGCCCATCCACCTTCTCTGAATCCTCTTCTTTGGACCAATTCCCTCCACCATCTTCACCAGAGCAAGGCGTTGCTTCCTTGTCCTCTTGTTTTATGAGTGTAAGGTGAAGCACTGCCATGCACCTTCTCCCCCCAGCACCCTAACATATGGGACTTATTAAGTACCTGTATCTTGGCTTGTGGATTGCACATTATAATTACTGTACACAGGAAACACTAGTTTAGTACATACCTACTGACACATTGAAGCGAAAACCCCACTACGACAATGAACACAACAGTTAAAACATAACTAGACATAATTTGTACAGTATAATATGTACATATTTCATTACACTATGGTTTCCATGTATCATATATCTTTGGCACTGCTTGATTTCAACACCTCTATCCTGAATAACGGGATTGTGGCCCCGGAAGGTCAAAATACTTCTTTTAACTCCATAATCCTAAAAATCTCAGTTTCCAGGACCCCTGTGAGCTTGACATGGGGGAAACATAATATTGGGGTTAATTGAAGTCACATGTAAATTTTTAGACTTTGAGTTATCTTTCATGTACATTTTAAAGATTTCTACTATAGGTATGTAGGTAAGCCATGAAGTCATGCACTATTTTTGCTTTCGGCTACCTCATTTGTTATGTTTGTAATTGTCCTTTATTGGGGGGATGAGAAATGTATTGTTTGTTTTAAACAGAAGCCAAATAATTTCTCAGGAACAAGAGCCCATATAATACTTATTTATAGTCACTATATATTTATTTTACACATAATACCATGTGTGCTATAGTTGGGATAAAGTGCGTAATGTAAACTAATCAGTAACTTAATTGCTTCTGATTAACCACACTACAATGATTTATTTATCTAGAATCCAGGTAGCCATGGTATGTTCATGTGAAGCAGCAGTCAGTGGCTTCAACCTACTATAAACAAACCTGAAACTTTTTACATACTTTAGGAGAAAAAAAATGCCTTTTAGTTACAAAAAAAACAAACGTAAGGTAAAGGCAATTCTTTTATAGGTAACCTGGGTTGAATAAAAGGGCAAGGCTTGAGTTTCTATGAAGCATGTTCTAGGCTTGCTGCCTACATCTACGTCTCCACTCCTTAGTAGCAATATGATAGTATTGGTATTCATTTGAAAATATTTTAGTTAATAATAGAAATCTAAGAACTTGAACCAGCAAACCAAAAGTCATACACTGTAGTTTGGTCACTAAAGGCATTATTCTGCTGGATTCTAGAGCTGGTTATATACAGTACAAAATAACTGCAATAATATAATACTTTAGTTTTGCTGAATTTAAATTCATATTAGGCCTTATGAAAATGCATATTGTTATTTATATAGTCTCTAATCTTTAAACTATTGTAAGGGTGGGATCACACTTGCGCTGCAGTCCGTCCACAGCCAATCCGACTGAAAATCTCGGGAAACTGGATAGGCACCGGATAGCGACAGGTTAGCAATACATTGCTTAAAAACCCATTCATTTGAATGGGTTTTTAAAGCAATGCGCGTGTGTCCGATTACACCCTCTGCGCTGCGAATCCAGTTTTTTTAGCTGGAAATGAAGTCCTGCATGTCCGACTTTGTTTCCGACGAAAAAACTGGATTTGAAGCACAGAGGATGTAATCGGACACACGAGCATTGCTTTATAAACCCATTCAAATGAATGGGCTTTTAAGCAATGCGTCGCTAACCTGTCACTATCTGGTGCCTATCCAGTTTCCTGAGATTTTCAGTTGGATTGGCCTCGGACGGACTCCAGCGCAAGTGTGAACCCACCCTCACTAATGTATTCTAAATGAACAACTATAGCAGCACAAGAGCAGGTCACTTGGAGCTTCATACAGTTTCTCACCATTATAAGTAATGCCAACTTAATAAGCAATTTATTTTAACTGTTCAAAAAACATTCACATCCGGCATTTAGCCTACCCCGACATCCATAGGGGAGCGCTGTGTAGTGGTTCTGTATCCTTCTTATGCTCTACCTCACTTTAATACATTTAGATACCTGTTACAACTGCATAAGATTTTTCAGATAAGGGTAACTGATTGCTTAGTTTAACTACACCCCATCTCAGGGTGGATTTAACTATAATTTCACAGACCCATATAACAGAGATACTGATATCTAAAACGTCACTTTTATTATTGTAAATTTTTAAAGATAATAACCCACTTTCTGACAGGGCTCAAATAAATAATCCACTAATATCATGTAGAGCTACACAGATCTACAGATTGACATGATTTAAGATAAGGACTAGCAGTCCATTATTCCAAATAACTTTAATGAATGAGTATGACCAAACCTGCACAAAAACAAAAAAAAAAAAAATAATAATTTTGGTTTAAATAGATAACTGCACCTCACCCTATATAATCAAACTGAACTGCCTCAATCCAAATCAAGTCTATTTGCAGGTTGAATCTATTGTCATAAATTTGTCTATAAAACACCAATGGAATCCTGCATTCCTATTTAACCTGAGGTTACTGGCCTGACGCCACGCCAACAGGAAAAAATGGATCAGGTATTCCAATAAAAGACAAGATATATTTCCATACTGCAAAAAACTTAGAACTATATAACTCTTCTAGTCCTTAAATTGCCTGCCCGATTAACATGATTTAAGATAAGGACTAGCAGTCCATTACTCCAAATAACTTAAATGAATGAGTATGACCAAACCTGCAAAAAAAAAAAAAAAAAAAAAAAAAAAATTTTTTTGGTTTGAATAGATAACTGCACCTCACCCTATATAATCAAACTGAACTGCCTCAATCCAAATCAAGTCTGTTTGCAGGTTGAATCTTTTGTCATAAATTTTGTCTATAAAACACCAATGGAATCCTGCATTCCTATTTAACCTGAGGTTACTGGCCTAACGCCACGCCAACAGGACAAAATGGACCAGGTATTCCAATAAAAGACAAAATATATTTCCACACTGCAAATAGCTTAGAACTATATAACTCTTCTAGTCCTTAAATTGCCTGCCCAACGCGTTTCATCTAAAAGATTCATCAGGGGCAAATGAAAAATTACTTCTGAGCAGTAACAACTGCTAATCCAACATAATTCAGCAGATATATTTTAGTGTGACCGCACTGATACTGGCCATATATGTAGATAGGGATTTCAAAAGAGTGGGAGGGAGTGTCCTTAATCTAGGGGCGTTCTCCTGGGTAGCCAGTTTACATAGTTCTGTTTACATACATCTGTTTACATAGTATTTATATAGATTAACGCATGATAAGCCTCTTTATGCTTACAATGAATAAGTGGTAGAGTCTTGTTATATGAAGGGCTTTGCTCCTTTTGTAGATTATTGTGATAGATCGTCTACATAGTAGTTGTAATCTGGAGAAAATAGATTGCACTGTGAGGGCGTGACCATGGTAGTGTGACGCCCTAGATGTAGGAGGGTGTTATCGATGATGCAAACTGTGTGGGGGCGTGGTTAGAGTAAGATGATGTCCTGTTAGAGGAGGAGTCTCTAAGTCACGTGGGCAGAGCGGCCGGATCTTGATCTAAGTGCAGGGATCTACCCATGAGAGAGAGGGAGGTCCTATGGGATGTAAGTATGTTACCAATCAGTGCCTGTAATGGGTGTGGGAGTGTTTGAGTAGGTGTGTGCAAAGCAATACAGGTGATTGGCCATTTGAGCTCATTGGGAGGAGTAGGAACATATAAAAGGGTGGTGAAGAGGTTAGATTGGGATCACCAGTATCAGTGCGGTCACATTAAAATATATCTGCTGAATTATGTTGGATTAGCAGTTGTTACTGCTCAGAAGTAATTTTTCATTTGCCCCTGATGAATCTTTTAGATGAAACGCGTTGGGCAGGCAATTTAAGGACTAGAAGAGTTATATAGTTCTAAGCTATTTGCAGTGTGGAAATATATTTTGTCTTTTATTGGAATACCTGGTCCATTTTGTCCTGTTGGCGTGGCGTTAGGCCAGTAACCTCAGGTTAAATAGGAATGCAGGATTCCATTGGTGTTTTATAGACAAAATTTATGACAAAAGATTCAACCTGCAAACAGACTTGATTTGGATTGAGGCAGTTCAGTTTGATTATATAGGGTGAGGTGCAGTTATCTATTTAAACCAAAATTATTTTTTTTTTTTTTTTTTTTTTTTGTGCAGGTTTGGTCATACTCATTCATTAAAGTTATTTGGAATAATGGACTGCTAGTCCTTATCTTAAATCATGTCAATCTGTAGATCTGTCTAGCTCTACATGATATTAGCGGATTATTTATTTGAGCCCTGTCAGAAAGTGGGTTATTATCTTTTAAAATTTACACTAATAAAAGTGAAGTTTTAGATATCAGTATCTCTGTTATATGGGTCTGTGAAATTATTTTTGAATGAGGAGATAGTTTGGATTTAACTAGTGTTGATACAGTGTTGCATGTTTAGTACTATTAGACTGCATACTGAGCACAGAGACAAAATCACCTTATTATAGTTGATTCTGCTGATACAAAATGTTGCAATCTCATCTATACTATGATGCACACTGTCTACACCTAAGGCAGGGTTCACACTATCGTTGGAGTCAGTTATGAAGGTGTCCGTTAAAAAAAAACAAAAAAAAATGGACACCTATCATAACGGACACTAACTGAAGTTAATGTGTCCGTTTTTTTTAACTGATCCAATTAATGGTTCAGTTAAAAAAACGAACACATTAGCATCATTAGTGTCTGTTAGCATCAGGCAGTGTCCGTTTTTTAAAGAGGACCTTTCATTTTACACACCGCTAGAAAGCCGACAGCACGCTGAATTCAGCGCACTGCCGGCTTTCCCAGTATGTGCCCTGGGGCTGGAGATATCGGCGGTGTTAGTTACATGGTTTACTGTTAGAAGGGCGCTGCGAGGAACGTCCTCCCTGACACTTCTCTTCGTTCATAGACTTGTACTGAGGTGGCGTTCCTCACAGCTCAGCGTCATCGCCGGGCAGTAAGGAATGCCCCTTCTGACAGTACAACACTATAGACTACAGAGAGAGGGGGCGTTCCTTATAGCCCAGCGATGACGCTGAGCTGTGAGGAACGCCCCCTCAGTACAAGTCTATGAACGAACGAGAAGTGTCAGGGAGGGCGTTCCTCTGACAGTACAGCACTATAGACGAGAACAGAGAGAGGGGGCGTTTCTTACTGCCCGGCGATGACGCTAAGCTGTGAGGAACGCCCCCTCAGTACAAGTCTATGAACGAAGAGAAGTGTCAGGGAGGGCGTTCTTCGCAGCGCCCTTCTAACAGTAAACCATGTAACTTACACCGCCGATGTCTACAGCCCCGGGGCACATACCGGAAAAGACGGCAGTGCACTGAATTCAGCACGCTGTCGGCTTTCTAGCGGTATGTAAAACCACATGTGCCTGAGGACACGAAAGGTCCTCTTTAACACTTAGTTTTTTTTTTTTTTTTTGGGTTTGTTTCTCCTTTCTGAGCATGCACAGGGAAAATAAACGGACATAAAATAACGGACAGTAACTGATGGCTATCAGTTACTGTCCGTTATAAGTCCGTTACCCATAGACTTCAATGTTAAAAAAATAACGGACACTTGCTGTCAGTCAAGAATCGTTTTTTTTTCAAACGGACAAAGAGTCCTGCCTGTAAGATTTTTTGTCCGTAAAAAAAACGGACTTCTGACGGATTTGGTGTAAACGGACACAAACGGACACTAACGGACACAATATAAAAACCCATTGAAATTAATGGAAATTTTAACGGATTTCTGACGGTTCAGCTAGTGTCCGATGCTAAAATCTTGTAACTGACAATAGCAACGGACACTACTGACGGTCACCAACAGTAGTGTTAACGCCCCCTAATCAACATTGCCCAATTATCAGAGAACAATGCATGATGTAGGTAGTAAATCTCCTTTCTAATAGGTGGTTTATTCCTTTGAATAGCCCGAATGGCGACATGTTTTTAAGTGCTATTAATAAAAGTTATATTTTATTTATATTTTTTGCTTTTTTCCTACACTAGTTTTCAACCATTTGAATGTAGCAGTAGGTTTATTTACGCAATTCTTTTGATCACTATTAGGTAGTATAGAGGAGTGTAGGTGCAGATGTCAGAATATGTTCTGTCCAAATGCATAGTACCAAAAATTGCTATATCAAATTGGCAAGAAACTTAAGTAGCTTGCAGACAACACTGATCTCAACCTATTAAACACATTTGGCATGACTTTAAGGAATTTTCTGCATTATAGATATTGGTGACTTAGGGAAGGTCATTTAATATCAGATCAGGGAGACTCCCTGCAACCCCACCCATCAGCTAAAACAGAGAGTGGAGGGTCAGAAGCACAACTCCATTCTGTGTGCAGTGAGATACTGCAGCTTAGCTCTCATATAGGTCATGGATGTCTATAGCCTGAAAAACCCTTTTAGGCTGAGGCCCCACGTTGCAGAAACAGCTTTTTTTGTTGAATGTATTGAGCAGAAGGGAGAAGTATAAAAGCTTCCTAGATATTTCCCATTCATTCTGTGGCCACTATTAGGTTTGGCTTAAAACGCAACAAAAGCTGCAACAAAAAAAAGCAGCATTTCCGCACTGTGGGGCCTTAGCCTTAAGATACCAAATGAAAGCTAAGTGGTCTTGACCAGCATCAGTACCTTACCAATAGGCTTGAGATTAAACATACTCACATTATTGTAGCTGCCTTTATAGCAGATTGCCAGCTGTTTAAACAGCTAAAGTGAGACTAAATAAATTATAAAGTGAAATACGTTAATGTTAAACTAGTTAACATGCATGGCATCCAGTGTTAGCACTGCATTGTAAGGCAGGAGTTTACCAAAGGATCACTTTTGAGTGCCCAGATTGTATGCAATGGCTTGATGGTGTTTCAGAATGAGCTTTCACTTCCTGAGAGAAGATAGAGTTAGTAAGCTGAGTATTTGTACACAACAGAAAAAAAAAAAAAAAAAAAAAACACTACAAGCAAGGGAACCCTATGCAAGCAGTCCTGTCCCGCGGTCGGCGGGAGGTATGTCCCCGATTCAACTCATCTGCATCCTGAGAGGGGGAACATTAAACTGGGGAGAGATGAAGTAGGGGACATTAAACTGGGGGCAGATGAAGGAGGGGAAATTAAAATGGGGGGCATATGGAGGGGGGAATTAAAATGGGGGCAGATGGTGGTGGGGCATTAAACTGTGGGAGATGGAGGGGGCATTAAACTGGGGGAGATGAAGAGGAACATTGAACTGGGGAAGCAGATTAAACTGGGAGGGAGACATTAAGCTGGGGCAGCTGGAGGGGGACATTAAACAGTGGGGTTTGCTGGACGGGGACATTAAACTGGGGGCAATTTGGAAGGGGACATTAAACTGGGGGCAACTGGAGGAGGACATTAAACTGTGGGGGTAGCTGGAGGGTGACATGTCCCCTCCAGCTATCCCCAGAATGGGCGGAGTTAATGTAGAAGTGGGTGGATCTAAATTTACATAGCGCGCAGCACATTCTGTGTCCCTCTTTCTATCTTTTGAAACTTGGGAGGTATATTATAAATATTAGCCTTCTTAAAAATAAAAGTTTTTCCCTTATATACAATAGTTCCTCCTTAAAAAAGCCCTCCTTAAAAATAAGTTTCCCCCTCATAATAGTTCCCCTAATTATAAATAATAGTTCCCCTGTATAAATAAAGGGTAACTATTATTTATAATGGGAGGGATATTAGTTATAAATGGGGACTATTATTTAAAAGGGAGAACTATAAAGTAGTACTATTATTTATAAGAGGGAACTATTTAGAAGGGAAAGCTATTACCACCAATGTGTTAAAACGGCCCTGACAACAGTCAGTACATGTACATTGGCAATTCAGCCCAGTAGTATACAGCAGCCAGTATATGTACAGTGACAGATCATCCCTGTAGTATACAGCAGACAGTATACGTACAGCGACAGATCAGGCAACAGATCAGGCCTTTAAACTGATATATATTAGTCAGTCAGGGCCAGTTTTAGACAAAGTGGGGCCCTGGGCAAAATTAAAAGCGAGGCACCAAATGCTGATATGCAAACAACACCATCGTCTTCCGGTGGCAACCCCTATAATAACGCCTCCTTTCTGCCAACAAAAAAGTAATAATAAGCCCCATTTTACCACACACAATTCAAATGAGCACCTTTGTACCGCCTAATAGATTTTTGCACCCAGTCATCACTTATTATAGCGCCTCCTTATAAATAATAGTCCCTGCTTATAAATAATATTACACCTTTATCAGTAATAGCTCCCTTATAAATGATAAATAGTACCCTGTATCAGTAATATTCCCCCTTATCAGTAATAGTCACCCCGTAAAAATAATACTGCTCCCTTATAAATAATAGCCCTCTCATAAATAATAGTTACCCTTATAAATAATAGTCCCCATTATCACTAATAGCCCCCTTTATAAATAAGCCCACTTAACAATTATACCCCCTTTATAAAAAGTTCCCCTCTTATAATTAATAGCTCCCCCTTATAATGGATGCCATATATATAATAGTTCCCCCCTTATAAAGAATAGCCCATCTTATAAATAATAGTTCCCCCTTATAATAGCCCCCTCATATTTAAGTTTTCCAATGACATATAGTAACCCAACGTTATATATAATAGTTCCTCCCTTATAAATAAGAGCCACCTTATATATAATAGTTCTCCGTTATACAGTGTTGGAATGAATGGCCTTAGGCCCACCAGAGGAACTTGTTCTGGGGCCCCAGCCAACAGCTTCCTGCTAATGCTCCACAGTATAAAATGCTCCCCTGAGCCCTCCAGTTTCCCCACATGGTATATAATGCTCCACAGTGGCCCCACACAGTATAAACCACTCCCATGAGCCCCCCATAGTGGCCCCACATGGTAAATAAGGCTCCACACAGTATACTACCCCTTAGTGGCCCCAGACAGTACAATATGTTCCCCAGCAGCCCCACACAATATAATATGCTCCATACAGTATAATATGCACCCCACAGTGCCCCCCAGTATAATGCTCCAGAGTGGCCTAACACAGTATAACATGCTCCAAAATGGCCTCCACACAGTATAATATACTCCCCAGAGGGGTTCCCCCAGTATATTGCTCCACAGTGGCCCCCCACAGTATAATATGCTCCCCACATCCCCCCCCAGTATAATGCCCTACAATGGCCACACAGAGTATAACATGCTCCCGAGAAGCACCACACAATATAATACACTCCACAGTGGCCCCAAACAGTATAACAGGCTCCCCACACTGCCCCTTCCCCCCAAGTATAAAGCTCCACAGTGGCCCATAGTATAATATGCTCCCCAGAGGCCCCCCAAGTATAATGCTCCACAGTGCCCGCCCTGCAATATGTTATGCTCCCCAGAGCATCCCCCAGTATAATGCTCCACAGTAGACCCCATGCAGTATAATATGCTCCCCAGAGGGCCCCTCTAGTTCCCTTCTCCTGAATAATGCCCCACAGTGGTGCTACACAATGTAATATGCTCTGCAGATGGCCTCCCCCAGAATAATGCTCCACAGTGACCCCACACAGTATAACATGCTCCAGAATGGCCTCCACACAGTATAATATACCGCCCAGAGAGGTTCCCCCACTATCATGCTCCACATTGGGCCAAAACAGTATAATATGCTCTCCAGAGGGCCCCCCAGTATAATGCGCCAAAGTGGCCTCACAGAATATAACATGCTCTCCACAGTCCCCCCCCCACATTATAATGCTCCGCAGAGGTCTCACACAGTATAATATACTGGGGGGGGCCCTCTGGATAGCATATTATACTGTGTGGGGCCAGTGTGGAACATTATATTGGGGGAGGAGGCCCTCTGGAGAGCATGTTATATTTTCAGGGGCCTCTGTGGAGCATTATAATGTGGGGGGCTCTGGAGAGCATGTTATATTCTGTGAGGCCACTTTGGAGCATTATACTGGGGGGCCCTCTGGAGAGCATATTATACTGTTTTGGGCCCCTCTGGTTAGCATAATGCTCCACAGTGGCCCCACACAGTATAATATGCTATCCAGAGGGACTCCTCCCCAGTATAATGCTCCACAGTAGCCCCACACAGTATAATATGGTATCCAGAGGGGCCCTGCCAGTATAATGCTCCCCAGTGGCCCTACAGACTCCCTTTATTATTATATTATACTCTGGGGTCTCTTCAGACCCCAGAGTATAATAATGGAGGACCCGGGGGAGGTAAGGGAAAACAACAAACAGTTATACTCACCTTGCCTTACCTCTAATGGGCTTCCTCACGCTGCTCCGCTATCACTGCCAGTGCTGGCTTCCTCTTGTTTGCGGCTGACGTCACGCGTTGTGGACGTCACCGCTGAAGCTCAATCACAGGCTGTGAAGAATATCGCCTTGCCAAGCCCCTTGGCCTACCTGCAATCACCCTTCTTAACCTTCCACTCACAACCTGTGAGCGGACCGAGTTCGTAAGATAGAATGAAACGAGCTTTATAAATTTGATATATTTAATAACCCAAGTGGGTCGGTACTAATTAATAGCATATACAGAAATATACCATATTAATATGATCACGCATAAAAATACGAGCAAAAGTGCAATGATACAGCACATAAAACAAAAATGGGAATAAAGTATAGAGTAATACCAGACCTAAGGAAGATTCCTGAGCACAGCTCTCTCTTAGCTGGCTCTCTTCCAGGCTTCACACAAAGACAAAAAGACCTCACCCCACCTCAGTGTGAAGACCCTGTCCAGCTCCACCCTTCACCCCCCAACAGCCAGCCCTCTCCTCACGAAAAGAGAAATCTATGCCGGTTAAAAGGAAAGGTGGGTGCCTGGGTTAGTTTCAGGTCATTAGCCCACGCTCCCCCCTTTGGACATCTGGGATATCACACTGACGGGTCAGAAAGGCCTTCTCTCCATGGTATGCACATAAAACCACTGGAGCGAATTGACCACCAATGTAAACACAGCTCTACATTCCTACAGATATGTGAGACTGATACGAATAAAGAATGATACACGTCCAAGAAAGATACAAAATTGAGGGTCCCATCATCACACCTCCCCTTTTTAGAGCGTGTCGGGAGGAAGGCGGAGCCTCCGTTCCTCTTCCACCTGCACCTCCGCAGCCTCACCCCGCCGGGACAGACCATCGGCATTGCCATGGACCTGGCCAGGCTTGTGCCGGATGTCATAGTTGTATTGCTGCAGCACCAGGCTCCAATGTAACAACCATCCATTCTGACCTGCAACACATGAGATCCAGATCAGAGGGTTGTGATCCGTCACCACGGTGAAGTGGCGCCCATACAAGTAAGGCTGCAGATGCTGCAAGGCCCAAACAATTGCTAGGCATTTCTTCTCCACTGTGGCGTAGGCCACCTCCTGCGGCAGAAGCTTTCGGCTGAGGCACTGCACCGGGTGCTCTTGCCCCGCTGAGTCAAGCTGGCTCAGTACGGCACCGAGTCCGTAGGTGCTGGCGTCCGTCTGTAGCACAAGCGGACGTGACTCATTGTATGCCTGAAGTACAGGTGCGTTCGCCAGGGCCGCTTTCAGGGCCTGGAAGGAGCGCTTGCAAGCATCCGTCCACTGGACAGTTTGCGGCAACATCTTCTTGATGAGGTCCGTCAAGGGGGCAGCCAGAGCACTATAGTTCGGTACGAACTTCCTATAGTACCCTGCCGTACCCAGGAAAGACATCACCTGTCGCTTGGTCCGAATGGCATGACAGTGGACTCGTACAGTCCGAAAGGGGTGATAAAGGCCGATCGCTCCTGTGCCTGAGGGGACAGGGGCATCTACCAGTATCCCCGACTCAAGTCCATGATGGACAAGTACTGGGCCTTACCTAACCGGTCAAGCAGGCCGTCGATGCGCGGCATGGGGTACGCGTCGTCGACTGTAACCGCATTAAGTTCCCTGTAGTCTACACAGAACCGGGTGGTCTGGTCCTTTTTGGGCACAAGAACCACAGGTGAAGCCCATGCACTGTGAGAGGGCTGAATCACCCCAGTTCCAGCATCTCGTCAATCTCCTTGCGCATCTGGACCGGTACCTACAAGGAGACGCGATATGGCGACCGCCAGATAGGGGCATGATTCCCGGTATCCACATGGTGAATGGCCTGGTCAGTTCTCCCGGGCTTCGCGGAGAACAGACCAGGTAGGGAGTGCAAAACTTCATCCAGCTGGGACAGCTGGGCCTCAGCCAGGAGGGGGTTCACCTGTGCCTTCTTGTTGGACCTATCCTCCTGAAAATGAGCAAGCAAGTCAACAAGGTCTTCTTCTTCCCCCTCCTCTAGCAGACTGCATACCGGAAAGGCACTAGCTTCCCGGTCACGATGATCCTTCATCATATTGACATGGAAGACCTTATGCCTGTTCCGGCCTGGATCAACAGTGACCAGGTAGCTGACGCTGTTGACCTGCTGGTGCATGACGTATGGACCAGTCCATTTCGCCTGAAGCTTGTCCTGGGGCTCAGGGACTAGGACCCATACTTTCTGCCCCGGCTGGTATGTTCTCTCACGGGCATTCTGATCATACCAGCGCTTCTGGTCGGCCTGAGCCTGGACCATGTTGTCATGCACCAGCTGCGCCATAGCCTGCATTTGGTCACGGAATTGCAGGACATACTCGACGACTGGCACACCTTGGATGGCCGTTTCTCCTTCCCAGGACTCTTTCACAAGAGTTAGGGGCCCACGTACACGTCTCCCGTACAAGAGCTCAAAGGGGGAGAACCCCGTTGAGGCTTGAGGCACCTCCCGGTAAGCGAACAGCAGGTGTGGGAGATAAAGCTCCCAGTCGCACCCATGGGACTCAACTAACATCCTGAGCATCTGCTTCAGGGTGCCATTGAACCGTTCACACAGGCCATTGGTCTATGGTTGATACGGGCTGGACACCAGATGTTGCACCTCTGTTACCTTACACAGGCCTTGCATCAAGGCAGACATGAACTGGGTACCTTGGTCTGTGAGCATCTCTCTGGGAAATCCAACACGGGAGAAGATGCCTACCAGAGCCTTGGCCACTACATCAGCCCGGGTGAAAGACAGAGCGACAGCTTCCGGGTACCTAGTAGCGTAGTCTACTACTGTTAATATGAAACGTTTCCCGATGCGACTGGGAATGGACAGGGGTAAATGAGATCCACAGCCACCCACTGGAAAGGTTCGGTTATGATGGGCATAGGTATCATTGGGGCTTTTGAGCCTTGCCCCGCCTTGCCCATCCTCTGACAAGTGTCACATGAACGGCAGTATTTAGCTACATCTGTCCCCATTTTAGGCCAGTAGAATAAGTGGCTGAGGCGAGCCTTGGTCTTAGCGATGCCCAGGTGGCCTTCCAGTGGAATATCATGAGCAATCTGCAACAACTCCACCCGATAGGGTTGGGGTACCACCAAATGTTTCTCCCTGAGCCGACTTTCTTTTCCCTTTGTGGGGATCATTTCCCGGTACAACCTCCCTTGCTCCCAGTACACGCAGTGCTTGTCCGGCTCCAAGGGAGGTTGAGCAGCACGCCCCTTCAATGCGTCCAGACTGCGGTCAGCTTGGACAGCGTCCCTGAACTCCTGACTGGAACCAGACAGAAGAGATGTGCATGTCACATACCCGCCGGACTCCTCCGGCTCCAGTGCGGGGAGGCTAGTCATGGCAGTCTCAGTGCCATCTCCGGGTGACAGAGGGAATGGCTCAGGGGTCGGAGCACCTTCCACCCCTCTAGCACTCTGGCTGCGGGTTACCACCGCAACACCAGTCTGTTCTTCATCCGGATTGGCCCTGAGATCCCCGTGACCCACCTGACCACCTGGCACATTGTCATCAGTTGGGTGCTGATCTGAGGTACTCTGGAAATCTGCAAGGCAAGAATTAGCAATTACATTGACATTGCATTCATTCATTGATTCACAGTGAACTGCATGGGTGAATGGCTCAGCCAGGGTCACACTGAGGGGGCTATTACCACCCGCAGATGTGGGCGGGGCTACAGCCAGGTTAACATTTCACAGCCCCTCATTTACATGCTCACTGATTCCTTTAGCTGGGCACACAGCAGGGGGAAGCAGGCTGCTGACCCCTCCCTCTGCCTGTGTGACAGGCTTCAACACCACATTAAAATCATCCTTCAGTACAGACATTTTGTCACAGCGAGGTGGGGCTACTCCCACCCCATATTGGGACACCAAGGGCCCCAAATCTGTTCCCAATAGTACATTGGCAGGCAGATCAGACATTAGCCCCACATCACGCATTCCTTTTCCCGCACCCCAGTCCAAATGGACATAAGCCATGGGCACAGTTAAGCGTTCTTGTCCAATACCCCTCAGGGTCAGAGTTTTTCCAGGGATAATACTGTCCGGAGGGACCAAGTCAGGTTGCACCAGAGTAACATCTGCCCCAGTGTCCCGAAATCCCATGACCACTTTATCCCCCACAGTGACCTGTTGACAGTTGGCATTGGATTGCAACCCCTCCCCTCCCCACCAAGTATACAGATGAGCCAGCTGCCGTGGCTGGGGAAACAGGGGGGGTTCTTAGAGCGGTTGGGGCACTCCGCCTTGAAATGTCCTGGCTGGTTACAGGCGTGACACCACCGGACCTCTCCTTGGGACTTGGAGGTGGTCGCCGGGGCGCCCAGAGTTCTTGGGACAGGGGAAGTAGAGGGGTCACCCGGGACAGAGTTTGTCTTACCCCACTTGGAGACCGCAGGCTGTGGTGAACTCCAGTTTTGCCCCTCCTTCCAGCTTGAGGGTCTCTGCAGTGTGGCTCCTCTCTTGGTCCCTTGCTCCCTGGTGGACACATAGTCGTCAGCAATCTCTGCAGCCTGGTCTGCTGTCTTGGGTTTCCGATCACACACGAACTGGCGGACCTCCAGAGGGCACACCTGGAGAAATTGTTCCTTTATCATAAGGTCTCCAAGTTCCTCAAACGTGGTGACAGTAAGTCCTTTGATCCACTGCCAGAATGTAGCCTGTAAGTGATGCAGAACATCTGCATAGCTCTCTGTGGGACCCCGCTGTATATTCCGGAACTTTTAGCGGTACACCTCCGGCGTGAGCCGGTATCTCCGGATCAGCGCCGCTTTGATGGTCTCATAGTCCGCGTCCTCTGGTAAGCTCGTGGAAACATCCAGGCCTTTTCCCTTCAGCCGGGGAGACAGGTAACGGGCCCATTCTGCCTAGGGAATATGATGCTGCTTACACGCCCTCTCAAATCCCCGCAAGAACGAGTCCAAGTCCCCGTTATCTTCCAAGACTGGAAAGTCCTCGGATCGGATCATTAGTGCTTGGGCTCCTGGAGTTTGTGCAGGGGAAGGTTGCACCTGCTGGGGAAGTTCCAGCTTTTTTAGCTCAAGCTGATGCTCCCTCTCCGCCTGGCGTTCACGGGCCTCTCGCTCAGCCTCTCTCTCAGCCTGATGCTCTTCAGCAGCGGCAGCGGCCTCTTTCTCCGCCCGGCGCTCTGCAGCAGCGGCCTCTCTCTCCGCCCGGCGCTCTGCAGCTTCTCTCTCCGCCCTGCGCTCTGCAGCAGCTTGGTACTGGAGAATCACCTGCAGACGGGTGTTAGAGTCACCGGCATCTAGCTGCTGTAAGGCCATTTGCAAATATAAGTCCGTTACCTCCACAGAACTAGGGCTACTGGTCCCTCAAGGCAAAGTTATCTCTGGGGTAAGGGCACCTGCTGAACCATCTGGCATGGTGATGTTTTCTTGTGCCAGCCTCTCAGGACTTTGCTCCTTGTCCTGCCCGGCTGCAGCACCTTCCATATCAGCCATCTGCTCAGCGTTTGTATCAGTAAGTTGCTGACGTCCCCTAGCTCCACTTCTCAGAGACCAAGACATCCATTGGAAGCCGTTGCCAAATAAAAGATAGGACAGAAAAAACAAGAAGGGAGGGAACAGTACTGTACCAAACTTTCACTGTATTTTAAGCTTGATCTCATACCGAGCTTGTGCCATAGGATTGCCACAATCCTCAGTGTCTGAGTAATACCACACCCCCACATTGTTATCCTAAGATCCCACAATGCTGCCACCACTGTGAAGAATATCGCCTTGCCAAGCCCCTTGGCCTACCTGCGATCACCCTTCTTAACCTTCCACTCACAACCCGTGAGCGGACCGAGTTCGTAGGATAGAATGAAACTTATATAAATTTTATATATTTAATAACCCAAGGGGGTCTGTACTAATTAATAGCATATACAGAAATATACCATATTAATATGATCAAGCATAAATATACGAGCAAAAGGGCAATGATACAGCACATAAAACAAAAATGGGAATAAAGTATAGAGTAATACCAGACGTAAGGAAGGTTCCTGAGCACAGCTCTCTCTTAGCTGGCTTTCTTCCAGGATTCACACAAAGATAAAAAGACCGCACCCCACCTCAGTGTGAAGACCCTGTCCAGCTCCACCCTTCACCCCCCCCCCCCCCAGCCAGCCCTCTCCTCACGAAAAGAGGAATCTATGCCGGTTAGAAGGAAAGGTGGGTGCCTGGGTTAGTTTCAGGTCATTAGCCCACGCCCCCCCTTTGGACATCTGGGATATCACACTGACGGGTCAGAAAGGCCTTCTCTCCATGGTATGCACATAAAACCACTGGAGCGAATTGACCACCAATGTAAACACAGCTCTACATTCCTACAGATATGTGAGACTGATACGAATAAAGAATGATACATGTCCAAGAAAGATACATAAATTGAGGGTCCCATCATCACACAGGCCTCAGCGGTGACGTGAGGCACGTTGTTAGTACGCCCCACGTGACGGCCAGGCCTCACAGCGGTAACTTCCGAAACGCCAGAAGATGACGTCGGACACCTAGGACAGGTGAGTAAAAATGTTTGTTATTTTTACTCACCTCAAAAAGGGGCCCTGCAATCCCTTTCTGTTATTGATATGGCCGGGCCTGAGGCTCCGGATCCCGGGGGCCCCTTTGGGGAGGGGGCACTGGGCAATTTACCAGTTTGCCCCCCCCCCCCCCCCGTATTGCCGGCCCTGTAGTCAGTGTATGTGCAGTAACAGATGAGCCCTGTAGTATATAGCAATCAGTCTATGTACCATGACAGAACAGTCCTGATGTATGCAGCAGTCAGTATATGTATTGACATAGCAGCTCTGTAGTAACACATGTAGTACATGTAGATCAGCCCTATAGCATACTGTATCCAGCAGTCAGTATATGTACCGTAATAGATGAGCCCTGTATTATATAGCAATCAGTCTATGTACAGTGACAGATCAGCCCTGAAGTATACTGTATACAGCAGCAGTATATGTAGTGACAGATCAGCCCTGTAGTATACTGTATACAGCAGCATTATATGTACAGTGACAGATCAGCCCTGTAGTATAGTATATACAGCAGCAGTATCTGTACAGTGACAGATAAATCTTGTAGTATACTGTATAGAGCAGCGCAGCCTTATATGTAGTGACAGATCAGCC
Source organism: Leptodactylus fallax (assembly GCA_947044405.1). Classification (NCBI taxonomy): domain Eukaryota; kingdom Metazoa; phylum Chordata; class Amphibia; order Anura; family Leptodactylidae; genus Leptodactylus; species Leptodactylus fallax. Next base: position 4,840,069 of record CAMRHE010000001.1, on the reverse strand, counting down.
TTGTAGTATATTGTATATAGCAGTCAGTATATGTACAGTGACAGATAAGCCCTGTAGCATACTGTATCCAGCATCAGTATATACACAGTGAAAGATGAGCTGTGTAGTATACTGTATATAGCAGTCAGTATATATACAGTGACAGGTTAGTCCTGTAGTATACCTTATAAGACTGCAGTATATATACAGTGACAGATCAGGCATGTAGTATACGGTATACAGCAGCAGTATATGTAGTGACAGATCAGCCTTGTAGTATACGCTATACAGCAGCAGTATATGTAGTGACAGATTATCCTTGTAGTATAGTATATACAGCAGCAATATAAGTAGTGACAGATTAGCACTGTAGTATACGGTATACAACAGCAGTATATGTAGTCAGGGCCGCTTTAACCATAGGGCCAACAGTGTACTTGCACCGCACCCTATGGTAGCGGGGGCCCCTTTGGACAGCAGGACAGTTCTACATTTGCTCTCCCGCTGTCCAGGGCAGTGGATCCGGGCTACCGCAATTCATCGGCTTCCTCTCTGGACGCCGATGAGTTGCAGACAGTGATGAAGCAGGGAGCGGACGGCACCCTACCTCATCACCCAGTTGCTTTCTTTGCTCCCACTGTCCTGGGAGCAGGAGGCGTGATGTAGCGACTTCACTTACATCGCGCCTGTTACTCCTTGAAGACTCTGGGACCAGAGAAAGGAGTGAACGGGAAAAGGTGAGTATTAAGGTTTGTTTTTTTTATTCGATATATACAGTGGGGGACACAAAACTATGTAGGCAACCAGGGGGGGACATGATACTGTGGGGGCAACCTGAGGGGGCCATGTCAGTGTGGGGGCACATGATACTGTGGGGGCAACCTGGGGTGAGGACATGACACTGGGGGGGCAACCTGAGGGGGACATGTCAGTGTGGGGGGGGACATGATTCTTTTGGGGGGCAACCTGGAGGGGGACATGAATCTGTGGGGGCAACTTGGAAGGGGAAATTAATCTGTGGCGAGACATAATACTGTGGGTGCAACCTGGAGTGAGGACATACTGTGGGGGCAACCGGAGGCGGCCATGTCAGTGTGGGGGGACATGATACTTTGGGGGCAACCTGGGGTGAGGACATGATACTGTTAGGGAAACTTGGAGGGGGATATGAATCTGTGGGGGGCAACCTGGAGGTGGACATGAATCTGTGGGGAGCAACCTGGAGGAGGAGATGATACTGTAGGGGCAACCTGGGGTGAGTACAAGAATCTGTGGGGGGGCAAACTGGAGGGGGACATGAATCTGTGGGGGGCAACCTGGAGTGGGACATGAATCTGTGGGGGGACATGAATCTGTGGGGGGCAACCTGGGGTGACGACGTGATACTGTGGGGGCAACTTGGATGGGAACATGAATCTGTGGGGGGAAACCTGGGGTGAGGACATGAATCTGTGGGGGGAAACCTGGAGGGGGACATTATAAGGTACAACCCGGAGGGGACATTATAAGGAACATAATGTATGAGGCCACTAGGGAGACATTATACTGTGTGAGAGCCACTAAGGGGCATTATACTATGAGGGAGAATTATAATTATGAAATCTTTGCACAGGACTCACCAATGTGTTAAAACGGCCATATATGCAAGAAACAAATATGTGTCCTTTGATTTAAAACACCACCTTATCTGTCTAACAAGTTAGTCTAGTTAGTGGATAAAAATCATCACCACAGTCCCATACACAGGGTCAGATTTATAATATGTGTGAAATGTGTGGTTGCCTGGGGCCCGAGGCTTTAAGGGTTTCAATACAGTTGAATACAATGGCGGGGCATGGGAGTCTACTGGAGGTGAGAATGTGTTGGGCGAACCTTGCCAGATTTATCTTGCGAATATTTGCTAGGTTCACCTGGCAGTTTTGTTCATACCAAACACGTCCAAACTGGAACTGCAATTATTATACTCTGGGGTCTCTTCAGACCCCAGAGTATAATAAGTGGAAGCCCAAAGGAGGTGAGCAAACATGAAAAATAGTGTTGTTCACCTATACCTGGGCTCTGGCATGTCTTTCTCAGGCCTCTTCCGGCTTCCTGAATGATATCATGAGGCCTGTGATTGGGCCTCAACAGTCCCTGAAGTAATTCAGGAGGCCAGAAGCAGCCCAAACATGTAGCCTAAAATGAAAATAATGTTTTTACCACATGATGAGATGGCATGAATGACAATGACAGAATTTCTGTTATATACAGTATCTGCTCCCTCCAAAATGAATAAATGTCAATAATTTGTATGTACCCCAAAATGATTCCATTAAACAAAACAAATTATTTTCAACTAAAAAATAAAAAGGCTGTGTTTCTTGGAATATAGCAAAACAAAGATGAAAAAATGCTCTGCTCTTACCCCCAAAATTGGCATACTCAGCAGTATTTGTAGTATTAGACCTTTATATATTTCCTGTTTATGTACAGGAAAATATGTTGCCAAGGCAACTAACAAATTGCTATATAATTATAATACAATATAAATTTCATATTGCACTTGTTTGCACAATAAGGAAGTTTTAGAAATTGTCTTTAATAACACACACACATTCACGTTAAAACTGCAGAGCTGTGTTTGGTAATTTCTTCCTGGATTTTGGCTTTCAATTTTTACATAATAAATAATACCATAATCAACACATATAATACTTGGCATCTATTACACTTGACATCTTCCGATTTAGGAAGGAAATCCATGTTTATTGTTTGCTACAAATAACAAACTTGTGTAACCGTAAAAGAAATGTTTAGCTGCCCACAACTGATAAAGTATATCTGCTTTAACTTAACTCCTTTCCAGGGTTAGACATATGTTTATAGGAAAGTAAATTGACTTATACCATACCTTTCATCTCCCTAATGCTCGTATACACATACTGAGCAATTGCTATAGCTTTCTGGACTACCATCCAGCTAACATTAACATGTAGTGGCCTGTACCTTTTAGCTACTTAAACAGATACTGAAGTTATCATGTTATAAGTTCCTAACTTGTTCTTATAAAATATAAAGTAAAACTTTTGAATACATTGAATAATGCAGTGCAAGCGATCACCCTAACATTGGTGCATCATTACTTAAGGAAACAAAACATGTATTGTTACATTTGTAAAAGTATAAAAAAAATCCTCAGTACATATCAAATATTGCAGATTGCTGACACACTACAGAGTCAGTCTAGCCATGTATTGTTAACGTTTGTTTCACTGAATCCTATTACTTGAGCATGATTTCTTCCAATCTAAATAACTGACCTTAATGTTTTCACAGAATTTAAAAGGTTAATTTGTATGCTACAAGTGTTAACTATTTGTTTATTTTCTTCTAACCTTTGTTTTTAAGACAAGTACATTACAGTTTCCAGCTAAGTCTTTGCTGGTTAACACTGTGGGTGACCTAAATATTAATCCAGAAGCTGTGTGGTCTGGGCCAACAGAGGTTGGAATTGAACAGTGGAAAAGGTATTTTTTCAGTTTAGTTGATAAATGAGAAAAATAATCCATGTTTTCTGAAACAGACTGAGGTCTAAATCACCAGGGTTGAAGATAATATTGGGTCATGAAAGTGGGGTGTTTTCAGTGAGGGACTTTAAAGGGATTCTGTAACTTTAAAGTCTAATCTGCAGGCAACATATTATAGAGCAAGAACAGCTGAGCAGATTGATACATAGTGTTATAAAAGTTTTAGTATTCACTGTTCTTACCTTAGCCCCCAGAAAAGATACTAAATGGGTGTATATCCATCCTTATAATGTTAAATGTGAGCTACTGAATGAAACATATTCCATTGCTTTACTGTACTTGGAATAATCTTACTTTGCCCCTAATGAGACACTATGGCCATTCTTTTAGTTAACTGGACCCAATATTGTTGTTCACCAGGTAAGACTGTGGTCCAAGTAATTTTACAGATGCTGTCATACACAAACTCTTCCTTTAAAAAGTACCTCGGGGGGGGGGGGGGAGGGGGGCTGTGGCCTGCGCTGAGACTGGCCAGGCTTGGAGCCCCCCAACTTTCACCACTACCTACTCCTCTCCTGATCACCCTGGTCTCCATGGGGTGCGGTGTCCAAAGCCCGCTACACCATCTTTGCTGGGCCTTGCAGTGTAGTGTCACACGTGTGCAGCGCAGCCATCTTGCTGCTCCAGTGCACAAACAACCGCATTCCTGCACCCACTATTATGCCTCATAAGTGGCCCCTGCACACACTATTATGCCCCATAGTGGCCCCTACACACACTATTATGCCCCATAGTGGCCCCTGCACACAGTATTATGCCCCATAGTGGCCCCTGCACACAGTATTATGCCCCATAGTGGCCCCTGCACACAGTATTATGCCCCATAGTGGCCCCTGCACACAGTATTATGCCCCATAGTGGCCCCTGCATACAATATTATGCCCCATAGTGGCCCCTGCACACAGTATTATGTTCCATAGTGGCCTCTGCACACAGTATTATGCCCCATAGTGGCCCCTGCACACACTATTATACCCCATAGTGGCCCCTGCACACTCTATTATGCCCCACAGTGGCCCCTGCACACACTATTATGCCTCACAATGGCCCCTGCACACACTATTATGCCCCATTGTGGACCATCCATTAACAATTATAATACTCTGGGGTCTTTTCAGAACCCAGAGTATAATGATCGAAGACCCAGGGGAGGATACAAACATAAAAAACAATGTTACTTACCTCTCCCTGGCTCTGTCGCACTCCCCGCTACCTCTTCAATGTTGAACCAGATGTCACGTGAGCCAGGCATGCGTTGTGACGCATAATGACGTCGGACTGGCCCACCGACGTTTGGGACGTCAGCAAGGAGGCCCGAAGCCTGCTGGAGCGCAGGAGAGGTAAGTAACATTGTTTTTTTGCTCCCTCGCCTCCCCTGGGCCTCTGATCATTATACTCTGGGGTCTGAAAAGACCCCAGAGTATAATGATAGTAGTGTTTGTGGGGTACGCAGGCTGCGGCCTTACTTACCGATCCCTGCTCCTGCTCACCGCCGCCTCTGCAGAAGGTGAAGCGCAGGCGGCCGTGAGCAGGAGCGGGGATCGGTAAGTAAATAGGGCTCCTAACCGGCTGGTGTTACACCAGCAGGTAACGGCCTATTAAAAAAAAATCAGGGGCCCGCTGGGCCCCCTAATGTCCTGGGCCCTGCGGCAGCCGCTACCACTGCTACCCCGGTATTTACGCCACTGACTGGACTACCATACTGGATGTCAGCATTCTTATAAATTGAAACGTTTTTAAACTACTCATGCCTCTTGCAGCAAAACGCATGGTTGCTGCTTGAGCTGATGAAAACTCTCAGCAGACCCAAGTCCGTCTCCAATCTGACAAGGTATGTCACAGACAACAGTGATCTGCTGAAACTCCCCAGCAGACCCAAGCCCATCTCCAATCTGACAAGGCAGTGTCAGCCACAGGCATACAGTTGAACTCCATGTTTCCATAACAACCCAGCCATTTTTCTTCACTGCTGTAGGTCAGCTTTAAAGGGGCAGGGCACTGTGGATGACACTGTTACCCAAGGTCACATACAGCTTTACTCCAAGTTTTCCATAACAACCGATCGCAGGTTTTTCATGGATATCCAAACTGAGATACAGATGATGAACACGACACTTATGGACCAATGGAAAATCTCAGGTTTTTCAGTCTTGACATACACACAGTTATACTCCAGGTTTTCATAGCAACCTAGCTATTTATGACCTGTATGAGTCAATAGCAGTTCGCAGGTCCTTAAATATTCAGTCATATGACGTGTATCAGCCAATATAAGTTCACATTTCAATTACCAGGTTTCCATTGCAACACAGCCATAAATAGACTGTACCTATACTGGACTGCCATACTGGATGTCAAGTGCAAAACTGGCCAATTCTTATGGGGTCACTACACAAACAAAAAACGAAATATACCCGTGTGAAGCCGAGTCCTTCTGCTAGTAAAACATAAATCAATAATATTAAGACATTAACAAAAATCACCAAATTAATGCACAAGTCAAACCATGCTCTAGATAGGAAAGAGACGGTCTTACCCGAACCTATTGAGAGGTGATGGGGACTCAACAGGACTTGAAGGTGGGGGCTAATGTCTTAAACCCTATCTATCACCTGTGTCCCAAATTAACTCCTGTCCTGACAAGGACAGTCCCCAAAGCTCCTATGTTCCCTATTAAGTTAATTCCTTTTTCGAATATGTTTCATATCCCAAGAATATGGAGGGGCAATCCTCAGGGGAATTCGTAGATAAATGTCCAGTGGGGGTAAAAGCCCATTCAGTTGCTCAATAACACATTTCCAGTGAGCTTGCTATTGCAGGGCTGTAGAGACAGATGCTGAACCCTGAGTGCAGGGGAGCACTTGTGTCAGCGGCGGTCTGCTCCCAACCCGTCTAAGAGCAGAGGAGTAGCGATCTTTCTTTGGACCTCTGTCCCTCACCAAGTATATAGCACAATTGCAGACTCCAAGGGTCATTGTATTATTCTCCAATGTCAACGTTATGGCCAACGTTTAATAATAATAATAATAATAATAATAATAGTCCTTTAATAGTCCCACAATGGGGAAATTCAGTGTGTTACAGCAGCAAAGATAAGCAGATACAAATACAAATACAACATGTACAGGAATGTTCCAAGGTGAGAGGCATTACATTAATAGCAGACAGACAGATAGGACGTAGCAGAGGGGGGGGGGGGGGATTTAACAGGCAGAGAGATATTTCAGTTCTCTGTATGTAATGATCTCCGCTTAGGTCGGTGTTGGTTGTACAGCCTAACCGCGGTGGGGAGGAAAGACTTCCGATAGCGCTCCTTCTCACACCTAGGGTGGAGCAGTCGGTCACTGATAGTACTGCTCAGCGCGATCACAGTCTCATGCATGGGATGGGACTTCTTCTGCATGGAGCTCACCACAGACAGTATCCTTCTGTCACCCACCACCTGCACTGGGTCCAGTGGGCTCCCCAGGACAGAGCTGGCCCTTCTAATCAGCTTGTCAAGTTTATTTCTGTCCCTGGTTGATATACTGCTCCCCCAGCAGGCCACTCCAAAGAAGATGGCTGATGCCACTACCGAGTTGAAGAAAGTTCTAAGAAGTGCCCCCCGGATTCCAAAGGCTCTCAGTTTCTCCTAAGCAGGTAGAGCCTGCTGTGGCCCTTCCTGTACAGGGCCTCCATATGATCTGCCCAGTCCAGCTTATTATTAAGGAGCAAACCCAGGTACTTATAGGTGTTCACAATCTCGATGCCCGTCCCCAGGATGTCCACTGGATTTGGAGGGCATCTGCCTTTGCGGAAGTCCACCACCATCTCCTTGGTCTTCCCCGCGTTAATCTTCAGCTGGTTCCGGTGGCACCAGTCCACAAAATCCTGGTTCAGTTCTCTGTACTACCTGTCATCATCATCTGTGATGAGACCCACTATTGCAGAGTCGTCAGAATACTTCTGTAGGTAGCAGCTGGATGAGTTGCACCTAAAATCTGCAGTGTACAGTGTGACGAGGAAAGGGGCGAGAACCGTACCCTGAGGTGCCCCCGTATTACAGATCACGGTACCTGACACACAGTCTCGGGCTCTCACGTATTGAGGTCGATTTGTGAGGTAGTCTAGGATCCAGTTGGAGAGGTGGTGGTCCACTCCAGCAAGGCCCAGCTTGTCCCTCAATAACCTGGGCTGTATGGTGTTAAAAGCACTGGAGAAGTCAAAGAACATTATTCTCACTGTGTTCCCTGGTTTCTCCAGGTGAGACAGAGCCCTGTGCAGAAGATGGATGATGGCATCATCTACCCCAATGCCCGGCCGATAAGCAAACTGGAGGGGGTCCATAGCGGGACTAACTAGAGGGCGGAGATGTGTGAGAACCAATCTCTCCAAGATCTTCATCAGGTGGGATGTCAGTGCTACAGGTCTGTAGTCGTTGAGGTCCATAGGGTGGGGTTTCTTTGGAACTGGTACCACACAAGAAGATTTCCATAATTCAGGGACTATTTCCTGCCTCAGGCTCATATTATACATATATGTAATTATACCACACAGCTGGTCCCCGCAAGTCTTAATTAGCCTTGCACTGATGTCATCTGGCCCTGCGGCTTTCCTCGCCTTGATCTTTTTCATCTCCTTCCTCACCTGGGCCCATGTGAAGGTCAGACTGTGGCCAGATAAAGACGGATTTCTGGATTTACTGGTCTGTTGGGAAGTGGCCGCATGGGGAGAAGTCATTGTGGTGGGGGAAGCTGAAGGACATACTGGGGTGGGAGGAGCTGGTGTGTGATCAAATCTGTTGAAGAATAGGTTTAGTTCATTAAGCCAATTAACATCTGCCTCAATCTGGCAGACAGACTGTTTATGACCCGAAATTGACTTAAGCCCCTCCCAGACCCCCCTTATGTCTTTTCTTTCCATTTGCTTTTCCATTTTTTTCTTTATAACTGGCTTTTCCCTGCCTGATTTGATGCCTCAGCTCCTTTTGTACTTCCCTCAACCCCTCCTTATCTCTTGTCCTGAATGCCATCTTTTTCTCCTTAAGTAGTGTTTTTATATCAGAGTTAATCCATGGTTTGTTATTGGAGAAGCACCTCACCACTTTTGTGGGTACTGTGTTGTCCACACAAAAATTAATGTAGTCTGTTATGCAGTGTGTGAGTCCTTCTATATCTTCTCCATAAGAATCCTGCAGCACTTCCCATGCGGTTGTGTCAAAACAATCCCTCAGAGCCTCATCACTCTCCTCGGACCATATCCTCACTGTGCGGGTGACAGCTGGTTCTCTACGTACAAGTGGCTTGTACACAGGTCGGAGATGTACTAGGTTGTGATCCGATCTCCCCAGGGGCGGTAGGGCTGATGAGTTATATGCCTCCCTCACGTTGGCAAAGAACAAGTCCAGTGTTTTGTTGTCTCTTGTGTGGCAGGTTACATACTGTGTGAAACTGGGCAGTGTGGATGATGGAGAGGCATGGTTGAAATCACCCGACAGAAGAAAGAGGGCCTGGGGATGTTTTAACTGTAACTGGCTCAGCGTGGCTTGTAGGACCTCGCAGGCAGCGTCAGCTTTCGCAGAGGGGGGGACATATGCAGCTATCCCGATGACATGTGATAGTTCCCTTGGTAGGTAGAAAGGTCTCATGCTCACAGCTAATAGTTCAATGTCCTTACAGCAAGTTTGCTCCTTAATCACAATGTGCCTAGGATTACACCATCTATTATTCACAAACATTGCCAGCCCTCCTCCTTTCCTCTTACCGCTCTCCCTTGTCCTGTCTGCCCGAAGGAGTTTAAAACCATCCAAGGAGACCAGAGGGTCAGGAGTAACTCCAGTGAGCCAAGTCTCTGTAAGTAGCATCATGCTGCACGCCCGAAACTCCTGATGATGCCTGGTGAGAGCTGTTAGTTCATCCATCTTGTTTGCAAGAGATCTCACATTGCCCATGATGATGGAGGGAACAGCTGGTCGGTAATGCCTCTTTTTAATCCTCTGAAGAGTTCCTGCTCTGCATCCCCTCACCCGCTTTTATACCTGGTTTATTCCTATGCCCCTATTGACTTCCCTGTGACTTTTTTCCTTGAACTATGTGCTTTACTAGAACAATTAGATTTTTCTAAAATAATTTATTGTGGAGACTAACTTAACCGTCAATGCATTCTAAGATCACTCCTCTCCTTCTGCGGACAAACTCTTCTAAGGCCAAAGGTGAGGTTTGCTCTGCACTACAATTCCTTAATGTTGCTGATGCTTGGCGTGACTTTAATGGTAACCAGAGAGGCTACACATGACCTACTGTTGAACCTGGCATCCAGAGATGGACTATTGATGCTAACAACGACTCAGATACCGATCCGGCACTCAATTAGGTGGCCCATAAGGCCATGAACCAGGGTTCCCTTAGAGCAGAAGCTTCCTGCTTAAAAGAGAGGACTAAGGTTCAGGCAGACCTGGGACATAACCTCCTAAAACTGGAAACAGCAAACCCTCTTCACCCATCCCACCTCCTAGTCAAGTCCATTAAGTACGTCAAGTTACAGCTCGACTTTGTCCTGACGCATATAACTGAATAAGACATACACTGAACGGCGAAATTTTACAAATATGCTAAAAAACCTGATAAGCTTCTGGCCTCCAAATTGAGGGCACAACAGTGAGAAAATTCCATCTACTAAATACGGAACCCAGAGGCGCTGTGACTTCCAACCCCAACTCGATTGATGCCCAATTCCACCAATTCTACTAGAAACTCTCTTCTGCCCCTACTTCCACTAGCCCCTCGGAGATTGCTTCCTTCCTTCGTTCCATCCACATACCCACTATTTCCTCTATCCTGGTCCTATCTAGCCCATGTTCTTAAATTCATGGGTATCATCAGTTGTTTTTAGAGGGCTCTTTGTGCCCTCTACTGCAACCCCATTGCTTACCTAAACCTTCCTACAAAGTATCCAAAGTCCATTATTATTTGTTGTGGTACCAGGCAAGGTTGCTCCCTATTCACTGCTTTATTTGCTCTGGCTATAGAACCCCTAGCTATTGCAATATGCACTCACCTTGATAGTAAGGGTGTGTGGATTGTGGACCGAGAATACAAGACTAATCTCTTTGTGAATGACGTGCTCTTAACCATCACAAGCACATTGATCTCACTCCCAAATCTGATAAACACCCTCTCCCGTTTCGCACACTCTTGCCTTAAACATCCAAGTCTGAAATACTGTATTGCAACGTCACCTCGGCCACTGTTAAACTAATCACCCTGAACTTTGGCTTCTTGACATATCTTGGCATCAGTGGTGAACCTAGCCTCTTTGCTGCCTGAGGCGGACTATAGAAAGACGCCCCCCCCCCCCCAAAAAAAAAAAAAAATTGAGTTTCCATGCTATTAGTTTAACACACTGTTATCGTCGCACAATATACACAATACACAAACTTATGAAACAGTTTTTAAGAATTCTTCTTACTACATTACTTCAGTATCAGATCAACAACACAGCATTAACAATGAAAGTAACTTCACACATATTCTGCTTGGTGGATGGACGAGCCCACCTGGCCCCCATTCTCTATAATAGGAGTGCCACAGATAACTGAGTACTGTACTTCGGCTTTCTTTGGCACTCCCATTGAAGTGAATGAGAGCCAAGCGGGTTCGTCCATCCACCAAGTGACACACCTATATATATGGCTGCAGCCAGTCTGGATTCCCACCCAGTGGGGGAAAAAAAAACCAATTCTCAGGCTCAGTGGGGGTCTCAGCAGAAAGACCCCCATCAATCAGGTATTTATCCTCTATCATTTAGATGAATACAGGGCAGTAACATTTTGTGACTTACAGGTGATGTCTCTGACTAATCCTTCACACTTCCCTTCTCTTCCCTTTGGTTCACCATGACCACTTCTTCCAGCTGTGACTTGTCTCTGTAAAGTTTGCAACACAGACATCTTTGGCTCCTCACTTTTCCAGGCATCCAACCCACATTGTCCTCACCTACACAAAGCCCCCATCCTGCTGCTACCCCAATTATAAAATATATGATGTAACCCCCCCATAATGAATAATACCCCCAAGTGTATCTTTATATTAATAAAGTCCATGTGTACCCTGTATAAATAGTGCCCCTTATTAATAATGCCCTAGGTGTTAACTAATTAAAAGGTTTTCCAGGTCATTAATAAACTAATTAGTGGGGCTCAAAAACCCAGGACCCCCACTGATCAGTTGTTTGAATGGTACCTGTGTAAGCGCTATGACCGCTTCTCTGTTTACATATAGACATTCATCTTATAGCGGCCATGTAATGTAACTACAGCCTCGTCCTGTACATGTCTACAGTATGTGACAAGGCTGGAATTACATCACACGGTCACTATAAACAGACAGCGTATAATATAAACAGGCGCCATAGCCCCTGTTTATAGCGCCCCATTTACACACACTATAATGTTCCACAGCAGTCCCTGCACACGGTATTATGACTCGCAGCTGCCCCTACACACGTATAATGCTCCATAGTGGCCCCTGCACACTGTATTAGGCCTCGCAGCGGCCCCTGCACACGGTATTATGCCCCGCAGTGGCCACTGCACACGGTATTATGTTCTACAGCAACCCCTGCACACAGTTTTATGCTCCATAGTGGAACCTGCAAACGGTATTATGCTCAATATTGACCCCTACACACGGTATTATCCTGCATATTGGCCCCTGCACACGGTATTATGCTCCATAATGGCCCCTGCTCTGGTATTATGCTCCATAGTGGCCCCTGCACTGGTACTATGCTCCATAGTGGCCCCTGCACTGGTATTATGCTCCACAGTGGTCCCTGCACAGGGTATTATGCCCCATAGTGGCCAAACCATGAACTATTATTATACTCTGGGGTCTTTTCAGACCCCAGAGTATAATGAACAGAGACCCAGGGGAGGTGACAAACATAAAAACTAGTGTTAGTTACCTATCCTGGACACTGGTGCACTCCTTGCAGCTTTCGGCCCTGTTTAATTGCGAGCGCACGTCACGTGATCAGGCTGGCAACGTGATCTGATGACGTCACCAGAGGCCTCAAGCCTGCTTGGAGTAACACCGATCGCAGGAGAGCTAAGTAGGATATGTTTTTATGTTCCCTCACCTCCCCTGGGCCTCCGATTATTATAAAAAAGACCCCGAAGTATATTAATAGTAGTATTTGAGGCCCGCGGCCTCACTTACCGATGCCCGCGGCCTCACTTACCGAAGCCCGCGGCCGCTCACAGCGGCATCCACTTCCCTTTCTGCATCCCATAGCAGAAGGGGAAGCGGAGGCGGCCACAGCAGACGCGGGGTAGGTAAATAAATAGGCCGTTACCTGCCGTGGATACTCCAGCAGGTTACGGCCTATTTATATATAAAAAAAAGTTATACTCACCTGCGATGCCTTGATGCAGCCGCCGCCTCCTCTTCTTGTCCGCGATGTCTGTGTCTCAGCGTAGGCAGCGCGATGACATCATTGTATCGCCGCCTGCACTGAGATGCGACGTCTCGTAAACCAGCCCAGGACAGGCCCCGCTCAGCTCTGTTTTTTTTTTTTTTTTTTAAGTGGCCTGTCCTGGGCTGGTTTACATTGAATAGTAAAAATGCTGCCCCCCATACAGTGACGGACAGTGCCGCCTGAGGCGGCCGCGTCACTTCGCCTCATTAGAGGCGCGCCCCTGCTTGGCATTAATCTTTGCAAATCTTTGCAACATTAATCCTTGCAACTCAGTAGGTGCACACTTTAAAGGGAACTATGTTACGCTGATCCCAAAACGTCTAAAGAATCTTACAGCTTGGCTTTGCCATACATTATCTTGGATAGGTGGAGTGCACTTGGTTAAGATGGTTACACCACCCCGTATCTTTTATTACTTTTGCATTCTTCCGAGCTCGATGACCTCTTCTTCCCTTGCCACTCTTCAGAAGGGTATCTGACTATCTGGGCATATAAGCGACTGCGTATACGCAGACAAATTAGGTATTTTCATAAGAGATTGGGAGTCCTGTCAGCCCCTCATCTTTATAAATATGTTGCTAGTAGGCTCTCTCAATTGTGTGCCATTTACAATCAACTAGATTGCCCACAATGTGTCGCCTTGGAATCGTCCCTTTTTGCCCCAACCTCTTTACAAGTCCTATTCTGAACCCCGAGGTCAGCCACCCATACCATTCCAACAACCGCTAAAGTCACAGTCTATATGCTGCAATTGTGGAGGAGAGTCCGCTTTGCCTATCAACTACAAAGCCCAATCTCTCCCCTGATCCCTTTGTTTCTTAACCCCTTCTTTCTCCCTTTGGAGAGGTTTTGGTGGAGACACGCTTGGTTATGTTATCTCATTGATTTCCTCTGTAACCGGCAGGTCTTCAAAGAATATTTTACTAACACATATTCCGAGTCTCCCTCAGAGGCATTTGGACTACACAGGTTTATCACTTCTTACGCTCCCTCATCCCAGTTGATCAAGACATTTCCCTCGCCAGTTTTGAGAAATTATGCCTGTTCAGGGCAATGGATATGGGATTTCTCTCATACATATATGGTTGGCTTAACGCCCCTTCAACTGATGTTAAGTTGGACTTCATTGCAGCTTGGGAGCGAGACCTTGATTTAACTCCAGCCCAATGGAATGACTGTTGCAACTCCATGAGCAAGGGCAGCTGACAGGTCACACTTATGGAATCGTCTTTGAAAATTCTACATAGGATCTATTTAGTCCCACTGCATAGCTTTTACCCTATGGTCTCACCTGTTTGCTTTAGAGGCTGTAATGCCTTAGGCACTACTTTCCATACCTGGTTGTCCTGGCCGCATGCCTGCCGCTTTTGGCCAGGCAATAATAGATTAGCTTAACGGCTCTTTGGCCAAACATTCCCATTTTCCCCTCCAATCTTCCTCTTAAGTCTTAAAACAACTAGTTTTAAATATGCCCAATATAAACTACTCCAGTACATTTTTATAGCAGCACGTATTAATGTTGCCTTTAACCGGAGAAAATCATACCCCTCCCTGACTGATGTGGTGCGGCAAGATGATTCCATAATGCACCATGAAAAAATTAATGCCACCATTTCTGATTCTCGCCCACTCTGATAAAATCTGGGCTCTTTGGATTCATAGGTCCAATATCCCTGGTCTGCCATATTGCCTCCAATTATAATTCTCTCAAACGATCAAGTGGGATGTTTGTTTTGCTCTATCGCCCTTAGACAGGGTCCCTTCATTTCTTAGCTGTTAGCTCTATGTATTGCAGTGTTGCATCACCCCCCCACCCCATGTTTGCTGTTGGTTCTTGATTCTTTTATTTTTTTTATATTACTTTATACAAGTAGTATAATGTTGTACCGTGTTAGCCACAGAAAGTAGTGGAAGAGTGAAGAAATCAGGCGATACCTTTTAGAGGCTATATACTCAGAAATTATGGGAATTAAGGAAGTCATGACATAAGTGTTATGCAAATTATATGATTTTTGTGGATCAGTAGTGTGGTGCATGGACAGCACTACTGGCCTGCTGTACAGCCCCATAGGCACTGCAATATCCATCGTGAATTCTAATATTTCATAAAAGCAAAACTAGCAGAAAGAAGCTCTGCAGTAACAAATATCTCATATGGAGATTCCATAACTGCCTAGACTGAAAGAAGAAGAATGTATAGATTTAGATCATCATTACAACCACTCTCTAACTTTACCATTAAGTTATAGAAGCCCTGTCACCTCTCCTGACATGCCTGTTTTAGTAAACACTTGCAGTTTCCAACAAATAACATCTTTGTTAGAATTCTTTTTATTGTGCCATTTCTCTATTATTCTGCCTAGAAAATGTGACTGATCTGAGTGTTACCATTCCTCTTGTCAATACGGTGGGTCCCTGACATTGGCAGCAATGATTGGATAGTGTTGGATTGTGTAGACCCATGCCCCAATTGGTAACACACATTTACCAATTGCTTAAAATATTTATTGGAGAAATAATAGAGTAACGACACAAAACATCAAGAAAATCTAAGAAAGATCCTCCAGAATTATTAGGCAAGTAACTATGTTACTTAAACTTGAAAGCTCTACTTATGAGTCCAAATAAATTCCATTTTTTGGTATCCATGTACAATCTACAAAGTCATTAAGATAACAAAATGCAGAATATCTCTGTGGAGTGTGAGGTCTGTCCTCTCACTTAGTGTTGACAATAGTGACTTTTCTGTTGATCTGTGGTAGTGGCCAAGATTAATGCCCTTGTAGTATTATATCTGGTTTAGTCTAAATATTCTTGATTGGATTGATGTTTACTGAATATTTGACTTAATAAAATGGTATGGTGAATTAATACATAGTTTATCAATACAATACTATCATACCAGTGAAGATGTGTATTAACATACAGTGGCAGTGGTACAACATAGTTGTTTTGAGATGTGTAAAATTCATGCTCGAGTAGTTGTCACATCTTGTAGTAATTACCCAATAATACAGTTGACATAAACTTGCGAGAATGATGCATGTTGTTGCTTCTGTAGGAATAGGAAAACACATCAATTTGATTCATGTCTTGAGGATGTCTTGTCTGTAGGTTTAAATGACTAATTTATTTCACTAGCCATAGATTTTGTAGGCTGTGACCTCCGTACACTAGTTTTCTCCATCTGCTTGTTATCCTCTAAAGTAAAAATGACTACTTTCACCATTTGACCTAATGTTGTTAAATTGAGTAGGTCACGCATATAGTTAAATTTGTTTCCTGTCGAAAATATATTGTAGGATAGGCTAAAATGTTTTTGTCCACTCTTTTTGATTTATTGGTTTCTTATAGTCCACATTATTATTTTAATTTCTATGAAAAAATGTCCTTGTTCATTTAGCATTTACTGAATTTACTGATAAAAATATGTAAAAAGCAGCATGATAATAATAAATAATAATAATAATAATTAGAGATGAGCGAATTTCTCAAAAGTTCGATTCGGCAGTTCGATTCGGAGTTAAAAAAAAATTTGCTTCGATCTGAATTACTTTGCGGTGAATATCGCTAAAAAACACCTATTTCCTAGCTTCAGAGAGCCTGCATAGTGGTGTAGAACACTGTGCCTTGCAGTAACATGCATAGGGAGCCTACTGTGGTAGTCAAACAATACTGTGAGTCAGTATGACATGCACATGACAGGCGTCACTCTTAGAACCACTGCACACTTCACTTATTTGGACATTTATGGGGCCAAAACTGACCAACTAACTCAAGTGTGAACCCAGCCTTACAGCTCCATGTTAGTGCCCGGTAGAAGGAACCGTGCAGAGACCCAACATCCTACTGTAGAGTGAAAGAGCGCACTCCTTTTACACCGTCATCTGTCAATTCCACATATATGTCTATAGAATGGCAAGTTGACATAATGTGGAGGAGGCAGCAGCATGAGGTGGCCATACAGTGACCCAGTGGCAGCGGCATGAGGAGGGCATACAGTGACCCAGTGGCTTCAGCAAGAGGAGGGCATTCAGTGACGAAGTGGCTGCAACATGAGAAGGCCATACAGTAACCCAGTGGTTGCGGCATGAGGAGGACATACAGTGACCCAGTGGCTTCAGCAAGAGGAGGGCATTCAGTGACGAAGTGGCTGCGACGTGAGGAGGGCATACAGTGACCAAGTGGCAGCAACATGAGGAGGCCATACAGTGACCCAGTGGTTGCGGCATGAGGAGGACATACAGTGACCCAGTTCCTCCCTTATGTGACTTTGTTCATCCAGGTAAACGAGGTGTAGAGCAGCGTGACACCGCTGTGCCCTGCACATGTGGTTTGCTGGAGGAGCACTGGGAATTGTCCCTGCAGTGGAGGCTGAGGAGACAGTGGAGGATAAGGTGGATTTTGTTGCAGGACCAATGGCGTGAGAGGTGGAGGCAGAAGCTGCGTCACCTGTCCAAGTTGCTGGTGTGTCTGGGCAGGCACCTCATTAACCCAGTGGTCCGTAAATGACATATATTGACCTTGACCGTAGTTACAGCTCCACACGTCGGCGCTGCTGTGCACTTTGGCAGACACCGACAGGCTCAAGGACTGGCCCACCTTCTCTTCTACATATTTGTGCAGGGCTGGCTACTGCCTTCTTGGCAAAGAAATGATGGCTTGGGACTCTCCACCTTGGCTCCGCGCAAGCAATCAATTCTCTGAAAAGTGCAGAGTCCACCAAGTGGAAAGGGAGTGACTGCAGCACCAGAAACTTGGACAGGAGCACGTTCAGCTTCTGTACTGTTGGATGATTGCACGCATACTGTTGTCTCTTAGATATAGATTCTGTGATCGATTGCTGACGCAATAACTGACTAGGAGGAGAAGGAGGAGCAGGAGCATCACGACCAGCAGATGATGGGTGTTAGGATTCAGATGCAAGGTAAGAAATATGCAAGTCTATAGGAGAGCAGCAGCAGAAAAGGGCTGACAACTGCGAGCAGTAGAAAATGCTACTTAAAGGCAAAACACCACTGCGAGCCAAGACCGGCCTCAGACGCCTTCACCAGAGCTCCTCGCAAGAAGAGGTGGCCTTTTGCTGAATCTGAAGACCAGAATTGTCACCAAACAGAAAGTGTTTCACAAATAAATGCACTGCAGCAGAGGCCTACACCAAATCCGCACACTACTCACAGGTACAGAGAAAACAGAATGGTCGTCAATCACGGGTCAGCAACTGAGGAGGGTAACACAGATCCAAATCACGAGACGAAGACAAATCCAGGAAACAAAGCCAATAGTCGGAACCAATCAGGAATGCCAGAACTAAATCGCAAGACAAGAGGAATCCAAGTCCACAGCCACAGGTCAGGTATAGGAGAAGTCAAATCACAGTCAGGCGCTTAGCAGGAGTTTAGTAAACTGATTAGCTAGCAAAGCTGAATGAAGAGGGAGTGGTTTATATAGGCCTGCTCAGGAAGCTTCCCTATGTTGTCATGGCAACCTTAAAGCAGCAACCACCAATCCGTCTTTATGTAGACCTGGCAACTTTAAAGCAGCAGCAACAGATGTAACATCCCTGACAGTATCCCCTCTTCTATGAGGGGCCCCTGGACCCCTAGCAATGGGACCAGGTTTAAAGGGAAACCTTTTAGGAAAATTTCTAATCAAAACCTGAGCATGAACAGACCGAGACGGTTCCCAGGTTCAATCCTCAGGTCCATAACCCTTCCAATGAAAGAGATATTGAAGAACGCCCCTGACTCTGCGTGAATCAACAATTATCAGTACCTCAAACTCCTGATCCCCATGAACTTGAACAGGAGGAGGGGGTTTATCGGGCTGAACTACGGGCGGCGAATATTTCTTTAGAAGAGATTTGTGAAAGACGTTAAGGATTTTAAATGAGGAAGAGCCAAACAAAAAGATACTGGATTGATCATCTCAATAATCTTATAAGGTCCAATGTATTTAGGACCCAATTTGTGCGACAGGATTTTAAGCCGCAGATTTTTTGAGGAAAGCCACACCTTCTCCCCCACAGAAAAAACAGATCCTGCAGAATGATTTCTATCAGCATTCTTTTTAGAGGTTGATTGGGAATTCTCCATGTTCGATTGAACCTGAGCCCAAACTTTGCACAGTTTTTTTGCCTCTACGTTTACTTCTGGGTTATCAGTAGCAGGAGATAAAGAAGAAAAACGAGGATGGAAACCATAATTACAAAAAAACAGTGAAGTATTCAGGGCAACATGGTGATGATTATTAATTGCAAATTCAGCTAACGGCAAATAAGTTACCCACTTTGACTGATTATCAGAAATGTAACATCTCAGATATTGCTCTAGTGTTTGGTTGAAGCGTTCAGTTTGACCATTAGTCTCTGGATGGAAAGCGGAAGAAAAAGACAACTAAACTCCCAAGTGACTACAAAAGGCTTTCCAAAATTTAGCGATAAACTGAACGCCTCTGTCAGAAGCAACATTGTCAGGGATACCATGAGGTCGAACAACATGATCCATAAACAGTCTGGAGAGAGTCTTGGCATTTGGCACTTGAGACAGTGGAACAAATTGGCACATTTTACTAAAACGATCAACAACCGTCCAAATGACAGACTTCTCTCCAGACACAGGCAAATCAGTAATGAAGTCCATAGAAATATGTGTCCAAGGTCTCTTAGGTATAGGCAAAGGGAGAAATTCACCCATTGGTCGGACCTGAGGAACCTTAACCCCGGCACAAGTATCGCTTGCAGAGACATATGACATAATATCCTGGGTAGGCCACCAGTAGTGGCAAGAAACTAGCCTCTTAGTACCAGAGACTCCCGGGTGACCACACAAAACCGAATCATGTAATTCTCTCAACAACCTGAGTCTGAATTGTGGAGGTACAAACAATTTTCCCTCTGGCATGTTCTGAGGGGCCAACTGTTGATTCTCCCTCATCTCAGCAGCCAGATCTGAGGACACGGCAGAAACAACAATTCCCTCAGAAAGAATTGATTTAGGCTCAGAGTCCAGGGTCTGAGAAGAACAAAAACTGCGAGATAAGGCATCAGCTTTAATATTCTTTGATCCAGGTCTGAAGGTAACCACGAAATCAAACCTGGTAAAGAATAAAGCCCACCTTGTTTGTCTAGGATTTAATATCTTGGCTGATTCTAAAAACGTGAGATTCTTATGATCAGTGAAAATAGTAATCCTATATCTGGCTCCTTCTAGGAAATGTCGCCTCTCTTCAAAAACTCACTTAATAGCCAACAATTCTTGGTTACCAATGTCATAGTTTCTCTCTGTAGGAGAGAACTTATGAGAGAAAAAGGCAAAAAGTCGTAATTTAGTAAAGGAGGCGGTGCCTTGGGATAACACCGCGCCGACCCCTACCTCAGAGGTATCTGCCTCCACTACAAACGGACGAGAGAGATCAGGCTGAACTAAAACAGGAGCTTCAGTAAACTCCTGTTTTAGAGATTCAAAGGAAGAGACAGCATCTTGACTCCAATTCAGTAAATCAGCACCTTTCTTAGTGAGATCGGTTAGGGATTTGGCTATAGCAGAGAAGTTATGAATGAACTTCCGGTAGTAATTAGCAAACCCAGAAACCTTTGTAATGCCTTTAAGGAGGTGGGCTGTGTCCATTCTACAATTGCTTGGACTTTGGCTGGATCCATGCGGATCGCAGAAGAGGACAAAATATACCCCAAAAAGGACAATTCCTGCACTCCAAAAAGGCATTTTTTCCCCTTGGCATATAAGTGATTCTCCCTAAGAACCTGGAGAACCGTCCTGACATGTTTGACTTGTGAGTCCCAGTCAGGAGAAAATACAAGTATATCATCCAAATATAGGATTACAAAATGTCCAAAAAATTTTTGAAAAATATCATTTACGAAAGTTTGAAACACAGCAGGTGCGTTACATAAACCAAACGGCATCAACAAATACTCATAGTGTCCCTCAGGAGTATTAAAGGCAGTCTTCCACTCATCACCCTTACAAATCCGAATAAGGTTATATGCCCCACGTAAATCGAGCTTGGAAAACCATTTAGCACCAGAGACCTGATTCAGTAAGTCTGGGATGAGTGGAAGAGGATACTGATTTTTTACTGTAATTTTATTCAAACCAAGGTAATCTATACAAGGTCTTAATCCTCCATCTTTCTTTTTAACAAAAAAGAATCCAGCGTCTGCTGGGGAAGTGAATGGACGAATATGGAGTTTGAAGTGGGACTCCTTTACATAATCCTTCATAACATTTCTGGCTCTGAAATATTGTACAAGTGACCCTTGGGAAGCTTAGAGTCTGGTACCAGATTTATTGCACAATCATATGGCGTATGAGGCGGAAGCAAATCAGACCCAGACTCAGCAAAAACATCATTAAAATCATGAATATAATCTGGCAGAGAAGGTGACACAGAAGCTAAGTTCAGAGCAATACAGGATTTAAAACAGTCAAAGCTCCACTGAATGACATCTCCTAGTTTCCAATCAATCACTGGATTATGCACCTGCAGCCAAGGTAAACTCAAGACTGCATAAGTTGGTAAGTTTTCTAGTACAAAAAAAGAAAGACTCAGTGTGAACAGTCCCAACATGAATGGTCAATAAAGGAGTTATTTCCTGCTGAGATAAAGGTGTACCGTCAATTGCGGTCACCGATACTGGATTTACAAGAGGGATCAGAGGAACACACAAGTTATGAGCGACCCGCGAATCCAGAAAATTGGCAGCGGATCCACAATCTACAAAAGCGGTACCCTGGACACTATTTTCAGAAAATTGAATTTTTAGTGGCAAGACAATTTTCTGCTGAGAAATAAACGGAAATACCTGTTCACCTAGACAGTCTTCCTGAAAACTACCTAGGCGCTGAAGTCCTTCCGCCATAGGATGCTTGGAACACTTATTCAGCGTCCCCACAGTAGAAACATAACCATTGCTGTCTCCGAAAATTCCTTCTGTCACGAGGTGAGTTGGTGGAACCAAGTTGCATAGGCTCAAGACGTGGTTCCGGAACAGAGTCAGGCGATGGCAGAAGAGTGGAGACTGATAAACATTCTTTTCTACATTCACGTAAACGTCTATCTAAACATATGGCCAGGGTCATGTTTTCTTCTAGTGAGGCTGGTTGTGGATAGTTAGCCAACAAGTCTTTAATAGATTCTGAGAGACCCTTACGGTAGTGACAGCTGAGAGCAGGATCATTCCATTGTGACTGAACGGACCATCTGCAGAACTCTGAGCAATATTCTTCAGCGTCACGGTGATCTTGGCGCAGAGAAAGCAAATTTGATTCCACTACAGCCTGGAGATCGGGTTCACCAAATAACAATCCTAGGGCAGCAAAAAATCTCTCCACAGACAAGAGTTCAGGGGCATGTGGTTTCAATGATAAGGCCCAGGACTGAGGATCCCCTTGCAGGAGTGAAATAACAATTCCCACACATTTCTGCTCACTTCCAGATTAATGAGGTCGCAGGCGAAAAAACAACTGGCAGCTCTCCCGAAAGTTGACAAAAGACTTTCTATCCCCAGAAAACCTGTGTGGAAGGTTAATCTTCGGCTCTATGGGGACAGAGGCAAATTTAGGGATTTGCGACTGAAACACTTCTTACTGTTGAACCCTCTCAGCTAATTCTTGCATCAGCTGGGACACACACTGCATCTGATCCACCAAAGTCTGAATGTGTTCCATAGTAGGATATGGAAAAAATTTTTTGGGCTGGCTAATCTGTTAGGATTCAGATTCAAGATAAGAAATGTACGAGTCTATAGGAGAGCAGCAGCAGAAAAGGGCTGACAACTGCGAGCAGTAGAAAATGCTACTTAAAGGCAAAACACCACTGCAAGCCAAGGCCGGCCTCAGACGCCTTTACCAGAGCTCCTCGCAAGAAGAGGTGGTCTTTCGCTGAATCTGAAGACCGGAATTGTCACCAAACAGAAAGTGTTTCACAAATAAATGCACTGCAGCAGAATCCTACACCAAATCTGCACACTTCTCACAGGGACAGAGAAAACAGAATGGTCGTCAATCACGGGTTAGCAACTGAGGAGGGTAACACAGATCCAAATCACGAGACGAAGACAAATCCAGGAAACAAAGCCAATAGTCGGAACCAATCAAGAATGCCAGAACAAAATTGCAAGACAAGAGGAATCCAAGAACACAGTCACAGGTCAGGTATAGGAGAAGTCAAATCATAGTCAGGCGCTTAGCAGGAGTTTAGGAAACCGATTAGCCAGCAAATCTGAGTGAAGAGGGAATGGTTTATATAGGCCTGCTCAGGAAGCTTCCCTCAGCTTCCCACAGATTGAACATACATGTTCACCTCCCCCGGCAGCTTTACAAAAAACTGCCACACCACCGAGTAGGAGATTTTACCCCCAACACTCCGCAATAACTGACTGCTACCGCCACTGCCTCCGTGAACCCCTGCACCACTGCTTTCCAGGCAGGTAGGCTGCTGCGAAACCGGTGGTCTACCCCGGGCACGTTTAGTTCCTGACCTCACACTGCTGCCACCCTGTTGACTCCGCTGCTGCCTCATACGCAAGTTGCAACCTTTTTCTCCTTTTGACGATGAGGCCCCTTTGTCACCCGGCTCCCAATTACGATTGGCTACATCGTCATCCACTACTGTCTGCAGATCACTGATGTCCTCCTCAACACCAGCTCCCATGCCACTCTCCTCAACACTATTTGCCTGCCTACCACAGGAAGCGGCGGATGTCTCCTCCACATTTTGGCTGAGCAGTAGCTGCTGACTGTCCTCTAGTACCTCCTTCTCACTGTACAGTGGATCTGAGCCTACAGCATAGAGTGGTTCTCTAGCTCAGGGAACAGAAAAGGACAGAGGCAGGTTGAGGACAGTTGAGGGCACAGGGCCTGTTACCGGGCCATGCCAACTAAGGGTTGTGTCTGACGAACGCACCGACTCTTGGCTGGGGGTGTCTGATGTGACTTGGGATGAAGTGGATGACCGAGTCAACTAGTCTACAACCGTTGGGTTGCTGGTCAAGACACGACCGCTACTTGACACTGGGACCTCAGGCCTCTGTAACTGAGCCCTGCTGCAACACCCCCTTACTCTGCTTCGACCTGTGCCTGTGCCAGAAACATTTAAGCCTGTGGCCCTCCCCTGTGCATGGCCTCTCGCTTCTCTGTCTGACATACTGTTCGATGAAAAAACTTAATTGTAAAGGGCAAAAAGGCCTGTTATTTTCTACTTTGACGAGAACGGCAAATATGCCCCGTACTTCTTCACCCACTAATGAACACCAATAAAAAAAAGTGTGATAAAGGCAGAGATTTGTGTCTCAGAATTATTGAATTATTGACAATACTATTGATAAATGGCCAGCAACTTTACTGTATACTAGTAACAAAATGGCGAATATGGTCCTTTTTATGTGTTTTGACACTAATAAAGACCTTTAAATAAGTGATAACCGCTAAGAATTATTGAATTATTATTGACGATACAGTTTTTAAAAATGGCCTGCAACTTTATACTGGTAACAAAATGGCGAATATGGTCCTTTTTATGTGTTTTGACACTAGTGAACACCTCTAAATAAATGATGATAACTGCTAAGAATTATTGAATTATTATTGACAATACAGTTTTTAAAAATGGCCTGCAACTTTATACTGGTAACAGAATGGCGAATATGGTCATTTTTATGTGTTTTGACACTAATGAACACCTTTAACTAAGTGATGATAACCGCTAAAAATTATTGAATTTTTATTGACAATACTGTTTTTAAAAATGGCCTGCAACTTTATACTGGTAACAAAATGGCGAATATGGTCGTTATGTTTTTCCCCCACGTTAAAGGCATTTATTACAGATAAGTGCAGATATTATTGGATGATAATTCAGTTTTCTTTGGCACAATAGTACTGACTAAAGTTATGCCTTGGAAAAACAGTGAATAAGCCCCTTATAATAAACGCCTTTTAAAAAGGCTTTTTTTACAGATACATGCAGATATGGCTTTGGCACAATAGTAATGAATAATGTTATGCCTTGAAAGAACAGTGAATAAGCCCCTTATAATAAACACCTTTAAAAAGACGTTTTTTACAGATATGTTCAGATATTCGTGTATGATAATTCACTGTTTTTTGCTGTACTGCACTGCAAAAGGCTTGTTGTGTTCCACCTTGAACAAACAGATATGAGTAATGAGCAGCAGTATAACTGCAGTGAGTGCTGCAAATTCTTGCTGTAAATGACCCTGCAACCACCCCAAATTCTTCTCTCAATTCCTCCCTATGCTTTCCCTACTTCTTTGTTTTCTAAGTCTTTCCCTAGCTCCTGCCGACATCTGTCCCTACAGTAAGAGCGATGTGGAATGACTGTACCTAAAATGGCCGAGGGTTTTTATAGGGCTGTGACATCACAGTTCCTGCTAGCTGCTTATTAGCTGCACGCTTGGCATTGTTGGTGATTCCACGCTTCCAGAGTCCCTTCCCCCTTATCCTAACATGTGCGGCGGCCATTTTATAAAAAAATGCGATTCGATGCATCGAAGTGTGAGGAAATCCGGAATCGTAGCGAATCGAAGATTTCCTGAAATTCGGATCGAATTCCATTTCTGCAGAATCAATTCGCTCATCTCTAATAATAATAATAAAGCCAATCATCTATTGCATTGGAAATTATCATCATTATTATTGTCATATGAATAACAAACAAGTGATATTTAAAGCTAGGTTTACATCTGTGTGGGAGTCTCCAGAAATAGTCTCCAGAATGTTTACTGAGGATGGCCCATTTGTCTTGAGCCATTATTTGATTTTTTTATCTTTGCAATCCTGTAGTCATAACATTTTTATTTTGTCTATTCTACGTAGCCGTTTGACGCTTTGTTGATCACAGAATCTGTTGTACCTTATATATGTGCCATTGTATTGCATGTATACATTTTGGCAAATGTAAAAATAAAATCTGTTCATTACAGTATTGTTTTACTTCATTCACACAATACAGTGGCTTTCAAAAGTATTCATACCCCTTGAACTTTCACATTTTATCACCTTACAACCACAAACTTAAAGAATATTAATGTGTTAGAATGGCCCAGTCAAAGTCCAGACCTAAATCCCATTGGCCATCTGTGGCAAGACATGAAAATTGCTGGCTGTGTGTAATGCAGTCTCAGTATAAATACACCTGTTCTGTGAAGACCTCACTGGTTTGTTAGAGAACACTAGTGAATAAACAGCATCATGAAGACCAAGGAACTCACCAGACAGGTCAGAGATAAAGTTGTGGTTTAAAGCAGGGTTAGGTTATAAAAAACATTTCCCAAGCTTTGAGCATTCCAAGGAGCACTGTTCAATCCATTATCTAAAAATGGAAGTAGAATTATACAAATGCAAACCTACCAAGACATGGCCATCCACCTAAACTAACAGATTGAACAAGGAGAGCACTGGTCAGAGAAGCTGCCACGAGGCCAATGATCACTGTGGAGGAGCTGCAGAAATCCACAGCTCAGGTGGGGAAATCTGTCCACAGGACAACTATAAGTCGTGCACTCCACAAATCTGGTCTTTATGGAAGAGTGGCAAGAAGAAAACCATTGTTTAAAGAAAGACATAAGAACTGCCATTTGCAGTTTGCCACAAGCCATAAAGGCAGGGCCGGCGTTAGGGGGGGGCAAACTGGGCAATTGCCCAGGGCCCCAACCCCAAAGGGGACCCCGGGATCCAGAGCCTGATCCCGGAGTCACGACCGGCCATATCGATAACAGAAAGGGACACAGCGTCATGTGCCGCAGGGACCCTTTCCAAAGGTAGTAAAAATAATAAACATTTTTACTCACCATTCCGGACATCACGTAACCGCTGATGGAAGCCTGGCGCCGGCAGGGATAGTGGAGCAGCGCGAGGAGGCCCAGGAGAGGTAAGGCAAGGTAAGTATAGCTGTTTGTTATTTTCCCTTACCTCCCCCGGGCCTTCGAAAATTATACTCTGGGGTCTGAAGAGACCCCAGAATATAATATAATATAATACTAGCACTAAAGGAGTCTGTAGGGCCCCTGTGGAGCATTATACTGGGGGGCCCCCTCTGGATAGCATATTATACTGTGCGGGTCCCCTGTGGAGCATTATACTGGGGAGAGGGCCCTTTGAATAGCATATTATACTGTGTGGGGCCACTGTGGAGCATTATACTGGGAGGGGGTCCCTCTGGATAGCATATTATACTGTGTGGGGCCACCATGGAGTATTATACTGTGTGGGGGGGCCTCTGGAGAGCATATTATACTGTTTTGGGCCACTTTGGAGCATTATACTGGGGGAACCTCTCTGGGCAGCATACAGTCATGGCCAAAAGTTTTGAGAATGATACAAATATTAATTTTTACAAAGTCTACTGCTTCAGTTTTTCTAATGGCAATTTGCATATACTCCAGAATGTTATAAAGAGTGATCAGCTTAACAGCAATTACTTGCAAAGTCAATATTTGCCTAGAAAATGAACTTTATCCCCCAAAACACATTTCAACATCATTGCAGCCCTGCCTTAAAAGGACCACCTAACATCGTTTCAGTGATTGCTCCATTAACACAGGTGTGGGTGTTGATGAGGACAGGGCTGGAGATCAATCTGTCATGATTAAGTAAGAATGACACCACTGGACACTTTAAAAGGAGGCTGGTGCTTGCCATCATTCTGTTAACCATGGTTATCTCTAAAGAAACACGTGCAGTCATCACTGCACTGCACAAAAATGGCCTAACTGGGAAGAGTATTGCAGCTAGAAAGATTGCACCTCAGTCAACAATCTATCGCATCATCAAGAACTTCAAGGAGAGAGGTTCCATTGGTGCCAAAAAGGCTCCAGGGCGCCCAAGAAAGACCAGCAAGCGGCAGGACCGTCTCTTAAAAGTGTTTCAGCTGCGGGATCGGGCTACCAGCAGTGCAGAGCTTGCTGAGGAATGGCAGCAGGCAGGTGTGAGTGCATCTGCACGCACTGTGAGGCGGAGACTCTTGGAGCAAGGCCTGGTCTCAAGGAGGGCAGCAAAGAAGCCACTTCTCTCCAGAAAAAACATCAGGGACAGACTGATATTCTGCAAAAGGTACAGGGAGTGGACTGCTGAGGACTGGGGTAAAATCATTTTCTCTGATGAATCCCCTTTTCGATTGTTTGGAACATCTGGAAAACAGCTTATTCGGAGAAGAAGAGGTGAGCGCTACCACCAGTCTTGTCTCATGCCAACTGTAAAGCATCCTGAAACCATTCATGTGTGGGGTTGCTTCTCAGCCAAGGGAATCGGCTCTCTCACAGTCTTGCCTAAAAACACAGCCATGAATAAAGAATGGTACCAGAATGTCCTCCAAGAGCAACTTCTCCCAACCGTCCAAGAGCAGTTTGGCGCTCAATAATGCCTTTTCCAGCATGATGGAGCACCTTGCCATAAAGCAAAGGTGATAACTAAATGGCTCAGGGAACAAAACATAGAGATTTTGGGTCCATGGCCTGGAAACTCCCCAGATCTTAATCCCATTGAGAACTTGTGGACAATCATCAAGAGACGGGTGGACAAACAAAAACCAACAAATTCAGACAAAATTAAAGCATTGATTCTGCAAGAATGGACTGCTATCAGTCAGGATTTGGTCCAGAAGTTGATTGAGAGCATGCCAGGGAGAATTGCAGAGGTCCTGAAGAAGAAGGGTCAACACTGCAAATATTGACTTGCTGCATTAACTCATTCTAACTGTCAATATAAGCTTCTGTTACTCATAATATGAATGCAATTATATTTCTGTATGTGATAAAAACATCTGACAAACACACATAAAAACCAGAGGGCAGCAGATCATGTGAAAATATAATATTTGTGTCATTCTCAAAACTTTTGGCCATGACTGTATTATACTGTATGGAGGCCATTCTGGAGCATGTTATATTGTGTGGGGTCACTGTGGAGCATTATTCTGGGGGGAGCATCTGCAGAGTATATTATATTGTGTGGCGCCACTGTGGGGCATTATTTTGGGGGGAACTAAGGATCATTATACTGGGGGGACACTCTGGGGAGCATAATATATTGTATGGGGCCATGGTGGAGCAAAATACTGGAGGGGACTGTGGAGCATTATACTAGCAGTACCCTTCTGGGGAGCATATTATACTATGGGCCACTGTGGAGCTTTATACTGCGGGTGCAGTGTGGGGAGCCTGTTATACTGTGTGGGGCCATTGTGGAATTTATTTTATTGTGTGGGGCTTCTCGGGAGAATATTATACTCTGTGGGGCCATTGTAGAGCATTATACTGGGGGGGACTGGGGGGAGCATATTATACTGTGGGGGACCACTGTGGAGCATTATACTGGGGGAACCCCTCTGGGCAGTATATTATACTGTGTGGAAGCCATTGTGGAGCATGTTATACTGTGTTAGGCCACTGTGGATCATTATACTGGGGGGGCATTGTGGGATGCATATTATACTGTCTGGAGCATATTATATTGTGTGGGGCTGCTGGGGAGCATATTGTACTGTCTGAGCCACTAAGAGGTAGTATACTGTGTGGAGCCTTATATACCATGTGGGGCCACTATGGGGGGCTCAGGGGAGCATTTTATACTGTGTGGGTCCACTGTGGAGCATTATATACCATGTGGGGAAACTGTGGAGGGCTCAGGGGAGCATTTTATACCGTGGAGCATTATATACCATGTGGAGCATTATACTCTGGGGGGCTCAAAACTTCTGCTGGCAGCCCTGTGTGCTATGTCTGCACCACAACTCCCTCACTATAATCTTGCACATACGTGTAGTGCTCCATGGCCATGTCATTCCCCATACAGTACTGCGCATGAACATGGAGTTATTGGGGCCTGCACAGAAGTATAGGGGCTGACTATACTGGGAACATACTCAGTAATGCCGCATAGTCAGCACATATGTAAGACTTCAGTATAGGAGCCATGGTGTAGGCTATTAGCAGGCAGCTGTTGGGTGGGGCCCCAGAACAAGGTCCTCTGGTGAGCCTAAGGCCCTCCAGTCCGACACTGTATAATGGAGAACTGTTATATATAAGGGTGGGTTACTATATTGGGAAACTTAAATATGAGGGGACTATTATAAAGGGGAACTAATATTTACAAGACGGGCTATTATTTATAAGGGGGGAACTATTATATATAAGGCATGCATTATAAGGGGGAACTATTATATATAAGGCATCCATTATAAGGGGGGAGCTATTATTTATAAGAGGGGAACTATTTACAGTATAAGGGTGTATAATTGTTAAGTGGGCTTATTTATGAAGCGGGCTATTAGTGATAATGGGGACTATTATTTATAAGGGTAACTATTATTTATGAGGGGGCTATTATTTATAAGGAAGCAGTATTATTTTTACGGGGTGACTGTTACTGATAAGGGGGAATATTACTGATACAGGGCACTATTTATTATTTATAATAATAAGGGTGTAATTATAAGCAGGGACTATTATTTATAAGGAGGCGCTATAATAACTGATGACTGGGTGCAAATATCTATTAGGTGGTACAAAGGTGCTCATTTGAATTGTGTGTGGTAAAATGGGGTTTGTTATTACTTTTTTGTTGGCAGAAAGGAGGCGTTATTATAGGGGTTGCCACTGCAAGAGCATGGTGTTGTTTGCATATCAGCATTTGGGGCCCCACTTTTAATTTTGTCCAGGGCCCCACTTTGTCTAAAACCAGCCCTGCATAAATGGGGAACACTGCAAACATGTGGAAGAGGGTGTTCTGGTCAGATGAGACCAAAGGTGAACTTTTTGGCCTAAATGCAGAGCACTATGTGTGGCGGAAAAGTAACACTGCTCATCACCCTGAACACACCGTCCCCACTGTGAAACATGGTGGCGGCGCATCATGCTGTGGGGATGCTTTTCTTAAGCAGGGACAGGGAAGCTGGTCAGAGTTGAAGGAAAGATGGGTGGAGCTAAATACAGGGCAATCCTGGAAGAAAACCTGTTGGAGGCTGCAAAAGACTTGAGAATGAGAAGGAGATACACCTTCCAGCAAGACAATGACCCTAAACATACAGCCAGAGCTACAGTGGAATGGTTTAGATCAAAGAATATTAATGTGTTAGAATGGCCCAGTCAAAGTCCAGACCTAAATCCCATTGGCCATCTGTGGCAAGACATGAAAATTGCTGTTTACAGACACTCTCCATCCAATCTGGCTGAGCTTATACTATTTTGCAAAAAAGAATGGGCAAAAATCTCAGTCTCTAGATGCGCAAAGCTGATCGAGACATACGCCAAAAGACTTGCAGCTGTAATTGCAGCGAAAGGTGGCTCTACAAAGTACTTTTGCACGTCACACTTTTCAGATTTTTATTTGATTAAAATTTTGAAAACCATGTATCATTGTCATTCCACTTCACAATTATCTGCTACTTTGTGTTAGTCTATCACTTAAAATCTCAATAAAATACATTTAAGTTTGTGGTTGTAAGGTGACAAAATATGAAAAAGTTCAAGGGGTATTAATACTTTTGCAAGCTACTGTATATGATTCAATGTTTTGAGACTTCAATTTACTAAGGTTTATTGTAAAAAATGTGCATTGTATTTTTCCCCCATTACCATTATTATATTATTTTATTTGTTAAACTCATGGAATTTTTTTTCAATGTTATTATACTGTCATATATCTAAAAAAAGGTTCCACTCACCTCTGCCATTAGAGGGGTCTATGGCAGTGTGTTACAGCAATTGCCCTGCTCCTGATAGTATGGGGATATTTGGTGTGCCACAACATGATAAACTGTATGTCCACAAAGTAGTCTATTATAGTCTATTATTACACTGCCTAATTTCATAACCTAGCACAGGTGTGCCGATTTTAATAAAATCAATAAAATCAAAATCAAAATCAAAGATGAGGTACTCGGACTGCCGGTCAATAATTGTAAGTCTGACGACCCCTAAACTAGAGTCAAATACCACAAACCATAACACAGAAGTGCTGCCACCAGATGCTTTAGGACACGTGTTTACTGCTATTTCCTGGGACGCTCCTGTACTTTCCGATTAGAAGCAATGAAAGTGCATGTGCAGCCGCCAATTAGGGGTAAATGTAAGTGTCCAGGAGCACCGTATGGCAGCACCCTCAGGGTGGTAACACATTATGTATCTGGATGCAGATATAGTCTTAGGCCACTGAAACTTTTACTTCAATGTAAAACTGCGTTCACATGGTCCATTTTTGCACAAAAAAATGCCTGTGTTTTCTGTGCAAAAACACATCTTTAATGCAGAAAACACACCATTATACAGAATAATGTCCCATAGTGACCCCTGCACAAGGTATTATATCCCATAACGGCCTCTGCACAAGGTATTATATCCCATAACGGCCTCTGCACAAGGTATTATATCCCATAACAGCCTCTGCACACCGTATTATGTCACATAGTGGCCCCTACACACGGTATTATGTCACATAGTGACCCTAGCACATGGTATTATGTCACATAGTGACCCCAGGACACGGTATTATGTCATATAGTGGCCCCAGCACACGGTATTAGGTCCCATAGCGGTACCTGCACACGGTATTAGGTCCCATAGCAGTACCCGCACACGGTATTGGGTCCCATAGCGGTCCCCGCACACGGTATTAGGTCCCATAGCGGTCCCCGCACATGGTATTAGGTCCCATAGCGGTCCCTGCACACGGTATTAGGTCCCATAGCAGTACCCGTACACAGTATTAGGTCCCATAGCGGTCCCCGCACACGGTATTAGGCCCCATAGCAGCCCCAGCACACGGTATTAGGTCCCAAAGAGGTCCCCGCACACAGTATTAGGTCCCATAGCGGTCCCCGCACACGGTATTAGGTCCCATAGCGGTCCCCGCACACGGTATTAGGTCCCATAGCGGTCCCTGTACACAGGGTATTAGGTCCCATAGCGGTCCCTGCACACAGTATTATGTTCCATAGCTCTCTTCAGACCCCCAAGTATAATAAGTGCAGGACCAATAGAGGTGACAAACATAAAAAAAACAATGTACTCACCATTCCACGCTCCGTAGCCGATCTGTTCTCTTCGGCGCTTCTGCCTGTAGTCAGCGACTGCTGATTGGGTCTCTGGGGTCACGTCGCATAATGACGTATGCGTAATGATGCCGGACGTGACCCCTGTCAGCTGTCAGAAGCGCCTGCAGATCGCACAGCCGCCGCGTAGCGCAGGGAGCAAGGTGAGTATCATTGTTTTTTATGTTTCATCACTTCTCCTAAGTCTCCGCTTATTATGCTCGGGGGTCTGAAGAGACCCCACAGTATAATAATAGCAGTTTCGTTTCGGCCATGTTTGATCCGATCGAAGCTGCTGGGTGAGGACTCCACTGCCATGGCAGGGAAATAAGCCTCGGCACGCGTGCCGGGGGTTGCCAACCCCTGACCTAGCATATTGCAAAATAGAAAAGTATTCAGTAATATAAGCAGTATAGGAAAATTTATGGAACAGAACGCCTATTAATAGAAGTGTTGCTATATTTTCTTCCTCTGTCACCTAGCTATGCTCCTGACCTTTTATTACACTTGTACAGCAGTCATTGTAGCAGCTGCAGTTCCTGGAGCCCTGATGGTGGGCTCCGATAGTAAATAGCCCGGTATATGGGCTATTTAGTACGGAAAGCCCTGATTGTCACTGCAACTTTCTTTACTTAGTTTCACTATATACTGTATTATATCCCTCCTGATAAACCCTATGTATAGCCAAAGGGGAGAAACGTGTTGTGTGGATGGATGAGAGACATTATTAATAGTTTAGTAAGTAACGTAATTATCTTTGTTACTTTGTTAGCCTCTTGTAGCGGTGTTTGTTCATCTACTTAGGCTACTATACTTTCAGTTAGTGATGAGACATTATTAGTGATCTTGTTACAGTATAACTATCTATTATCTCTAACCTGGGTTTTCTTAGCTACAATAGTGCTTACTTATTTGGATAGGAAATATATATTATTAGTCACCCCACCCTTTTGTTACCATACACTGTTGGTTATCACAGGTGTTTGTGTATGTATGTAGATTAATACTGCAACAATAATAGCCCTTTGTCTATGTGGTGTCATTTGATGATTCACACATGATCAGAGGTGAATTCATCTTGACCTACATTGTTTGAGGCAGTGGTGTACACAGACCAACAATTAAGTAGGTTTGGTGTTTTGTGAATATCCTCTCCCTATTTTTTACATATTTATTTAGAGAGATGTCTGTTTGACTGAACTTGATATGTCACCCATTATGGTTTTTATTTACATGTATTCCTTAACCACTTCCGGACCGCCCATTGGGTTTTTATGTCCGGAAGGTGGTTGACTTGCTCTGCAAGGATGTACCGGTATGTCCAAGCAGAACTCAGCAGCTGCACAAAATCATGCAGCTGCTGAAACGGGGAGCTGGCAGTAACTTCAGCTGGAGCTCCCCTAGAGAAGACAGGGAAGGTTTAATAAGCGCTGTATACAACGCTATGGGTGCTGCCATCTTGTGCCTCCCCTTGGACCCAGCTGTAAGTCGTGTACCGGGGTGGGCTCCCCAGGATACAGCGAAGACACGAACAAAGGAAGCGACTCCGAATCAATTTAGTAAAAACAAGATTTTACTTCGAGTAGTAACACCCCTTTACCAAAAAGAACACTCCCAACTATTTACATAAACTCAGCCAGTAAGCTGAGACCCTGGTGTTGTACAGTGCAGTGCCCTCCAATGTGTGCCTCCAATACACTCCAAGCTTTTACCTATCTGCAGGCTGCAACTAACCAGCCGCTTGTTACCTTTTTATCACCCTAGTCACAGGAACAATTAAGTGAGTGTGATAGGGGCACCAGTGGTATAACACAAAAGCTTACAAACTTATCAACATACCCCTATTCCCCCCAAACAGAGTACAACCAAGTAAATATAATAGTTGGTCAGCTTGCAAGCCAAAGAAATGTGACAATGTATAAAATGTTGCTTCTAGACTTCCTCAGAAGCTCCTCTCTGGGAGTTACAACTCACTAGAATTCTCTGAGTCCTTACTACCGAATAGGTAGCTAATTCACCAGTAGTGTGGCCCATGAAGTTGAGTATGCCTAACTATTCTAACTACAGGCCCTTACTCAGTCACAAGCAATTTGTGCCAAAAATGTAATGCGGTGCATGCACGATTACTTCTCTTACTGATCCGGGTCTGTTGAGTACCTTTAGTCTTTGTCTGGACCAGCTGGAAGCGGGGCTCATCCAGAAAACATGCGATCTCACTGACAGGGCCACTTCTCAGCCGGGTCCTTGATGGCAATCTTCAACTTAGAAAGCTGTCTGAACAAACCCTTGAACAGTCTCTGCTTCAGCACCATCTTGCTATATTTCTGATCCCTTAGGAATCCTTCTTCTCTCACTTCAGTCCTTCTTCTTCTAAAAGCTCAAAGCACACTCCTAAGATGGCTGACACACACACTCTGCTCCTCCTTCTAGTTCCAGAAGGGTCTCCACGTCACTACTCCAGAGAATTACAGTCCTTCCCATTTCTGAGGTAACAGTGGCCTCTTGTGGTCAAACAAACAAATATCAGTTTCTAAAAATAATAAACTTATTTATAGAAACAGGTGCATTCATAACATGAGGGCTGTTTCCCCATCTTACACAGAGATCATGTAATCCCCCGGGATCAGCGTCTATTAGAGCTGCTGGGTCCTACAAGACCCAGATCAGCTCTATAGTAACGGGCAGGAGGCTGTATTCCTCCTGCAACTGGGGCTAAATGTACCAGCCCCAGTTGCAGGGGAAATCAGCCTCCCCCACAAAAAAAGGGGATCAGATGTCCCCAAAGGTCTATTATGACCTTATGGGGACAGAATGTAAAATAAATAAATTAATTAATTAATAGAAAAGTAAAAAAAAATGTAAATAAAATTAAAAAACTAAAATAAAATATGCCAATAAAACGCCATTATTAAGGGTTATAGCCCCTCCCCCGATGACACCATACAAAATAAAAATTACCGTAATGGAGAGGAACAACTATTTTATAAAGTTTTTTTAGCAGCACTTTGTGTTATTAAATAAAAAAAAAAAAAGAAAAGAAAAGTGAAAAAAGGACAAGTTTTCCCTTCTCTTTTGTTTATATTTTCCCAGATATAAAAAAAAATTAAAACACATGTAAAAAGAAAAATAACATAAAAATAAAGCCTTATATGTCAGCAAAAAAAGACATAGAAATTAGTTGAATAACGCATATGATAAAAATGTTACATCCCTCAAAACCGCACATATAAAAAAAAACCGAAAATGTGTCTGGTCCTGGACCAGAAATTGGCCTGGTAGTGAAGTGGTTAAAGTTGTTTTCCGGGCAAAAAATGAATTTTCAAAAAAGGTCTGTTGGCGCTATTAATAGGTCAATAAGTGCACCCAAATACCTTTAGCAGAATTTAGAGCAGGGGTCAGCAACCCCCGGAACGCGTGCCAAGAGTGGCACGCGAGGCTTATTTACCTTGCATGGGCAGCCCAAGTCCTCACCCAGCAGTTTCGATCAGACCAAACACGGCCGAAACGAAACTGCAATTATTATACTCTGGGGTCTTTTCAGACCTCAGAGTATAATAAGCGGAGGGCCAAGAGAGATGACAAACATAAAAAACAATGTTAACTCACCTTTTCCCACCCTCCGCAGCCGCTCTGAGCTCTTCGGGCGCTTCTGCCTGACCAGAGGTGTACCTAGGGGTTCAGCACAGAGGGGGCGAACATGTCCAAGTGGGCCCCCAACTTGGACATGTTCGTATACCGATACTATCAGTATACGATGACTGTATAGTGGTATATAGCAGCTCTACACAGGGCTCTGTAGACAATTTAGGTGAATACAGGGCAGTAACATTTAGTGACTTACAGGTGACGTCTCTGACCAATCGTTCACATTCCCTGTCTCTATTACCTGGACAGCCATGACCACTTCTTCCAGTCTCTGTAATGTTGGCAACACAGACATCTTTGGCTCCTCACTTTTCCAGGCACCCGACCCACATTATCCTCACCTACACAAAGCCCCCATCCTACTGCTACCCCCAATTATAAAATATATAATATACCCCCTATAATGAATAATACCCCCAAGTGCATATTTAAATTAATAACTTCCCTGTGCACCCCCTTTAAATAGTTCCCCTTATTAATAATGCCCCAGATGTTTCCTAATTGAAAAGGGAAAAAAAAAAAAACAAGGGAAAAAAAATTATTGGGGTTCCAATACCCGGTAACCCCACTGATTAGCTGTTTGAATGAACCGTGGTACCTGTGTAAGCGCCTTGACCCCTTCTCTGTTTACATAGTGCCATGTAATGTAACTACAGCCTCATCCTATACACGTCTATGTGACAAGGCTGTAATTACATTACACGGTCACTATAAACAGACAGCATGTGATATAAACAGGCGCCATAGCCCCTTCATACAGCTGATCAGTGGTGAATCACTTATCTCTTATTGATGTTTTATTCTGAGGATAGATCATCAATAAAAATGAGCTGGAAAACTCCTTAAGGCTTAGGCTGTGTTCACACGGAGTTTTTTGGCTAGCGGAAAAAAAAAAGCAACATGACCTATCTTGCCGCGGATTCCGCCCGCAGTGTCCGCGGCTCGAGCCGCGCTCCTGATTAAGCCCATTCATCCAGGCTTAATCAGGAGTGGTTAGCCGCGACGGAATGCTCATGCACGGCATCGGAATCCTGTCGCGGCTGACCGCGGCGAAAACTCTGGGGGCGTAAAATTTTCCGCCGTGTGAACACAGCCTAAGGCCCCATGTAGCATCCCGCAGCAAAAAACAGCAGCGGTAGAAACTATGGCGGCGACGCATCGCGATTTTTCCTGCAGTACTTTGCACAGAAAGTTCATAAAGGTTTCCTCTGCGTACTTTCTGCTTCAATTATATCTATAGGGAAACCGCTGGCGTTTCCGTAGGTATAATCAACATGCTGCGATTTCCAAAACTGCGACTGTTTTTGAAATCGCAGCGTTTCCACTGCGCATATTTTACTGCAAATTCGGGATGGGATGGGGGCCTCATGTGGCGAAAAAAACCGTGGTATTCTAGCAAATCCCATCCACACATAGCGGAAAAATATGTGCAGCAGACGCACTGCGATTTCCAAAACCGTTGCGGTTTTGGAAATCGCAGCATGTCAATTATATCTATGGAAACACTGGCGGTTTCCATATAGGTGTATTGAAAACAGAAAGTCCACAGAGGAAACCTCTGCAAACCTTCTGTGAAAAGCGCTGAGGGGAAAAACCACAATGTTACCGCCATGGTTTTTCCTGCAGCGCTTTTTTTTTCTGCAGCCCGGTACGTGGGGCCTTAGTCCTAATAAAGCCCAAGTGCCACTTTCATTAAATTAATTGACCCTCATATTATGCCCCTGATTCACCCTGACATAAATACTGCACCTCTAATGGCTCCTTATATCAATGACCACCCCCTTATGTTCATAATGCCTCCTAATATAAATGATGCCCCCTAATGGCCCCTTATATAAATAACCTCCCACCTTGTATTTATAATACCCTGTAATAACCCTTATATAAATGACCCCCATCGTCATAATGCCCCCTAATGAATCCTCCCTTTATAGTTATATTTCCCCCTCCTAACCACCCCTTATACTATTAATATACCCACAAAAAAAAAATTAAACTCACCTGCGATGCTGATGAATGGAGTCGCCGCCGCTTCCTCCCTGTCCACGCACAGGACGTCTGTGACTGAGTGCGGGCGGTGCCATGTTGTGATGTCATCGCGCCGCCTGTGCTGAGAAGCAGACATCCGTCTGTGGTCTCGGCGTCTTGTAAACCGCAGGCCTGTATTGTGTGACAGTGAAGCACCAAGAAGCATTGTAACTAGATCGGTGTCTGCAGACACTGATCTAGTTAGAAATAAAGGATGTATTAATGGCGGCCCCGGGGTGGGCCCCCAAAGACTCATTGGGCCCGGGGAAGCTGCCCCCTCTCCCCCCCCCCCACTAGCTATGCCTCTGTGCCTGATGTAAGAGACAGCTGACAGGGCCTCAGGGGTCAAGTCCAACGTCATTACGCATAATGATGCAACTTGCCCCGAGACCCAATCAGCGGTCGCTGACTACAGGCAGAAGCGCCCGAGGAGAACACAGCGGCTGCGGAGCACAGGAAAAGGTTAACATTGTTAAAAGGTTAAAATTATAGACTGTTCATGTCTTTGTCAGTGGGCAAACTTACAATATCAGCAAGGGATCAAATACTTATTTCCTTCACTGTACCCGAATATTTTAGCAACTACATATTTCTTTCTATATAGAATATATATATATATATATATATATATATATATATAGGGGGGGGGGGGGGGGGGGGGGGGGGGGGGGGGGGGGGGGGGGGGGGGGGGGGGGGGGGGGGGGGGGGGGGGGGGGGGGGGGGGGGGGGGGGGGGGGGGGGGGGGGGGGGGGGGGGGGGGTAAGGGGGGAAGGGGATGAAGTTTTGAAAGGGCCAAATATTTGAAAATGTTGTTAAGGGGGCCCTATTATTTTGTAGGGATCACCATGCACGGTGGGGCGGAAATGAGACCAAGTTCACACTCAGCAGGTTACTTAAAACTGTGATAGTGCTTTATTATGGCAATTCCAGCACAAAACAAAAGTGTCCAAACAAAATAAATGTCTAGGCCTGTCCGGCGCTAGCTAACATCAGCGTACCTCACTGTCCTCATGCAGGTAAACATAAAGTAGTGAGCACAGCGGTGCAGTGTAAACGCTGACCTCCAGGAGTGTTTGGTCTCTCTTCCCCCTGCAGTATATCAGAGCTCCCTTTACTGTTAGGCTTCCTTCCTCAATCAATAACACACAGGAAACCTCACCTGGAAGTACCTGGGATTAGGGGAGGCAAGTCCCGAAGTGGACTGGGGTGTGGACTGGAGAGTACACACTACCAATCCTGCCCTGCAGTCCAGAAAAAAACAGCCCATATAATATAATGAAAAGATGCTATCAGACTATGGTCTGCTAAAGCAACCTAAATCCTGGATTTCCTTTATCTCACCTGGCTGAGGAAACCAGGCGAGATATACACCCCGTCCAGTACTTTACTGTACACTTTACCACATATCCCCCCTTCTTCTCCAGACCAGAGGTCTGGGCACTTTTACTGAACAGACCGTATACCCTGGACAACGCATCTGCATTCTCTTGTAATTTACCAGGTCTATGCTCCACCTTAAAACTGAAATTTTG
Organism: Leptodactylus fallax; assembly: GCA_947044405.1. Classification (NCBI taxonomy): domain Eukaryota; kingdom Metazoa; phylum Chordata; class Amphibia; order Anura; family Leptodactylidae; genus Leptodactylus; species Leptodactylus fallax. Next base: position 4,799,796 of record CAMRHE010000001.1, on the reverse strand, counting down.
TAAGGAGAGGAACCATCTGGTCACTCTTGCGTTTCTCTCCTTATTCTGTTTCATCCAGGCCAGAGGAGCATGGTCTGTCACTAACACAAACTGTCTACCCAGCAGATAATACTTCAAGGACTCCAACGCCCACTTGATAGCCAGGCACTCTCTTTCTACTATGGCATAATTTCTCTCTGCTGGGGTCAGTTTCCTGCTCAGGTACATCACTGGGTGTTCTTCCCCATTTATCACCTGTGACAGAACCTCTCCTAAGCCTGTATCAGACACATCTGTCTGGACCAGAAACTGTTTTTTGAAATCCGGGGGCACGAGCACTGGTTGTTCACACAGGGCAGACTTTAGGCTCTGAAAAGCCTTTTCTGCCTCTGGAGTCCACTCCACCATCACTGACTTACCGCCCTTTGTCAAGTCTGTCGATGGTGACGCAATTGAGGCAAAATTGGGCACAAACCGATGGTAATACCCGGTCATGCCAAGGAAGGCTTTGACCTGTTTTTTTGTTAATGGTCTAGGCCAATACTGTATCGCCTCAATCTTATTGATCTGGGGTTTAACTAAGCCTTTACCAATGATGTATCCCAGGTATTTCGCTTCCTCTAGACCCACTGCACACATCTCAGGGTTGATAGTTAGGCCCGCATCACTGATGGAATCCATTACTGCCTGTACCTTACATAGATGACTTCTCCAGTCAGAAGAAAAAATAACCACATCGTCCAGGTAAGCAGCAGCATACTAGAACCAGGACCCTGTCCCCAGGATTAAAGACCCTCAGCCTAGCAGATCTATTATAAATTCAGCTTTGGGCTTCCTGAGCTCTTTGCATATGTTCCTTGACAATTGGCATCACTGTCCCTATTCTATCCTGCATCTGGGCGACGTGTTCAACAACACTTTTATAAGGGGTTGCCTTGGTCTCCCAGGTTTTCTTGGCGATGTCCAACAAACCCCTTGGATGCCGGCCTTAAACTAGTTCAAAGGGTGAAAACCCTGTAGACGCCTGGGGTACCTCTCTTATGGAGAACATGAGGTAGGGTAACAGACAGTCCCAGTTCCGACCATCCTTTTCTACAACCTTTTTTAGCATATGTTTTAGGGTTTTGTTAAACCTCTCCACTAACCCATCCATTTGTGGGTGGTACACTGATGTATGAATGTGCCTGAGTTTAAATAATTTGCACAGCTCCTTCATCACCTTTGACATAAAGGGCGTACCCTGGTCAGTAAGGATTTCTTTAGGGAGCCCGGTGCGAGAGAACATGTAAAATAACTCTCGGGCAATATTTTTAGAAGCCATGCTCCTTAAGGGTACTGCCTCTGGGTACCAAGTGGCATAGTCCACCACAACGAGAATGTACTGGTGTCCCCTAGCAGATTTGACAATGGGCCCCACCAGGTCCATTGCAATCCTCTCAAATGGTACCTCGTTGATGGGAAGGGGCACCAAGGGGCTACAGAAGTGTGACGTTGGGGCACTTATCTGGCATGTGGGACATAACTCACAATACCTTTTTACTTCTTCATATACCCCAGGCCAAAAGAACCTTCTCTCATTCTCTCTTGGGTTTTTCAGGTCCCCAAATGACCCCCAAACACATGGCTATGAGCCATGTCGAGCACCCTGTGGCGGTACGATTTTGGCACCAGAATTTGTTCCACGACTTCATTGTTTATCTTGGTGACCCGGTACACCAAATCCCCATTCATGGCAAAGTGTGGAAATTTTTTATCAGCCTCAGATTCCTGTGGTACACCATTTATTACGGTAACATTGGCCCGAGCAGTAGTAAGATCTCTCACTTGCTCGGTCCCAAAGTTCCCTTGGGACACCTCTAAGTCTAACACTTGTTGTCCCGATGGGGGAGTTTCTTCTTCTTCCCCGGCTAACACCTGCAAGGGAAAGTAATCGTCATCCTGCACTTCAGGTACACTCACATTTCCACTTTGCCCCTTATTAGTACCACTATTTACAGGGGAAGGTACGTATTCTGCTGGAGTTTCTTCTCTGGCAGCAGAAGTGTTACCCATTTTCCACAACTCCCAAAATAACTTCATACATTAGTCTTTTTACAACCCCGTCTTCATAGGTCACAGCTCCAGATGGGGTTTCCAAACAGACCGAGGCTACAGGGTAAGCAATAATATCCCCATGAATGCACAGTACTTTCACTTGTTTGCCTGGCACATAGTCCCTAGCCACAAGGCTGGCCCGAACTAAAGTCACCAGGCTACCTGAGTCCAGAAGGGCCTTCACAGAGCGGTTATTTACCTTTATCAGTCAAACATGGGGCTCAGTCCCTGACCCTGGAAGGGCTGCACAAACAGACTCTGCAAACAGTGACTGTCGCGACTAGCGTCACACTCCATGGGTTCTGAGGTAAGAAGGCAATAGACAGCTATATGTCCCCACTCATGGCACCTCCAGCACTGGGGAGTCCTGGGCCTCCTTGGAAGAGGGTCCTTTTTAAGACCAGAGGGCCTCTGGGGTTCAGGTTCAGTCCTTTGCCCTCTGCTATGCTCCAGAGCCCTGCTACCTCTTGCTTTTGTCCACCCACCTCCAGCTGGAACTTTCTTACCCACAGATGTCACGGTGTCTGGCCATCCTGGGAGGTGTTGCAGGGGCGTCATGGAGGTAATCCTTGGTTGCCAGGTATCTTTCCACCAGGTTAACGAGCTGTTCCGCGGTCTTGGGGTCTCCATGTCCAACCCACCGTTGTAGCTCTGCCGGGAGGGTCCTGAAGAAATGGTCGACCCCCACCTTCTCCACGATTTGAGCTGGTGTAGAGGACTCCGGTTCCAGCCACTTTCTCACCAGGTGAATCAGGTCATGCATCTGAGACTGGGCAGGTTTGTCCATGGTGTAACTCCAATTATGCACTCTCCTGGCACGAACAGCTGGCGTAACACCCAGGCAAGCAAGGATCTCCATTTTTAACTTAGCATAGTCCCGGACATCCTGCTCTCTGAGGTCATAGTAGGCCTTTTGCGGTTCTCCTGACAGAAAGGGCGCAACCACCTCTGCCCACTCTGTAACTGGCAGCTTCTCTCTCTCCGCCACTCTCTCAAACACAGTAAGGTAGGCCTGTAAGAGACAGCCAATGTTGTCTTAAGCTTCATTTGTCTGTATAAACTGTTAATGTTGAATGTATTTCTGTGATTCTGTTCCTTTAAGACAGCAGCCATTGTAATTGTGACATGATGCTGGAGTGAGACCCCCCCCCCCCTTTTATGTCAGCCTGCCTGTTCTGCAGACAGAGTGTGAGCAGAGAAGCAGGAAGTGACGAGACAGAGAGCAGCAGCCATCTTGGCAAGTGTATTGAACTGGTGTGGAGATTTTTCTGTACAGCTAAGCTGTAACTTGGTCCAGAGACAAACAGAGTGTAAAGAGACAACAGGACTAGTGAGTCCACGTGAAAGGAACTGTGCTCAGTGGCTGATCAGTGAGACTGACATTGTGACTGTGTATATGGATACCACAGATAGAGACTCGCAGTGCTGTTGATGTACTGGACGGCACCTGCTAAATCCCGCTTTACAACCCAGCTCAGTGTATGGATTCGGCAGGACTGTCAGTGTGCTGAGTGGAATCTGCTGTTGGATTACATTGCATTCAGTTGGTTTCCCTGTCTGTTAAAGAGGACTTCATTTCTCCCAAGATCCTGATAACCGTGAGGAGAGGACGCTTCACTATAAAAGAAAGGACCGACTTTGGGCCCCACCGCGCGCTTCTACGGACTGTAAGCGGTCCACCTGGACCACTGGGGAAAAGGGGGTGCACCCAAATGTGAAGTCAGGGTCAGTTAGGGATAGTTTTGAGTATATTGTTCATTCAGTGTCCATACTGCAGAAGTGGACAGAGTAAAAGTAGAAACCATTGCAGAATTTGCCTTGAAATTGTTCATGCTATATTGTATATTTTGCTTGTCTTTAGCCCTGTCATTTTACCTTTAACTAGCCTTTATTAACTTATAGTAAATATATATTTTTTTCTTGAACTACCGCGTGTGCGTTCATTTCTGGTTGCGGAGTCCAAACCACCTGCCTTGCTCTCGGTTCACAAATTGGCGTAGTCGGCAGGATCCGCTTACCAGAATGGACGGTGACGCACCCGTTCGGGAGAATGGTGCTGGAGGAAGAATGCCAGCAGGGGCTATAATGAGTCAGTTAGCTAAATTTGATGGCAATAATATGTCAGTGAGTATGTGGGTGGAACAGATACGAATGATACAGCGAATGTACCAGACCGCACCAGAAGTACTAGTAGAGCTAGCAATATTGACATTACAAGGGGATGCTAAGACCACGGTGATACTGAGGCCATTTGAACAAAGGCAGACATTTGAGCAAGTAGTCCAGATTCTAGAAACCATCTATGGAGAAACTGCATTGCTGGGGTCTCTGCAGGCTCGGTTCTTCCAGAGGGTACAACAGGAGAATGAAAGCCTTCCCCAATATGCAAATGCCCTACAAGAACTGCTCCGAGATATTCAAGGGAAGGAAAGAGGGGGCTCGCCAGCCTTCTGTAACCCTGATCGGACTCTCCGTGACCAGTTTGTCCTGGGGATACGTGACGGCAGTTTAACTGTGACTATGCAGGATTTTATACGACGAGAGACTGATGCTAAATTCCATGATGTACAGGTAGAGGCCATCTCCCGTGCCAATAGTATGGTCCCGAGGCCGCAGACCGCAGTTGGAGTTACTTTGTCACAGGGGGCTAGTTCTGGCTCAGAGACAGTAGAAAAAGGGACGGTTAAAGAAATTCTCACAGTAATGCAGAAACTGCAAGAACAAATGGAACACTTGCACACTCGTTGTGATGAGCAGTCTATGAAAATTGCAGACTTCCAGAAGACTGGAGATGAAAGGGTGAGCCATCCACACCCAGCAAGTCAGAATCACCCACCACCCCGCTGGAGGGGTGAGGATAGGACCTACCGAAGGGGTCCAAATCATTTAGTGCAGTGCTCAGGAGAAATCGAAGGGGCTTACCGAAGGGGCCCAAACAGATGGCCAGAACGACGGGGGATACGCTGCTGGGAGTGTGGACGGATGGGCCACGTTGCTGCTAGATGTCCAGAGCAGCGACAAACTTATGAGAGACCGCCGTTAAACTGAAGTCCCCTGCTGCTGAAGGGCGTGTAGTAGGGGAGACTGACAAGGAGACTATGTGGGGAGAATGCCCTGATGATGACCTGATCGCTGCAAGTCCTGTCATACAGGTGGAAATGGAGGGTATTCCGGTTACCGGGATGATTGACACGGGTTCCCAAGTAACGACCTTGAGTAGAGACTGTTATGAACGGTACTTCCGGCAACATGTGAAATATGATCCCCATACATTCGTACGAGTGGTCGCAGCTAACCAGTTACCAGTTCCGGTCGTGGGAGTGGCCTGGATGAATGTCCGGGTATGTGGCCAAGATCTAGGTAGGAAAGGCATTGTGGTGGTACAGGAGTCACATGAAGTAAAGGTCCCTGTCATTTTGGGGATGAATGTGTTAAAAGAATTAGATCAGATCCTCTTTGAAAAGAAAGGTCACGGTTATTGGAAAGAAACCACCACCCATCGGCCTACTCAAACAGCTTTCCAGCGGCTGATCCGGACATGTGGCTTACAGAAAAGTTCAGATGCACAGCGTCCTCTGGCTCGAATTTCAGTTCCTTTGCATACAAAAGTTACACTGCCACCCAGTCGGGAGACAATAGTGTCCATGCCCGTAGGCACCTGTCGGAAACTAGAGGGCATAGCTGTGTTGGTAGAACCACTGCAGGCAGCCGAAGGAGGTGTTGATCCGCTAGTGGCCCGTTCCTTGGCAATAGTTCGCAATGGAAGAGTACCACTTCGATGTGTAAACACTCAGGACCAGAGTGTGGACCTGACCCCAGGGAGGCTGCTGGCTAACATCTATGTGACTCCGGAGGAAGTAAGGAAAGTAACTCCAATGCAGCTGAAGCCGACTGAAAGGGATGAGTGGACCGTAACTGTGTCCATGGGAGAAGATGAGGAACCCACCTCTGAATGGAATGGCTGTGCAATTCGAGAACAGATGAAGATGGATGTAAGTTCATGTTCTCTGGAATGGGTGCAGAAGGTAGATGAGCTGTTGTGGGAGAACCAAGCCACCTTTGCACGGTATGCTGAAGATTTTGGATGTACCACAGGGATCTACCATGAGATTCCCACAGGAGACACCCCTCCAATTAGAGAGCGCTACCGACAAATTCCTCCACAGTTGTATCAGGAAGTGAAAGAACTGTTAGCTAAGATGCTACAGGGTGGGATCATCCAAGAAAGCCAGAGTCCCTGGGCGGCTCCTGTGGTGTTAGTAAGAAAAAAAGATGGGTCCATCCGATTTTGCGTAGACTATCGGAAGTTAAACGCTTGCACCGTACGAGATTCCTACCCCTTGCCACGGATTGAGGAGTCCCTCTCAGCGCTAGGGAGAGCCCGGTACTTCTCCTCACTAGATCTGGCTAGTGGGTATTGGCAGGTGCCGATGGCCACAAAAGACAAGGAGAAGACGGCATTCATCTTGCCCATGGGACTATACGAATTTAACCGGATGCCCTTCGGGTTGACAAATGCACCCGGAACGTTTCAGCGGTTGATGGAGAAATGTCTCGGTGACTTCAACTTTGAGTTCACTCTCATCTACTTGGATGACATTATAGTGTATTCTGCGACCTTTGAAGACCATCTCCACCAGTTGGGGCAAGTATTTCGAAGATTGCGGGAACATGGGCTCAAATTGAAACCCAGTAAATGTCGGTTGTTCCAATCTGAAATTGATTACTTGGGTCACCGCGTATCAGGAGAAGGGGTGAGACCATCAAGAGACAAGATAGCGGCTGTTCAAGATTGGCCGATACCGACTACCCTGCGAGAAGTGAGGGCGTTCCTTGGAGTAGCCGGTTACTATCGACGGTTTATTAAGGATTTCGCCAAGGTAGCAGCACCACTTAATGCTCTCCTACGAGGCACATCCTGTGGTCCAAAGAACCGGTCCGTGAAGTGGGGACCTGAACAGGAACAAGCCTTCCAGGCATTGAAGGATGCACTGACAACAGCCCCAATCTTGGCATATGCTGATTACCACTTGCCGTTCCAGCTATATACAGATGCAAGCCTGTATGGTCTTGGAGCAGTGCTTTCCCAGCTTCAGGATGGCCAGGAGAGGGTCATAGCGTACGGCAGCCGGTCTTTGAGAGATTCTGAAAGAAACCCCGAGAATTATAGTTCATTTAAATTGGAGCTGTTGGCACTGGTATGGGCCATGACCGAGAAATTCTCTGAATATTTGACCGGTGCTGAAGTTTTAGTACTGACTGACAACAACCCACTAGCTCACCTGGAAAATGCCAAGCTCGGGGCGTTAGAGCAGAGGTGGATAGCCCGAATGTCTACATTCAATTACCGCATTAAGTATCGGTCCAAGACAGAGAACCAGAATGCTGACGGACTTTCTAGGGTAACTGCCCAGACCCCCACAGAAGACGTGGATCATGAGTTGGAGCATGTGGAGGTGCCCGATTTCAGCAGATTTTCACAGGCCTTGACCGCCACTAATCAGTTTGAGATGGAGGGGACTGAAATGGCTCCTTTCTTTGGTCCCTCACGACAGGAATGGGCACAGATACAACAGACCCATGAGGGGCTGGCGCAGATGATCAAGTGTGTTGAGAAAGGCCAGAAGCCCTGTAGAGAGGAAAGAGAACGACTGACACGTGAGATATTATCTGTTTTGAGTCAGTGGGAAAAGTTGGAGATGAAAAATGGAGTGCTATGCCGAAAGGTCTATTTACCTTCTGAGATCGACATTCGATACCAAATTGTGGTGCCTAGTGAACTGGCTCGCTCCTTGGCAGTTGAGGCTCATAATAGGAATGGACATTTTGGTCATGAGAAGACCTTTCGTTGGTTACAGCGACTGATTTACTGCCCTGGTCTTCGTCAAATGGTCGAAGAAGTATGCCGCAGCTGTCGAACTTGTGAGATCCATAAGGCAATAGAACAGAGAGCTCCCCTGCAAACCATCGTGACCCAGGAACCTTTAGAAATCGTCATGATAGACTATCTAATGGTGGGCCCATCCAATAGCGGACACCAGTATTGCCTCGTAATGGTGGATCACTTCACCAAATTTGCGGTGGTAACCGCCACCAAGGACCAGACAGCTGAGTCAGCAGCTCGTGCTCTGTGCCAAGATTCCATTCGAGTATATGGGTGCCCCCAACGCATCCACTCCGACCAGGGCGCCTGCTTTGAGGGACACGTAATGAAAGAAGTTCAACGTATCTACGGGATAAAGAAGTCGCACACGACTCCATACCACCCTCAGGGAAATGGGGCCTGTGAAAGATTCAACAGAACTCTGCTACAGATGCTGCGAACTCTGGAGGAAGACAAGAAGTTACAGTGGCCTCAGTTCTTGTCTGAAATGGTGTGGGCCTATAACAATCAGGTCCATTCTACAACGGGGTACTCTCCTTATACACTTCTCTTTGGGCGGTCTGGGCGAAGTATAGGAGAATTACAGTTGAATGATGTGGATGGGTTCCCTCCGAGGGATCCAACCTCTTGGGTGCGGGCGCATCGGCAGAGACTTGAGACGATCCATCGATTGGTGCGGCAGCGCCTGCAAGAACATCCCCATCCTGATAAGACCCCAGTGCAAGAAGCACCATTGCAACCAGGCGACCTGGTGCTAGTTCGTGTCAAGAAACCCCAAGGGAAATTGGAAAGCAGATGGGAGGCTTTGCCGTATCGTGTTGTTGGCCGCAAGTATGCGAATGGGCCAGTGTACCAGGTCCAGAAAGAAGGAACTGATTGTGTTCGAGTACTTCACCGAAATATGTTGCGCCTGTGTCATTCTGAAGGGACAAATCACGATGGGCCTGCCAATGTGAATGAGCTCCCACAGTCAGAGAATGGAGGTGCGGAATGGGCCTCCGACGAGGAGGATGATTGTTGGCCGATCCCTGCTCCTGGGGATGTTCCACCTGTGACTACTGTATCTCCGGCCTGTGCCCCCTCTGGTGCGGAATCCGCTGGTCCTTCTCAGCCCATAGCTGCAGCACCCCATAATATACCACCGGTCCTCAGACGGACCACTAGGCCAAATGCTGGTATTCCCCCTGTTCGGTATGCGCAGGATGAGTTTGTTTGGCCTGCCATACATCGGTATACTACCACCCTGTGCATAAAAGTACAACCCTCTGGATATACAGTCATAGGCAGGGACTGCCAATCTTAAAGTGGGGGGGAATATGTAAGAGACAGCCAATGTTGTCTTAAGCTTCATTTGTCTGTATAAACTGTTAATGTTGAATGTATTTCTGTGATTCTGTTCCTTTAAGACAGCAGCCATTGTAATTGTGACATGATGCTGGAGTGAGACCCCCCCCCCCTTTATGTCAGCCTGCCTGTTCTGCAGACAGAGTGTGAGCAGAGAAGCAGGAAGTGACGAGACAGAGAGCAGCAGCCATCTTGGCAAGTGTATTGAACTGGTGTGGAGATTTTTCTGTACAGCTAAGCTGTATCTTGGTCCAGAGACAAACAGAGTGTAAAGAGACAACAGGACTAGTGAGTCCACGTGAAAGGAACTGTGCTCAGTGGCTGATCAGTGAGACTGACATTGTGACTGTGTATATGGATACCACAGATAGAGACTCGCAGTGCTGTTGATGTACTGGACGGCACCTGCTAAATCCCGCTTTACAACCCAGCTCAGTGTATGGATTCGGCAGGACTGTCAGTGTGCTGAGTGGAATCTGCTGTTGGATTACATTGCATTCAGTTGGTTTCCCTGTCTGTTAAAGAGGACTTCATTTCTCCCAAGATCCTGATAACCGTGAGGAGAGGACGCTTCACTATAAAAGAAAGGACCGACTTTGGGCCCCACCGCGCGCTTCTACGGACTGTAAGCGGTCCACCTGGACCACTGGGGAAAAGGGGGTGCACCCAAATGTGAAGTCAGGGTCAGTTAGGGATAGTTTTGAGTATATTGTTCATTCAGTGTCCATACTGCAGAAGTGGACAGAGTAAAAGTAGAAACCATTGCAGAATTTGCCTTGAAATTGTTCATGCTATATTGTATATTTTGCTTGTCTTTAGCCCTGTCATTTTACCTTTAACTAGCCTTTATTAACTTATAGTAAATATATATTTTTTTCTTGAACTACCGCGTGTGCGTTCATTTCTGGTTGCGGAGTCCAAACCACCTGCCTTGCTCTCGGTTCACAGGCCTCTACGTCATCATCAGGTGTCATCTTTTGTATGGCCCGCTGTACAGCCCTTCTCACATTAGCAGTCTCAGGTGGGCTTACCTCCACCCATTGGGGCTGAGACACGACAGTCTCTCTGAGCGCAGAAATCTGTTCCATCAGCAGGCGATTGGTTTCCTGTTGCTGAGTCATGGCCTGTTGTTGCTGCATATTGAACTGCAGCTGTGCTTGTTGCTGGGCTTGTAAGGCCTCGGCATGGAACTTCTGTTGCTGCTCCATGGACTTCTCATGTCTCAGGTTAGCCTGCAACAGCTGCTTTATTACTTCCTCCATTGTGCTGGATGGTCCTTGCAAAGCAGCAGCAGCTTTCACCCAAGACATACGCTTCTGGCCTTTTAAAGTCCGCAATATTCAGCTCTCACTTGGTTTGTCATGCCGTTGCCCCTAGCAACACACTGCCCGCGTCCTCCACCAATTGTAGGGATCAGCACGCACGGTGGGTCGGAAATGACCATGTTCACACTCAGCAGGTTACTTAAAACTGTGATAGTGCTTTATTGTGGCAATTCCAGCACAAAACAAAAGTGTCCAAACAAAATAAATGTCTAGGCCTGTCCGGTGCTAGCTAACATCAGCATACCTCACTGTCCTCATGCAGGTAAACATAAAGTAGTGAGCACAGCGGTCCAGTGTAAATGCTCACCTCCAGGAGTGTTTGGTCTCTCTTCCCCCTGCAGTATATCAGAGCTCCCTTTACTGTTAGGCTTCCTTCCTCAATCAATAACACACAGGAAACCTCACCTGGGAGCACCTGGGATTATGGGAGGCACGTCCCGAAGTGGACTGGGGTGTGGACTGGAGAGTACCCACTACCAATCCTGCCCTCCAGTCCAGAAAAAAACAGCCCATATAATATAATGAAAAGACGCTAGCAGACTATGGTCTGCTAAAGCAACCTAAATCCTGGATTTCCTTTATCTCACCTGGCTGAGGAAACCAGGCGAGATATCGAGATATACACCCCGTCCAGTACTTTACCGTACACTTTACCACAATATATATATATACACACCACACACACACACTCACAGAGTTGGCCTGAAGGGCCTAGGGCCCACCAACCCTGTGTGCAGACATAGCACAGAGGACTGCCAGCAGGAATTTTGAGCACCCTCCCATAGTATAATGCTCCACTTGGTATATAATACTCCAGTGGCCCCCACACAGTATAATATGATCCACAGTGGGCCCCCACACAGTATAATATGCTCCACAGTGTCCCCCCCGCACAGTATAACACTCCACAGTGGACCCTGCACAGTATAATATTCTCCACAGTGGCCCCTGCACAGTATAATATGCTCCACTCTATGGAGGTGTGGGCAGCCAGCACCTCCTCTTTGTGATGTGTGCCCACTGTATTGCACATGTTAGAGCAAGACCCCACAACGTCAGCAGAAAGGCAAACAACAACAAACAAGAACAACAAAGCAGTATAGATAAAAGATACATTAGAAAGTTGGAGGGGGAGCACGGGGGCCTTGTCTTTACAATATCAATTTATCCTGAACAGCCCCTTTAAAAGTTATGTTTTAGACACTTTTTTTGTGAAGTCCTTTAATTGGATGAAGTCACCCCCTGTGAATGAAACATTTTAAATAGTCCCGCTTAAAAGTAGCCACTAACATACAGTATTACTGTATATTATCAATAAATATTGTTTATAAGGTTTCGAAAATTTCCAGATACTTTAACATGACAAGTGCTTAATCTGGATAATAATCCGAAACAACTTTCCATTCTCCTCATTAGTTATATAGCACAGTGATGTAAACAATATATTTGGGACTACAGGACAGCATTGCTGAGCCCTCAGTTCAACCACAGATTGTGTTTCATAAATATAGTAAATAAAGACATGGGACTAAGGCTAAGGCACCACGTTGCAGAAAAGATGCTTTTTGTTGCAGATTTTGCTGCTTTTTTTGAGCCAGAATTTTACAGAAATGAAAAGTATAAGAGCTTCCTTTATGTATTCCATTCCTTTTCAACCCACCCTTGACTTTGGCTCAAAAAACGTAGTAAAATCTGCAAAAAAAAAAGGCAGCTATTCCGAAATGTAGTGTGTTAGCCTAATACCATTTATGGCTGAAAAAAGGAAAATTACAATGATACATTGTAAGAAAATTTTTGAAATATGTTGGCTTCAAATATTAACACTTCCTGTGTGACAACTGCAGAGTTATTTATGTTTTTCTTCTAAGATATCATTTATTTAAAATAGATTACTTTGCATGAAGTCTGATGTAAATGAAGTAAAATAATTAATAAAATAAAAAAAATGTAAGACTTTTATATAGAGACAAATGGAACACATGAATGTGACTGTTCGGACTGTGCCAATGCTAAACATTTTAGAAGAAGTGAATTGTTGACCAGTGAATTGAGACATTTAGGTGTGTTGTGTGAAATGATAAACTCATATCTCATCTGATCTTTGTAAATGTCATTACTATCTCTTACAGTGGAGAAAAAAAGTATTTAGTCAGCCACCAATTGTGCAAGTTCTCCCACTTAAAAAGATGAGAGAGGCCTGTAATTGACATCATAGGTAGACCTCAACTGTGAGAGACAAAATGAAAAAACTATCTAGAAAATCACATTGTCTGATTTTTTAAGAATTTATTTGCAAATTATGGTGGAAAATAAGTTCATTGTCTTGCTGAAAGACCCAGCCACGTTTCATCTTCAATGCCCTTGCTGATGGAAGGAGGTTTGCACTCAAAATCTCACGATACATGGCCCCATTCATTCTTTCATGTACACGGATCAGTCGTCCTGGTCCCTTTGCAGAGAAACAGCCCCAAAGCATGATGTTGCCACCCCCATGCTTCACTGTAGGTATGGCGTTCTTTGGATGCAGCTCAGCATTCACTCTCCTCCAAACACGACGAGTTGTGTTTCTACCAAACAGTTCTACTTTGGTTTCTTCTGACCATATGACATTCTCCCAATACTCTTCTGGAACATCCAAATGCTCACTAGCAAACTTCAGACGGGCCCAGATATGTACTGTCTTAAGCAGGGGGACATGTCTGGCACTGCAGGATTTGAGCCCCTGGCGGCGTAGTGTGTTACTGACAGTAGCCTTTGTTACTTTAGTCCTAGCTTTCTGCAGATCATTCACTAGGTCCCCCCGTGTAGTTCTGGGATTTTTGCTCTCCGTTCTTGTGATCATTTTGACCCCATGGGGTGAGATGTTACGTGGATCCCCTGATCGAGGGAGATTATCAGTGGTCTTGTATGTCTTCCATTTTCTAATTATTGCTCCCACAGTTGATTTCTTCACACCAAGCTGCTTGCCTATTGCAGATTCAGTCTTCCCAGCCTGGTGCAGGTCTACAATTTTGTTTCTAGTGTCCCTCCACAGCTCTTTTTGTTCTTCACCATAGTGGAGTTTGAAGTGTGACTGTTTGAGGTTGTGAACAGTTGTCTTTTATACTGATAACAATTTCAAACAGGTGCCATTACTACAGGTAATGAGTGGAGGACAGAGGAGCCTCTTAAAAAAGAAGTTACAGGTCTGTGAGAGCCAGAAATCTTGCTTGTTTGTAGGTGACCAAATACTTATTTTCCACCATAATTTGCAAATAAATTCTTTAATAATCAGACAATGTGATTTTCTGGATTTGTTTTCTCATTTTGTCTCTCATAGTTGAGGTCTACCTATGATGTCAATTACAGGACTCTCTCATCTTTTTAAGTGGGAGAACTTGCACAATTGGTGACTGACTAAATACTTTTTTTCCCCACTGTATGTAGGTCAGATCAGCTTGTGGGTAAGGTTACTTAATCATGTGCAACTAAAAGCTGCCTATATACACAATCAGATAGGGGCTAGGGCAGTGATGGCAAACCTTTTAGAGACCGAGTGTCCAAACTGCAACCCAAAACCCACTAATTTATCACAAAGTGCCAACACGGCAATTTAACCTTAAATTAACCAGGATCTGTTTTATAGTGACCGTGCAATGTTATTACAGACTGTAATAATATCACGTCTGCTATAAAACAGATACTGCGTGATATAAATAGTGACCCCAGACAGTACAGTTCGCTCTGAATTGGCCCCCAGACAGTACTATATGATCCAGAATGACCCCCAGACAGTATTATATGCTCCAAAGTGGCCCCCATACAGTATTATATGCCCACAGTGGCTCCCACACAGTATTATATGCTCCACAGTGGCCCCCGCACAGTATTATATGCTCTACTTTGGGCCCACCCACAGTATTATATGCTTCACATTGGGCCCCCACATAGTAGTATATGCTTCACAGTGGACCCCCACACAGTAGTATATGCTTCACAGTGGGCCCCCACATAGTAGTATATGCTTCACAGTGGGCCCCACATACTAGTATATGCTTCACAGTGGGCCCCCACATAGTAGTATATGTTTCACAGTGGGCCCCCACACAGTAGTATATGCTTTACAGTGGGGCTCCACACAGTAGTTTATGCTTTATAGTGGGCCCTATAGCTACGCCACTGCTCCTTTCTTTACTCCCTTTTGTTATCATTGTTTGGTTTATATTATTATTGGTTTAACTTCACACTTTGTTGTATCACCGGAGAATTAGAAAACCTTTTGCCCTTTTCTTTAGATAGTTTGGGTCTTTTAGTCATGTAATTCACACATTCACACACAGTAGTTTATGTTACTTACCTAGTCCCATTAAGAGCTGCAGTCCCACGAAGAGCGTCCTCCTCCTCCTTCTGCTCTCGTGCACTGATGACTTACGTCATCACGCCTGCGTCGAGGCAGAGGCTACACTCTGCACTCTGTGTAACGCGGCCTTCACTGACAGCTCAGCTGAAAGACGATATCGCTCACTAATAGGGAATCCTGTACCGGATTCCCCGTTAGTGAGCGATCATGGCGACGGCGCGCGTGCCCTCTCTGGCACGAATAACATAGGTTCGCCATCACGGGGCTAGGGGATGACATTAATCTCCATTTGAACACATGTTAAATAATAGCTGCAAAGTCATAGTTTTTATAGATAGTTTAAGCCAGGGGTAGGCAATCTTTTTTGTTCGGCGTGTCGATTTTAATTAAAAAATCAAAGATGAGGTACTTGGAGTGCCGGGCAATAATTGTAAGTCTGACGACCCCTAAACTAAAGTCATATACCACAAACCATAATACAGAAGTGCTGCTACCAGATGCTTTAGGACACATGCGTTTACTGCTATTTCCTGGGACGCTCCTGTACTTTCCTCAGGGTGGTAACACATTATATATCTGGATGCAGATATAGTCTTAGGCCACTGGAACTTTTATTTCAATGTAAAACTGCGTTCACATGGTGCATTTTTACACAAAAAAAAAATTCCTGTGTTTTCTGTGCAAGAACACATCCTTAATGCAGAAAACACACCGTTATACAGCATAATGTCCCATAGCGGCCCCTGACAAGGTATTATATCCCATAACAGCCTCTGCATACTGTATTATGTCACATAGTGGCCCCAGCACACGGTATTATGTCATATAGTGGCCCCAGCACACGGTATTATGTCATATAGTGGCCCCAGCAGACGATATTATGTCATATAGTGGCCCCAGCACACGGTATTATGTCATATAGTGGCCCCAGCACATGGTATTATGTCACATAGTGGCTCTAGCACACGGTATTATGTCATATAGTGGCCCCAGCACACGGTATTATGTCATATAGTGGCCCCAGCACACGGTATTATGTCATATAGTGGCCCCATCACACGGTATTATGTCATATAGTGGCCCCAGCACACGGTATTACGTCCCATAGCGGTCCCTGCACACGGTATTAGGTCCCATAGTGACCCCAACACACGGTATTAGGTCGCATAGTGGTCCCCGCGCACGGTATTAGGTCCCAAACAATGCTACTCACCATTCCACACTCCGCAGCCGCTGTGTTCTCTTCGGTGCTTCTGCCTGTAGTCAGCGACCGCTGATTGGGTCTCTGGGGTCACGTCGCGTCATTATGCGTAATGACGTCGGACGTGACCCCTGAGGCCCTGTCAACTGTCAGAAGTTCCGGCAGATCGCACAGCCGGTGCGTAGCGCAGGGAACAAGGTGAGTATCATTGTTTTTTATGTTTCATCACTTCTCCTAAGTCTCCGCTTATTATACTCTGGGTCTGAAGAGACCCCACAGTATAATAATAGCAGTTTCATTTCGGCCATGTTTGGTCCGATCGTCCATGTTTGGTCCGCTGCCGTGCCATGGAAATAAGCCTCGCGTGCCACTCTTGGCACGCGTACCGGGGGTTGCTGACCCCTGGTTTAAGCTATGTCCAACGGTCCACCCTTAAACACAACTTTGTTTTGAAATGTAAAATTTCAAAATCTACCTAGCTGTTATTACATTCCATTAAACTCATATTTCATATACTCTAAATCCTTTGCTTAGCAATAACATTATAAATAACATATTTCTGTCTTCCTGAAGCCACCATTATGGGAACCTACTGCACACAAAATTGGACATATTACAGAAATAATAAACAGTAAGTTGCTCCCCAAAGGCAACTGCAGGCTTGTAGCTGAAGGCAAAGAATGAATATGGGGGTCTGTCTAAATAAAAATGAAGCTCTGATCATTCAGTTAGAGTGGGTTCACACTTGCGCCAGCACTCCTTCTGTCGTAATCCGACCTAAATGT
This sequence comes from Leptodactylus fallax, assembly GCA_947044405.1. NCBI lineage: Eukaryota > Metazoa > Chordata > Amphibia > Anura > Leptodactylidae > Leptodactylus > Leptodactylus fallax. The sequence goes on along the minus strand of CAMRHE010000001.1, from coordinate 4,782,845 downwards.
CGGAAAACAGGATAGGGACTGGATAAGGAAAGGTTTGCGACGCTTTGCTTAAAAACCCATTCACTTCAATGGGTTTTTAAAGCAATGCGCGGGTGTGCGCTTACACCCTCTGCACTGCGAAGCCGTTTTTTTCGTTGGAAACAAAATCGGACATGCAGGACTTTGTGTCCGACGAAAAAAACTAGCTTTGCGGCGCAGTGGGTGTAAGCGCACACCACAAGCATTGCTTTAAAAACCCATTGAAGTGAATGGGTTTTTAAGCAAAGCGTCGCAAACCTTTCCCTATCCAGTCCCTATCCTGTTTTCTGGCATTTAGGTCAGATTCACGGCACACGGAGTGCCGGCACAAGTGTGAACCCACCCTTATGCATACCTCTAAATCATTACTTTAGAAAAAATAGAAGAACTTTAGCAAAACTACATTGCAGTGCTTCATTCAGTAAATACTGTATACTGTTTACTAGTACCGTGACTTCATGCTGAGTAACAGCTCATATAACCAGCTGTTGCTGCTTTGAATCAGTACTCAGTATATCACTGCATGGCACCTACAAACACTTTCTTTAGTGGAATCATACAGATTACTTACTTTATGAACATTTTTCTTGCACTGTATTTAATATAGTAGAAAAACACCAATATGTTTATATGGCTGAGACCATAATAAAAAATCCTAAATATACCTCCAGTTATCTCCTAATCTCCCTGCAATTGTGGTCTTATGTGTCATGATAGTGAGTTCCAGAGTATGGGGAACACACAGGAGAAGTCTTAGAGGCAGTTGTGTGAAGAGCAGATAAGAGCAGAGTGGAGGTGAAGGTCTTGAGAGGATCGGAGATTACATGTGGGAAGGTAGCGGGAGATTAGGTCTGAGGTGTATGGGGAGGACAGGTTGTGGATGGTTTTGTATGTCAGTGTTAAACTCTACTTTAAATGAACAGCACAGTTTAGGGTGAACTGAAAGCGGGGGAATGTTTGCTGGGAGGCCTTGGAGAAGGGTGTAACAGTAGTTTACGTGGGAAATTATGAAGGAGTGACCTAGCATTTTTGTAGTTTCAGGGGTGGGGAAGGAGCAGATTAGGTGAGTGTTCTTGAATTGGAGGTGACAGGAAGTATTAAGGGCTTGGATTTCAGGTGTTAAGGATAGGAAGACAAAGGATCAAAGGTTACCCCCAGGCAATGGATTTGTGGGACTGGGGTATATGAAGTGAGTTACCATTAACTTTGATACATGGGTCAGGTAGGGGGCGGGAAGATATTGAACTCTGTTTTCTTCGTGTTCAGTTTGAGAAAGTAGGAAGAGAGGAACTCTGGAAAACAAGGAGGTAATATATCAGAAAGATATATTTCAGTATCGTCGATGTGACAGTGATATTGAAAACCATGGGATTCTATGAGTTAGATGAGGAACAGGAGGTGTCCCAGGACACAGCCTTGAGGGACACCTACAGAAAAAGGGTATGTCAGGAGGTGGTATGTGAGTGGGAGACACTGAATGTGCAGTTGGTGAGGTAAGAAGAGATCCAGGAGAGGGCAGGTCTGTGATGACAAGGTATGAGAGATTCTAACAAGTGAGAGTGGTCAACTGTGTCAAAGGTGGAGGAAAGGTCTAGATGGAGGAGAACAGAGTAGTGCCCATTTGGCTTTGCAAGTTAGTAGGTAATATGCAACTTTGGTTACGGCGGTTTCTGTTGAGTGATGGGGATGAAGGCCTGACTACAGTCTGTCAAAGAGTAAGTTGGATGAGAGACTGGAGGATACTTGGACATGTTGTTCAAGGAGTTTTGAGGCATATGGGAAGAGTGCGATAGGGCAATAGTTGGCTGGAGAGGATGGTTGGAGGGATGGTTTATTAATGATGAGTGTGACAGTGGCATGTGTAAGGGAGAAGGGAAGGTACCACTGGTTACAGATAGGTTGAAGAGGTAGGTTATAGTGGGAGTAAAGACTTCAGTGAGCTTGAGGATGAGGTGCAATTGGATCAGGTAGAGCGCATAGATGGTGAGGTGGGATTTGGAAATTAGGCTGGAGAGCTTTTTTGTTGGTGATAGTGGAGAAGCAGGTTATGGAGGAAGAGCGTGAAACAGTTGAGTAGAGTAGCTGTAGGTGGAGTAGGTTGAGGCTCTCTCTGATGGTGTCAATTTTGTCTTTGAAATAAGAGGCAAAGTCTATAGCTGAGATAATGTTAGAGGAGGCACCGGGGGACGAAGAAGGCAGTTAAAAGTATTAAATAACTGTTTGGGGCTGCGGGGTAGGGAAGATATGTGTGGTGAAATATACACGTTTTGCAGAAGTGAGTGCACCCTTAAAGTTGAGAGCTGCCTATTTGTAACTGATGAAGTCTTTTTCGGAGTGGATTTTCTTCCAGAGATGTTCTGCAACCCTTGAAGCACGTCTCAGTTTTTTTGTCAGGACTGTATGCCAGGGTTGCCTATTGATCGTTCTAGCTCTAGTGTGTGTGTGAGGGGGGACCCCTTAGTCGAGGGCTGAAGTCATGGTAGTGTTGTAGAAAGCAGTGGCAGAATCTGAATCCTAGTGTGAGGATATGTCAGAAAGCGGAAGAAGAGAGTCAGACAGTGTGCAGATGTCAAGGCAGTAAAGATTCCTGCGGGGGTGTTAGTTTTTGGATTGTGGGGGTCTGTTAAAGAGAAAATGGATGAGAATGTAAGTAATGGTCAGAAAATTAAGATCAAATCAAGTGTGTGTGTGTCCTATGTGGGTGATCGAGGAGTACTGTGAGAGCCCAAAGGAGGTGGTGAGAGATAGTAGTTTGGAAGTAGAAGGATGATTTGAGTCAATGGATATTGATATTGAAATTGCCCATGATGATAGTTGAAAGGAAGTGTGTGAGCCAGGTGGTGAAGTGGTCAATAAAGGCAGTGGTAGGTCCTGGTGGTCGGTATATGACAGCCACTTTAAGGTTAGAGGGTGAGTAGATGCAAAACAAACAACAACATCTAAGATACCAACTGGCGTCACATAGCTTCTCTAATATTGATATATCACATCCTGTCTTATATTAATACCTTCTGGTATTAGTGTTTGTAGTGTAATAATCCAGAATGTTTCTCTTGCTAGCTAGCAACCTCTGCCTTGAATCTCTTCCCCTTAGAGGCTTGTGGACTTTCTCAATGCCCTTTAACCTAAAAGAACTACAGTTCCCATGATGCACCTGTGCAAAATGTTTAGATGGCATGGAAGCATTCACTGCATTGGGATTAACTGCATCCAAGACCGGTTTTAGACAAAGTGGGGCCCTGGGCAAAATTAAAAGCGGGACACCAAATGCTGATATGCAAACAACACCATCGTCTTCCAGTGGCAACCCCTATAATAACGCCTCCTTTCTGCCAACAAAAAAGTAATAACAAGCCCCGTTTACCACACACAATTTAAATGAGCACCTTTGTACTGCCTAATAGATTTTTGTACCCAGTCATCAATTATTATAGCGCCTCCTTGTAAATAATAGTCCCTGCTTATATATAATATTACACCTTTATCAGTAATAGCTCCCTTATAAATAATAGTGCCCTGTATCAGTAATATTCCCCCTTATCAGTAACAGTCACCCCGTAAAAATACTGCTCCCTTATTAATAATAGCCCTCTCATAAATAAATTACCCTTGTAAATTATAGTCCCCATTATCACTAATAGCCCCCTTTATAAATAATCCCACTTAACAATTATACCCCCCTTATAAACAGTTCCCCTCTTATAAGTAATAGCTCCCCCTTATTATGAATGCCTTATATATAATAGTTTCCCCTTATAAATAATAGCCAGTCTTATAAATAATAGTTCCCCCTTATGATAGCTCCCTCATATTTAAGTTTCCCAATTATATATAGTAACCAACCCTTATATATAATAGTTCTCCGTTATACAGTGTCGGACTGAAGGGCCTTAGACACTTACATATGTGCTGACTATCTGGTGTTACTGAGTATTTTCCAAGTATAGTCAGCCCCTATGGTACTGTGCACGCCAAATAACTCCATGGCCAGTTCATGCACAGTACTGTATGGGGAATAACATGGCCATGGAGCACTACACGTATGTGCAAGATTATAGTGAGGGAGCTGTTATGCAGACATAGCACACAGGGCTGCCAGCAGGAATTTTGAGCCTCCCACAGTATAATGCTCCACATGGTATATAACGCTCCACAGCAAATATGCTCCCCTGAGCCCTCCACAGTTTCCCCACATGGTATATAATGCTCCAGAGTGTCCCCACACAGTATAAAATGCTCCCCTGAGCCCCCCATAGTGGTTCCACATGGTATATAAGGCTCCACACAGTATAATACTCCATAGTGGCCCACACAGTATACCAACCTTTAGTGGCCCCAGACAGTATAATATGCTCCCCAGAAGCCCCACACAACATAATATGCTCCATACAGTATAATACGCACCCCACAGTGCCCCCCCAGTATAATGCTCCACAGTGGCCTAACACAGTTTAACATACTCCACAATGGCCCCCACGCAGTATGATATACTCCCCAGAGGGGTTCCCCAGTATAATATACTTCCCACAGTCCCCCCCCAGTATAATGCCCTACAATGGCCCCACATAGCATAATATGCTCTCGAAAAGCCCCACACAATATAATACACTCCACAGGGGCCCCACACAGTATAACAGGCTCCCCACAGTGCTCCTCTCCCCCAGTATAAAGCTCCACAGTGGTCCATAGTATAATATGGTCCCCAGAGGGCCCCCCTAGAATAATGCTTCACAGTGCCCCCCCAGTATTTTGCTCCACAGTGGCCCCACACAATATATTATGTTCCCCAGAGACTCCCCCCCAGTATAATGCTCCACAGTAGGCCCCATGCAGTATATTATGCTGCCCCAGAGGGCCCCCTAGTATAATGCTCCTTAGTTTCCCCCCCAAATAATGCCCCACAGTGGCGCCACACAATATAGTATGCTCTGCAGATGGCCACCCCCAGAATAATGCTCCACAGTAACCCCACACAGTATGACATGCTCCAGAATGGCCTCCACACAGTACAATATACTGCCCAGACAGGTTACCCCAGTATAATGCTCCACAGTAACCCCACACAGTATAACATGCTCCAGAATGGCCTCCACACAGTATAATAATATAATAATAGTAATAATAGTCCTTTAATAGTCCCACAATGGGGAAATTCAGTGTGTTACAGCAGCAAAGATAAGCAGATACAAATACAAATACAACATGTACAGGAATGTTCCAAGGTAAGAGGCATTACTTTGATAGCCGACAGACAGATAGGAAGTAGGGGGGGGGGGATTTAACAGGCAGAGAGAAATTTCAGTTCTCTATGTGTAATGATCTCTGCTTAGGTCGGTGTTGGTTGTACAGCCTAACCGCGGTGGGGAGGAAAGACTTCCGATAGCGCTCCTTCTCACACCTAGGGTGGAGCAATCAGTCACTGACAGTACTGCTCAGCACGATCACAGTCTCATGCATGGGATGGGACTTCTTCTTCCGCATGGAGTTCACCACTGACAGTATCCTTTTGTCACCCACCACCTGCACTGGGCTGGCCTTTCTAATCAGCTTGTCAAGTTTATTTCTGTCCCTGGTTGATATACTGCTCCCCCAGCAGGCCACTCCAAAGAAGATGGCTGATGCCACTACCGAGTTGAAGAAAGTTCTAAGAAGTGCCCCCCGGATTCCAAAGGCTCTCAGCTTCCTAAGCAGGTAGAGCCTGCTGTGGCCCTTCCTGTACAGGGCCTCCATATGATCTGCCCAGTCCAGCTTATTATTAAGGAGCAAACCCAGGTACTTATAGGTGTTCACAATCTCGATGCCCGTCCCCAGGATGTCCACTGGTTTAGGAGGGCTTCTGCCTTTACGGAAGTCCACCACCATCTCCTTGGTCTTCCCCGCGTTAATCTTCAGGTGGTTCCGGTGGCACCAGTCCACAAAATCCTGGTTCAGTTCTCTGTACTCCCTGTCATCATCATCTGTGATGAGGCCTACTATTGCAGAGTCGTCAGAATACTTCTGTAGGTAGCAGCTGGATGAGTTGCACCTAAAATCTGCAGTGTACAGTGTGAAGAGGAAAGGGGCGAGAACCGTACCCTGAGGTGCCCCCGTATTACAGATCACGGTACCTGACACACAGTCTTGGGCTCTCACGTATTGAGGTCGATTTGTGAGGTAGTCTAGGATCCAGTTGGAGAGGTGGTGGTCCACTCCAGCAAGGCCCAGCTTGTCCCTCAATAACCTGGGCTGTATGGTGTTAAAAGCACTGGAGAAATCAAAGAACATTATTCTCGCTGTGTTCCCTGGTTTCTCCAGGTGAGACAGAGCCCTGTGCAGAAGATGGTATGCTCAGAGAGGTTACCCCAGTATAATGCTCCACTGTGGCCTCACACAGTATAACATGCTCCAGAATGGCCTCCACACAGTATAATATACTGCTCAGAGAGGTTACCCCAGTATAAAGCTCCAAAGTGGCCCAAAACAGTATAATATGCTCTCCAGAAAGGCCCACCAGTATAATGCTCCAAAGTGGCCCCACAGAATATAACATGCTCTCCAGAACCCCCCCCCCCCGCAAATTATAATGCTCCACAGAATATAACATGCTCTCCAGAGGGTCACCTCCCCAGTATAATGCTCTTCTCTGTGGCTGAGAAGCACGCCCCACGTGATCTCTGAGGAGAATTTGCACAATTGGTGGCTGACTAAATACTTTTTTTTCCCCACTGTGTGTGTGCTATATTTAGATTAATAAGGGGAATCTATTATTAATAAAGCTAGGGGAACTATTAGCCCCCCATTATTAATAATAGTTCCTTCTTATAAATAGCCACCCCCCCAATATATATATTTATAAGGAGGAACTATTATTACCGGTAATAAGGGGGCTATTTATAAGGAGAGCCTATTGTTAATAAGGCTAGGGGAACTGTTATATGGGGGAGGGGGGATTTATAAGTATGAACTATTAATAATAAATAAGGCCAGTTGGGGAGCTACTATTAATAAGGGGGGCTATATATATGTAATATATACAATATATATATATATATATATATATATATATATATATATATATATTGGAGGAATTATTATTAATGCCAGTGGGAGATTATTATTAATAAGAGGGCCTTATATTAGTAAGGCTGGAGGAACTATTACTTATAAGGGTAACTTTTAATAATAAAGCTGGGGGAGAAATATTATTAATAAGGGGGCTATATATAAAATGAAGGACTATTATTAAGAAGGCTTGGAAAACTATTATATATAAGGGGGGCTATTTATAAGGGGGAACTATGAATAATAAGGCCTGTGGGAGAACTATTGTTAATAAGGAGGGACTATTATTAATGAGGCTAGGTAAACTATTATTTAAAAGGGGGGCTATTTATAAGAAGGAACTGTTACTTATAAGGGGAAACTATTACTGATAAAGGGGGTAGTATTATTTATATGAAGGAACTATTATTAGCAAGGGGGATTGATTTATAAGGGGCAGTACAATAACTCATAAGGTGATACAAAGGTGGTCATTTGTATTGCATATGGGCAAAAAGGGGGTTGTTAACTACTGAGGGCAGAAATGGGTAGTATTAAATCACTATTTTAAAGGGGTTTTCCAGCAGCAAACTGATTTTTGATACTGGATAGGACCTCAGTATGTGATCTGTCGGGGGCTGACTGTTCTAACGGCCTCCATGTGCTGAAAGCTGCTAGTGGACACCATGCCGCACCGCTACTATTCAAGTAATAGGAGGAGCACAGCAGCTCCATTAATTGTATAGTGGTGGTTCTGAGTAATTGTAGCTCCACTCAGGGCCACATTTTGTCTAAAACCGGCCCTGCATGTACTGAACAAAATCAGAAGTTAGTGGCCCTGTTAAGGGGCCGGCGTTAAGGGGGGGGCAAACTGGGCAATTGCCCAGGGCCCCGTCCCCAAACCTGAGGAACCTGATGACTCCGGATCCCGGAGTCAGGCCCGGCCAAAGCAATAACAGAAAGGGACCGCAGGGCCCCTTTTTTCGAGGTGAGTAAAAATAACAAACATTTTTACTCACCTGTCCTTGGCGTCCGACGTCATCTCCTGGCGTTCCGGACATCACCGCTGAGGCCTGGCCACAGCGGACACGTGGGGTGTGCTGACAGTGTGCTTCACGTAATCGCTGAGGCCCAATCACAGGCCTCAGCGGTGACGTCCACAACGTGTGACGTCAGCCGCAGAGAAGAAGAAGCGGTCGCCGGCGGGGATAGCGGAGCAGCGCGAGGAGGCCCAGGAGAGGTAAGACAAGGTGAGTATAACTGTTTGTTATTTTACCTTACTTTCCCCGGGCCTTCGATTATTATACTCTGGGGTCTGAAGAGACCCCAGAATATAATATAATAATAGCACTGTAGGGCCCCTGTGGAGCATTATACTGGGGAAGGGGCCCTCTGGATAGCATGTTATATTCTGTGGGGCCTCTGTGGAAAATTATAATGTGTGAGGGGGGGGGGGGCTCTGGAGATAATGTTATATTCTGTGGGGCCACTTTGGAGCATTATGCTCTCCAGAGGGGCCCCCCAGTATAATGCTCCAAAGTGGCCCCGCAGAATATAACATGCTCTCCAGAGCCCCCCCACTTTATAATACTCCATAGAGGCCCCACAGAATATAACATGTTCTCCAGAGGGCCCCCTCCCCAGTATAATGCTCCACAGTGGCCCCACACAGTATAATATGCTCTCCAGAGCCCCCCCAGTATAATGCTCCATGGTGGCCCCACACAGTATAATATGCTCTCCAGAGGGGCCCCCCAGTATATTATACTGTGCGGGGCCACCGTGGAGCATTATACTGGGGGGGGGGGGCTCTGGAGAGCATGTTATACTGTTTTGGGCCACTGTGGAGCATTATACTGGGGGGGGCCTCTGGAGAGCATATTATACTGTTTTGGGCCACTGTGGAGTATTATACTGGGGAAACCTTTCTGGGCAGTATATTATACTGTGTGGAGGCCATTCTGGAGCATGTTATTCTGAGTGGGGTCACTGTGGAGCATTATTCTGGGGGGGCCATCAGCAGAGCATATTATATTGTGTGGCGCCACTGTGGGGCATTATTCGGGGGGGACTAATGAGCATTATACTAGGGGGCCCTCTGGGGAGCATATTATACTGCGTGGGGCCTACTGTGGAACATTATACTGGGGAACGCTCTGGGGAGCATAATATATTGTGTGGGGCCACTGTGGAGCAAAATACTGGAGGGGGCACTGTGGAGCATTATACTAGCGGGGGCCCTCTGGGGAGCATATTATACTATGGGCCACTGTGGAGCTTTATACTGGGGGAATGGACAGTGTGGGCCACTGTGGAGTGTATTATATTGTGTGGGGCTTTTCGGGAGAATATTATACTCTGTGGGGCCATTGTAGAGCATTACACTGGGGGGGACTGTGGGGAACATATTATACTGTGGGGGACCACTGTGGAGCATTATACTGGGGGAACCCCTCTGGGGAGTATATTATACTGTGTGGAGGTCATTATGGAGCATGTTATACTGTGCTAGGCCACTGTGGAGCATTATACTGGGGGGGCATTGTGGGGTGTATGTTATACTGTATGTAGCATATTATATTGTGTGGGGCTGCTGGGGAGCATATTGTACTGTCTGGGTCCACTAAGGGGTAGTATACTGTGTGGGCCACTGTGGAGTATTATACTGTGTGGAGCCTTACATACCATGTGGGACCACAATGGGGGGCTCAGGGGAGCATTTTATACTGTGTGGGGTCACTGTGGAGCATTACAGTCATATGAAAAAGTTTGGGCACCCCTATTAATCTTAATCATTTTTAGTTCTAAATATTTGGGTGTTTGCAACAGCCATTTCAATTTGATATATCTAATAACTGATGGACACAGTAATATTTCAGGATTGAAATGAGGTTTATTGTACTAACAGAAAATGTGCAATATGCATTAAACCAAAATTTGACCTGTGCAAAAGTATGGGCACCTCAACAGAAAAGTGACATTAATATTTAGTAGATCCTCCTTTTGAAAAAATAACAGCCTCTAGTCGCTTCCTGTAGCTTTTAATCAGTTCCTGGATCCTGGATGAAGGTTTTTTTGACCATTCCTCTTTACAAAACAATTCCAGTTCAGTTAAGTTTGATGGTCGCCGAGCATGGACAGCCCGCTTCAAATTATCCCACAGATGTTCAATGATATTCAGGTCTGGGGACTGGGATGGCCATTCCAGAACATTGTAATTGTTCCTCTGCATGAATGCCTGAGTAGATTTGGAGCTGTGTTTTGGATCATTGTCTTGCTGAAATATCCATCCCCGGTGTAACTTCAAATTCGTCACTGATTCTTGTACATTATTCTCAAGAATCTGCTGATACTGAGTTGAATCCATGCAACCCTCAACTTTAACAAGATTCCCGGTGCCGGCATTGGCCACACAGCCCCAAAGCATGATGGAACCTCCACCAAATTTTACAGTGGGTAGCAAGTGTTTTTCTTGGAATGCTGTGTTTTTTGGACGCCATGCATAACGCCTTTTTGTATGACCAAACAACTCAATCTTTGTTTCATCAGTCCACAGGACCTTCTTCCAAAATGAAGCTGGCTTGTCCAAATGTGCTTTTGCATACCTCAGGCGACTCTGTTTGTGGCGTGCTTTCAGAAACGGCTTCTTTCGCATCACTCTCCCATACAGCTTCTCCTTGTGCAAAGCGTGCTGTATTGTTGACCGATGCACAGTGACACCATCTGCAGCAAGATGATGCTGCAGCTCTTTGGAGGTGGTCTGTGGATTGTCCTTGACTGTTCTCACCATTCTTCTTCTCTGCATTTCTGATATTTTTCTTGGCCTGCCACTTCTGGGCTTAACAACAACTGTTCCTGTGGTCTTCCATTTCCTTACTATGTTCCTCACAGTGGAAACTGACAGGTTAAATCTCTGAGACAACTTTTTGTATCCTTCCCCTGAACAACTATGTTGAACAATCTTTGTTTTCAGATCATTTGAGAGTTGTTTTGAGGAGCCCATGATGCCACTCTTCAGAGGAGATTCAAATAGGAGAACAACTTGCAATTGGCCACCTTAAATACCTTTTCTCATGATTGGATACACCTGGCTATGAAGTTCAAAGCTCAGTGAGGTTACAAAACCAATTTTGTGCTTCAGTAAGTCAGTAAAAAGTAGTTAGGAGTATTCAAATCAATAAAATGATAAGGGTACCCAAATTTTTGCACCGGTCAAATTTTGGTTTAATGCATATTGCACATTTTCTGTTAGTGCAATAAACCTCATTTCAATCCTGAAATATTACTGTGTCCATCAGTTATTAGATATATCAAATTGAAATGGTTGTTGCAAACACCCAAATATTTAGAACTAAAAATGATTAAGATTAATAGGGGTGCCCAAACTTTTTCATATGACTGTATATACCATGTGGGGAAACTGGAGGGCTCAGGAGAGTATTTTATACTGTGGAGCATTATATACCATGTGGAGCATTATACTGTGGGGGGGGGGGGGGCTCACAATTTCTGCTGGCAGCCCTGTGTGCTATGTCTGCATCACAGCTCCCTCCCTATAATCTTGCACATACGTGTAGTGCCCCATGGCCATGTCATTCCCCATACAGTACTGTGCATGAGCTGGCCATGGAGTTATTGGGGCCTGCACAGTACTATAGGGGCTGACTATACGGGGAACATACTCAGTAACACCGGATAGTCAGCACATATGTAAGACTTCAGTGAAGGAGCCGTGGTGTAGGCTATTAGCAGGAAGCTGTTGGGTGGGGCCCCAGAACAAGTTCCTTTGGTGGGCCTAAGGCCCTTCAGTCCAACACTGTCTAACGGAGAACTATTATTTATAAGTGTGGGTTACTATATATAATTGGGAAACTTAGGTATGAGGGGGCTATTATAAGGGGGAACTATTATTTATAAGACGGGCTATTATTTATAAGGGGGGAACTATTATATATAAGGCATCCAATATAAGGGGGGAGCTATTATTTATAAGAGGGGAACTATTTATAAGGGGGGTATAATTGTTAAGTGGGCTTATTTATAAAGGGGGCTATTAGTGATAATGGGGACTATTATTTATAAGGGTAACTATTATTTATGAGGGGGCTATTATTTTTAAGGGAGCAGTATTATTTTTACGGGGTGACTGTTACTGATAAGGGGGTATATTACTGATACAGGACACTATTTATCATTTATAAGGGAGCTATTACTGATAAAGTTGTAAGATTATTTATAAGCAGGGACAATTGTTTATAAGGAGGCACTGTCTACTATCAATGTAATGCCTCTTACCTTGGAACATTCCTGTATATGTTGTATTTGTATTTGTATCTGCTTATCTTTGCTGCTGTAACACACTGAATTTCCACATTGTGGGACTATTAAAGGACTATATTATTATTATTATTATTATTATTATTATTATAACTTATGACTGGGTGCAAAATTCTAATAGGTGGTACAAAGGTGCTCATTTGAATTGTGTGTGGTAAAATGGGGCTTGTTGTTACTTTTTTGTTGGCAGAAAGGAGGTGTTATTATAGGGGTTGTCACTGGAAGACGATGGTGTTGTTTGCATATCAGCATTTGGTGCCCCGCTTTTAATTTTTGCCCAGGGCCCCACTTTGTCTAAAACCGGCCCTGTATATATAATAAGAGGAAGGAAGTCTTTTCCTTCTAAATCACAATTTAAAATGGGCTGAAATCAATTTAGGGTGTTTTTTTGTTTTTCTCTATTCTATTTATAACCCCATTTATGACCTATAGTCTCATTAGAGGAATGAAGGTGAGTTTCTGATGTCTGTACACTGAATTAAAACCGGGCCAATAAGCTATATTTAAACAGTGGCGATGCTCCACCATGCTTTTAACATATAGTGATCAGAGAAGAGATCACTTACTTCTCCTGGTGCTGTCAGAACAGCACATGTTGTGCCGCACCCCCTATTTGTTTATACATGTGGTGACTGGAGCTCCGGTCAATGAAGGGGGCGGGGTTTAAATCCCTTATTAAGCCACACAAGGAGCAAGGGCTCTCAGTCTGTCTCACCACTGTGAAACTACACACAGCTCCTCCTGGCATGGGGTTTGAGTTGTTTACAGCTATAACTGTCAAGTCTATCAGTGTCTCCAAAAAGTAAGTGGCTGATTTTTATAGGCATGTGGGTTGTATTAGTGTTACTCATTTGCACATGTTTATCCAGGCTTTTTTTTTTTTTTTGATCCTGGACATGGAGAATTTGTCACTTGTTGCATTGATGTTGGTGAAATGTTCCACACTGTAGTAATGCTTGTTATAAGCATCAACAGAATAGTGATTTTTGTGTCCACTTTATATATCGCTTTTTAGATTCCCCTGAAGAGCACCCACTAACTGATTATGAAATGTGTTGGGAGGAGAATTAAATAGGGTTGAATAGGAACAGTTGTGGGAATGCCCTTGTTTAGGGCGGGAGTCTTGTTGTGTGGCCTAGGGTAATTACAGGGCTCATTCCTCTCACATTGGCTCCAATTTTAAATGGATGGTTCCACCTCTGTATCCCAATAGACAACCCATATGTCAAGGTTTTTGTTTTGGGACTCTTTTTATCTCAATGTTTTAGCTATTACAATAAATGTTAAGTTTTAATAATCCATAGGGATCCCTGCTTAGTTTTGTGACTAAGTATGATAGAGGGGGTTCCCCAGAAAAATTCTCATCCAAAAGTGGGTCCTGCCTTCATGTGCTTGTATGTTATTTCTGCTAACTGCTACTCATGCTGACATTTTAGTTAAACTATATGATTTGGCAAGGTATTATATGTAAACTTGTTTTCGTGTGAACCATTGTGCTTGCATATAGATTATTTATGGTGCGTAATTAACACAAAGTGACATAATTCCCAAGTTTAAAGAATTATTCCAAGCAGGTATTACCTCAATCATCTCTCCGTTGATATGCTTACTGTATACCAGATGCAAATGGTGGTCTGAGTCAAATGGTATAAATTAGGAAGAGAATGCACAGTAGGAATGACAAATAGGAACAATTATCTGCATGACACTAAAAAGATTAATGGAAATAAAAGCCACATTCACATGGCTTTCTACCAATTTGAGAATTGTTCCAGTGTATTTTCTTTCTTGTGTATGTGGTTTTGAGACAGGAATGTTATCAATAAAGTAGCCTGAAAATAACATGTTCATTTTAATAACAAACTTAGTTCTGTTCAGTGCTTCATCAATACTTATTCCAAGTACAAAATAGGGCTCCTGGGTAACAAATACCTTAGGTATTCTTAAAATATGTGGTAAATGAAACCATTTGCTCTGCAGTCTGTACGAAGAGACAATCTTTCTCCATGTAATCCCTTAAACCAGGGGTCCCCAACCATCGGTTTGCAGACCGGGACCGGGCCATTGGGGGTCTTTTGTCAGTCCACGGGGTGGCGGGCTGGCCTCGGTAAATGCAGTTCCCGATGCATAATGTGTTTCAGGTCGACGATCTGGCCACAGTGTTGTGGCTCCTAGCATAGATAATGGCGGGGACCTCGTCTACAGCACTGTACACTGAGGTCCCGCCAGCACGCCCCGGTCTACAGCACTGTTTAGTGTGTAACCCCGCCTCTAATCTGCCCACCACGCCCCCTTCCGGGCCATGGTGAAGAAAAGGTTGGGGACCGCTGCCTTAAACCACTGTAATGGCTTATTAGAGGAAAAGATACTTATTCTAAACATATACAGTTGTGATCACATTGCATTTTTAGACTACAGTTAATGCCTTCACTTAAAAAAAAAAAAAGAGACAAAATTCCGATGCAAATAGTTCTCAAAGAAACGTCATCCCTCTGCATCCATTTTACACCTTATCCCCAATCTCATGGAAGTCTAGTCCTGCTTTAACCCACCTCTTCAACCTATCTCTAGTCAGTGGTATTTTCCCTTCTGCCTATAAATACACTATCACGCCCATCTTTAAAGAAAAAAAAAAAAAAAATCCTTCATCCTGTCCTTTCCAGCCAACTATCACCCCATCTCACTGCTCCTCTTTGCTTCAAAATTTCTTGAACATGTCCATCTTGAACTATCCTCCCATCTCTCATTTCACCTCACTCTTTGACAGGCTACAGTATGGCTTCTGACCCTATCACTCCACTGAAACCCCGACTAACCAAAGTCAAAAATGACCTACTAACTTCTAAAGCCAAACACTATTCTGTTTTCCTTCTAAACTTTTCCTCTACATTCGACTCAGTTGACCACCCTCTTATTACAAATTTTCTCATCCCTTGGCATCACAGACTTGGCCCTTTCCAGAACCTCTTCATATCTCACCAACCATACATTTATAATCTCTAACTCGCACCCTAACTCCCCACCTTGCCTTCTCTCTTTGGGTGTACCCAAGGGTGAACCTAGTCTCTTTGCTGCCTGAGAAGGACTATAGAAAGATGCTCCCTCCCCCCCCCCCCCAAAAAAATTGAGTTTACATGCTGCTATCGTTGCACAATAAACATACACAATACACAAAGTTATAAAACGTTTTTTAAGAATTCTTTTTACTGTATTACTTCAGTATCAGAGATTAACACTGCATTAACAATGTCTTGCCTTTAGGGCGTTTTTTTTTCCTCTTTTCCATGTGACATGGACGTTTTCTGAATAAAAAGTCTCCTTTTTACACAAGTCCGAGTGAGTGCCCCCTACTTTTTTGTCTTTATACCTGTACTTTATGAATTAAACTCTTAAGAGAAGTGCACCACCCTGTTTTCTAAGCATGGACTTGTATGTGGTCTCCTAGTGCTGTCATATTATTTTGATGACTTGCTAGATAGGTCAGGTATCTAAGCAGTGCCACCTTCTCTTTTCTTTCTACTATTGTTGGCTATTCTTCTTACTGTATTACTTCACTATCAGAGATTAACACTGCATTAACAATGAAAATATCTTCTGCTTAGTGGATGGACGAGCCAACGTGGCCCCCATTCTCTTTAATAGGAGCGTCGCAGATAGCTGAGTACTGTACTTTGGGTATCTTTGGCACTCCCATCGAAGTGAATGAGAGCCACGTGGGTTTGTCCATCCTTCAAGCGACATGCCTATATTCAACCTGGCTGCCGCTGCCGCTTCTGCTTAATGCTTAACTGATCTTAAGAGCTCTATTGTTAACTCTGGACGAGACCATTTGCTACCTCCCCACCTATTCAGTGGGAGGCTCTAAAGTGTGTCCTGAGAGAGGTCCTGATTAAACATGGTACTAGGATCAAGAGTGATGCAAGTCATAAACTTTGATCCCTCCTGCAGACCCTGAGCACCGTGGTGGCGCAACATAAACAATCCGTTCAGAGTTAATACCCTAGCTGCCCTAACGGCAACTCGACATTAAATCAACTCTCTCCTAGAGCACAGGCAGCAGCGACCCGGCACTTAGGCCAACACTCATTTTATAAATGGAGTAATTCGCTAAACTTTCTCTCTATCTAGCGCTTCCTCCAGTCTGACCTCGGCCACTGGGACACCAAAGGCTTCTCGTGGCTGGGTCATATTAACCTCCTCAAAAATGAACGTTTTTACCAGGCTTCTTTACCTATTTCACACGATTCCAATGGTGCCCCCGAAAGATTTCCTGGCCACAGTTGAAGAAAAACACTCTCCAGTTTCTTCTGGGCCTCGAAAACCCCCTAGAATCAACAAACAGACTTTGACCAGACCTAAACACAGGAGGCCTAGCAGTCCCAGACTGGACTTGATACTACCTGGCTGCAGTCGCTGCACGCATCCTAGACTGGCGTCATTATTCTTGTACCACACTCTGGGTTGCCCTTGAGAGGACTCTCAGCCCCCTTCCCCTCACGTCTCTGCCTTGGCTTCATAAATGTCACTGGTCGGACAAAACTATCCCAGACCTTCCTTACATGACTCACCAGGTCCTGAAAACATGTCACCTTCCCCACTCTATATAGCAACTCTTTACTAATGATGGCCCCCTAACACCTATCCTGGGCAACCCAGACTTTCCTGCAGCTCTACACTCTCCATTCCTCTCTCGACCACCGACCATATCCCACTCACATTATCCCAGGTACTCTCATCTCTCCTTCCCTACTCTGACCTAGTGCCTCTCAATGTCAGGATTCTCACCTCTCACTGGCAATACGTTCAGCTCCACTATTTCTATACCTCCTTGAAATGTACACAAAATTTTAATAGGTCCCTCTCACCGTTTGAATGCCTCCGTGGCACCCAATTCATGCCACCCCACCCGTCTTCATCATTTATGGCCTACTTTCTGATACTGGGGATGATCTCCTACTGGCCTTCACGGCGAGCTGCGAGATAGCATTTGGAACCTTATTTCAGCCAGATGTGTGGCTTTCCGCTTTTCAGCTAAGCCATAAATTCTCCAACTCATCCAAAGCTCAAGAAACAAATTACAAAATTCTATCCTGTTGGTACAGTGTCCACTGTCCTCCACGAGATCTTTCACTCAGTTTCAGATCGTTGTTGGTGGTGTGGCTCACATCTGGGCACCATGCTACACATCTGATGGAATTGGACTCTCCTGTACCCCTCTTAGCATGAGGTCCGTAGTGTTATCAAGATGGTCACTGGAGTGGTACTGGAGGATGACCTGGCACCGCTCCTTCTCTCCATTTTCCCACATAAATTTAAAAAAAAAAAAACCATACGCAAACTTATCCATCATCCCCAGGATGTGGAAATCCACTTCCTCACCATCCATTGCAACTTGGCTACAGAAGCTCCTGTACATCCGACGGATGGGGGGCCTGGTTTCAGAACTCAAGCCAGATGATGGTGGTGCACACCAACTTGTGTGGCTCCTGTGGAACACCTTTTATTCTTCTGAATTCCAATCTTTTTCCTCTCATGTCCCTACAGCTTACACCCCTCCTCCTCCGTTTAGCCCTATTTAGATATTTGAAGTTACTCCCCAACTGTTTTGGAGACCTACCCTCCTGTTACTTGCCTTATCATACTTTGTATACCTTTTTATATTGGTTGGTCTGCTGCGATAGAACTTTGCACCCCACCCATCTCTTCCCTTATTTCGTCACTGTCTTCCCCGCTTTCTCCTTTATAACAACGTTGTTTTCCCTATTGTTCTTGAGCTATTCTTGTTCCTGAAAACTTTTTGGAAAACTCAATAAAACTTTGAATTAAAAGTGTATTCACATATGGTCAGATTTTCAATTAACCGTTACATGCAACAGGACATACATATACGTCCTGGTGCACGTGACTAATTATGACGGCTACTCTAAAGCAGAGTGGCCCCACTAGTTGCTGGGCCTGTGCTGTTTCATACAGCGGGACTTAGCAGCAATGCCCATGATTCAAATGCAATTCTGGCATCTGAGTGGTTACTTTCACTTTCCCAATGACAATCAGTAATGGGGTGCCCCCCCCAGCAGCGTGATTGCAGGAGTCATTTCCATGGCAGCCCTGGCACAGTAATGTAACTACTGAAGCCTGCTGCAGGCAGGCTTCAATAGCTCATAGTGAATCTGAAGATCACATATTCAAGCCCCTTAAGGGGTCTTTAAAAAAAAAAAAAAAAAAAAAGTTTAGAAGTCCCCTGCCGCACGTGCCTACTGAGGCCAATCAGCGGTCTAAGGAAAGGGACATAGGAAGTCAGCGGGGACTTCCATTGCAAGGAAACACCAGAGCAGCAGGATTGGACTCTGCTGGGAGACACCAGAGAACCAGTGACAGGTGAGTATGATGTGTGGGTTTGTTTTTTTTTTTTTTTTCCGCCTTTCTAAAAGTTTATTCTGGACAACCTCTTTAACCACTTAATGACCGGGCCATTTTTTGTTTTTGCATTTTCGTTTTTCGCTCCCCACATTCCAAGAGCCATAACTTTTTTTCATTTTTCAATTCTGAGTCACATGATGGCTTATTGTTTGCGAAACAAATTGTACTTTGTAATGTCACTATTCAATATGCTGTGCAATGTACTGGGAAGCTGGAAAAACTTCAGAATGAGGTGCAATTGGAGAAAAACTGCATTTGCGCCAAATTCATATGGGTTTAATTTTTACAGCATTCACTGTGTGGTAAAAATGACATGTTACCTGTATTCTGCGGGTCAGTACGAACACGGTGATACCAAATTTATGTAGTATTTGTAATGTTTTGATACCTTTTAAAAAATTTGAAACTTTGCTAAATAGAAAAAAAATTTAGCGTCACCATATTTTCACATGTAACTTTTTCATATTTACATGTATGGAGCTGGGTAAGGCGGCGTCTTATGCGGGACAACATGATGTTTTTATTGATACCATTTGGGGAAAGATCTGATGGTTTGATCACTTGTTGTTCAATTTTTTTTTTTTTATAGGAGGCAAAATGTTGGGAAAAAAAAAAACGCTATTTGGCCATTTTGCTTTTTTTTTTCCCCGCTACGCCGTCCACCGTATGGGATAAATATTTTAATAGTTCGGGCATTTTGGAGCGCGGGGATACCTAAAGTGCTTATGCTTACGTTTGTTTATTTACTCTTATATCTGATCTAGGGAAATGGGGGTGATTTTGAACTTTTGTGTTTTTTTTTTTTTTTTTTTTTTTTTTTTAACACTGTTCTAAATTATTATGCAAAAAGTGTTTTGGAGTGATAAGGTAAGAATTTTTTTTTGTCAGTTAAAATCATTGATGGTGATGTGTGTCAGGGCTCTTTATATCACTGAAAGCAATTGCAGACACCTGTGCTAATTAGTTTGGCAGGTGTGTCCAATTAAAGGCAAGACTACTTAAGAAGGCTGTCCCACATTATTAAGCAGCCTACATTTTCAGCCAAAATGGGAAAGAAAAAGGATGTGTCGGCTGCTGAGAAGCAACAAATTGTGGAGTGTTTAGGTCAAGGCATGACTACAATCAACATTGCCAAGACACTTCATCGTGATCATTGCACAATCAAGAAGTATGTAGCTGATTCACAGCACACGTGTGCGTGCTAAGGGAAAATTGAGGACTCTTTCCAACAGGCAATTACGTCAGGTTAAAAGAGCAGTTTCAAAACTGCCTTGTCATAGCAGCAGACAAGTTTTGAGGCTGCTGGTGCCTCCAACGTCCCCCCGAACAACAAGATGCAGGGTCCTTCAGAGGTTTGCAGCTGTGCGTAAGCCATCCTGTCGACCTCCGCTATCCACTGCACAGAAGCAGAAACGGCTCCAGTGGGCCAAACAATACATGAAGACTGACTTCAAGACTGTTTTGTTCACCAATGAGTGCCGTGCAACGCTCGATGATCCAGATGGATGGAGTGGAGGATGGCTTGTTGATGGACATCCCATGCAAACATGGCTACGGCGCCAACAAGGAGGAGGTGGAGTAATGTTTTGGGCTGGAATCATGGGGAGAGAATAGCAAAATGCCTTCACTGCTATTAGACGATACCTCTGGCATCGCGTAATAGCTGTAATGTAATGACAGGCCTGGGAGCCTTCAATAGGCTCCCGGCTGTCATGGTAACCAAGCGCCGCCCTCCGATGACGTTCTGGAGGGCGGCGAAGGGGGGAAAATGGCGGCGCCCATAGCGGCTGCGCTACTTAGATGCCGCAGTCCCGTTTGACCGCCATCTAAAGGGTTAACAGCCACGATTGGTGCAGGCACCGATCGCTGCTGTTAGTGGCGGGTCCTGGCTGTATTATACAGCGGCACCCGCGGTGTATGGAGAGCGCTCAGCTCCTGAGCGCGCTCCATACATCGTCATGCGACTCAGGACGTACTATTACACCCTGGGTCGTTAAGGCTAAGGTTGGAACGCATGCTGAAAAATGCTGTGGAAAAAACGCAGTGAAAAAATGTAACTTTTTTCCACAGCATTTTTCTTTGCATTTTTGTGCCATTTTTCTTCCTTGCTAAATGTATAGGGAAATGCAAGTGTTTCTGCAGTTAAAATTGGCATGCTGTGTTTTTGGAAATGCAGCTTTTCTGCAGCATGTTAGGATATCCTACAAAAAAATTGCATTCCTAATGTTTTTAGGTATGAATTTATTTCCTAAAATGATTTTACTTGCTAGAGGCACAAAGTTATCTGTGCAAAAACTAAGGTCAAAGCACAGGGTCAAAATCTACTAATGCTTTGTTCACACTTGCGCCTGGTGTCCGTCCGTTGTGAATCCGCATTAAGATCAGAAAACCTGTTTGGAAATGGTTTGTTTAAAAACCCATTCACTTCAATGGGTTTTTAAAACAATCCACAGGTGTACGATTTGAGCCTTTCCGCAGTGTATCCGCTCTTTTGAATGGAGACCAAAGTCGAACTTTCAGGACTTTGTTTTCGTACAAAAAATAATAAACAATGAACTGCCTCAACTTTTTTTTTTCCTTTTTTTTGACTGACACCCGTTGACTATCCGTCTAAAAAGACAGATGGTATCTGCTGTGTAACCATCTGGAATCCTTTTTGTACCAAACGTTTTTTTTTATTTTTAAACGGTTTGCAAGTGGACAGATACCAGGCGCAAATGTGAACGAAGCATAAGCTGTCAAGCTAAATATAAGATGATATGCACCTTGTACTATGCAGATGCATCTTCCATTAAATATATTTATATCCTATATTTTTGAACATAATCAAGAACATTTAGTCCTTAGGATAATACCCCCTCATGCTTGTGAGATAATAAAGTATATTTAATGTGCCATAATAAAATGTTTATCACAATAACCTTTTGTAGCAATGACACTTGGGACTTCTTAGTAATAACTGGCAAGAATGAATCTGAAAAGCAGTCAAATAAAACCACACCCACCTGTGCTATGTGGAGGAATGCTATGCACACAGCGTCCAATATTTTACTAAAGCATCTGATACTAATAGCAGTAAATGTCATATTATTATTATTATTATTATTTTTTTTTTTTTTTTGCCATAAAAATCAAGCAATATGTATTTCTATTTGCTGCAATATTTCAGATAAACACTTACAGGGAATTTGGCCTGTTTGTCATAAACAAGTATTCTTTATTCTATTGTCAGCTCTGTTGAAGCCTCATTCCATTCTATAATGATATGGCACAGGTGTGCACTGCTTGGTATAATGCATCAAATACATTACCCAGATAAAACTCAAAATGGATAGAAATAGAAATGGGTCAGGCTACAGCAAAGTTTAACTTGTCACTGTTTTTGGTATTACACTGCATCAAGTTTTTAGTGTCAGTGTTTAAATTGGGTTGCATCTGTAACTGTCAGACTCCTGCTATGGGACTGTTATAGCATTGCCATGTGGCCAATAGACATGTCACTTCCTGAGAAAAAGGCACCCCTGTTTTCTAATCCTGGAAAGCCACTCTAAATTCATAATACAATATAATACGTTTGTATTGTAGTGTATGATATGAGTATGCAGTGAGAATTAAAAAAAATAAAAATATATTTTAAAAAATAAAAATATTAAAAAAAATTAAATCAAAATCACAAAAATCCCCAGGGGTTTTCTTTATTGATGGCCAGTCTATAGGCACAGACAAATGGGGCTTCCTAACTCACCTGTGGGATGTCACCAATCTGCTAAACACTAGTAGTAGCTACAAAGTTTCACTTATAAAATAAAAGGGCCCTGGTTCTCAAAGGCATAGCCTTCTTCTCACATACATGTAAATTTAGTGGACAAGGTTCAAAATGAACAGTTACAATTTATGCTCAAAATACACAAAAATTGTGACTTTTTATGTACTCCAGAAAACTGGTGTACAAAGCATGATAAATCGGGCCATGTTTGCATGGGTTTCCTCCCACCACCAAAGACATACTGATAGGGAGTTTAGATTGGGAGTGTAGCCTGACCTCTTTCCTCCCCGCTGCACCTAGGCTGTACAACCAACGCCGACCTAAACGGAGATCATTCCATACAGTGAACTCAAAGGTCTTTAAGTTGTGATCCCCCTCTGCTACTTTTTTACCTGTACCTTTCTATCTGTACCTACTGTCACTGTAATGACTATACTTTGGAGCGTTTTGTATATATTGTATTTGTATTGCATGTCTTTGCTGCTGTAACACACTGAATTTCCCCATAGTGGGACTATTAAAGGATTCTTATTTTATCGTGAGTCCTACTTGGGACAGTGTTGGCAATATTTCTGTAAAGCGCTATGGAAAATGATGGCGCTTTATAAGCATACCTCCCAACTTTTAGAGGACAGAAAGAGGGACAAAATGTGTGGCACTTCTAAATTGACTTCGCCCATTCCCATCCATTTCTCTTTGTACCCCCACACAGTATAATGCTCTTAGTCACCCTAATATTTGCCCCCACATTATAATGTTGTCTTCAGATTGACCCCACAGATAGTGTGTGTCTCTCTTGGTGCACCCACGGTGTTATGCCCCCTGCAGCTGCCCCCAGTTTAATGCCGCTCCATATGTACTCAGTTTAATGTCCTTCATTTTCCCTCACAGTTTAATGCCCCCTCTATCTGCCCCAAAAGTTTAATGTTGCTCTTCATATGCCAAAGTTTAACGTAAAAAAACATTGATGCTCACCTTTCCTCGCTGCGCAGTCTGCAGTCTCTTGTCCCAGAGTGTTAAGGGAGCTGCAGGCGCGATGTGAGTGACATCATCACATCGCGCCTACAGCTCCTGGAGCCGGAGCACATAGGGGGCACATTGGTGAGGCAGGAGCTGTCCGCTTCACCATTGTATCGGGACATAACCCACAATCCCACCGACCGGGACGGTTGGGGGGTATGTATAAGTAAGCAACATTTTTATAGCTGACTAAAGATAGCTAAAATGTGAATCTACAATTTTGTAGCTTATTAAAATAGGTAATGATTTATATAGATATATTTCTAAAGACTCCCACATTTATATGCTTGGTGACTATAGTGTTTGCATTACTGAAGTGATAGTAAGTGCTTGGCCTGCTGCCGAGCGCAATATAAGACACTCAGTGTAAGTCATAGACCTTAATATTTTTACTTTATTTGGAAGTTTCTAGGCACTCGTGTTTATATGTATACGGCTATAGTATAAGAAAAAATAAATCTTAAGCAATATGCAGGTGCTTAGGATCCTTAGGCTAGGTTATCAATATTTTTTAACCCAAATACCCTTTTAGGCCGCAGCCTCACATGGCATAAACGCCGTGGTTTGGACGCTGTGGAAACGCTGCAGAAAAAATGTGGTGGTTTGAAGTCTCTGCAAGGTGGATGGGATTCTAGTGAATCCGACCCACACCTTCCGGGAAAAATACACACTGCGGACACGCAATTTCCAAAACCGCATGTCAATTATACCTATGGAAATGCCAGCAGTTTCCCTATAGGTATAATGGAAGCAGAAAGTCCGTAGAGGTTTTCTGTGAAAAGCGCTGTGGGAAAAACCATGATGCATTGCCGCCATGGTTTTTCCCGCTGCACTTTTTTGCTGCGGCCTGCTACGTGAGGCCGTAGCCTTAAAAAGCATGTGAGTGCCCCAGAGAACTTGGGTGAATCCTTGCATATGAGTCAATAGGTTAATTTATTTATCACCTACAGATGTCATTGGGAGTGCTGCTCTATCTCTCTGCTTTGCAAAGTTCTTTCATGTATTGCTATTAAATAGAAAACTATGAATTAGTAAAGATTTATAATAAAATCTAACTGAAAATTCTGCAACCTGTACGTACAAACCATAGTACATCTCCTAGCTGCAGTCATGCTGTAATATAGAGCAATTACTTGGTGGTGGTCATCACAAAATATTCAGCTAGCAAATGTTAACAATGTGGAAAACTGAAGATATTTATCTTGGAGTTTTAAACCAGATGTGCCAAGCGTGAATGCCACACTAAAGGCAGTTTTGATATTTTGCATATGTTATCATATTTTCATTATATTTAGCTTGTCATAGAATCAATATATACATATGTGCTAGTTAACAAAGTTAGCTTTCAATACATCTCTGAATTGATTGACTGTAGTAGCCATTAGCATGATGGATTATTGATACTATAGATCAAATAAATGTTACAAGATATATTTGTATAATAGACAATGGCATGAAATCAGTATCAATAGCCAACCATCATATGCCTGTAAAATAGATAACAGATAAAGAGAAAAAGATGTAGCATATTGATTAATCCTGTCTAAAATTTAGACAGCACTGTTCTGATATTCATGACCTATCCTAAGGACAGTTCATCAATATCAGACCCCCAGAAAAAACCCTTTAACAGTAAGATTTTCCACAGCAGCTCACTCTTTCTTTTATTCCCAGACTCTAGGTAAGGCATTGTGGGTGCACGCCTTAATTAGCTGGCTGTTCTTCACTTGGTCTGCAAAAAGAGTTGGGCAACTGAAAGTTTCAACCACTATTCACACTGACAGTACTGTTTTACTGAGGCAGGGCCTCAATGCAGAGTGACAAGGCTGGGACTACTTTTGTACTCAGGCTGTTTTACATATTGTACTGTTAATGTATGACTTGTACTGATCATTGTGTGTCACTTTGACTGGTGTGAATTGTGTGATGGATCTTAATACAGTGGGGGAAAAAAAGTATTTAGTCAGCCACCAATTGTGCAAGTTCTCCCACTTAAAAAGATGAGGCCTGTAATTGACATCATAGGTAGACTTCAACTATGAGAGACAAAATGAGAAGACAAATCCAGAAAATCACATTCTGATTTTTAAAAAATTTATTTGCAAATTATGGTGGAAAATAAGTATTTGGTCACCTACAAACAAGCAAGATTTCTGGCTCACACACCTGTAACTTCTTCAAGATGCTCCTCTATCCTCCACTCATTACCTGTAGTAATGGCACCTGTTTGACATTATCAGTATAAAAGACTAATGTAACAAAGGCTACCGTCAGTAACACACTAAGCCACCAGGGACTCAGATCCAGCAGTGCCAGACGTGTCCCCCCTGCTTAAGCCAGTACATATCCCCTATTCTCTTTACTGTGATTGACTATTGTAGCAGTCTGCCAGCTCTGCAAAGTAAAAAGTCTAGAACACTGCTTGATCAATGGCTCTATCTCTTTATGTAAATCCAGAGATATCTGCAGTTTAGTCTTGGAGCATAGCACAGTACTGACCTGAGCTTTACTTTATTCCCACTACCAGTATGTCACTGAAACCAGGAAGTGGAGAGGAGACAGGAAAGCAGATGAAACCCTGAGGTGGGAAAACCCCCTATTGTTAACCATAAAGTCAAAGGCTACATCTATCATTAATTGGCATGGCATGTAAGTCAAATATATATATTTAGCACAAACTGAGCCTGAATGGCACA
Source organism: Leptodactylus fallax (assembly GCA_947044405.1). NCBI lineage: Eukaryota > Metazoa > Chordata > Amphibia > Anura > Leptodactylidae > Leptodactylus > Leptodactylus fallax. The sequence goes on along the minus strand of CAMRHE010000001.1, from coordinate 4,756,568 downwards.
TGTAGTTTTTAAATCTCCTCCTGTGTCAAATGTCATAAGAGCAACAAATAGAAAGCCTCCTGACTATTAGAAATATATTAAGGAAAATTATGTAATTTACCTGCATTTTTCAGACAATAAGATGAACCCCAAGTTTAGGTAAGAAAAATTAGGAAAAAAATATTTGATTTAACCTTCCCAGATGCACCAATGGAGTACAGGGGTAAATGTCACAAGCTGGTATGCTAGGGAAGATAGTGATTAGCTAAACTGCCTGCTTCTGCTGCTCACAAGGGACAAAGACATAAAAAGACTCATTAGTGCCCTTCACATAGTATAATGTCCTGTTGGTGCCTCCACACAATATAATGGGGCATTATAATGTCCCCCACAGTAATAGAGCATTATACTATGAGGTGGGCACTAATGGGTCATTGTACTGTAATGGGGGCACTATTGGAGCATTATACTGCATGAGGGTCACTAACTGGCATTATTCTATGTGGCAAGCACTATTGGAGCATTATACTGTACGAGGGCACAAATGGGGCATTATACCATTTGGCGAACTTATGGGACATTATGCTGTTCTACCACTATTGTCATGTATCGAGGGTTAGGGGACTGCGGTTGGGAGACAAATGTTTCTCCCAGCCACTGAAGGTCCTGGAGGTGAGGTCCACACAGCTCTGTGTGACTGGGAAAAGCGCTTTATCAGAACTTCTCCTGATCATTAAGGAAGCATTCTGGAGAATGTAGCACTGTTGGACCCCCCCCCCCCAACTTCAAACTATAAGACAGACTTTTTAGCAAGTATTTTCCTATACTTATAGTCCAAAAAAATATGGTGCTTCAATAACTAAAATAAAATCAGTAATATTTGCAGGGTATACTACACTATTAATTTTGAAACTGAAATACAAAAATTATGAAACTTACAAATACTGTGGCCCACATCTACAAAGCAGATTTTTTTTTTTTTTTTTTTTTGGGGGGGGGGGGGTTATATAGACCATTGCCTCTTGTCTACACATCTGTGAATGTCCTGTGTATTTGTTTTTTTTAGATACTAACCGTAAATACCTGTTTACACTGATCAGCCATACACGGTCGCTTCCGACGCCTGTAATATACACAACACAAAGTCAGAAGCAGTCAGAGGCAGAGGGTGGGAACACCAAATATAGATTTGATTGATTTCTCGTCTGTTTATTCATTTCATTTTTGTTAACTTACAAAAATAAACTATTAGTACTTATATTTTTGAAAGCATTCTGAGGGTGGGTTCACACCTGCGCTTGGTGTCCGTCCGTCGCCAATCCAGTGAAAATCTCGGCGAACTGGATTGGCGTCGGATACAGACCGGTCAGCGGCACATTGGTTAAAAACCCATTCATTTGAATGGGTTTTTAAAGCAGTGCGCAGGTGTGCGCTTACACCCTCTACGCTGCCAATCCTTTTTTTTTCGTCGGAAACAAAGTCGGACATGCAGGACTTCGTGTCCGACGAAAAAAAAAAAGAAGTCCTGCATGTCCGACTTTGTTTCCGACGAAAAAAAAGGATTGGCAGCGTAGAGGGTGTAAGCGCACACCTGCGCACTGCTTTAAAAACCCATTCAAATGAATGGGTTTTTAACCAATGCGCCGCTGACCGGTCTGTATCCGACGCCAATCCAGTTCGCCGAGATTTTCACTGGATTGGCGACGGACGGACACCAAGCGCAGGTGTGAACCCACCCTTACTTTGCAGCTTTTTTCCATACCTGCCTAAAACTGTGCAGTACTGTGTGCACCTCCCACACACAATATTGTACACACTCTAAGGAAAATTTGCTTTTTTTTTTATTCTCTATCAGAAACTGGCATAGATGACAATAATTGTGGCACATCTTTTTCACTCTGGCATGCAAAATGCCAATGTTAGTAAATTTACCACAATGTGACACATACACTCTACAGCGATACAGTCTGCTCTTGAAAGCAAAAATCTTCCACCTGCAGATAGCACTACATACAACATGTAAATGTACAGGAGCTAGAGCAGAAGGTGAGGTGTCAGAACAATGGAAGCATAAGGGGGAAGTTTTAAGAGTACTCCTATTTTATGGCATAGCCAGGAGATATGACATAAATGTCTAATGACGACGTGAAACTCAGTCCGTGTGTTGGCCGGATTTATTGACCTGCAGTTTATGCCAGGAGAGGAACTTCTAGCAGTATGGTTATCTATGTTGCTAGAAGTCCCTGCATGCCAGCAATTACACTACAGGATAGCATGACACTGGGAGACAGGGACTCCTAGCAACATAGATAACTATACTGCTTGGAATCCCTCTCCCATGATAAGGTGCAAGTGGGTAAATCCAGCCAACACAGCCCATGGCTGAAATTTAGTTTTGTGAATATACCCTAATATATGTGGGTCATATCTTTGGTATTCACAGCTATATCCAGAATGGGGATCTCTGGCTAGAACAGTAAGATCGGTTTCTGTAACCTTGCAAAAAAGTACCTAGAGACATGTACACCCACCTCTACAGTCAGTGCTTGCCTGCCTGGGTATGTAACGTCCCCCCACCTTGTGTACAGCTGTGTAGTTAATACATAACACACCGAGCTGTACCATCAACATTTGGACCACCATACAACACACTAGGGCATCAGTCACATCAGTTGTCTGTGAAATAGAAGGAATAAAGTTGTCTTAACTCTCAAAAATGTTTCCCACGGAATTCACTGCTCTTTCAAGTGAACTATTCCTTTTCACACTGCCAAGTGAGTCAGCTGTGCTATACAGACAATGTGATAAAAGACCAGTACTAATGATACCCAGATCTGTAAGACCGATGACTAAAATGCACAGAAGCAAAACCAGTCCAGCCGGTACCAATGTTGCTACTTTGTAAACAGAAAATTAGAAATGCAATCTCTATTTAAGGCTGGGTTCACATCTGCGTTCGCCTCTCCGCACAAAATCAGTTTTTGAAAGTCTCAATCCTCAAGCTGATTTCAAATGGTTCGTTTTAAATCTGATTGATTTCAATGGGTTGTAAAAACCACCTGCAGGTGAGTCTTTGGAGCATTTCCGTCTGGTATCCGCTCTTTTGAACAGAGAAAAAGTCGGACTTGCAGTACTTTTTCTCCGTTAAAAAAATAAGGATGGACAGCAACCAATCCATTTTTTATTTTTAACCTTGAGGTCTTTGCGAAACGGACACAAACTGATTGCTATCAGTTTGTAATCAGTTTTCCAATCAGTTTTTCCTTTGTGCATGCTCAGAATGAAGAAGGGGGAAAAAAAAGATTGGTCAAAAACGGACACAAACGGTCAGTTTTTTTTAACTTCGGGTATTCGATTCGGGTATCCGATGTGTAACTGGAATCCTTTTTGTACCAAACCGTTTCTCTTACAACTGTTTGCAAGTGGACGGATACGACGCAGGTGTGAACCTAGCATAACAAAACTTTGTGACATTATTTATTTATTTTTTTACAAGTAGACAAATATTATTACAAAAAGCTTGCCAGTTAAGTAAATCATTAGGATCATTGAATAAATTGAAAAACTGCTTGCAACAAATGGATTCAGTGTCTTCAACTAGATTTGGAATCAATGTTTCAGATACTGAATAATAAATCCTCAAGGCTAGTTTGTGTACAACTACACAATAAGGCTAAGGCCCCACGTAGCAGGCCACAGTGAAAAAGCACTGCGGGAAAAACCACGGTGGAAACACATTGCAGTTTTTCCTGCAGCGCTTTTCACAGAAAGTCCGCAGACTTTTCCTCTGTAGACTTTCTGCTTCAATTATACCTATACGGAAACCGCCACAGTTTCTGTAGGTATAATCGGGCTCACCTGAATATAACACTCCCCCCCCCCCCCCCCCCATGAAAATGTGCCAAGATATAAATTTACTTTACAATATTCTAAATTACAAATGACCAATCTGGAGCACAGAGGGTGGCTCATTTGCTCCAAACTGATAAATTAATAACTTTATTTATATAGCGCCATCATATTCCGTAGCACTTTACAAATCAGAGGACACATGAACAGAAAATGAGACATTACAATGTGACAAAGAAATAAACATATCAAACAATAGGAGTGAGGGCCCTGCTCGCAAGAGCTTACATTCTGAGGAGATAGGGGGATACAAGAGGTCAGAGGGCTTGTATGCTACCATGGTTCAGCCATCTCTAATCCGCCAGTGTGAACACGAGAGCATAGACGGGCAAGATTTCAGTATAGCTCCCTGGGTTTGTAATGGGGGCAGTGTGGGGTGTAGCAGTTTAGAGCAACAGAGCTGCCCTCAGTGCACCAGATTGCTCATCGTTATATTGTGAAATTAATATCTCTGCGATGGAATCACAAATGTTTCTAGGGGGAAAAAGGCTGTATATTTAGGTGAGCCTGACCTAACTGTTTTTCTGGTTTAATATGCTTCACCCTGATGACACTCCCTTTAAGGACTATTTTAGGTAATGTGGACACAGTAAATTTTGTTTGCTTTTGTCACTATATTATAGGAGCCATAACTTTGTAATCAATCCGTTAATGTAGTCACATAGGTCTTGTTTTTGCAGGGCAAGTTGTATTTTTAATGACACTAGTTGAAGGTCTTAAAATTTGTTGAGAAAAGCATTAAAAATTGCCTCTCGTTTTTTGTAGTTTCACCACTTTACGAGATCCTTTAATAATTTTTTTTTAAACACCTATAGAACATCATGAAAGCTCTTTTTTTTTTTTTTTTTTTTTTTTTTTGTGGAATGAGCTGTAGTTTTCATTAGTACTAGCTTTTCATACATTAAACCTATTCATTTATTTTAAGGGGGATTATTCTGTTTATAAGCCATCAGTTAGATTGGTGGGGTCTAGTCAGCTGTTATAAGGGGACTTGGCACTCAAGTGAGTGATATATATATATATATATATATATATATATATATATATATATATATATATGTAATGTTTCCTGATTCTGCTGTTGCTGACCTACCCTTAGGGAAAGGGAGTCAAACTCATTTTCACAACTTTATAAATGTAGCTATGCCAGTTAGGTGTAGTTACATTTATAACCTGTTGCAGGCAATCATAAGGCTGATAATAACATATTACTATACATAGGTAATAATGTCCTAATTATCTTCTCCCTCCAACAGTCCCCCCCATAGGTGAGCAAGATCATCTCTAAAGTCTTTTTAAAGGAAGGAATTTTGTATGTGTGTGTAATAAATTATATAGCTGCATTGCCACCTGCTGATCAAAATACTACATTGCATAGGAAATGAGGCCTGGAATGATGATCTATTTACACCTTTCTAGGATTTTCCATGAAATTTTCGTTCTACTTAGACCTCTGCAATCAGTTATTATTTATGACATCTATGTTAAAGTGACTGATACAGATAAGATTTTTGTCAGCAGCCATTTCTATCAATGATCAGCCATGAAAATACCGCAAATATCTGTTTGCAAAAGTTGACAGCATACGTTTGTCTGCACTACGCCACTGATTCTCTAGCCCCTACCAAGCATTCAATGCTGTTAGTTTTGATGCCTGATATGCTATTTAGTCTCTGTACTGTCAGGAGGGCGGTGTCAGGCAGGGGTGTGATTCTGAGCTCTGACACTGGCTGTCTCTGGAGCTCTGAATCACACTCCTTACCTGATGCTGCCCTTCTCACACTATAGAGCTTAAATAGCACATCAAAACTACCTGTGCTTGTTGCTTGGGAATGGTGGACCCTAGATAAAAAAAAAAAAAAAATTCCAAGTGCCCTGAATCAATGAAGTGGTGCCTATGAACAGATACTAAGAATTTGAATAGATGGAGGTAGTGATAAGTCCTCCCAAGGAATCAGACTTGTGAAATTGTGGAGCCATCAACTGCGATTGGTAGATTGAGTAGGGGGACTAAGTGAGATCGGGGGGGGGGGGGAAAGGTGGTGACTTCTGTTGAACCCTGGTTTAGTTTTAGAAAACAGGGGGACAAGGAGGCTACAGCTGATAGACACTCTGTAAGTCTGGCTAGCAGAGAGGTAGTGTCCAGGTATTAGAGATATATTTGAATACCAGCAGCATAGCAGTGGTATTATTCAGGGCAAAGCGAGGAGATGGTGTGTGAGTAATAGACTCTAAAAGAGTGATTGAGATATGAGGAGATCCGTAAGAGGGCCATGCTTATGATTCCAAAGAATGCGAAAGTTTCTAGCAAATTGGAGTGGTCAGCTAGATCCCTGTGACAGAATAATGTCCCATAGTGGCCTTTCACACAGTATAATGTCCCATGGGTCTTGCAACAGGATAATGACCCAAAACACACAGCTAAAAGCACCCAAGAATGGCTAAGAGGAAAACATTGGACTATTCTGAAGTGGCCTTCTATGAGCCCTGACCTAAATCCTATTGAGCATCATTGGAAGGAGCTGAAACATGCCATCTGGAAAAGGCACCCTTCAAACCCGAGACAACTGGAGCAGTTTGCTCATGAGTGGGACAAAATACCTGTTGAGAGGTGCAGAAGTCTCATTGGCAGTTACAGGAATCGTTTGATTGCAGTGATTGCCTCAAAAGGTTGTGCAACAAAATATTAAGTTAAGGGTACCATAATTTCTGTCCAGGCCTGTTTCATGAGTTTTCTTTTTTTTTTAAAAAAATTGTTGAAGCATGGTTGAAAAGCAATGTCTGACTTTTATTTGTTCATTTTCATAGAATTTTTATATATTACTTTTGTCAAATTCAAGTTATTTCTGTGACCATTGTGGGTTTTTCTTTCATTAAACGAGGGGTAACAACAATTTTGTCCACGTATGTAAATTTAAAAAAGTGATGCCCCCCCCCCCCCCTATATTTTCTAGATTTTTCACACAGTGTTCTATTTCAAGTGTTTTTATTTCTGTAAATGTTGATTATGGATTACAGGTAATGAAAAGTAAAAAAGTAAGAAAATTAGAATATTGTAAAAAAAAAAGTTCAGTATTGTAAATTCAATGTGTCACCTGCCAAGGTTTCCTAAGCCTTTAAATGGTCCCTCAGTCTGGTTCAGTAGGACACACAATCATGGAAGACTAGGATTATGAATTGTATTACTGAATTACTGAAATGAATGAACGTTTCAAAAGTATTCTAAGTTATTGACATGCACCCGTATTCTCAGCACTCTTGGGCTTCGCTGTGGGTCCTCCTCTTCGGGCCTTTTCTGGCCTCCTTAATGACGCAAGGGGCTGCTGAGACCTGTGACTGGCCTCAGAGGTCACGTGGGACACGCTGATGTCATGGCACTTGTGACTATGCATGGCACTGGGCAAAAGTAACGAATATTCATAGAACAAATCTCACCCAACAAACACTCACCTTATCTCGCCTCCAGTATACTCCCGTGCCCCACAACAGTAATCAATTACAAAGGTGGATGCTGATACAGTTTATGGGGTTGAAATATAATGGGGACAATTGAGCAATTACTTGCCGCTGGGTCCCCTCAGCCTCAGACCACTTGGATCTTGGTCAAACTGTAGTTCCCTCCTCTCCAAAATTAGTTTGTACTATACATACATTGCTGTACTATTTGACCACCAGATGGGAAATTTCAAACCTGGCAGAGCAAAGTTTGTAAATAGTGAACAGCCATGTGAGGCAATTCTCTCATCTTTAGTAAAGAATAAATATCTTGATTGCAAGAATTCATGTCCCAATCTATATGATCTGCAGACTAATGTTAGATTTGCTGTCTGTAGTTCTATTTACCATCTACTTTGCAACTTTTGCTCCAGGAACTTTTTCATTTATTTGATACCTATGGTCCTGATCCATGACGGATTGTGTCCTGTTAGGAGCGTATTAATATTTAATATATTTCAGAAATATCAGTGCATGCATGTATGTATGTATGTTTACTGTATATACACCATCTTAGAATTTTGAATGGGGGTTTGTCTCCCAGCAGCATTGGTATATGTTCATTGAGTTATCTTTATTATGGGTTTTGGTATACTTTTGTATATTTATTGTTCCCCTATTATGTGATCCTGGACGGTATTATACCCATAGTTCTACTGTTTAAACAAGGGGTAGGCAACCTTTTTTGTTCGGCGTGCCGATTTTAATAAAAAAATCAAAGATGAGGTACTCGGAGTGCCGGTCAATAATTGTAAGTCTGACGACCCCTAAACTAAAGTCATATACCACAAACCATAACACAGAAGTGCTGCCACCAGATGCTTTAGGACACATGTGTTTACTGCTATTTCCTGGGATGCTCCTGTACTTTCTGATTAGAAGCAATGAAAGTCCATGTGCAGCCCCCAATTAGTGGTAAATGTGTCCAGGAGCACCGTATGGCAGCATCTTATGGTGAAAACACACTATGTATCTGGATGCAGCTATATTTGGAACTTTTTCATTCGATGTAAAACTGGTGCATTTTTGCACAACAAAAAACCAAAGCCTGAGTTTTCTGTGCAAAAACACATCCTTAATATAGAAAACACACCGTTATTCAGAATAATGTCCCATAGCGGTCCCTGCACACGTTATTTGTCCCATAGCTGCCCCTGCACACAGTATTTGTCCCATAGCGGCCCCTACACACAGTATATGTCCCATAGCAGCTCCTGCACATGGTATTATGCTCCATAGCGGCCCCTGCGCACGGTATTATGCTCTATAGTGGCCCCTGCACATTCACTAGCTATTATTATACTGTGGGGTCTCTTCAGACCACAGAGTATAATAAGTGGAGGGCAAAGAGAGGTGATGAAACATAAAAAACAATGTTAACTCACCATTCCACGCTCTGCAGCCGCTCTGTATCTTCGGGCACTTCTGCCTGTAGTCAGCGACCGCTCATTGAGTCTCAGGGGTCACGTCGCGTCATTATGCGTAATGACGTCAGATGCAGACACGACACCTGAGGCCCTGTCAGCTGACTTCAAGCAGAAGCGCCTGAAGAGTACAGAGCGGCTGCAGAACGTGGAATAGTGGTTGAGTCTAAATCCTAGTGGGCTAAAGGACCTGGTCCCTCTGCCCACTTGGATTTAGCCTGTTCTCTATAAAGAATGCTAGATCCTAGTGGGCTAAAGGACCTGGTCCTTCTGTCCACTAGCATTTAGTCTGTTCTATATAAGAATGCTAAATCCTAGTGAGCTAAAGGACCAGGTCCCTCTGGCCACTAGAATTTAGCCTGTTTTATGTAAAAAAAAAAAAAAAAAAAAAAAAAAACTAAATCCCATTTGGCTAAAGGACATGTAATGTATATGGAATGTAAATTTTTTTTTTTTTTTTTTTTTTTTTTTTTTTCAAATATCAAAATGGTTTGTTTCCTTATTTTTTGATAGCGCCAACGTATTCCAAAGTGCTTTTCAGGTTTTTGGTCCTTTTTATTGATGACTTATTGGATCATTTTAAAGGGAGTCTATCATTAGAAAAACACATTTCTGATAAAAATCAGTTTCTTGCATTATTCAAATTATTCTGAATAATGCAAGAAACTGACTTTTATCAAACGTAGGGGAGAACAAAAGAATGCAAGGTAGGAGTAGAATAACTTTTTAAAGGCTATTGCAACATGCCATTAGTTCAAAATGTGTTTTTCTAATGATAGACTCCCTTTAAAATCTGTGGGGCTTTGATCAGCTGTTTGAAGCTGCAGTTGCGCTCTATGGGAACCGCTTCCATTTTACAGGCCCAGTGACGTAAGTCACATGACCTGATCGCAGCTCAGTCCCATTCAAATAAATGAGCTGGGCTGTGAAATCAAACAGAGCTCACGTGAACTCTGATCATCTGTGGACTCCTAGCAATCTGTAATTGCACACTACATATAGCTAGTTTTGAGCAGAAGGACCAGGTCCTTTTGCCCACTAGAATTTAGCCTGCTCTATATAAGGATGCTAAATCCTAGTGGGCTAAAGGACCAGGTCCCTTTGCACACTACAGATATCTAGTTTTGAGCAGAAGGACCAGGTCCCTTTGTCCACTAGAATTTAGCCTGCTGTATATGAGAATGCTAAATTCTAGTGGGCTAAAGGACATGTAATGTATATAGAAGTGTAATGGGTTTTTGTTTTTTGATTTTTGAAGAACCTTACAACCCAAGCTAGCATTTTAAGAGGCCACAGAATGGATCCATTCGAAGTTGGTCAAAGTGTGGACTGATGCTCAGGTGGCAGCCAATAATAACAATATTAATAACAACAACTTTATTTATATAGCACCAACATATTCCGTAGCACTTTACAAACCAGAGGACACATGGACAATATGAGAAATTACAATATGACAAAGAAATAAACATATCGCACAATAGGAGTGAGTGCCCTGCTCGCAAGAGCTTACATTCTATGAGGAGATAGGGGGACATAAGAGGTCAGAGGGCTTGTTTGCTACCATGGTCCAGCCATCTTTTATTAGAAAAGGTTGTGTAACTGAAGCTGTATGAATCCATCAGCAGCCGGTGTCTGTGAATGAACAGATACTAAACATGAGGAGTGCAGTGTTATTAAGGTGTTGTTGTTCTCCACCTCCGCAGCCTACAGCCTAGCCGACCTGCATGCATGTCGTGTCTACCTCCTACAGACAGTAGGCTAAAACTGACTAGCACATTGTCTGTGGAGTGGTTATAGTCAAGAGGCGTAGCCAACATCTGTTGGTTTTCCTAGTGTCAGCCTCTAGTGTCCAGGTCTATACCCATGTTGCAGTGTGCTCCAATAAGAGAAAAATACTACTTTTCCTTTGATTAAACGGGTGTTCCAGGATAACACTATTTTTTTTTTTATGAGGCCAGGGAAGTTAAAAAAAATAAATTAAATAAACAAACAAACATACATGTCTCTGGTGCTCAAGTGTTTTCTTCCAGCTGACATCCCAACGGAGACTTCTGCCAAAACAAGACATCAGAGCACCAGGGACAGTTGCGCAAGTTTCTTTTTTTTTTTTTTTTTTTTTTTTTTTTTTTTTTTTTTTCACCTTCCCGAGCCTCATGTTAAAAATGTGATTATCCTGGACAACCCCTTTAACAAAGACATCTTTTTAAAGTTTAGAAACAGCCCTAAAAGGTTCTGTCATTCGTTTCATACTGGTTTTCCTGCTGATATATTCCCTTTAATTAGTATTGGCAATTGTCTGTGTCCTTAAAGAGGTTTATTAAAAGTCTGCCTATGAGCAATAAACTCTGTAAGGCTGAGGCTCCAGATTGCGGAAACGCAGCTTTTTTTGTTGCAGTTTTTTTGAGCCAATGCCAGGAGTGGATTGAGGAGAAGGTAGAAGTATCAGTACTTTCTAGATATTTTCAATTCCATTTTGCAGCCATTCTTGGCTTTGACTCAAAAAACTGCAACAAAAAAAGCTGCGTTTCCGCAACGTGGGGCCTTAGCCTAAAGAGTTTTTTTTATAAACCACAGAGAAAAAAAAATAAATTAAAAAACAGGACAATACATGGCTTTAGTGAAAAATCCATTTTTTTTTTTATATATTTTAAGCACAAAAGAGCAAAACATTATACTGGAGAAATCTTTATAAAAATATATTATCCAGAGAAGGCCTCAAAATATATATATATATATATATATATATATATATATATATATATATATATATAAAATATTATATATAACAGAGCAGAAAGCTGAACAAACCCTGCACTGGGATTGGTTGTTAATAGCAATAAAGCCAGTTCTGCTAAACTAGAACATCACTTACTGTACAATGTATGTCCCGCTATCACCAGGGAAATGTGCAGCAGTAAGAGGCAAATAGTAGTAGATGATGAGGTTCACCACCCACACACTTTTTCTATAATATGGAGTCTCTTTAGACCCTCAGAATAATTAGCAAAGACAACGGGGATGTAAGTATAACACACAGGCCTCAGCTGTCCCTGATGTCACTCAGGAGACCAGAACAGGTCCAAAGAGCATACCTCCTAACTTTAAAAAAACAGAAAGAGGGACACCCACTTCTACTTTGACTCTGCCCATTCACAACCGTTTCTTTTGTAACCCCACACAGTATAATGTCCCTCCGTCACCCCCACATTATAATGTCCACCTCCATCTGCCTCAGTTTAATGTCCCCCTTCATCAGACACCCCCTCCCCCCAGTTTAATGTCCACTTCATCAGACCCCACAGTCTAATGTCCCCTTCATCTCTTCCCCCCCCCCTCACAGTTTAATGTCCCCTCATCTGAACCCCCAGTTTAATGTCCCCCTCATCTTACTCACTTCAGGTCTGAATATCCCCAAGAGTATAAAAGTAGTGGAAAACCCTCAAATTTCGGGTTTGGCCAAACCCAAAATTGTTTGGACATTATACTGTGTGCAAGGGACACTATGTGACATACTGTCACAGGGATCTTTGGCATGAATGGGGGGACCTTGCTTTCTGAACAGCCAAAGGTACCCTAAATCCACCTGAATGGTAAGTAATGAATGCAGCTTACCACTTGCTCCTTAAAAATAACTTAGCTTGAGGCCATTTTATTATAAGTGGTCGCACTGTGAGAGTCATTTTATACAGGGTGGGCCATAAGTATGGATACACCCATATAAAATGGAAGTGGTTGCTGATCTCACCTTACCGTTTGTGGCATATTAGTACATCGGAGGGGGGAAACATTTGAGGCCGGGTGATGCCCATGGCGGCCATCTGCAAAGCCGCCATTTTGGATTCATCTTTAGTTTTTTCAATGGAAAGGGGTCATGTGACACCTCAAACACATGTAGAATTGCACAAGAAAAACAATGGGGTGCTCTTTTTTAACATAGCTTTATTCATTATTGAGTTATTGACACATTTATGACATGGAGCAACGACAGTAACCCACTAAAGGATATGCTCAAAGTGCTGCCCATTGTATTGAATTGTCAACGCGATTCTCTTTTCACACTCTTGACACACCGAGAGCAAGGCTATGGTATACTCCGTGAAGATCCGGGATGTGGGGCACCTGAAACAACGGATACAGGAGGCCTGTGGTAGCATTTCTTCAGCGGTATTGAGCATCTTTGGAAGGAGCTGAAGCATGCCGTCTGGAAAAGGCACCCTTCAAACCCGAGACAACTGGAGCAGTTTGCTCATGAGGAGTGGGCCAAAATACTTGTTGAGAGGTGCAGAAGTCTCATTGACAGTTACAGGAATCGGTTGATTGCATCAAAAGGTTGTGCAACAAAATATTAAGTTAAGGGAACCATCATTTCTGTCCAGGCCTGTTTCATGAGTTTTCTTTTTTAAAACATTCTGTGGAAGCCTGGTTGGAAAGCAATGTCTGACTTTCATTTGTTCATTTTCATAGAATTTTTATATATTATTACTTTTGTCAGATTCAAGTTATTTCTGTGACCATTGTGGGTTTTTCTTTCATTAAACGAGGGAGGGGGACCAACAATTTTGTCCACGTGTGTATATTTTATCTGAGTTCATCCATACTTATGGCCCACCCTGTATATGTAGACATTGTAAGGGCAATTATATCACATGTGGGAGCACTGAGGGAGGCATTATATAACTGTTACTGAAGGCTATAAAGCCTTTTTTTTTTTTTTTTTTTTTTTTTTTTTAAGTGAACACTATTTGGAGGTGACTGTTTGGGACATTTTATCATTAGGGGGTACTTCCCTTGAAAAGGTTGTGAAAAACTATGACGCCTTTTTATGGCACCACCCACTTTTATGGCACCCACACAATCTGACCCCTTCTTATGGCCCCCACGCAATATCTGACCCCCTTTTCTCGCCCCACACAGTATATGAACCGTTTTTATGGCACCCACCACAATGTGACCCCTTTTTATGGACTCCACAGCATACCTGACCCTTTTTTTTATGGCCCCCACACAGTATATGACCCCCTTTTTAAAGCCGTGAATGACCTCCCCCCCCCCCCCCCTTTTTGTTTCTTTTTACATACACCTCCCCCCCCCCCCCCCCAGCAACTAAAATTAGGAACACCCATCCTTCACCACAGAGTAGTGGCCAATAGGATCGTGGACAGGTGAGGAAACATTGTCTTGGCCGCCCTTCAGTGTGCACCGTAGCCGACTTGTACGTAGCATCCCGGCATTCTTCAGCGTTGTGACGTAACTGTAGTGCGTCGAGAGGTGAGTAAAAATTATCAGCAGCTGCTTATTGCAATAAAACATGCAATAAGGCAATCCTCTACGGTTGCCTCATGGAAGGTGGGCCCCTGGGTAGAAGCCATGGACTAAATCAAACTACAGCACCAGCACCTAGGGATCTTGTAGTGAGGTCTACACATCATATACTATACAGGACACATGAGGTAGAAGCTCTGGACACCATCAGTCTACAGCACCAGCACCTAGGGATCTTGTAGTGGAGTTTTCACACCATTGAGGTCACTTTCTTCTACCCACATAAACCTAGAAAAAAAAACAAGTATCAGAACCAGAGGAGCCTCCAGATTTCCACATGACAGCAAAAGCACAGGCCCCATGAAAAACAAAACAGTGAACACAGCCCCTCATATTTTAAATGTTAGCTTCAATGAAACTGCCCCATATCAAAGCTTGTACACCCATTCCTCCCCATCTTCCTCACACACAGCCTGCACCCCCACATCCCCCCTTCTTGCTCACGCACAACCTGCACCCCCATGTCCCCCATCTTCCTCACGCGCAGCCTGCACCCCCATCTTCCTCACGCGCAGCCTGCACCCCCATCTTCCTCACGTGCAGCCTGCACCCCCACATCCACTCTCTTGGTCATGCACAGCCTGCAACCCCATCTTGCTCACACGCAGCCTGCACCCCCATCTTCCTCACGCGCAGCCTGCACCCCCACATCCCCTCTCTTGCTCACGCACAGCCTGCACCCCCATCTTGCTCACACGCAGCCTGCACCCCCATCTTGCTCACGCGCAGCCTGCACCCCCACGTCCCCTCTCTTGCTCACGCGCAGCCTGCACCCCCACGTCCCCTCTCTTGCTCACGCGCAGCCTGCACCCCCATCTTGCTCACATGCAGCCTGCACCCCCACGTCCCCTCTCTTGCTCACGCGCAGCCTGCACCCCCAGCTTGCTCACGCGCAGCCTGCACCCCCAGCTTGCTCACGCGCAGCCGGCACCCCCAGCTTGATCACACACAGCCTGCACCCCCACTTTCCCTTCTTCATCACACACAGCCTGCACCCCCATGTCCCCCTCTTGTCTACTCCTTACCTTCCATCTCCGTTGCCAGCAGCTTCCTCTTCCTGTGTAACACCGCACTGTGCTGTACAATCCAGAATAGCTCCCCCCACACAAGAGTCTGATCACGTGGTCATGACCTCATCAGAGGTCCTTTAGCCCACTAGGATTTAGCATCTACCGTGGAATAGTGAGTAACATTGTTTTTTATGTTTGATCATCTCCCCGGGGGCTCCGCTTATTATACTCGGGGGTCTGAAAAGACCCCACAGTATAATAGCAGTTTCGTTTCGGACGTGTTTGGTCCGATCGAAACTGCTGGGTGAGGAGTCCGCTGCCGTGCCAGGGAAATAAGCCTCGCGTGCCAAGAGTGGTATGCGTGCCATAGGTTGCCGACCCCTGGTTTAGACGGTTTCGTTGTTGTGCCATTTATCCATTATCTTTCAAGTCTTCCTCCTTGTATTATGTGACCGTATTGGACCTTTTATTCATCATGCAACATAGTGCATTCCCCGGTTTTCCTTCACATCTTCCTTCTCACCTGAGACTGCCTTCATGGATGGACACTGTGGATATGTACTTACCTAATGTGGCGATGCCGTCACTGCTACTGATCCATTGTGGCTGACCTCATATAGTTTCTTCCCTTTACTTACACGTGCTTTTTCCAGTGTTCTCAGCTGTTTGTCAATATCGTACGAACGTGTAATAACCGTGGGCGGGACCTAAGCATTTGATTGGCCTGTTCTTGATGACATGATGGGAGGGAGGCAGGGCCATGATGCTGCTCTGTCCCATATAAGGCCGAGCACAGCCATAGTCTAGTGTAGGCTATTGAAGGGAGTCTATCACTGCCCGCAGCTACTTTAAATTGCTCCCATAGTGCTGTAGATGCTGTTAGCAGAATAAAAACAATAGCTTTCTTAAGTTTGAGCCCCAGGGATGCATCATCACTAAACATGCCCATCCTGCATTCAGCTCCTCCCCCTGGGCAGTGGGAGGATCAACTGACACTGGGAGGATCAATTCATGCTTCCCAGGGGGAGGAGCTGAATGCAGGATGGGCATGTTTAGTAGTGATGCAGCAGTGCTCAGTAATAGAAGAAAACTCCCCCTGTGCTCCAAGATCCTCATTTGAGTAAAGAATAGGTGCTCTTTCTATGCATCCCTGGGGCTCTGAAACTTAAAGGTATTATTTTTATATTCTGCTAACAGCATCTACAGCACTATGGGAGTGGTTTAAAGTAGCTGAGGGCAGTGATAGACTCCCTTTAAGTACCTGCAGTTTTTACTGCACACATATAAGCATTAGAGTATCGTCTTTTGTTTCCCAATCATAACTATGGTGACCCCTGATAAACTTGAAATACTAAGCAAGGGAAGCGTGTTGAGTCTGTCTATATGGCTGGGTCTTCTAGATCCACCATTTATCTGTGTTACTTATCGTGATTGCTGGCTATCTAGCTATATCTAACATCAGTAGCAGCATCTCAGTGGTTTTTCTATTACTATCTGCTTGTGGAGTCATTGCTTTATTCCCATGCATTCAACACCCTTTTGTTGGGAGGGAATTTTCATTTGACATTTAACACCTGAGTTTTGGAGTGGACATATTAGCTGGTTTACCTTCGGCACCAGCTGTTTACCTCCATACATGCTTTATATCCAGGGTTTGTACATATTATCAGTCCTCTCGTGGACAGTTACATTAGCAATATAGGCTAGCACTTCTTGGGCTTAGTGAAGAGACCCTTTGGTATGGTTTGGTGGTCTAATTACCTACGAGCTGCATCCTTATCTGCCTTGGCTCTTCCCGTTACATGTGCTATTCTACTGTTGCTTGTACAGTCTGATGTCCCTGTTCCTTCATACTCATGACTGGCCTATGCCAATACTTCTGTTTGTTGATTATCTCTATTTTTAATAGTATTAAGTTAGGTTTTATTATTTTGACTCGGGGATTCCTTCTTTATAGTGACCCTTTTTCACCATTTGTGATTTTTAACTAGTTCACAACTAAAATGCATAAATGCATACATACTGCATTTATTCAGAGCACATTATTGCATCAAACAGGTTAAGTGTGATACAGTAGCCTGTTACCAAAAACATTACAGAGCCACCTAGTGGTAGAAAGAGCTAACTAATGTACTTTTTTTTTTTATCTGTAAAATGCAAAGGACCTTTATTTTCTCATATATATTTTCACTAGCTAAATGATCTGCAAACAGCGAAAATGGCTGCCCTTGTTGCCCCAAGAGTGTTTAGTCACAGATGCATGGGTGAACACAAAGATCAGTGTATGCAGAATGATTGAGAAAAAAAAAGAAATAAGTGATACTCTACAGAATTAACATTTTTAGCTATTTTCTGTCTGAAAAGGTGAGGAGCAACCCTGGAGTCTGCACAGAGATGCAGAAATCGTCATCATCATAATCTGTGCATAACCTGTATGTGACCCCAGGGGGTGGATAGCAGGGACTTCTGTCCATGTTATCCCCTTTCCTATCTGAGAGCATACTATACTTTTGCTCTCTGTCACATAGAGGGATAATGTAATACCCCTCTGAGCCTTACTAGAGGGGTATTCTTATATAATACCCCTTTGAGCATGTGAAAGATCCTCAGTGCGCCAAAACCGCTGTGGCCCCACCTGAGTCTTCTTTCATATAAACCACACTCACCGCCAGTGAGTGCCAAGTTCACAAGATAAATACAAGACAAGCTTTCTAAATTTTATATATTAACCCCTAAATGGGTCGGTATTAACATCTAACACATGCAGTTCAAAACAGATATGCAGATGTATACAAGCATTAACAGTTACTAGTTACAATATACAGTACATAAAATAAAAAGGGAATAAAAGTGAAATAATTACTTTACCACACATATCCTTGATGTGGCTCTATAGTCCAACCCTCACACATGCTCTGGCATGTGTGAATAACCAGTGGAGGCTTCTAGCATACCTGCATGTGGCATCACAGCATATTCCAGCCTGCATGCTCTATCACAGTCCTCAGTAAACTCCCAGTAGTCTCGCAATTCTCAAATTCTCTTGTAGTCTATCATAGTAAGCGCGCTCCACCCATGACCTCCTACCCCCCCCCCCCCCTTGCTCTCTCTTTACCCCCTCTTTGTCCTGTGTTGCCCCCCCCCTGGCCCCCTCCCATTGCCTCTTACCTCATCTTTTATACCCTTGATTACACCACCCAGAATGAGGTCATCGGCGGCGGCAAGTCTGATTGATTAACGCACTCAAGTCAAGATTCTTTGTATGGAGCTGAGACCAAGTGGAATGATACAATGTTATCAGCAGGTCTGATCTATCAGTGCAGACTGGACAATGCATGTTTTTGTTTGATCACTCAGGGCTGTATAGGAATACAATGGAGCCCTGCTGGGATGGATACAAAGCCTTATTGTTCCAGTGTTGCTACTACTGCCAATATACACCTAGGCTTATAGCTGCACCCATTATGAACAAATGCAGGTAAGAAGGGAGATAATATACCCAGAGATCAAAATACATCTCTGAGTTATAGCCATATTTAAGCGGAATCATCACAGAGCATAACCAGGTAGTTTATTGGCGCTGTGATCCAGAAGTTTACCATTGTCCAGGTCGCAGCGCCAAAGTTGTACCAAACACTTACACAACACATGCACAAAGTCATCAATAAACTTTACATTTCACCCAATCTCTGTCCTGTCCATACCTGATCTTTATAGAGTAAAATACACCTCTAGCAATATCTGTTACATGCTAAAATAGAAATAACGATTATCCCTAGAGATGAAGGTATAAATTGCTACAATTTTTATAGGTGAATAGAAAATTATATTTTTATGTAAACTCTTATTTAGTTTGCATGCACAAAATTGGTTGGCACATTTCTGCGATTTTTGGTATGAATTCCTCACATCTTGCAGTTTTTTGGAAAGTACATTTTGTTTGCAGAAAGGGACTGCTTGAGCATGCACTTTAGTGGCAAATTAGAATTTTTGTGTAATTTTTGCTTACAATCTGTTTGCTGCAAAGTTGCATGAAGGTGGTTGTATATATGAAATATTGTGTTTTTATATACGGTATACTGTGCATTCTCAAAAAAGTTAGATTTTGGTATCAGTCAGTTTGCTAGGTGCAGTATAGATTTGTAACATATTAGTGAATAACAGCAAATTCTTGCTTGTCTTCTGTATGTATCAGCGTTTTTGAGTACAAGCTCTTGTTGTAGCTGATGTTTGTGGTATATATAAATTGTGTACACCTTGATCTTTTATTTTATATGTATTTTGTGTGTGTGAATGTAAGATTGAATAGTAGTTTTAAGTGCAAATATGTTTTAGTGCATTTTTTCAAAAAATTATTTGTCACAAAGTTACATGAAGGTGGATGTGGCTATTGATAACCAATTGAGACACATATAATCTTCAGGTTGTCTACTTTCAAAAAATAGTGTTTAGGGGTTCACTTGCTTTCCACTGTGTGTAATCCCTACATTTTATAGGATGATACTTTTTTAACATTTACAACTTCAAAGCAGATTTTTGCTCATTCCAGTTCTAGTGATATTCTTAAGATATGTGCATGCAGGTGTAGGCGTTAGTGATACGAATGGCTCTGCACATGTTGATTTCTTATTTTTAGGAGGTTTGGTGCATATAACTTTTTGTTTGGTTTCCACTTTTAGCAACTAATACACATTTATTTGTTTTTTTTTTTTTTTTTTTTTATAAAACATTCACTTTAAATCAAAATTGCATGAAGGTGCTTGCTTGCATACAGTACCAAGTAACATTCTGACAATGCTGCAGGTGTCTACTTTAAGAAAATATATAGGTATGGGGGTGGTTGGATGATTTTTTAATGTTACAATTTAGGTTTGATTTGTCCATCTCAAAACTGTGAAAATTGCTGTGGCTACCAGAGGTGCAAAATTTCCGGAGACCCCTGGCAGTGAAAGGGTTAAATTTCATATTTTGCAGGCCCATCTTTTTAAGCATTCAGGTAAACATATCAAAATTGTTTAGGTGAAGAGGGTTGTAATCCCAAAACAGATTACACTGTTCACAGTTGTTTGACAGGTTTTTTTTTTAAACTTGAAGTTTTCTGTGTCTGCTGCCCGTCTCTGACAGGATTCTAGATATGATGTTCTCATTGGTTGAAATTTAGTATACCCTTCACACCACTTGAAGGATTAAATTGTGGCAAAAAAGTTAGAAGTAACAAAGTAAGAAAAGTCAGTGATAATAAATGTGGGTCATTGCCTTCTCCTCTTGACTCATACAGATTAGTGCAGATAAAGGCAAGAAGGCCTTTGTGGTTGTAACTGATTGAGTTTGCAACTTTTTAAACATTTGTGCAGAAATTCTGTGACAATGGCATTTTTACGCTGCTCTTGCCATTTTCTGAAGTCAGCTTTTAGAACACAATTATTTATTTTATTTTTTTTTGTCACAAGGATGTCTATCTTATGTGTCTAATGTGGTAACCAAGTGGTTGTGTTGTGATTAACAGCTTGTCAAGGATTTTACTATATCACAATATTGTATGGAATTGTTTTCAAACCTACTACTAGGGGTTGGCCTTAAAGGGGTTTTCCAGGCAAAAAATATTTTTTTTAAAAAAGGTCTGTGTGCTCTTAATGGCTTAAGTGTACCCAAATCCCTTTAGCAGTGTTTTGAGTGATTTTCTGTGTTTCTCTGGGAGCTCCTGGCATCTTCTGCATTTGTTTACATGGTGTAGCTTCCTGTGTACCTTCCACACTACCTCCCCCTCACTGCCACCCTTTCCTCTCACTCCCTTACACCCCCCTCCCTGTCTCCCTGGCTATCCCGCCCACTACTAGCCCTTCTCAACTTACTCAGTACCCCCTCCACCCCATCATACTTGCGTGACTTCCCTTCTGGAACGACTCCTCCTTTTTCTTTCACTCTCCTGGCTGTGCCCAGGCTGGAGACTCCTGCGCAATACAGATGGCACCTCTGATGGTGCATGCACAGACCAGAAGTGCCTCTGATGGAGTTCCATCTCTACTGCGCATGTGTCGGAGGCACCTCTGTCTTGTACATGCGCTAGCAGAGTTAAAGAGGAGGAGCCATTCCCAGAGAGGAAGACACGCAAGTATGATGTGTTGGAGGTGGGGGGGGGAGTATTGGTGACATTCTGTTTAGAAAACGGGGAAACGGAACGTTGCCGGATTATCAAAAAGTGTGCCTGGGATGGACCGCCCTGGTGATCGGGGTAATTATAAATTTGTTTTTTAAAAAAATAAATTAGAAGATTGGTGGGGGGAGGGGGTTTAGTTTAGGGGTTCATTATATATAATTTTTTTTTTTTCTTTAATTCTGGACAGCTCCTTTAACTTAATCCCAGTAATGTCATCATGATTTGTGTACTTGGATTCTGCCAAGAAACTATAGCAATCCGCTGAGAGTGTATGGAGTGTCTGTGCAGCTGCAAAGACCAGCCAGACACAGGAGTATTGATCAATGATAAACATGTTGATCATTCAGCACTTGTTTGCATTAGCAAATGAGACCACGCAGACCAATATAAACTGAATGAGAAAGGAACAATCTCTACTGTGATGTCCTGCAAATAATCTGCATCTTTTGTCCTTCAGAAAAGATGCAATCATCTGACCAGTGAGATCATTGGTCAGCTGATCAGCCGCTCTGTTTGAAAGGGCTGTTATCAGCAATGAGTGTTCCTAGGAGATTCATTGCTCATAATAGCCCTGAATATTGAGCTGTCTAATAGGGCAGTAAGGCTGCAGCCAACACAAGGTAGTACTGCAGAATATTTCACTAAACTTCATCCATAGTACCATATCTACCCTCTACAAAAGTTCCATTTCCCCAGAGTTGCCTAAGGAGAGATGGAACCTCATCACCAACATATAAAGACAGGGTAAAATTATCCATTTCACAGTGGCACATAATACACAATCAAACTAAGTGCAATAAATCAGCACATATTAGTACACAAGTAGGCACAAATATAGTAGAATACAATATCATTATATTAAAGTGTCATTGGGAAAGAACTTTACAATTTCATGATAAATTGGAGTCCTTCAAATGAGTCTACCTCATCAAAAACACTTCTAAACTACTTATGTGCTGTTGTAGGAGCAGTCAGTGGCATAGTTTAAAGGTGTTTTCCGGGCAAAAAAAAATGTGGTGTTTGTGTGTGTTCTTTTAAAAAAAAAAAAAAAAAGTCTTAATGCTATTTAATGGGTTAATAAATGTGTAAGCCGTGACAGCGGTGGGCTCCCCAGAATACTGCAAAGTCACAGACGAGAAGGATGACTTAATACCAGTTCAGCTTAAAACGTATTTTTGCTAAGTCCACAGTAAAAGAACCACACAGAATTTCACACACACTCGACTGAAGAGCCTAGGCCCCTGTGCTGCATAACGTGATACTCTATATGTCCAAACTACCTCACTATAGTTTGCCTACCGACAGGCCCGTCTAGGACGGCCACCCCAATTACCTATTAATACCACTGATAAAGAAGGAAGGGTTTTGTGTGTAAAGCCGGCTTACCAGTGATGCATCTGGGGCTTAACAAACTTATAGAAACCTCTAAACCCAGACCTCCCTGGTCACCCCTAGTGAATATCAGTATTCAGTCCTGAGCAAGTGGAAAATAGGAAATGTGATGAACTTGGTAATATTTCAGACATGCACAGGATCCTTTCAGGTTTGGTTGCAACAGGAAATGGTGAAGAATCCAGAGTCCTTAATAATGCAAATAATAAACTGATGATGTGTTTAACTGATAGCAACAGGCCAAACTGAGTGTCAATAGAAAGTGCTAACACCCTAATCCTACACTTTGGCGTCAAAGCTAACTATTGTTGCGTGCACGTTGTAGACCACCGCTACGTGGCGGACCTGAGTTCAGGCTTACCGACCCAGGTCGTGTACCTTTCCGGCTGAAATAGCTGCTGTTGATGTGGGATCTCCTCCACTGCGAGCGGCACAGCCTCTGGACTGTCATATGTTCAGTCGCAGTTCCCGATGCAGCTCCTCACAAGGCCCGGCTTTCATCGCTCCCCAGTGGTGCTCTCCTGCACTATCTTCTCCCATCTATGGTGAGGAGTGTAGAAGAGGTTGTCTCTGTTCACACAGTGCTGCTCTTGGTTCTGGCAGAAAGTTCTCTAGCACTAATGGCGATAGATCCTATCCCAGCATCTCTGCCTTTCACAGATGCTAGGAGACTAACTGAAATGGCCACATCAGAGCTTCCTGTGTAGCACTTGCTCCTACCAACAGGTCTCTATCAAAATCTGTGGAGGAACAGCAGGAAGGGGGAGGGGGAGGGGGGGACAATGGCATCTTGTGGCCAAAGGGCAACACTGCGGGCATTAGTCCATACAATTTAATGTGCAACTATACAGCTCATCACAAACTCCAGGGTACTCATTCAAAATATACAGGTTGTCAAACATGGGTAAGTGTGGTGTATTTGCCTTCCTCTCGCAAATGTACCCATATACCTTTAGCAGTGTTTTGAGTGATTTCTGGGTGTCTGGGAGCTCCTGGCATCTAATGCATTTGTTTACATGGTGAAGCTTCCTGCTATGTAGCTTCCACACTAGCTGCTTCTCACCTCACTCACCCCCCCTTCCTCTCTCTCTTCTTCCCTCACGCCCACCCCCGACTCCATTATACTTACGTGACTTTCTTCCAGTCTTTCTCCTGCGGGACGGCCCCTCCCTCTTTTCTGATTCTGCCAGCGCTGCTCTGTAGCCGACGATCCACCTCTACTGCGCCTGCGCAGTAAAGGTGGATTATCGGCTGCAGAGCACAGAGCAGCACTGGGAATATTGCGCACACCAGCAGTTAGAAAAGAGGGAGGGGCCATCCTGCAGGAGGAAGTCTGGAAAGGAGAGGTAAGTATAATGGCGTGGTTGGGGGGGGGAAGTATTAGTGACATTCCGGAAACAGAGCGTCACCGGATAACCAGCAAATGTCTCTGGGGTGGTCACATGACTGGCCCCAGAGATATGGGTAAATATAAATTTTTGATTATTTAGAAAGTAGGCGGGGTGGGGGGTTTAGATTAGTGTGGAAATTTGCTTTTATCCCAGACAACCAATTTAACATACACTTTTTGTGTGTAATTTTGCTTGTGAAAAAAACTATAAATCCTGATGCAAATGGTGTGTTTGGTGGCTTTGCCATTTCTTTTTTCACATGTGGTCACTACATATCAGGTCAATCTTTGTCAGGGAACTGCACTGGGTGGCATTAACAGGTGCAGATGGCAGGTTTTCTGTCACACAGATTCTACCTGAATTTGTACAAAAAACGCTTTGTATAGCCCCATCTATAATCAGATGCATATGGGCATACAGTATTGGATCATAACATTCTATGGGTGTCCTACTATTGATCCTCACAATTCATCTCTGTAAACCAATGGTTGGTTGAGCTTACATGTATTGTCTATGCTAGTATACAATAAAAAAAGTTTGCAAACTGCAGTAAGACTTTAAGATTTTATTTATAAAAAGAGAAACAATCTAGTACTAGAATAATACAAGGCATAATTATTCCTTGTTATACATAGTACAATGACATGGTATATACCAGATGCATATTGTTTATAAGGTACAGTAAACCTATCATGCGCGCACACACAAACAGCTCTATAAAAAGAGTGGAACAAACAAAATTACTGTAATGATAGAAACAGGACATTTATAATTATTAGATGTCCTCAAAATTAACAGAAAATAAACTATGTATGGAAAAGGCTGAATTTGACAATATGCAGGTAATTCTCTGGATAGTCAGCCTCTCAGGTTGTCAGTTAACCCACTGTGTTTCTCCTGTGTTACTGTTGAACAGGAAGTGGTTTCCAGACACTATACATAAAAAGTAAGAAATGTTATACAATGCTGTACACATTATGTATATTAGATCAATTGGCATATTTGTCTGGTTCAGACCCACTCTTTGTAAACATGATTCTCACTTGTGGACTCAGCTTTTAACAAGAGATTATCCTTCATCTAGAGAATCCCTTCTCCAAATGTAACACAAATGTATATAGAGATTTTTTTTAATGCATGTTCCACATTGGAACTGTTATACAGACATTTTCATTTCAACAGAGCCTCACTTTATTATTAATAAATAATAATAAAATTAATAATTTTATTTTATCTTTTAATACACGTATATTTAGAGTGCTGTCAGTGTCATACAAGTCCCTCTATGTAGTTTGTATATGATTAATGAGCTGCAGATTCCCTTTAATTAGAAACCACATTTATTTTTTTGCTCTAATTAGTAAAACATTTTAATATGCATTTCAGCTGTAAGCCAATGGCTCTTAAATGGAATTTAAGTTTATACCTTTTATCCTACAGCTGAAATACATAGTAAAATGTGCTAGCATTACTGCAATGAAAAAAACATGTAAATAGAGCATAATAGACATCATATAATGTTTACCTTCAGCTACCCCCCCCCGCGTAATGTCCACCTCCAGCTACCTCAAAAGCGTAATGTCGACCTTCAGCTGCATCCACAGTTTAAAATCCCCTTGCAGTTGCCCCCAAAATATTATGTCCCTTTCCTACCAAACGCTCATAAACCACTAGTACTCACCTTTCATTGCTCTCCTGCTGTTTCTGGTATTCAGGGAGCTGCAGGGATGTTGTAAGTGACATCATCTCATCACGGCTGCAGCTCCCAGAACAGAGATGGGAAGAATGGTGAAGCGGGGAGTGGACAGCCCCCTGTTTCACAATTGTCTTCAACTCATCGGCATCCTCAGGATGAGTTGAAGCTTGGGCAGCTGGACCCACTGCCTGGAAAAACGGGAAAGCAAATACAGGACTGTCCTGCTGTCCCAAGGGGGCCTCTGCTACCATAGGGCCTGGTGCAAGTGCACTGTTGGACCTATGGTTAAAGCAGCCCTGATAAGGATCAAAATGGAAAAGCAAGTGCAGGTGAAACTCAAGTTTGTTTCAATCGACTCCTGGTTTTAGCTTTAAAAACTACACGTAACAATCTGTGCCAACCCAGCCTTATATTTATGCTGCATTTCTCTGACCATAAATTATTGCTAAAATAAAGTGTTATAGATTAAAGTATATTAATTTTTCATCTTAAAGGAAACCTACCCTATGAAAAATGCATACAATCCCCAGGATGTTACAGAGCAGGCGTAGCTGAGTGTGATTCAGCAAAACTTGTGTTTTATTAATTTATACCTACCCCTGCTCTTTGTGTGTTTAGAAACAATTTAGTCATGTGGGCGGTCCTACATGTATTACTGTTCATAGTGAGATAGCTGTCAATCACTGATAGTACCACCATCATTACTAGATAACTTTTTCTAAGCATAGAAAGAAATGTAAGTGAATAAATGACAAGTTTGCTTTTCTCACAAATCGATACATCACCCTGCTCAACTCCTTCAGATCTATAACACGCGGCTGCCTGCAGATTGCACTACACATTTCTTACGACAGATTCCCTCTAAAAGACCTCTTTCAAACTAGACGTCATTAATTTGTGCTCGGGTGGATCATTTTGTAATTTGCTTCTACATTGGAACAAATTTTGTAAGATATTTAATAAAATGCCATAATTATCAATTTACTTACCTGGGTCAACAGCATGCCTATCAAAAAAATTTGGAGCCTGCATAAAGTAAGAGCTTAATCAGATAAAGGGTAAGAGCAGACCGTCTGCCTGCCACACATGGCAAAAACTCTGCCAACCAGTGGTGACTATGAGCAGCACGATATTTCACGTAAAACTGTGTAGCCATAGTCTTCTGTGGGTAAGCAGGGGTTTGGCTGCATGTGTCAGATTATGATGGGATTAGTTATGTTATATGATATATGATATGATATATAGTGTATACAGTACAGACCAAGTTTGGACACACCTTCTCATTCCAAGAGTTTTCTGTATTTTCATGACTATAAAAATTGTAGATTCACACTGAAGGCATCAAAACTATGAATTAACACATGTGGAATTATATACTTCACAAAGTGTGAAACAACTGAAAATATGTCTTATATTCTAGGTTCTTCAAAGTAGCCACCTTTTGCTTTGATTACTGCCTTGCACACTCTTGGCATTCTCTTGATGAGCTTCAAGAGGCTATGCTTGACATGCTTCACAGTAGGTATGTAGATCTTTGGATGCAACTCAGCATTCGCTCTCCTCCAAACGTGACGAGTTGTGTTTCTACCAAACAGTTCTACTTTGGTTTCATCCGACCATATGACATTCTCCCAATACTCTTCTGGAACATCCAAATGCTCTCTAGCAAACTTCAGACTGGTCCGGATATGTCTTCCATTTTCTAATTATTGATCCCACAGTTGATTTATTCACACCAAGCTGCTTGCCTATTGCAGATTAATCCTTCCCAGCCTGGTGCAGGTCTACAATTGTTTCTGGTGTCCTTCCACAGCTCTTTCGTCTTCACCATAGTGCCGTTTGGAGTGTGACTGTTTGAGGTTGTGGACAGGTGTCTTTTATACTGATAACAATGTCAAACAGGTGGCATTACTACAGGTAATGAGTGGAGGACAGAGGAGCATCTTAAAGAAGAAGTTACAGGTCTGTGAGAGCCAGAAATCTTGCTGCTTTGTAGCTGACCAAATATTTATTTTCCACTATAATTTGCAAATAAATTCTTTAAAAATCAGACAATGTGATTTTCTAGATATGTTTTCTCATTTTGTGTCTCATAGTTGAGGTCTACCTATGATGTCAATTACAGGCCTCTCTCATCTTTTTAAGTGGGAGAACTTGCACAATTGGTGGCTGACTAAATACTTTTTTCCCCACTGTATATGTTCTCAGTAGGATGAGGAGAATAAGCTGCTTCTCTGGTGGTAGTTTACCTCGCTACAAAAGGACAGGATAGTTAAAATCTAACTGCCTGATCCTTTGTTAATATCTGTAGTTCAGGGAGAGTCAGAGGAACAACATTTATCTAAGGATGGAATCACATATACACAGCTTTTGTGACAGTTCTGGATGCATATATAAACCAATCAGAGTTGATGCAAAAGACAGAAGCATCAGTCTAGCCATTTCCATAATTGTACATTTGTTCCTGTTTTTGGCTAAAACACCTGCATCAAAAACTACATTTGTGAATGTAGATTATCTGTCACATATGAACATGTACTTATAAGAGATTATACTGTGGTCACTGTAGTATTATACTGGAAGGGCACTGTGGGGAGCATATTACACTGTGGGGCTACTGGGGAGTAAGTGATATTGTGTGGAGCATTATACTGTGGTGGGGAAAGGCTCTGAGGATCATTATGCTGTGTGAGGGGCAGGCTCTAGGGAGCATATTATATCATGTGGAGCCACTGTGGGAGCATATTATACTGTGCGGGGCCACTTTGGACTATTATACTAGGGCCAGGGCTCTGTGGGAAGTTTATTATACTGTGTGGGGGCTCTGGGGAGAACAATATATTGCATGGGGCCACTGTAGAGCATTATACTGTGGTGGGGATGGGCCCTTGGGAGAGTATTATACTGTGTTGGACCACTGGAGTATTATACTGGGGGACACTGGGGGGGGGCTATTATACTGTGTGGGGCCACTATGGGGTATTATACTGGGTGGGGCCTTTGAGGAGCATATTATGTGTAGGGCCAATGTGGAGCATTATACTTGGGGATATGGTACTCTGGGGAGCCTAGTATACTGGGCGGGACCTCTGGGGAGCCTATTATATTGTGTGCAACCACTGTGGAACATTATACTGGAGCAGCACTGTGGGAGCCTATAATACTGTGTAGGGCTCCTAGGGAGCCTATTATATTGTGTGAGGCCACTTTGGCGCATTATACTGGGGGGCACTGTGGGGAGCCTATTATACGGTGTGGGGCTGCTGGGTAGTATTTTATACTGTGTAACATTATACTGTGGTGGTGACAGGCTCTTGGGTGCATATTATACTGTGTGGGGCAGTATACTGTGTGGGGAGCTTATTCTATTGTGTGGAGCATTATATACCATATGGGGCCACTGTGGGAGCATTTTATACCGTGGAGGGAACTGTGGATCATTAAAATTTCTGATGACAGCCCTGTGTGCTATGCCTACATGACAAGTTCCTCTGGTGGGCCCTAGACCCTTCAGTCTGACATTACCCTTGCAAATCTAATATACATTTTAAATGTATATGTGTAAAAAGTGAAATGTCTCCAAAAGACCACCACTTTTAGAAGGCCATCACCTTACACAGACCACTTTGTTTGTGATGGCTTTTTCCTATAAAATATATAGAGATTTTTTTTTTTTTTTTGACCCACCCCCTAGACCCTTTCTTTTAAATGCAAATTTGAGTGGTCTTCTCAGAGGTTTCACCATATCTGGGTTACGCTAGGTTCACACTAGCATTTGGGTTTCCATTTTTCAGGTCCACTTGGGGACCTGGCAAACAGAAACCCTAGCTCCTTAAAAAGCGTTTACCGCAGAAACCCGCGGACCCCAAAGACTATGATGGGGTGCGCCCGAGATCGTCGAAAAGAAAAATCCCACTTGCAGGACTCTTCTCGCCACATGTTTTAAGTGGAATGGGGGACGGACTCCCCCGAGCGCTAGTGTGAACCTAGCATTATACATAACAAAGACACAATTGTGAAAACACATATTAAGTTAGTTCTTACTCTTTCAGGATTCCCCATGCCATTGCATACAAGCACAGAAGGAAAAGCATGGCTGTAATTGTAATAACA
Source organism: Leptodactylus fallax (assembly GCA_947044405.1). Taxonomy (NCBI): domain Eukaryota; kingdom Metazoa; phylum Chordata; class Amphibia; order Anura; family Leptodactylidae; genus Leptodactylus; species Leptodactylus fallax. The sequence goes on along the minus strand of CAMRHE010000001.1, from coordinate 4,726,677 downwards.
GCTGGAAACCAAATATCCGGTCGCCCAAAATATGAAGTTTGGACAAGCACAGCTGTAGTCGCCTAGAAGTAAGGTACATTTTAATAGTTTTTACTTGCAGAAATTCATATTTACAATTGTGAAACTAAAAAAAATAGTACTCTAAGGCTAAGATTAGCAAGAATCTCATTCACTTTGCTTGTACTGTAAAATGCATTTCTGCATCAGCCAAAAATGCTGCATTTCCACAACGTTGGGCCTTAGCCTAATATTTCAAACTGAGAAATTGTGGATTTATTGCTCCAACAACGGTAAGGAACCTTTCTCAAGCCAATTATAAAATTAGGTATATGTTTTTCTGCTAATAAAGTAAAGCATGTATTTTAGTTTTAGTGTGATTTGACTTTTTTATATGCAGTAATACATAGAGCATAATTATTATACATTAGAAATGTATGTTAAGATGAAATGTGTTTACAGTTTTCAGAGTGAGGGTTTCCAGGCTTAGAAAAACATGTTTGCTCTCCTCCAAATCATGTGACACCAGTGCCACACTTGTCCACCCAGGATGTTTGTGTGGTATTGCAGCTTAGCCTCATTCACTTCAACAAAGCTGAGCTGCAATACCAGACACAATTCATGTACATGTATGGTGTGATTTCTCTGAAAAAAATGTAGCCTGGACAATTTCTTTAACTAGAAATGCACAAGCTGAATTCGCACTGCTTTGGGAGGTTGCATATGGGACCATTGGAAACTTATGTACAGTACACATCTACAGTATATGCCTCTGTGATATAGATGCATTTGCCTGCCATAGACTGACAGCAGTGTTTTATTCTAAACATTTTTACAATACAATTAAATGCACTTTTTGATGTGATTTGGGCTTCAGGATCACAACCAAAAGGACACTCATTAAATGTTAATGTTGATAATACACCCATGCTTGGACTGGCCCACAGGTGAATCCCTTGGTGGGGTCCTGAACCAGGACCCCCAGCTCACCTTAACATGGCACAGAATGGGTATTGTACTTCATACAGATACTAATATACATGGGCCCCATCTTCTTAGTCACACTGAAGGGCCAAATCTTTTTCAGTCTTGCTGAAGCCTGCTGCTCTATGAGTACATATCCCCATCATACAGAACTAAGAGGGCCCTAGTTCAAGGTAAGAGTCAGGCAGAGGGCTACTGATAGGACCCCAGTAAAGAAACAATCAGAGGCAAGGGATAGGTAGCAAGCTAGTACTGAAAAATAAACTTGTTTGCAATTTAGGAAAACGTCAGATAATATTTAAATTTAGCTATACAGTGGGCTCTCAGAATTGATTGTCAGAGGGCACTAGGCACCCCAGTCCAACACTGAGTACATCATAAATGTGATGTGAATTGAACTTTACAGAGACATTAAACAAAAAAGAAAAAAAGCTTTATTTCTGCCAGTGCTTTTTCCCTGGACTGTCTATCTTTAGACATTAGCACTGATAGGATATCAGTGCCAACCCCAGCAGAAATGAGTTGCACAGAGTAGCCTGTAAAGATGCCAGGCAGTACATGCACAAAGCACACTGCCATCCAGTTTATCTGAATCAAAGGCTCCATGCACTGACCTAATAGTGGTGTTACACTGTCTAGGATCCCTTGTTCCTTGTAGTGTTGCACTGTTTTGACCTCTCATTTGCCCAGCTTGTCTGACCTTTCTACTGCATCATTGCTCCAGCACGGCATACCTTACTCTACTCCATTTCTGACTCTCGACTCGATTGACTGCCATCCAAAACTCTTGTATGTTCTCACTACTAAACCTCATACCTCATTCTTCTACATCACTGTTACCAATGCCTAGCTCTCTGACTACCCTCCAGAATAACATGCTGCTGTGCAGTATACCAGACTTTTCTGCATCTCTGTCTGACCCTAGTCTATATGACTCTGTATCTCTAGTACTGTATCTGCCTTTGTTTAATTTTTTTTGACCCCTGTTTCACCTCTTATATTCTATATTTGGTACCGTGATGATCAGCAGACTGTGCGCTATTCTGGCCATTAGGCACTATAGAAAACTAACAGAATGAATCTTTAAGGGGTTTTCATGGCTGGCGGCTATTTGATACTCCAGTCCTTAGCATAGGTCACTATTATCACAGATTAGTGGGGGTCAGATGTTCCAGAAAGTCACCTATGTTCAAACCTATACAATGGCCTAAAATGTCAGCTCTACTCCTATTCACTTGAATGAAGACAGAGCTACAGTACTCTGACATGGCTGTCAGTGGATGGACTCTTCTGGTTCTGCCTGAATTGTTTCTATAGGCTCCAGTGACTGTATCAGCTGATCAGTGCAGAATCCAGGTGTTGGACCCCTACTGATCTGGTACTAATGGTCTACCCTGAGAATAAGCCATTAGTATCAAAAATGACTCCTAGCCTAGAAAACCCCTTTAATTCCAGAGAGACTCCACTAGAATCATTTAAGCTCCATCCAACTTTGCCAGTTGCGGAGCCTTGTGATAATTTAGGTGTGCCTTGTGCCAGTCTTAATGAATCTTTCACATTGTATGTTATATGGCATGTCATGCTAATTTGATACTGTATACGTTGTGACAATTTGGGGGGATTAGTCTCAATGGCAGCAGACTCCTGGACCAGACATTGGTGTTCGTGGTCCTGGGCGCCGGAGAGACAGCGTTCAGACGGTGCCAATTCAAAACAAAATGACTTTTATTCAGCTTAGGAAACATACACAAAATAATAAATGACCTAGGCCATGCATAGGCCCTAACTCACGGCTTGCTCCCTGACAGAGCCAGGCTGCTTGTTGCCCCAGAGATCAAAGTCTTCTCTGGACCCCAGCCCTCTAGGAACAGACCGCCCTGTCTGCCTTTGTCTGGGTTCACGATTTCCTGCTTCCTGCAGGTTTCTCCCAGCCTTCTGGAGTTACGCCCCCACCCAAAGGTGTGGCTGAGGGCCTTTTCAGGCCCGGCCCTGGGTTGCTCTATAGCGCCCTCTGGGTTCACACACTCACATACCCTCCCCCTCAGCTCACTACCCATGGGGTGAGCTACAATGAGACAAGACATAGTATGTCGACGTCCCTCTTCAATCCTGTACACTTGTCCAGTGTCTCTCCAGATGTCCCAATCTGGCGGTCTCTTCTTCCAAATTCTGCTTCAGCACTTTAAATGCTACGCAAAGATCCTGGCCATTCTGTACAAAGGCAAGTTCTCCTTCACAATTCGCCATACAGGGGATCACATCATTTTCATCACATTTGTCGCCATAGTCTTCAGCCATCCCATTGCATGACTTTGATCCCTTTTGTAAATAGCCGTAAGAATCTTCATCTTCACCTATCATGAGTCCATAGGAGCTCAGAGACCAACTAACACGTACTTCATGCACATCAATGTCTCTAGAGTATAACTGTTTCAGGGGTACTTTTTCCGTAACCTTCAAACTTTGCCATCGCCATCAAGGCTTAGAAGTTTAGGAGACATAGGCTGCTTGCTCTCCTCTTTGTTTGAGATACAGAAGCTCTGTACCGCAATATCTTTTTCTTCTGCACAAGGGCCAAACAGTACACCCTCACAAAATAGCTCACGCTGAACTACATTTTCTGGTATGTCTTTAACAACTGCCACATCATATGTTGGAATGGTTTCTTTATAAGACTTCCACATCTGTACGGTAGCAGGAGAACCACTTCCATACTCTAGTCTTACCACCTCTTTCTCATACGCATAACTTCCTGGAGGCATGTTGCAGTACTGTGATAGATTGCAAGAATTTTTGTGAAAATCCATTTCTGACAGTACAGGAGCTGGTGATACCGTCATCTCAACATTCTCCAAGTTATTTTCATTCTCTGTGCTAACACCTGAGGACTGGGATACCAAGTTTCCAACATCACAGTTTTTACTGTCAGTACCCAGATGCTTTTTGGTTACAGGTTCTGGCTGCCTTAATGGCTCTGCTTTCTCTGCCTCTATGTTGGCAGCTTTCTCCAATTCTAATGCCTTCTGTTCAGTATTGGATAAAGACTGCTGCAATCGATCCAATTCTTCTCTTTTAGATTCAACTTTAGTTTTTAACTGTTCAATCTGAAAAATCTGCTCTTCCAACTTTATTTCTGACTCGCGCTTCACTTGATCCATCTGAAACTCCAGCTGTTCCTTGACGTATACAACTTCCTCCTGTTTGTCCACTTGCAGTTTTAGTTGATCAGCAAGCATTTTTAGATCTATAATCTGAGCAGATAAATCAGACATTTTTTCCTCAAACTGAATCCTCATGTCTTCCATCTGGAGTTCCAATTCTCTCTTGGCCTTTTCCAGCTTGTCATAAGCATTAGCTTTGTTCTCATACAATATCTGCACGGATTCCAAGTTTTTTTCAACGTCATCCTTGGAGCTAACCAAATCCTCCATTTCAGTGCGCAGTTGCTTGCTAAGCCTCTCTAACTCGGCCTTCAATTCAAGGGCCTCTTCAAAGAAAAAAACCACCACAAAACCCCCCTCTCCTCCACAAACACCCCCCCCCAACACCCCCCCCACCCCCCCCCAAACAAAAAAAAAAAACCCCCCCCCCCCCAACCAACAACCCAAAAATCTTCCCCCCCTTTTTAAAAATTTAACAAAAACCCCCATTTAAAAAACAAACTCCACCACAAAAAAAGCCCCCAAAATTTAAAAAAAAAAAAAAAATTTTATTTTTAAAAAATCTACCCCCTTAATTTTTTAAAAGGAATTTTCCTTATACCCCAAAATTTTAAAAAAGGTGGACAACTAAAAACAAATTACTCGCAAATCCAAATTTTCCTAGAAAAAAGACTTTATCCCCCAAAACACATTTCAACCCTGCAGCCCTGCCTTAAAAGGACCACCTAACATCGTTTCAGTGATTGCTCCATTAACACAGGTGTGGGTGTTGATGAGGACAGGGCTGGAGATCAATCTGTCATGATTAAGTAAGAATGACACCACTGGACACTTTAAAAGGAGGCTGGTGCTTGCCATCATTGTTTCTCTTCTGTTAACCATGGTTATCTCTAAAGAAACACGTGCAGTCATCATTGCACTGCACAAAAATGGCCTAACTGGGAAGAGTATTGCAGCTAGAAAGATTGCACTTCAATCAACAATCTATCGCATCATCAAGAACTTCAAGGAGAGAGGTTCCATTGGTGCCAAAAAGGCTCCAGGGCACCCAAGAAAGACCAGCAAGCGGCAGGACCGTCTCTTAAAAGTGTTTCAGCAGCGGGATGGGGCTACCAGCAGTGCCCACCAAAACAAAGAAAAGAAGCGAGCAAGGAGGGAAGAACCACCCCCACCCCCAGGGGGGGGCGACCCCAAGAACAACCCCCCCCCACAAAGAGGAGAACAACACCAACCCCCCAAAAAAAAAAAAAAAAAAAAAAAAAAAAAACACAAAAAAAAAAAAAAAGGAGAAGAGGGAAGAGGAGGGGAAAAACATTTTCCCCAAACCCCCCTTTCAATTTTTTGGAAAACCAGGAAAACAGCTTATTCGGGGAAGAAGAGGTGCGCGCTACCACCAGTCTTGTCTCATGCCAACTGTAAAGCATCCTGAAACCATTCATGTGTGGGGTTGATTCTCAGCCAAGGGAATCGGCTCTCTCACAGTCTTGCCTAAAAACACAGCCATGAATAAAGAATGGTACCAGAATGTCCTCCAAGAGCAACTTCTCCCAACCGTCCAAGAGCAGTTTGGCGCTCAACAATGCCTTTTCCAGCATGATGGAGCACCTTGCCATAAAGCAAAGGTGATAACTAAATGGCTCAGGGAACAAAACATAGAGATTTTGGGTCCATGGCCTGGAAACTCCCCAGATCTTAATCCCATTGAGAACTTGTGGTCAATCATCAAGAGACGGGTGGACAAACAAAAACCAACAAATTCAGACAAAATTAAAGCATTGATTCTGCAAGAATGGACTGCTATCAGTCAGGATTTGGCCCAGAAGTTGATTGAGAGCATGCCAGGGAGAATTGCAGAGGTCCTGAAGAAGGGTCAACACTGCAAATATTGACTTGCTGCATTAACTCATTGTAACTGTCAATATAAGCTTCTGTTACTCATAATATGAATGCAATTATATTTCTGTATGTGATAAAAACATCTGACAAACACACATAAATACCAGAGGGCAGCAGATCATGTGAAAATATAATATTTGTGTCATTCTCAAAACTTTTGGCCATGACTGTATATCTTCTAGTTCGTGCTGAAGTCTAATTTCCGTCTTCTCAAGTTGCTCAAGGAAACCATTTTTCTCATCTTCCATTTGTTTTAGTTTTGTACTAAGGTCAAGCTTCTGACGAGTTTCTACTTGCAAAAGTTCCTGAGTGTCCTGAAGCTGAGATTCTAGTGTAGAAAATCTTTGGAAAGTTTGATAAACTTGCTGTCTGCTTGAGAAAGAAGCCCTGTGACATTATTCAATTCCATCTGCAGTCTGTTTGCCTTGTCTAGCAGTTCTGCTCGACACCTGTCCCCTTCTGTGACGTTTAATTGTAGCTCTTGAAGTTGAGTCTCTACTTTTTTGTGACTCTCCTGTAAGGTTTGTACTTTCTGAGCATGGACAGACGACATCTCCATCAACTCTATCTTTATTTTGCACCAAAACAGACAATTTCTCTTTATCTTCACAAGATCCTGACAGCGCCCTCTCCAGGCTACATATTGTAGCTTTGAGTTCCATTTCTCTTTGTTCCAGAAGTCCAGCTCTGCTCCACCATTCGTTGACTTAACTATTTAGGCGAACCTGCTTTAGTTCCTTTAAGTTTTGCTCTGACTGCAGTGTCTGCACCACAGATTCTAAATCACTCTCTCGGTCAGATACATGCTTCCTCAGCTCTGCAATTTCATTTTCTGTCAGTTAATGCAGCCGAAAGTTTTTCACACTTCCTGACATTCTGACTGACACTGCAAAAATTCACTTTTCTCATATTTTGCAGTTTCAAGGTCATCTCTTAATTTTTCAATGACTCTCTTTGGCAGTGGAGTCTTGAACATGCTGCTCCTTTAAATCCTGCAATTGCTTCTCAAGCACTTGCTTTTGCTCTACACTCTGTATAACTTTATTAGATAGAGCGCATTTCATTTCAGCAAAATCCTTCTTAGTGACACAGTCCATTCCAGGCAAACCCAGCACCACATTTTGACAATGACTAGGATATGAACTCCTCATAGATTCAAGTTTGTTCTTTAACTTAAGGTTCAACTTAAGGTTCTCTTTTTCTGATACCTCAAGTTGCCATTTCCAATCAGATATTTCATCCTCATCAATGAACCTGATGGTTTTAATCTCATCTTGAAGCTGCTGCACCATAATATCTCCATCTTTGGCGCTTTCATGCACTCCAGTATGAGACACACAGTCAGCAGGGACATATTCATTCATAGAACAGAGGTGCTTCAGAAAAACTAAGTCACTCTCATGCAACCCTTTATCTTTACTTGCACTCCACATGATCTGTTCCGGGTTTTGTGTTTCTCTGCATTCAGACTGCTGCACTAATAAACCTGTGCATAACTTCTCTGCTTTTTTACCAGCTGAAATTCTTTTTCTTGGCCATGGTTTACTAACAAGATTACACAATATTCCACTGCAACCTTGTGTTCAACCGGCAACAACTTTTTTTTTGCTATCTTCTGCAGTCACATGTATTCAAACAGTTAACTTATGTGGCACTACAACAACCAGCATTTTCTTCTGTTTTCCACAGAAAACACCAACAAGGCACCATAGCCTTTCACATAGACTGTTTGCAGTATCCAGCTTCTACACACATTGCTTACTTTCTTGCCATCAGCAAGCACTTTACAGACTTCTGAGCCACAGTATATGCAAAGTCCATTCCCTGGATTCCTCTTCCAGAGTTTTACTTTCACCAGTTTTTGCACACAATTTGCTATGTTGCAGTTCCCCTTCCTGGGTTTCTCAGTTGAAATCACAGATTTCTTCCAGATGTAGGCCACAATGCACACTTAGCAGTACTGCAATCACCAAACACTTGTCTTCCAGGACTTGCGTGGATCTCTTTATGCCCGCATCCTCCGCCATATGTGACAATTTTGGGGGATTAGTCTCAAAATGGCAGCAGACTCCTGGACCAGACATTGGTGTTCGTGGTACTGGGCGCCGGAGAGACAGCGTTCAGACGGTGCCAATTCAAAACAAAATGGCTTTTATTCAGCTTAGGAAACATACCCAAAAAAATAAATGACCTAGGCCATGCATAGGCCCTAAATCACGGCTTGCTCCCTGACTGATCTCGGGGGCAACAAGCAGCCTGGCTCTGTGTCTTCTCTGGACCCCAGCCCTCTGGGAACAGACCGCCCTGTCTGCCTTTGGCTGGGTCCACGATTTCCTGCTTCCTGCCGGTTTCTCCCAGCCTTCTGGAGTTATGCCCCCACCCAAAGGTGTGGCTGAGGGCCTTTTCAGGCCCGGCCCTGGGTCGCTCAATAGCGCCCTCTGGGTTCACACATTCACAATGTATATATACATGCTAATGACCCTGGGGAAGAGACCTACTGGAGTTATTAATGTCAATGTCATTTTTCCAATTATATTCAGGAGAAAAGCACAATTATTACAGCAAGTAAATAACTAAGTATAGAGATTGTCTGTTTTTTTAAATCTATTTTTATTACTATTTTCAGACTTTTTCCAGTGTTGTGTAAATATATTGTACTGCCAATGATTTAATGTTGCCCATCCTGGTATAAACACCAGGTGGGGCTGTAACACTAATTCAAGCAAGTCCTGTCTTCCTTTTATAATCTTTAAGTGACTTATGTGATGTTTAATTCTTTTGTGTCACAAATGACAATTGTGTTTAAAGGAGAGGTTATTGGCTATCTAGGAATAGGTTTCCAAGTTCCCCTACAGATACCCCTTTAAGGACACAGGATAGTTTGTATGTTAATGCTTGGTGACCTTTTTCTTATTTCCCTTCCACGTCTTCCAAAATTAAATATTTCTGTCAAAATAGCTAAATGAAGGTTCTTTGCATAACGAGTTGTACTTTAATTTGGGATCATTTTGGGGTACATATAATGTTTTGATTAGTTCTTATGAATGTTTTTTGGGGGGCATGTGAAAACCCACAATTTGATGCAGGAAAAACTGCAATGTGTTTCCACCCCAGTTTTTCCCACAGTGCTTTTAGGCTGCAGGTCACTATGTGGTGCCTTAGCCTAAATTCGTAAACACACAGGGCATTATTAATAAGGGGCACTATTGATCTTGTCTTGATCTTGTCTTCCATCGACTCCTCACAGTTTCTAAATTTACGAAGTCTTCTCTGCCCCTCTCTGATCATAACCTTCTGTCTCTCACCGTCAGTGCTTTCTCTCCTTTACAGGACACACCTATTCATTGTACATATAGGAATTTACGTGCTATTAACACCCAGCACCTCTCAGATACTCTACATTCCTCTGTCCCCCATCTCTTCACTCTCCTGTCCCAATGTGGCCACTAGTCACTATAATGAAACCCTTAAGAGTGCATTGGATGAGGCGGCTCCCCCCTCCACTTGAAAAGTTAGACGCAGGTGGCAGCAACCCTGGCACACGCCACAGACATGTTTTCTTTAGCGGTGCTGTAGTTGTGCTGAACGTCTGTGGAGAAAATCACGTTCACCTGCAGACTTCGTCCACTTTAAATTTATGCTTAAAACCTGTAATTCTGCCCTTCACCTAGCCAAACAAGCCTATTTTACCGCTCTCATCTCTTCTCTCTCCTGTAACCCTAAAAGGCTATTTGAAACTTTTCACTCCTTACTCCCAAGGTGCAGATGACCTGGCCACTTAATTCCATGTTAAAATTGATAAGATCCGTAAGGAAATAACTGCCCAATCCTCAGGTGGCACTGACCCCCTCACCAGCTGCACTTCAGACTGTTCATTATCATCATTTGAACCTGTTACAGAGGAGGAAGTATCTCAGCTACTTTCTTCTTCTCGCCCTACGACCTGCAGTAGTGACCCTTTCCCCTCACACCTTCTCCAGTCTCTGTCGCATGCTGTCACGACTTACCTTACTAAAATATTTAACCTCTCTCTTCTGGAATTTTCCCATCCTCTTTCAAATATGCGGTCATAACCCCACTACTGAAGAAATCCTCCCTTGACCTGTCCTGTGCTACTAACTATCATCCTGTTTCTAACCTCCCTTTCATGTCCAAAATCTTGGACCGCTTAGTCTATTCTCATTTAATCTACTATCTTTCTGCTAACTCTCTTCTTGACCCCTTACAATCTGGCTTCCGCACTCTACTGAAACGGCCCTGGCAAAAGTGTCCAATGATCTCCTGACTGCTAAATCCAAAGGTAACTACTCACTACTTATTCTTCTAGATCCCTCAGCAGCATTTGACACTGTTGACCATCAACTCCTCCTCACTATGCTCCGTTGTGTCAGCCTCACGGACACCGCTCTCTCCTGGTTCTCCTCTTATCTCTCTGACCGCACATTCTGTGTATCATTTGCGGGCTGTTTCTTCCCCCTGTTTCCCTTGCCTTTGGGGTTCCTCAGGGCTCGGTCCTAGTGCCCTGCTCTTCTCCCTCTACAGAGCCCCCATTGGACAAACCATCACAAGATTTTGCTTCCAGTACCATCTTTATGCTGATGACACCCAATTATATATGTCATCCTGTGACATCACCCCTGCACTAATACAGAACACCAGTGACTGTCTCTCTGCTGTCTCAAATATCACGTCTTCGCTCTATCTGAAACTGAATCTCTCAGCCTGAATTACTGCTGTTTCCACCATCTAATAGATCTGTCTCTGATACAGTGCCTTGCGAAAGTATTTTGGCCCTCTTGAAGTTTTCAACCTTTTGCCACATTTCAGGCTTCAAACATAAGGATTTCAAATTTTAATTTTTTGGTGAAGAATCAACAACAATCGTGAAGTGGAACAAAATTTATTGGATATTTTAAACTTTCGTAAAAAATCAAAAACTGAAAAGTGTGGCGTGGCAAATTATTCGGCCCCCTTAAGTTAATACTTTGCAGCGCCACCTTTTGCTGCGATTACAGCTGCAAGTCACTTGGGGTATGTCTCTATCAGTTTGGCACATTGAGAGACTGAAATTCTTGCCCATTCTTCCTTGGAAAACAGCTCGAGCCTAGTGAGGTTGGATGGAGAGCGTTTGTGAACAGCAGTTTTCAGCTCTTTCCACAGATTCTCGATTGGATTCAGGTCTGGACTTTGACTTGGCCATTCTAACACCTGGATATGTTCATTTGTGAACCATTCTATTGTAGATATTGCTTTATGTTTGGGATCATTGTCTTGTTGGACGATAAATCTCCGTCCCAGTCTCAGGTCTTTTGCAGACTCCAACAGGTTTTTTTCCAGAATGGTCCTGTATTTGGCTCCATCCATCTTCCCATCAATTTTAACCATGTTCCCTGTCCCTGCTGAAGAAAAGTAGGCCCAAACCATGATGCTGCCACCACCATGTTTGACAGAGGGAATGGTGTGTTCAGGGTGATGAGCTGTGTTGCTTTTACGCCAAACATATCGTTTTGCATTGCGGCCAAAAAGTTCGATTTTGGTTTCATCTGACCAGAGCACCTTCTTCCACATGTTTGGTGTGTCTCCCAGGTGGCTTGTGGCAAACTTTAAACGAGACTTTTTATGGATCTCCTTGAGAAATGGCTTTCTTCTTGCCACTCTTCCATAAAGGCCAGATTTGTGCAGTGTACGACTGATTGTTGTCCTATGGACAGACTGTCCCACCTCAGCTGTAGATCTCTGCAGTTCATCCAGAGTGATCATGGGCCTCTTGGCTGCATCTCTGATCAGTCTTCTCCTTGTTTGAGATGAAAGTTTAGGGGGATGTGCGGGTCTTGGTAGATTTGCAGTGGTCTGATACTCCTTCCATTTCAATATGATCGCTTGCACAGTGCTCCTTGGCATGTTTAAAGTTTGGGAAATATTTTTGTATCCAAATCCGACTATAAACTTCTCCACAACAGTATCATGGACCTGCCTGGTGTGTTCCTTAGTCTCAGGGTTCTGTTTAAAGTGCAGAGAGCATCATGAAGACCATCACTGAGCAGGTGCATTTATATGGAAACTTGATTACACACAGGTGGATTATATTTATCATCATCAGTCATTTAGGACAACATTGGATCATTCAGAGATCCTCTGAACTTCTGGGGTGAGTTTGCTGCACTGAAAGTAAAATAACCAATAAATTTCGTTCCACTTCACAACTGTGTCCCACTTGTTGTTGATTCTTCACCAAAAAATTAAAATTTTATATCTTTATGTTTGAAGCCTGAAATGTGGCAAAAGGTTGAAAAGTTCAAGGGGGCCAAATACTTTTGCAAGGCACTGTATATACTGCCCCCCTGTGAAAACAAATTATGGCTGATTGATGAATCAGAATAAAACGGTCTTACTTGCATAGTTGTGGTTTTTAGTGTTGTAGTTGGAATGGTGGTAGTCCAGGGGACCACATGTATTACAGTAGCAGTTGTAGACAGTTGAAGAGCTTTGTTTCCTTTGTTTTCATTAGTAACTTCAATAAGCAGTTTGCAAACTGTTGGATCCTGAATGCCCTCAAAAATATAATATTGGAAGTTTTGAGTTGGTACTATAGATGGAGGACCTTCATCATCTCTCTGAAGAATAAATCGGTTAGCTTTATTGTCTGGAGCAATGAGTAAAAAAAAAAAAAAATCATTGTCAAGGGTATTGGTACTGAACTTTATGAAGTTGACTAACAACTGAGCCTTTTTAACTAAAGAAGGCTAAAAACACTCTTTATTGGTATGTATTCTAGTTAATTGAGCCTACTCAGGATGGAAATCTATCAGAACCATAAACCTGGTTTATGGCATAAAATAAAGCTGGTAATAGGGTAAGACCCCACATTGTGAAAAAGCTGCTATTTTTTGTTGTAGATTTTGCTACTGTTGTACTTCTGCTTTCTGCTCAATCCATTTGTAACTTTGGGCCAAAAAGACACCCCCAAATCTGCAACATAAAAGGCTGCTTTTCAGTAATGTAGGGCCTTTTCTTAAATGGTTTTTCTGGGCAAACTGTTTTTTTTTTTTTTAAAGTTAGTGCTATTAATGGGTTAACAAATGCACCCGTACACCTTTAGCAGTGTTTTGAGTGGTTTCACAGATTTACCAGACAACACCTTTAAGTTATAATTTTCAGCCAAATGGGGTATCCAGTGTTAACCCAGTGTTTAAGAGGTTCTCTATCTATGAAGAGGAGCAATCAATTCTCCAGGAGGCTAGAATGATAAAGTAGAATGCCAGTAGGAGTCCTTCTAGGATAATTTGATTGTTCCTCTGATATAGGGATATTTCTATGCAAAAGCCTGTTAAAAAAACCTATATATTAACTTTACTCCACTGCTGTCAAAGGCTGTCATGGTGCACAGAAAATGACAATGGAGGCTATCCTCTTTAGCAATGGGTCCTAGTTTTGTTTCTGATGCAATAAGAGCTGGAGATTGGGCTGGAGACCATGTGGGCAACACCATAAAGAGGCCTTCAGAATGGAATGTCACACCAGACTTATTTCTCTGATTTATGATGTGGGATTGTATAGTCTTCATTTGTGATACATTAACAACTTATTGAACTCCTGAAATTTGGTTGCTGAACAAGTGGTATGGCCATTTCTATGGTATACCCGAAGCCATTTTTGAACAGGGTCACATTTTCATTTGGCTACTGTGTTCAGATTGCATGGTCTAAGTCTGCTACTATGGCCTGTAATGTCTCAGGACTTGAATCCTATTAAACACATCTACAATGTCATTGGTTAGCAATTGCAAAGGTGTGTGCCATTTGTCATGCATTGGTTCTGTAAACCAGAGGCTTTGAGGATGTCAGTAGTAAGTGCGAACAGTAGGAGTTTGGGACAAATGCCCTGGGGTCCTTTGCAGGTCCTTAAGGCAGACTACGGATGGGTTGTTACAGCTTTATTTATTAGGAAGAGTTCAGTTTAGTGCTCACTGTCCTGTGTTACAATAATGTTAAATGATGTGTCTGCAGATTTAGCGCAATCCACAAACAAAAGACAATGCAGATAACCAAAATATTGAACAAAAAAGTTCACTTCATGGTGAAAGAAATTGGAAGATTTGTGCAGCCTCTTGTGGAATCACAATTTCATGTTTATGTGATT